>VTGD01000005.1:0-600000 GCA_013406985.1 Calonectria crousiana | reverse complement strand
CCAACATGTCAACTTCATTGCCTCAACTGGTGACGTCTCTACAGGCGTAGGCTTAGACTTCACTGCCTCTGATGCCGTTCTCTATATCCCTCCTCCAGCCAGTGATGGATCCGGGCTGGACGAATATGCCACAAAAACAGCCACCCATGTCAAAAGCGCTCTCGCCAAAGCTTCTGTCAAAAGGCTGGTTCTTTTTTCTTCTATCGGTGCCCAGTTTGAACGCGAGATTGTGGGTTTCCCTCTCCAGGTCATCTGCATGCAGCCTCCACCTAATAGACTATTCTAGGGCATTCTAAGGCTCAATCACTTATCCGATCTCATCCTCAAGAACGGTGCTCCCGAGGTGGTGATTGTAAAGGGTGGATACTTTCAGGAGAACTGGGCACATGCCTTCGAGTCCATAAAAGAAGATCCCCCCGTCATCTATTCCACCATCACCCCAACTCACCACAAAATCCCCATGGTAGGTGCAGACTTCAGGCTCTGTCCTCCACTCCCAATCGATTCATTAGCCCTATGATAGCGTAACCCATATTAACTTTTCGTGATAGGTTAGCATTCAAGATATAGGCTCTATCTGTGCGGAGAAGCTCGTTCAAGTTGGGGAGGCTCTCGCAACTAGCCCATACTCGTTTGATCTTTTCGGCCCTCGTAACTACAGCGCCGAAGACGTCAAGGCAGCAGTGGAGGAAGTGACTGGGAAAAGGGTCGAGATTGCAGCAATTCCAAAGGATAGACTGGTCGAATTTTACCGTCAGTCTGTCCTCGAAAATCAGGTAGCAGAGCTGGTCGAAATGACCACGGCCGCTTTACCTGATGGGATCATGGCAGGTGATTTCGTCGGTAACCAACATACTGTACGGGGAGAGGAGGAGTTGGTTTCCACCCTCCGCCGGATTTATCAAGGCTTACTAGCACATGCGAGGAGGTAGATGACCTGTTCCCTCCAGAGTTCATTTGGATGCGAGAAACCAGAAAATCATGTAGATAAGAAGAAGAAATTCACATGAATCCAAGGCTCATACCATAACAACCCAACTGTGCACCATCTTCAGTATCATAATACCCACAAAAACAACTTTATATAACCAATCAGCTGCACTAACTACAGCCGACGCCAATTGCATGAGCAAGGGTGGCTTGCGTCACCCATTCACTAGTTGATCGCCAACACTGCTCCCTTCAACGAATCATCCTCGTCTCGCAAAGTGAAGTCGATACGCCAAGAAATAGGGAAGGGGTCAAACCACGTGGTCAATAGCAATTTGTGGGTCAGTTTGGTGGAGCTAGACACGAAGGGGGCTTGGCCACCCGTGTCGGGCATGTTCTCTTTTGCAATTGTTAATTGCAGAGCCTGAGAGAGCTTCGTATGCACGTGAGTGGTAAAATACATAACGGATTTTTCGATGATGGCTACTATCTTCAAAATGTATCACTCGCTACATAGTTTCCAGCTCAACCAATATGACTGACCCTCGCCTTCCGTCCATCGGACGAACCAAACGCGGAACGTGCCAAAAAGAATTCAGTTCAAAATATCATTTTCTAGAGCAATTAATGATTGATCCCAGCTTGACTTCTCGAAACTAGCAAGCCTTCGTGAAAACCCGATTTCTCAAGTCAGCAACCACCGAAACAGCCAAGAGGCTATCCTCTTAGTTCCTAAGTCTAGCAATGATCGGCAGGGTAGACGGCCGCGATGGCTTCAATTTAGCTAGGAAAAAAGGTTCAAGCGAGGCTCAAAGATCGTGCGAAGTGGCAAAGGCAATCAACCCATGCGAGTCAGCTCGCAGAGACAAAGTACAAGCGAAAAGCCAACGACCGAATTTAACCTTGACGCCGCAAAATCTCAATCACGTGACCACAAAAGAGTATCTCGCGCCATTTTGCCTTTTGACCACCCCGCTCACTTGCGCAACCCATATTTTTGTCTTTGTCCGACTTCGTATCTCACATCCCGAAAACCTACCAAGATGGTATGCCAAGCCCAACTCCCTGCAACTTGGCGGGCTACCGATGGCTGACAATGCGCTGAGCAGACTGATCAAATGAGTGACAAGCGCTTTGCCGAGTTCAAGGAGGCCTTTTCCGTTTTTGTTAGTGCCCGAACGAACGCGCGGCTGCTGTGCCCCTGCTGACATGAGACCATGCTCTAGGACAAGGACGGCGATGGTATGTCCCGAAGGTCCCTTCGGAATTTCATTCGCGGCATCATTCAGTGCAGATACTGATGTGGGTTAGGTGAAATCACTGCCAAGGAGATTGGCGCTGTCATGCGCTCGCTCGGACAAGACCCCACCGATGCTGAGCTCCAGGACATGCTCGATGAGATTGACCTGGACAAGAGCGGAACAATCAGCTTTGATGGTACAGAAAAGTTGCCATTGTACAAATCGGGAACATCAGCTAACCATGACAGAATTCCTGACCATCATGATGCTCAAGACTGAGGAAACCGACATCCACCAGGAACTTCGCCAGGCATTCAAGGTATGGTAGCTGAAAGATGTTGAGTTTATTTTTACTGATCACATGATGCAGGTCTTTGACCAGGATGATTCCGGAAGCATTTCAAAAGATGAGCTTCGCAATGTCCTCGCCTCCCTGGGTGAAGAGCTCACAGCCGATGATATCAACGACATCATTGATGAAGCCGACAAGGATGGCGACGGGTTGATAGATTGTGAGTACTTAGCCTTGACCAACTGATTCGAATTAATTAACACGCTGCTAGTCAATGAATTCGTTCAGCTTATGACTGCCCAATAAAGAGGGTAGGGTTGAGAAAATAGCGGCAGTTAGAGTTATCATTAGAGTCGTCAACAAACAACAGGCGGTATTATTTTCGTACCGAGTGCTAGATATAATCGCCGCAGCATGCAACTTGAGCTGCTGATTGGCACTGATTCTGTAGATCTGGCCAGGGCTGAATTTTGAAGGTTGAAATCAATGAATAAAAAAAGTATGGAGCCAATGATACCAATTCAAAAGTGTTACTGAATGTGAAAATCAACCAAACTTGAGCAAGATATTCAGTGTACAGATCATCGAATTTCACGACAGACCGAAATTATGTAGATTATGCTCAATGTGCAATGTGCAGAGGTGGCCTAAACTTTGTCATAACTAAAGCCATCCATCCATGTCTGTGGCCTCCGCGAACAAAACTATCCCATGTCTTAGATAGAGACACATAATTGGCCACTGGTATGTTGAGAGCGGGGCTGGTCCTGGACCATTGAGATGGTGGGCCAATCAATCCATTCGGTTGAGGATTCTGATGGGTCGTAAGAACGCGCCCTGAGTCGTCAGACGCGTCAAGTGCCATGACAAGGCAACAACGCAAATCGCCACTCAGTCAGAGGATGAATGGAATGTGTACATCTTGGCTGACGACACCCAAATAGCGGTGCATAACCAAGAGCAAACGAGATACTTCTCACGTGCAGCTGTAGATTCTATCAGTGCATCCTCACATGCGTCCGGCATCGTTGTATTACGACTCGATCACCAAACACTTTTCTAGCAGGGCAATATCAGTTTGGAGGGGGGCTCAACTTTGCGTTGTGTATATGCTTGCGTGGATCTTGGTCTCGGCGCTCATACACCATGATGTTGTGGGAATCTTGTGGAAACATTCCAAGCCGCGAAGCGCCCTCAAAAAATACACAACTTCATTGAATTTACAAGTCCGTTTTAGCGATAATAATTTCATTTCTTCTTTCGACACTCAGCTATTCTAACCTTTATCCCAGTATTCTGCTATTTGTTCGGATGTTGGAAATGATATTGTAGTTCGCCCTATGTAGGGTAGCGCTTATGATAAGCGGCCTACCATACGCGTATGGCCACGGATAATTGTGGTCATGACATCATACAGCAGATCCAGTTAATTATGACAATACGAAAAATTATTTCTCGTATCAAATACTTCTTCCAGCGAGAAATTGTTGGTAAAGTAGGTTGGAACATATTTATCATCAAAGGGTACAAGTGTTGGTGTGGCAGCTCCAGCGAGGTCGAAATACAGTCTGCCTGGTGGCAAGAGCCTGATCAGTGGATGCCATCTCAGAAACATGGTGCAATTGATTGGAATGTTGAAATGGAGTATTGATTAGTATTTGCCGAGGAAGGGGAAGGTTTTACCCGGGGCACTCAAAGCATTTGCTGATGTGTTACCAACGGTTCCTCACTCCATCGGGATATTATGATTTCTAAATGAAGATGAACCCGAACTAAATAAATAAAAAGTTGTTCTCAAAAGGTGTATTGACCTTGGTGGCTTCTGGTGTCTCATCCTCATTGCAAAGTAGCATTTGCCATCTGGGTCCCTAGCGGGAAAAGCAGAGGTGATGGTGAGTGGCAGAATATTTGGATACTAATGGAAATGTTGGGTTTGTGATCTAAAAGGTTGGTGTTTAGATAAGAAATTATTTGGATTTGATAGGTAACACTATCCAGACCGCCAGAATTTATCGCCTAACCGATTTTGAAGCGCCCGAAGAACCTGGGGACTAGGATCAATACAGCTCCACCGAGGAGTACAGACCAAGATGTCCTGTTTGAAGCTATTTGGTACCTACATACGGGTTAATTACTTGATGACTTGGGCTGCACAGTGACATATAGGAGACGATTTAGCATTCACAGCGTCACAAAATTGTCAACTTTAGAAAGAGTTGGTGACGGCTACTGTAACCGATTCAATATAGACTATGTTGGGCTCTGGAAACCTTTATTATAATGACCTAATCAATGGATTGCTGGGGTCTGTATTAGTTGGCTTACATATGGTAGTGCTTATCGCCCTGTGTTGGCTGAGCGAAATACGTGTCATGTGATTTATTTGCTGACGAAGTAAGATGAAAAGGTGTCCTGCCGAAAAGATATTTCAAGACGCTTGTACCAAATTGTTGTTACTGTGTCCAAAGGCTGTGCAAAAAGTTGTCGCCTCCACCTACAATAGCCTATCTTTCTGCCTAAATTAGTCTTGGTCCCACAGCCAGCTACAGCCTGTCCTTGGCCTGGCTGCTATTTAAATATCCAGACCATTCCCTTGTTCCTCGCATTGTCTTTGTAGACAAGCTTTCAAATATGAGATCACTAATTGCCAACTGGCTAGAGCGCAAAGCCGCGCCATCCAAACCAGTCGCAGAATACCCGCATCTTCCTCATCAGCGACCGGGCATTATCACACCAACGTCGTCTCAAGATAATTTATGCCATCGCTCGTCATTCTTTTCGAAGCTACCATACGATGTTCGGAGTTGTATTTTGATCGCTTCATTTGGCAACAACTTGGTGCATCTTGGCCTCTTTTACGACCCCTACCTTGAGCTGCCTCACGAACCAAAAGTCTGGAAATGGCGGACCTCAAAATGCCGTGAAATTGAATCCGACGGGCTTAGAACAATCAACTCCACAGCTGTCGGCATCTGGGACAGTCACCGCTGCCTCAAATGTCTCCAATACCGTCGGGAGGATGCTCGCACTCGGGACCAAATGGGCGCAATGGGGTGGCTCACATCATGTCGACAAGCGCAAGTGTAACACCCATGCGGTTATTTACCATCTCTAACAGATTATATCTAGGTATGCGGAGGGCATTGATATCTTGTACAGCACGAATACATTTCATTTTGTAAACGATGTCACACTCACCAACATATCCCGGCTTCTACTCCCACAGCGTCTCACACATATCTCATCCTTCGAAACGGCGTGGAAAGTAGGACATTATTTTCAAAAGGGCCATGCTCATCTCGACGAAAACCGTATCAAGGCTATTTTCGATCATTTATCAATCTTCAGTGGCCTTCGCCACATCTACGTGTCTTTTCAATCGTTTTCGCAGCTCAAGCACCAAAAAATCAACGTTGAACCCACTTTGGTTCAGCTGGATGAGCTTGTGGCAGCCCTGCCATCGTCAGTCAATTGTTCATTTTCGTTCTCGGAGCCCGTTTTCAGTGAGGTTCTGAGAACATGCAACATGTTGAATTCTTGCGCTGAAAATGAAGAGCCTGAATCACTTGACAAAGTTTGGATTTGGAGGAATATCGGCGGTGGGAGCGCACTGTCGGCACACTCAGAGGTTGGTCCCGCACGAACATTGACTCATGGACAAGGGCCTGGGTCTACGTTTGGTCGCGGAAAGAGGGGTTATTGGCTTAGGAAGGGCTGTTATTATTACAGCGAGTGTCCGGGGGTGTATCATCACTACTTACTTAGAGACCACAATTGGGAGTGGGTTGGTCACACCCAGACCAATAATGATGGTTGATTTCCGTATTTGAGTTTACCATTTCCACAGGACTTGTAAGTATGCGGTTTAGCTGAACACGTACAATATTGTAATATATCTATTCCACAATGCAATATTTTGCAATTAAGGGGTTTATTGGGCATGTTACGTCGGAATCGTGGCCCATCTGCGGAGCGCTGCCTCCCGCTGGACGAAAAATGCAGTGATGATTGCCGCGGGAATCAAAGACTATAGTGCCCTGTATAGAGGTTATTTAGTATTAAAAATTGGTTGCATTGTGGTTAAATACACAGTCAATTAAAGACTAGATATATGAGCTTTTTCGAGACCGGGATTGTAGGCAGCGTGGTTTTTACAGCTGGGGAGAAAATCACCTCTGACGTTGTTGTTGCAGCAGGACCTCTTTTCCTTCGCAGCGTGCCTGACCAAGGCCGGGAAGCAATCCGCTGCGATGGCTACAAAGGTGCACAACCAACCATTTTCGGTGAGTCATCGCACCCTTCTAACATTGCAGAACCCGTCGTTGACACAAAAGGCCTTTCGCAGTTTTTGAAAGAGCAGCCTGCATCCAGAAGATGGGATTCAAGTCGCGCGAAGTTTTTCACCACACGGACTGGGGTGAAGCAGTCAAGGATCCACGCAGCATTGTCAAGTTTACCGGCACGTGGTTGCTGTGCCATGACCCCGAGAACTACGCTTACGAGAATGACGACATGTGTGCTGGCCACCTTCTCCACGGGAAGCCGTTTCAAAACACAAACAGGGTCCCGAACTATCTGTTTAAGCCCTGGACGGTTAAGGAGCTGCTGGATAAATCTGAAAGAGGAGAGTTGATAGAAGATGCTGAGATTGATTGGTATATACAGGAAACAGCGTAGTAAGGATGGTATTTTGTCAAGAGTAGATACTCCTGCCCGCTACTAGCAATGATACAGAAATACCACTTTGTAGGCTGTCACAGTAGGCACCAAGGTTAAATGGTTTTCTTTTGCAAGTCAGGTTATTGGCATATATTTTTACTTGGATCGGCTATTTGGTGGATTGGATTTTGGATTCCCTTTGGGTTGGTCGAATTGGATAAGATTGTGATGGATGCATTTGGCCGCTCGGCAAAATGTTGCCGTGGTTTGCGACCAGAAGGGTAATCGTGCGATATTTCCGGCGTTAATCGAGGATCTTTTGTTCATGCACACTTGTGATAAGAATTGGATGATTTGCGAGTTCATTTTTCATCCAATACCCCGCACTTGGCTCCTAAAAAACACTCAGCTGTGAAGCCACATATGCACATCGTCACATTTTCCCGCAACTATGAGCAACCCAGTCGAGGCTCTCCCAAAGCCTATCCCCCAAGAAAACATCCAAGCTCTTCTTAGTAGCAAGGGTCTTCCAAAAGCTACCGAGATTGTCTCTCCGGCAGTCACGGCAGAGTACCACGGCATTTACTTTATCACGCTACCAGCTTGCGACAAAACTCATGGCCACTCACAACTTGTGCTTCGGGTCTCGGGCCATCACTTGCCCTCTATCAAAACAAGGAACGAGGTTGCCGTAATGTCCTGGGTCGCCAAAAACACCACGATCCCGATCCCAGACGTAATTGCTTATGATGACTCCGAAGACAACCCCATAGTGCATGAGTACACGCTGTTTTCGAGGTGCCCGGGAGTTACGTTGAGTGACATTTACTCTTCCATGGACGATGGGCAGATGACAGAAATTATCGACCAGATCATCGACATGCTTGTACAGCTGCACGTCCATCCGTGGCAGGGCATTGGCGGCCTGGAACTGAATGATGAGGGACAAGTAGTTCTTGCTCGAATTGTGCACGAGAACTTCTGGCAGACAAATGACATTGATCGCTACTGGACCCCG
Source organism: Calonectria crousiana (assembly GCA_013406985.1). Lineage (NCBI taxonomy): Eukaryota > Fungi > Ascomycota > Sordariomycetes > Hypocreales > Nectriaceae > Calonectria > Calonectria crousiana. The sequence goes on along the minus strand of VTGD01000005.1, from coordinate 591,860 downwards.
GACGAAACCGTGGAGAGCCTCAACGTTGGAGGCCCCTACAAGACATACATCGACTACATCTCAGCCCAGATCAGGCAGTACATTCGCCTCATCAAGAAACATAGCAAGCTGGAGTTTATGGTCGAAACGATTCCCCGTCTCGAGGCTTTCATTGCCGTTTTGCCTGAGCACGCGGATGAACTCAACAAGGTTGTTTTTCGGCTCGCGCACCAGGACATACACTTGGCGAACCTCATGTTTGATGAATCACGTCACAAAATCACGGGCGTCCTCGATTGGGAATTTTCGGGCGTTGTGCCGTTTCCCCGCTGGAATCCAAGACGAGCATTTCTCTGGAACGGGCGGTATGATGATGCGACAACGTGCGAGAAGAAGAGGTTGATGGGTTTATTCACCCAGCGGTGCAAGGAGAGGAATGTGTCATTGCTAGATGATGCAGAATATGCGTCGCCGCTGCAGGAGAGCATGCAGGATGTGGCTGACTATTTGCGCGCCGTTGTTGAGGTTTCTCCCAGAGGTCAGAGGCAGAACTTGGTACAGAGCTGGAAAGATGTTGTTTTGGAAGGGTTGGGTAAATTTAATGTCTAGTATAGATAGGGCCAATGTTTATTAACACTGATGCTCAGTAAAACCCAAGATGCGCTGTACTTCAGTGCCGAATCGTAACTTGCTAACCTTCGAGTGCGCAGCCGCAGCCTTCTCAGTTTGCCAGCCTCTTTTGATGCGTGTTGTTGTTCCAACTGTGAACTATTATTGCCGTGCAGGGGCTTTTAGGAACTTGCTCTGGGACCGGCCAGAAAAGCGGGAGCCATTCTTGGTGCTAGTCGTCGGGGAAAAAGCCCAGATGTGGGTTCCCTAATTGATGGCGGTGCTCAGCTGCTCACCCTGAGAATCAGCTCAGGTCCTGGACCAACATGCTCATGCCGGCACAAGCGAAACCCGCGGAGAAAAAAGAAAAAAAAAGTAAAGCGATTGGTTGGATCTGAGTTAGGGCTTTGTCCCTGTTTTCATGCTTGAAATGGTGGATTTAAGCCACCACTTAAAAACCCGGGGGTTGCGCCAGGTCCAGTCATAAGTGATCAAAAATAACGCCGCCAAGACGGACTATTGGCTTTAACCTATGCCACACACGCTGCTCAAAAAGGGGGTCGAGCAGCATGGTGGCAAGGGAGGGCAGGCTAGCGGCGCCACCGTGGTTTCCGTCGCAAAACTGCCTGAGCGATGCCGCGATTCAGCCCTGTATGGCGCATGGGTGCCATTGAGTAGAGGGCGAGTGCTTCAGCTGATTGAAATCAGGCTGGGCTAGATCCTCAGCCACCCAGCCATGGCTCGGTCCATGGGCTAATCATCAATGGATAGAATGTGATTTGGGGAGAAGAAAAAAAGTTGATAAGTTGATTGAAATGCAACAAGCTGGCTGTCAGGATTGAATGGCTCTCCCCAAGCCTGCGCAGTATCATTCCATTGCAATAGCGACATGAACGACATGAAGAAGTACTCTCGATACTTTGTCGACGGCACCTTCGCAGTTGTATGTGTCGGGCTGGAGACTCCTCATCTTTATGACCTCTACGAAAATAAGCAAACCAAAAGGAGGGCTCCAAAGGATGCAGCCGAGCAGCAGCAGCTCACTAGCCAGGAGAGCATCAACCAGATCCAATTGCAGCTACAGCACCAATTTCAAGCTCAACAACAGGGCGCTGTATACCAACCTCACCCGCAGGGTCAATCGTACCACCCACCGGCAAATAGCCTCCCGCAAGGTCATGGCGACCCGTCCCAACAGCTCCAAAGCCAGCCATCGACACAGGGGTATCCAACGCAGGGATATCCAACACCACCCGTAATCCAAGCAACACCACCATCTGCGGGCACAAGTCAGGCCTCGTATTTTCCTCTGCCCAGAAGCGCTCAAACGCCCGCAGCGCAGTCATGGTTTCCTCCTCCGCCTGGGTATCAAGCAGCACATGCGCCGCCAACTCCGCTGTCGCCTTCGTTACCAACTACCGCAGGGCAACAACAGCAATATAACCAGGCCTACTACCCACAACCTGCCGCTGGGCCTTTGGGCCTTTCAGGCCGGCAGGACGCTGCTGCGATACCACCTCCAATTCCGGTCCATTCCGGTCCGGCAGCAGCTGGCCAGCATGAAGCCGCATCCGTCGGCCTTAGCTGCATAACGCCTCTGCCCCCTCAACAGCAGGATGTGCCATGTTTTCCTCCCCCCCCCGTCGATGGCACCATCTGGCTCGGCAGCTGCGGTGCTGACACCACAATCGACGAACCAGATACCAACTCTAGGCTTTCCGCTCTACGTTGCGACCCCATCAGCGGCACCGGCTGGTTCAGCAGCTACGGTTCTGCAAGAACAGTCGGCAAACGAGACGCCAGCTCTGAGCTCTCCACCCAGCTCTGCGACTCATTTAGTTGGAACTTCTATTTCACCAGCGGCACCTCAGCAGCTTTACTTTCCGCCGCCACCGTCTCCTAGCCCGCAACCAGCTCCGGGACAAGCCCAGTCTGCTCAAGCACATGGATTCGAGACCGCATATGTTCAACCCCATATGCCACCTCCTCCAAATAACCATGTGCCGTCGTATAACCCTGGGGCGAGTGCATCCGTTATACACAGCTCCATTCCGGGTGTGACCAGCTCGATGAGTAACCTCAGTGTGGAACCCCTCCATCAAGGTCCATCACCAACACCGGCAGTTAATCAACACGAGCTCCCGCGGGAAGCCCCGTTGATTAGAGAATCTGGACCACCAAATGAAGTTATCGCAGAGTGTCCTCATGAGCGGGTCATTGAGCACTCACTTCCATGGCACCGGTTCCCAGACATGCCTAACGTTTTGATCTGCACTCGTTGCTTCGCCGATGACATAGCACATACGGCGCTTGCGAGCCAGTTCGAGCGGATCCAACAGCCGACTAGTTCCAATTCCAGCTGCGCTTTCTGGTCCCCACGAGTCAAGGATTATCTTTGGCCGGATGCTGTGCGCACCAACGACCTCGCCACCTTGAGGTCTCACATGTCCAAGAGGCAATCCATTCCGGCCTGCAGCGGCCCTGTCCCAACCACTGGTGTTACATGGTATGGATTAGCCCAGCGCGGCACCTCTTTTGAGTCTCGGTTCTCCATCTTCACGCAACTCAAGGAAACTGATCAGCCGACCTGCGACATCCACGTGCCCTACATCTCGTCCGCCCTGAAGCAGAAAGCAGAGCAAAGCGACTGGCACGGCTTTGTGGCTGCCGCGTGTCATCGACTGCGTCTGTCCCCATGTGGTAGCGTAACTGATTCGGCTGCCATCCAGTGGTACACAACGCGACAGAAACTCAAAAAAGCTCGTGTATGCGAAGCCTGTTACTTGGACTCGTTCGCTCGGAAGCGGTTCGAACACGAGCTTGAGCCATGTGCAGCATTGTCGTCGTCGTCTGGCATTGGTGGCTTTTTAAAGGAGCTAGTCCAACCCTCGACGTGCTGCATGTCCATGACCTCGCTAAAGGTAGCCAACGAGGCAGCCCTCTATCAGCGCGACTTTGGCGTGTTTTGGGCCGCCGCTGAAGTGGCCACCCGCGTGCCTGCGTGCTCCCCCAGCGGAATTGCTGCAGGAAACTGGTGGACCCTGCCCGGCGGTTGTGACGGGCTCAACATCTGCGAAGGCTGCTACGCAGGGATTCTCAAACCAGCAAATATTGCGCAGTACTTTGCCCCAACACAGCCACGGTGTGTAGCTTCAACGTGGCGAATCCCCAGTACGTGGTGTTGTTGAGCAGTTTAGCAGAGACGATGGACAAGGGTGTCACGTCCGTTTTTGATAAGTGTGTGAGGAAATGGGCAGACGTAACGCCGTGCCCCGCCAACGATCCTCGCTCCAACTCCTATTGGTGGGGTTACGACGACGTTTTAGCCTGTAGCCACTGCTACCATAGTTTTATAGCTGAAACGCCTTTAGACGGGTACCTGCCTAGGAAGAAGCAATTTTCCGAGAGCGTGCAGCTCTGTCAAATGTGGTCTCCCAGGATGCGCCAGCTATGGCTCCAAACCTGTGCAGCAGGAGCCCCGGGGAGCCCAGAGTCGGAGGCCATGGTGGCCAAGCTCGAGGCCTTCGGCGCCCAGTGGCTGCAGGTCTACCAGAAGACGGTCATAAAAATTCCCGTCTTGCGAGTCATGATGCAGCAGAAGAGGATGAATGCACTGCAGACGGGCATCAACGGCACCACGCTCTCCGGTGCGGGCAGCTTCGCCATGGCCGCGGGCGTAACAGACGGGTACAATCACGGCAACAGTTCCATTGGTTGGCATGGAAGCAAATACAGTGCTATGGGAGCACAGATGCAGCACAGCTATCAAGCTGCGTTGTTGGCAAGCTCAAGCGAGGCTGGGCAGATTGCACACCTCGAGGCGATATGGGCTCAGTGAGTAATGACTTTTCAAAGAAGGGGGCCAAGAATCAGGTAGATTTGTGAAACGTATCCCTGAAATGGAAAATCAATAGCATGGTGAGCACACTATTAATAGTCATGTGTTGATTATAAAGGAATCAAAGCCAATTGCAAGGGCAATGTTATAAGCATGGAGCGATATGTGATTCGTAACATTAAATGTGACAAGTTTGACATGATGGCTGAATAATCAAAATAAAGGACAAAACAAAAGCCAAATATCAAAAGTGACACGATGCCCGATGAATATTTACTACACAGGAAAGAACTCGGCCACCAAATAAACCAGTTAGTCATAGACTCCTGACCGCAGCCACCTTTAGGCCAGTCCATAAAGTGATGGGCTTTCAAGGAAATGCTAGCAATATGAATGTGTTCATAGCCTGCCATCACCTCGCCGAGAAGCGCAGAGGTGTCTTTATCCTCTCACAATTGTTAATTTGTCTATTTAGACCCACGATTCACATGAGAGACATACCTAACCTAGTGGAACTATGGAATGAACCTTACTCAAGGTGAAACGAAATGACTGAGCGTCATTAACAAACCTCAACTAGTCTGGCCTACTTACATGACCTCAACTAGACCACCATGGTTCAAACAAACCTGCATTCACAAAAAGATTCCACAAAATTCAACGAAATTTGGGTGCAAGTTCTTGGCGACATCTTGAACAAAATTGCGTGTTTGGATTATATCTATTGACATGGCACAGAAGCTGGGTATTCATTATAAATTATTGCGCGGAATGGCTCAGAGTCATCCGAATTCGATGATAGGAGTCATGCCAAGAAGAGGCAGGACTGATCACAGGCAACAGGTTCACACAATATTCCCACTGCCGGCGCTACCGCGACCAAACACCACTAGGAGACTATAAGTATGGTTAAATAGCCCAACTAGGAGCTGTGATAGTTCCTGTCTACAATTAGCCCAATAAGAACTTCCTCGCCAATTAAGCGCGACGTGGTGGGGATCACTTGGGCGTTGAGCGCTGGGAGGCGGGGTCAGCCTCGTTGGGGCTGCTGGAGTCGACCGACAATGCGGCAGGGCCCAACACAAGGGCCTGTTTCGACGCTATCGAGGACATGGCCCAGCGAGGGCCGAAACGCAAGGTGGTCACGCGCTGGACCTGCTGCTTCTGTTCCCACTGTGGCATGTCAGCCAACATGTCGCTGCGCGAGGCCCGCGGCATCCACCGTTGCGCCTATTGCATCGTCGAGCAGGTTCGGGTTAAATCTATGATGCTAGAGGATGATCATACCGACTCACGAGTCGTCTTGGTGGCCGCACTTTTACCGCCGACGAGACCGAGACACGGCACATTTGAGTGTCAAAATCAAAGTCTTCGATCTGCGTCGTGTCGTCCATGGCCCGGCATCCGCAGTCGGCATTCTCTCAGACTGCGCTTGCGAGGTCAGATGTCAATACGAGCGAGGAATTGAAGGGGCAAGTCGACCAACGAGGTCTGTAAGAGGCTGGTACGAGGGGATGGAAGACATGGGAAACCTAGAATTCATTTGCAACAACTACGTTTGGTTGACTAAAAATTCAATAGACCGCCATTTTTGATAGTATCGATTTATAGAAAGCAAAAAAGTGAAAAAATAACAGTAATAACTGATTCAGATCAACACTTTCAATTGGGTCACTCTGATCCCTTGCCGGCAGAAGTACTGGTGGGGCACGTGAAATAGATGAACGGTTAGCGGGATATTTGTTTGACACTGTACCATCCGACAAATACTCCGATCTCGGATAACTGGTGTGACCTCATCTATGCGTTTTACTAGTTCGAGTTGACCTCGCGAGTCTTTCCGCAGTCAAAGTTATGATGACCAGACGCGGCGCAAGGGAAGTATCGGCGAGAGTCTGGGATTGATATCGGAAAGCCCAGGGTGGCCAAGCAGGGATTACATTGGCATCCAAGGCAAAAGCGGAGAAATGGAACGTGAGGAGGTGGGTGTGCTGTGCTACATTATACGCCCGGATACTGTGCCTTGTTTCGGCGGAGTGCATCTCATGACTGCGCATTCTGCGAATCAGGAGGACAGTCCAACAGCTGTCAGACTCGCCTTCTGGCCTCAATCCCATCCCAATGATTCCGCGCCAAGTCTTCATGGCGCTGAAAGGACCAATTACGTCGGAACTTCCGTTCATCCGGCCAATCATCGAGCTGGATAGTCTGTCTCGCACACAAAATAGCTGCACTTTTCTATCACTAGATCACATCATTGCGCATCCCACTTGCACTAACTGCCATCCTCACACCCAAATGTTTTTGAGGCCTTTTCATGCTGTTTGCCTTGACTTCGTCCAGTTGCCTTGCCACATGGTCATGCCTCTTTTGACCATGACACTATCGTGTGTTACCTGGAGGCATCAGCCGGACCATCGAGATCTTGCGCGAAATTATTTCGGCCCAAAGCCGAACTCACATCAAATAAAATCTGCCAAATAGACTGCAATTCTGTGGTCACCGACGGCTGATTATCCTGCCCTGCCCCCTCACCATGTAACCATTACCAGGACGAGGCAAGTTGTCTGGTCAGGCTAGTGACACAAAGGGTTAACCTTACTTCAAAGGCTTCATTTAATTCGAATTTATCACATGTTCTTGAGCGAAAGACATTATACGAAGGTACAGAAGCATCCAGGAATGTGAGTGACGTGGACGCGCTATTATCGAGTGAACGTTTGAGCCTATGGCAACTATCCCAATGCACCCTTCAGAGAGCTTCGTCATGACAGAATTCTATTGATAGAAGGCCTCAAAAATAAGGACAACGCAAAAGTCGAGACAGCCACTGCCCCTGACCCTCCTATTCGTGTCCAGGTTCTGATAGCGGTTTTAATATCACCTTATGAAGGGGTAATTTAGTCACGGGTATTCAAGATGAAACTTATGATTTATATGCCTCTTTTCAAATATTCTCTCCAGATGGACATATGGTCTCTATTTAGGAGGTGAAACAGGATGCTGCCATGCCTGATACGTAACCCAAGCTTGGTATGAGCTCAATGCAAGCGATGCTATGCCAAGGAGCACTGCAAACAAGACTCCTGCCAATGTAGCCATCATCATATACCTAGCTCCACTCTTTCTTTCTACCATGCGCTCAATCCAACTTCGCGGTTGAGGATTTTGAAGTTCATCGAAAAGATCTGACAACCGCTCTGCTAGATAAACGTACGCGATGTTCTCTTCACCGACACTTCTAACGGAGCTAAATTCGAAATGCAGAATGTCTGGGTCGAATGAATGGATTGAAGTTAAGGAGCGGAGCAGCGTCTTAGATTTCTTTTCCGCAATTGGAAACAAAATGCCTTGCAGAGAGTCTAAAACCTCGATAACTAATTGCCGCGGTAATACTCCTCTGGTGATCTATTAGCTACCACTAATTACTCAATTTCATTAATTAACCAACTCTTCGGTTGATGAAGATGAGCTGGAGCAGCCGTCAACATCTTTCGTTATCCTCAGCTGCTCCTTGAGGAAGCTTGTGTAATGGAATACATCCAGTATATTATTCTTTCTGTCGAGATGTAGGTGGTTCTGAATATCTGAAGTTGCCCGGATCGTAATACCAAGTCGTTTCTTTAGCATCACAGCCTTCAAGTCCCTCTTCATATTCACAAAGAGTTCGTTATTAGGATGGATCAGAATGGCATCGTTTCCGATCGGGAAAAGGTCCTGGAGGTATTTTCTAAGCGGTACATCGCTCTTCCAATGAACACGGAATGTTCCATTTTCTAACCTGTCGGACGAATGATACAGTGCCGAGGGGTCGATCATGAAAAGCACTTTGACGCCAAGCGCCAACGCATCCGTCTGATCCAGATTAGTTTTCACGTAGGTGTTTGGAAAGGCCAATTGCCTGAGTTCTGCGAGAGTTGCATCCGGATAAGATCTCAGCAGGTTAATAAGCGCGAGAAGCTCTTCGTGGGTCTTGATTAATTGTGACTGCTCTGTTTTCCCGCTGAGATATGCTGAGGTGGTTGATTTGTAGTATTCGAGATATCGTTGAAGCTTGGAAACACGAGGACTCGGGCAACCCGGCTTGGGACAGTCTTGACGTCTTCGGCCGGCGCAGTCTTGACAGAGTTTCCAAGACCACATCGCCTCGCCAAGTTTGAAAATAAAGTCCCCCTCAACGTTAGCCCCGAGCTTTGTCATTTCCAACTGTCTGCGATGATCCTGTCGCCAGGAAAAATTCAGCAGATTGTTGTGGGGAGCGTGATTGAGAAATACATCTGCCGTGTCAGATTTGCCAAAATAGCCAAGCGGATGTGCACTTTCAACAAGCCAATAGCTTCTCACGCCAGGCATCTAAAATGCCTTGGCTGAATTTTGGATAAAGCCTTGGGCATCAATGTTGACGTAATAAAATACACATTTTCCACGGCATGTGAACGGGCAGTGCTTGCTGGAGGCCGCCCATTTTGCGAACCAGACTGCAAGAACTGAGACTCTTTTTCATTAACTCCACACATGCCGTCTCACGTTTCGCTTCAATTTGCACAAGTCTTACACACAACGATATCCTACTTGACGATGGCCCCAGACTTCAGCATACCTATGCTTGAGCGTAGGCAGCGCCACTTGTCGTCACACTCGGAGCTTCATCCAAAACATTCGACACAGTCCACAATCCCGAATGCTCTAGATGCAGGGGAGCTAGACAATACACTATGCGAGCCCCAAATCCAAGCCTCTACTGAATTCAAGGATGCTGAATTACCTGGGTCGCCCAATCGCGACAAAGGCGCCATGGTACTTGACGGTACTGACTCCGGATACGGCTCCCTTACCTCCTCATCAGACTCGCAAAAGGCCGGGTTCTATACACACGAGCTTCCTGGAACTGATTTGAAGTACTTTAACAAACCTATTGATGATAAGCTCCAAGATCGGTTTTTTGACATCAAGGTTTTATATAATCAGCCCCTTATCGACAGCATCTCGAAGAAAATGCACCCAGGGATCATTTCGATGAAGCTCAAATATCTGGGTAAAAACGAAAAGTCGGCCAAGCCTTTTATTGTTTTCCAATGTAAACGGAAGGTTTCCAAGAAGATTAGAAACTTCTTCACTCAAAAGCATGTGGAAGAGGAACTGAAGCCCGACTTTGAGATTTTAGTTCTTGGACAAGAACCACGTCCACTTGGGGCTGACAAAGACATACAAGTATCAACCAACATCAGACCGCGGAATACATGTTGTGGTATGTCAATCAAGATTGCCCATGGTGAATCATTTGCGACTGCTACACTGGGGGGTGTCATTGCTGTTCACTCCCCACAAGAACGACGCTTGTATGGACTGACTGCTGCCCATCCTCTGAAACAATTTGCGAAAATGCCAAAAACCCCCGAAGACTCGGATTCGGAGTCGGATTCTGAATCTGAATTCAATGATAAAGAGTCTCAGCCTGTCTCACAGCAGCACACCATCGCCACAGAGCGCTTCTCTCTACCCACGCCCGTCCTGGAGCAACGCGGGACAAAATGGACGACGAAATCCATTGGCAAGGTCGTTTATACTAGTTCTGACCAACCGACCGACGAAAACTACGATTGGGCTCTTATTGAACTGTTGCCCCAAGCGTTGGCACCGAATCAATTGATTGAAGGTGGGAAAAATGACTTCGTGTTCGAAAAAACTACCTCAGCCATTGACTTGAGCATCTCGAGTGCTCCTCACTACCAGCACTGTAAAAAGGTCATTGCAATAACTCACCATGGTCAGCAAAGGGGAGAATTAACCTTTGGTACTTCGTCATTAATGATGGCACCCGGCTCAGCGTTTATTGAGACCCATGAACTTCTAGTTAGACCTGATTCGAGTAAGTCCATACACCATCATCTATTATGGATCGAATGTTCACCGATTACGTAGAGCTTAATGTTGGAGATTCCGGATCTTGGGTTGTGGAAGAGGGCACGGGTATACTTTATGGCCATATCGTGTCTGTTGATGCTTTCGGGGAGGCCCAAGTTATGCCTATTGAATCAACACTGGAATCCATCCGGAAACATCTCAATGCAGAACGGGTTCTCCTTCCGGAATTATGCGAAATAGAAAGCCCGAAAGAATCCCCTCGACTCGAATACTTGACTGACGATATTGCAACCATATGTGATATCGAGACGCTTCAACGTGTTGAGAACGGGGATACTTTCCCATGCCAAAAGCCCGTTGCATGGATTGACAACCGACCTCATTCAGAATCGGCGGATAGACATTCCTATTGGAAGACCTCTCAATCTCTGTACAAGGCGTTGAGGGACAAGGTCTGTTATCCAACGTGGCTTTGTGGGCTCATTCATGCTTATGTGGAATTAGCGCTTGTCAGGAGAAGGTGGAATTATGATCAACCCATCTAATTCCAGCCGAAGGCTCATGTAAGAATAACCAAACATTGATAAAATATCCCTAACGCAAGTGCCAGTTATCTTCCCAACCCAAATGCAGAGAGTGTGGCTCCTCTCATTTTAACTGCGTCAGAGACGCATGCTCCCGTCTTGAGCAACTTCTTGCACAAGTATATCAACTCCAAATGTTCAATTAAGGCATCATTTCCGGTATGTGATCGCTGCTACAGGCTTGACGCTGATTGCTCACTGAATTGATAGACACCAGCCAGCTTTGCCATTGAGTTTCATTTGCCCTACATAATTTGGAAGCCATCGAAAGAATTGATGCATGACCAGAGGTCTGGGCCGGGTGGACGTCCCTTGAGGCGATCCTGGTCTTTGAGTTACCTATCCGATGTGTATGAGGCTTCCAAAAACAGCGGAGGTTTCGACTGTTTGTATGAGTCCCAATGGTCTTTCGCCGCCACAGGATTCAGTAAGAACGTCACAACTGTATATGCATCAACAGATACATACATGTATGACAAAAGTGACCCTTTGGACAAGATAAGCATACATTACTATGAAGAAATTCTGCGAGATGAAGACGATTATGGTCTGGTTAGGGATCCTATTCGTGGGTCGGAATTGATTGATATCGAAGACGTCAGGGAATACTTTCTACTAACTCTAAAAAGCCGAGCAGATGACGTTTTTGAGCATTGGGAACATGCCACTATCATGCTTGAGCGGAATATACGTAACTATGTAAGTATTTACTCATTCCTACATTCCTCGTCGACCCAGAAAAGGCATTGTGCGCCCACCAGTTGAGTACAACGCGTGCGTAATATATCCAATAACATCATGGAATGGCCAAAAACCTTGTGTCGCAAATTCTAATTATATTTGCAGACTGGCCATGAAGGCGCGCTTTGGGTGCAAGGTCCCGGCTCTTCATCACGGGGAGCTGCCTATGATCACTCCACGGCGATCCAAAGGTCGACATACTGGACGACTGGGGTGGGCCAACTGCTCATACACTTCATCGATAAAATAGATCAGACTACTACAGCTTGGGACATGTTCAAATCCCAAAGCCTAAGCCGATTGTATGCTAATGATGAGATGAAGGAGGGGGTTGGCAATGCATGTTGGCTCGTTGAGTCAATTGACGATAAATTCGGCGAGCTCAAGGAGCTACAGGTCAGCTTAAGAAGCTCAAAGGTCAAGAACGAGGATTTTATGAAAAGGGTATGTGATTATGTTCATTGAAAGGGCTTATTATTCTCTGTCGCCCAGGGAACATTTGATCCATCTCAAGGAAACTAATGATATTTCATCAGCTCGAACTGCACATTCACGTGGAGAATAACAAAGCCATTGTTATTCAAAAGATTAACATAAATCTAGTATGCATATAAAATACCTGAAGATTGGGATGAGACAGTTGACGCATTCTTACTTTTACAGATCCAAGTCCTCTCCCCTCCAGCCCTAGCAGCAACTCTGATGCAATCAGAAGCCTTCCCTTGGCAGTCCAGTATCCTTGCATGGCTGATTGCCACAGGTGTGATCTGGGCTTTGATAATGGCCATTCCTCCGCTAAGAAAACTATACTATGACCAGCGGCTGGAAGAGCGTTTTATCCAGTATTGGCAGGCTAAATATCACTACTTGACCTCGAAAACACCAACACTTCCATTACGCAACGAGTCATCAATCCCGCCTGAAGTGCATTCTGAACCAGAAGGTATAAAGTCTCCCTCGCCTGTATTCGTCTCCAGCGATAAAATCCATGCAGACGGCATACCGCTGGCTGAAATGGACTCGGAGGGCCTCCACCCAAAGTTCAAAGATGGTCGCTTTTAGCCGCATTCGCTATGCGAAGAGCTTGCGATGAAACCGGAAGATGACCAAAAAGAATTATGAAAAGTCCACGCCAGATACTGGTTGGGCCACTGGTGAAAGGCAACCTCCAAAGCCGATGTGGCATCGCATTTCGAATCGAATTTAGCTATGGGGCTGTCCATGTGTATTACTTAGTAGGCTCGTTTATCAAGCGTGGAAAATGGGACCGATTGATATTTCAAGTAGCTGGGCTGCAGTTTGTATACTAATTTGGGGCTATGAAGATGGCACACTCATACAATATATTTAATACTGCATTGCGCGGTGTTTGGAGGGTCGAATGCACCGCATTGGTGAGCTAGGCTTCCCCATCAGGATATTCGTGACTTGGCGATCCAATGAAATGACCTGAGAAGTGAACCTTGGCTCTTCATCCTCCTTGTGTCTTGAAAATCTGACAGCTGATTCGGCCAACCAATATCCAGTTTCATGGATAACTGTTATCATGATCGGCAGTCATCACAGCCACCGTGGCGACACAAGAAGCGGCGTCGCAAGCGAAATTGCAGAATGGACTGGCGCCTTTCCGCGCCCTGTCACGGTTCGGTGAATCGGCCAAGTTGTGACCCAATTTAGGATAGTGCGTCCTCTTATTGATATCCGCCGTGCTACACCTTCAACTTCGTAAGAGATGACTATTGATCTCGATCAGATTTGACACAGCTTGAGCCCTATTAAGTTAGGTAGAGGAACAGGTGGTGAAACACCGGAGGAGGCAGAAATAAGGCAGAGGCGGAACTTGACAATAGACTGCAATCTCCTTCTATTTGCACCAATCCGCGATTTATCAATTGAAGCAGTCCTCAGGCTTGTGATTTACAGTGAAGCCTCCTCTGTCATCAGCCTGGTTCTTGTAGTGTGCCAGATCTTGAACATGGACCTTTTTCTCAAGAAAGTCCAACATCAATATGAAGTCTGTTCGCTTTGTCCTTGCCGGCTTCGCCACTGCCGCCATCACTCAGAACACCGTTGCCGGCCTTCCTGAGTGCGGAGTCTCAATTATACTTTGTTTTATTGTATTCCTCCATTTTATTATAGTCTAAACACACTCCCTGCATTGATAGCCTGCTGGGCGAGGATGGTGGCTAGGTCTTGGGGTGTTGCAACGGCGAGTTGTAGTACCTACGCAAAAGAGTTGCCATGGGCGAGGAGCTTTGGAAATGCTCCGAGTCTGTTTGTGATGCCACTGAGTCTGCTCACGTGGTTGAATACAATGAAAAGCTCTGCGAATGCAAGGTTTAAGATTTCGAACTCCCAAATTCGACCATCATCAGCTAACCTGCATCCCAGGCGCTGGCCCCCACCTATAAAACCAAAACTATGGCGCTACCATGGTCGGGACCGAAATATCTGAGTCATGATTGCAACTTAATGTAAAACGATGTGGTTTTGTTCACAATTGTTTGCATATTGTGTGGCTTGGACTGTCGAGTTGGAGCCGGAGGAATGGATACTTAGAAAGGCATATAGGGGCCCATTTAAAAATATTGGGTTAAATGCAGGGCTACTACGAGTAGGCCCAGTTCCGAGTTTTACAGTTTGTGTCGTGACGCTGTCTCCTGAAGTGTACTCTGTTGTTCTGAGACTGACATTTCTGACTTTAATTTTCGCTATTAGTCCTCTTGTTATCCTTTTTCCAATTATGGCCCGGAAGGATCATGTTAAGCTCTGTTGATTATGAAATAAGCATTTTGTTGAGGCATTGATAATGAGACTTTTGTAAAGGAAGAGTGTCTTTTTTGACTTGTCGGAACTCGAACAAACTGTGAAAATCGTTTGCGGAAAGAAAGCTTGATCGAGTAGCCATGTTGAATGAAAGTAAATGTGGATCGCTGATATGTTTCTGCTTTGTTTTCTTCAATTCTAAAAATAGTTTGAACACTTTTTGCTAAACCCGCGAGGAAGTTCACGCACCCACCGGCAACCGGTATTCCGTTCAATCAAAGGTTGCAAAAGGACGTCTAAAGTTCAAACGCTGCCAAGGCCGCAGAGACTTCAATCCAGGAAACATTTGCATGCACGATGCAAATATTGTTGCGCATCTTGGGAGGATTTAAGATGAAGGATGAAAACTCTTTTTAGATTCACGTCTGAGGTTAACAGATCTGTGTTGCCGAAATAACCGTGTTTGACAGCGGCATTTGACCAGGCAGATACCTGGCAGAATGCAATGCGACCGCCCTGAGTTGATGCGCTAGTAATATAAAAACGAAGGGTTGGTCCTGGAAATTAAGCCCTACTTTCTTTTGATCTTATCGCGAAACCGAGTGGTCGATGTTCGTGCCTAATGATGGCACTGGCGCACCGTACGGCTGGGCTGAGTTTGACCATCGCTTCATATGTAAAACAAGCCCTCCGTTCAAAAAAAAAAAATGAGGCCTCCGGATCGAATAAAGTTGATTACCGCCCGCGCATCGCTCTCCGACACCGGGAGTGTGAGCAAAGCCATGCCAGATGTGCAAATCGCAAAGGGCCGGTGTTTGTGAGGGACTTCGCTCAATGGATGGATGGCCTCGAAACAATTGAGTGGTGAAGCGCGAGATTCCAAATCAACCGTGCCAACTGCGACTAGCCAAACGCGACTGGTCCAGTATGTGATGTGAATGAAGTTTGGCCAGATTTCAAAAGGCCCTTTTTGTGACATGTAAAAGAGGCTGTGCCGTCTCAAATGACGGGAGCCAAGGAATTAGGAGCCGAGTTCATGATGCGGTGGGTCTCACGGTGGACCTTGACCGCGCGAGGCTTTGGCGAGGGTCAATTTTCCATGAGCCGCCAAGACGCTGCCAAGCGCCAGACCGTCTCGATTTTACGTCATGTGCGCCGAATCCTACATTTCGAATTTGCCTGCCAGTTTCACATGTGCCCCCCAAACTCTCCAATTTCTAGCGACTCTTCCGTTTTCCCCAAAATTAAAGCCACGCCGGCCCCCCGATGCGCAGCCGTGGCCTTCACCTGCCCGTTCAACATGGACTCTCCGGCTCAGATGTGGCGGGATCTCACGGGCAAGGATAAGGAAAACAACCCCGTCAAGAAATTTTACAACCGGCTTTTCAGAGCGGATATCGCAAGATGGGCCTGCGCGTGCGCCGTCATCGGGCTCTCGGCGGACGTGCTCGCGGAACATCCAGGCCCAAAGATGCTGGTCGCGTCAGTATACAATCTCGCAATCGTAAGAATCAAATTCCATTCCTCAATGCAGTCAAGTACTCATATAAAAGGCATCGTTGCACTTCTTCTTCCTAAAAGTGCCCGTTAGCCCCCAAGGCCCACTGAATCCGAACCCACCGAAATGGTATATGGCTTTCCTGGCCATCTCAATAGTGATGTGGATATGCGCATTCACATTGATGTTTGTCATCCGCGTGTCCGCCGACCCTGAAGAGGTCTACAGACTTGGGAAGCGCGACGTGACAGACGATTTCAGCGATGTCGAGACAGGTCCGCTGGGCCGGCTGGAAAGCCTGACGATTGCATGTGGCTGCTGCGGTATCGCTGCAACGTAAGTTTCTAGGCAACAAAAAGGGGCACAGCTAACTTTGATAGAATATGCTCTTTCTATCAGTCTTATGCGGTCCACCAGATCCTAACCACAGGATTTACGAAGGGCCAGATGCGAGACGGGTATCAAAAGGAGGCCAGGATCAGATCCATAAATGGCACAAACCCCTCCTTAACAACATAAAATCTAATCTTAAAAATACTAGAAATAATGAATTTAGCGACAAAATATTTTATTACCGGTGCGGCCCTCGTCTTTCCCCTATGTTCAGCTTCTGTCCCTTCAACCCTCTTGACCTCTTGATACAGTGGAGACTGAAACCCTTCACCTTGTGATTTCTAGCGAGAAGCGAGTTTGGGCCCTTCTTCCCATTAAGGGATTATCTAGTAATTTATCTTGCTATCGGTTGAAATATGGTTCACAGGAAAAACCTGAGATCCAAAACCCCTGTGCTGCGCACTCAGGAGCTGTCCGAATAGCTGGCACCAGAGGAGAGGGACCAGAACATGCGTATGCAACAAAAGCCTCTTCCTAGGCGCAACAAGATACATTTCAAGGTTTGGCAATACATTGCAAAGAACCTCCTGGTCAAACACATCCAGGCATCGTGCAGAGTATCTGCAGGCTTCCTCCACGTGCTCTTCGAAGCACGGGATGCTAATTAAGGGTGCCACTGTTTTTGTCTTGATTTGCTGAACTCTCATTAGTTGACCCTTTTTTTAAAGGTCTAATTTTATTGATGGCTTCCCTGACGAGCCATGATTCGCACATTCCGATGCGGTGCACCCACATGCATCGAGATGGCAAACCCAATGGTGTCACGAATGCAGGGAATGCGCCTCCATTTGACCCATGCACATTGAGCTATTGACATTGACGCAAAAGAAAACTACCTACACAGTATAAACAAAAAAGTAAATCACATCAGAGATGAAAAAAAGAGGGAGAGCGAGTTTGTCGCTCCTGTGAATCGAACACAGGTTTTCTCGGGATGCTCATTTGACCACAACGAAATGTCCTAACCACTAGACGAGAGCGACTTGATGCCGCTGTTGTGCGATGGGAGCTCGCCCCGCTTGTTTTGTCACACCATTTTCATCACCTTTATTGCTATCGCAGGAATCATAGCAGGTCTCAACTCAGTGGAATTTCGTAATTATAAATCTACGGCCTGGGAATTCTAAATACGGGGTACTCCTCGCCCGTGGTAACCGGAATAATGTTGAATGTGACAAAACTGTCGATGTTCTCGGGCTCCAGCGCAATGAAAGCCAGCGCAGCATTTTTCTGCCTCGTGGTCACGTAGAAGCTTCCCACTGGAAGGTTGATATGGCGATCATAGGACTCGGTTGTAACGGTATTGAGGAAGTGGCCTTCGTACAGGTCGGTGTCGACTGATGCCGAGGTTATCGTGAGAGCCTCGACCGTACCGTTGAACGCATAGTCGAGCTTCTTCACTTCAAGACCCAAGATCTCGAGCCTCTCAGCAATGTCCGACCAGGTTCGCGGAATAATGTAGGCTTCGGGTCTAGCACGGGTGAGGTTGGCGACAGAGGGAGTGGTGCGGAAGAATTCAATGGGCGCCTGCACCACGCTGCCATTGTTCATGTCAATCATGGTGAAGGTCCTGCTCTCGCTCACAAAGTAGTCCGTCACCACTATGTCGTCGTCACTGTTGATAAAATCCTCCCGCGCATCCTCCACCGTGGACAGTATGTCCTCGAAGCCATCGCGCGCCGTCTCCAGAATCGTTTGAATCTTGATCAAGGCCGTTGCGACGCGACGCTGGAAATGCTGATCTGCCAGACGGATGCCGCGCATCTCGCAAAGGAAGGAAATGGTCTGCATCAGACCCATGGCATTGCGGCCCGTGCGGGCTTCAGTGACAGCCTCTTCGAACACGATGGGCGATCCCGCCGTCTTGTTTGACGAACCCGTCACGTAAGGCTCCCAACGAAGCCCATGGGCCTCGAGATTCTTGCCCATTGCGGGAATGAAGACGTCTAGTACCTGCTCCCGAATTTTAGGATGGATGTTTGGGTTGATTCCTCCCGAAATCAAAGAGTCGGCCCCGTGTTGGTAGCCACCGCCATATATTGTAGAAGCAGTGAATTCATCTAAAAAGCGTTAGTGGGCTCGGGGATGATGATCGAAATGGGAACTCACGCATGTCGATGGAAATGTGCGGGTTCCAATCACTGACCACTCGCTTGATTGATCTAGTTTGCTCTCGCATGAGCTTAATATGGTCACGGTTGGGGTCCAGGTTGCAGGCAAGTTGACGCTGAAAATAAGAAACCCCATCAACATTGTAGCGTGGCAGAATCTTGATATCCATCCTCTCCAGGATGGACTCGGCCCAAGCCTGATCAGCATCCATTTTGCCTAAAAATGCCAGAATCGATTGATCCGCCGCGGGCTCGTTGCCATGAATGGCTCCCTGTAGGTAAACTCGAAGCTTTTTGGTGTTGGGGGAGTCTGGCAAGGATAAGAAGACATACGGAATCGCACGACCCTCTTCAGACAGGAAGTCTGCCGATTGATAAGACATCCAATCATTACGGCGAGCGAGAGATCGAACGAAGTAGTCTAACTCGGTCAGCCATACCGGGTTCCGGTAACTGTCGGGCTGTTCTTACCAAGCTCTATATCATCCGTCGGCCCATCTGTTCCATTAGCAAATGCCGAAGGAACCGTCTCAGGATAAAGAAAGGCAGGCGACAACAAAGTCACATTGACATTGGGAAAGTTTTTGGCGACAATGTCGCTGTCCTTCTCAACCGGAAGTGAGTTTTCGCCATACTGAAGTTCTGTTTGAATGCCACCAGACTGCGCATTGGCTACAGATGCCAGTGCCAGAGCAGCAGCCTTGCCGTAAAGCAGTCCTCTCATCTTTCAAGATTTAGGGTGGTAGGGAATTGAGAAAGAACTCCAGGCCGAGATGACCTCGGGGGCCAGTGAGTAAATATATGTACGCGTATCTGCAGCCTAGGCCATGCAACTGATCAAACTCATTAGTTAAGGTTATCTTACGCGCGGGGTAAATGATATCGTTGATTGATGAACCCGGTTTGATTAGGCCCACCATGGCATGATCAGGGGCATCTCGGAGAAGAGCGGGGACTCGCCAACATGGCTTCAGGTTGCCAGGAAGGGTTGCGAAGGATACGATTCCTGTTTAAGGCCATGCTTGGCAATGCCGAGCAATGGATCCACCGGCTGCAGCGGGTGTAAGCAGCGCTGCTCCTGCGTCTTCCGCTTGGGCGAAATCACAGCACCAGGGATGGTTCCAGTTTTCTTTGGACTCCTGTTCGCGAGAAGTCGTCAATGTTCGGCCCCAGAACCGGCGGTGACCTCATGGCAAACAAACGTGCGGAGAATTAAGCTCCTCGACCTGCCTCTTTGGGTAATTACCATCGGTATTTACTCCGGATATGCTTATCAACGACCCCCGTCAAGTCGAAGCGTATCTGATGATTCAACCGCCAAGACTTGTCCCACTTTTTGATATTGGAACGGTTGCGTTTTGGACAGGCGCAACTAGCCCCAATAGGATTCTTATCTGTCGCCTATCAACGACTATGCCGAAGTCCTTTTGGAGGTATTTCATCAACTGAAAGAGTCCAAGTAGTAATTGAAGGATTGCTAAGGCTTAAAATTTCGTATCTCCTTATTGTCATTATATGAACCACGAGAACACCGTATATCCAGGCCAAGACACAACCGGCCATGCCTAACATACGTGTAGATACACGTTCGTCTTGTAAAACAGTAACGAGAGCGCAAGTTGTGGAGGTGGTACTTTTTTACCGACCACGTGCGAAAAAAAGTATGTAAATTGCGAAAAAGATCAGAATCAATATAAACAGCTGGCTGCAAAGACTCAGCTCTCCCCAAGACTTGTGCTCCTCATGATCATCATGGTGGTGGTGATCGTGGAAAGTGCGATATTCTCGATTCAAAGTTGGGTCAGGATAGTAGGTCACAAGAGTGCTGTGATGATTGTCGTGATGATCGACGTGGTGATGGTGGTCTACATGGTGATGATCGACATGGTGTTGATCGACATGGTGATGGTCCTCATGATGCTCATGATGCTGTTCATGGTGATGTCCACCATTGTCGTGATGCCCATTGCTGTGATGCCCGTGATGATGATGGCTGTGCATCGTGGACGTATGTGATAGAGGGCTGACCGCAAGAAATGGAGTGCAAGCGCTATTCTTTTTTTCCGAGGAAATGTTTGTTCTTTTGCTTTATTTCATGATATGAAGCCCCTCAAAATGGCGATGAATGGAATGAGCTTGGACGGACGGACACATGCTTTTTTTAAACTCGAAATTCCTCTAGTGATGAGTCAGCAATGCACCACGCTGCCAACTAACATTGTTATTTGTTGGGGCTTGGAATGCTAAGCTCCATCCATCAAACACTAAAAGAATACCTCACTCATTGTCACTATTCCCTTGATTAATTCTAGTCAAAAGCTTCATTACCCCCGCCCCTAAATATATAGGATTTAGGTTTATAGAGCAAACAGATGGAAATGGATGTTCTGTAAAATACCTCCACCATTCAATTCAGAAATAATGGTAGTTTCATCTTTGATACACCCATGAGTAAGCTTACATATCGATTTCTGCAGTACCAAAAGGCTGAAGGACAATGTGATGCTCTAGAAACTCCAGTGAACTGGTTTGAATGGTGTGTCGTCTGTGTGTGCTAGTTGGTGATTGGATAGGCTTGAAACCTTGAGCCACAACCATGCCCAAATCCGGTCTTCCTATTCAAAGGAAGGCTGCAGTAACTCTCATGGGGATGATCAATTAAATTTCATTGGACATTGGATTGCAGTATCAACGGTTGGTGTAGGCTTTTGTCACACCTGCATCGTTGACTTAGTCGGCTATAGTCCATTATTTTCTATTACCAAGCAAATGCTGCCATAGCTCGTAGAATATACGGTATCCCGCCAAAAGCCCGCGCACCGGGTCCCGAGGTGAAATTTTTGGGATCCTATTGCGGAGTTAAGTGAGGAAACTAGAGCAGGACTGTTTGTCTATGGTAAAGTCATAAGTCATGTAAGAAATCTAAAAAAAAAAAAGAATAAGCCACATGCCTTCCCCCATCATGTTTGGCTGTTGTTGCAGGGCCATACTTTGATGTTTATTATTTGATAGATGGCCGTGGAGGTTGTCGTGAAATCACTGGCAATTTTCATATCCACTTTCACGTTCTTTAAGTGTAGATTGAAACCAAATAGAGGAATTAATGTTTAAAGGAGAAAGCGGGTGGTGGCTATTTATGACCAGGCCCTTTTCCGATTGCGCTATTTACGAATCTCGCATGAAACCATCGAATATTTTTGGGTAAGTGCAGCTTCAGCCTGCATGAATGGGTTTGGTATCAATCTTTTAAAGACGAATAGTCTACTTGCGGTTATCAACGTCCCACAATGATCCCAATTCTGAACGGCGAATTTTGCTCAATTAATCATTTCTAACTCTTCTTCCTTCATGCCATTACTGATTTGTTTGGTTGAAGGTTCTTCACGAGTCGTGATTTGTCCATGCTAAATATCCGTAGCTTCATTCATTCTTTCAGATCATTTCTACCAAGTCGTTTGGTCCCATTGTCTAACTATTACCATTCTTTCCGATCTTGCATCTATGAAGAATCACGAGCTCAAATTTGCAAGATTGGATCTACTTCTCGAAGATGATGGTATTTGTAAGACGGCCGATCCCGGTGATTTCAACCGACACAGTATCCCCATCCTTCAATTGGTATTGCGGGCTCGAGAAATATCCTATACCTGGGGGTGAACCCGTCAAAATGACTGAACCCGCCGGCAATGTGGTGCCTAGAATAGTTGGTCAGCCTTGGCTTAAAGGATTCGACTGGACATTAAAAGTATCCAAACCGAAGGCCATTTACCTTGAGAAAGGAAGCTTATTAGCTCTGCAGGACGGTGAATCAAGTCACAGGGGCTGTCTTGAAATACTTTCCCATTCACCTTGGTGACAATTTTGTTGTTTGACAAATCGCCAAATGATTGCGCACTTGCGAGCGCTGGACCCAGAGGAGCGAAGTTGTCAAAAGCTTTGCATCGTGTAAACTGATGTCCTCCGCGCTTTGGATCTTGAAGTCCACGAGCGGTAAGGTCATTGCCAGCAGTGTAACCCAAAATGTAGTCGGAGGCATCCTCGACGCTGACATTGAGGGCATCCTTTCCCGTAACTATGACAAGCTCACCCTGCTCAAGTTAGTTTATCTGATCCCTTGAATTCAAGCAATTCCATTGGAATTAATTACCAGCATGCACTTACCTCAAAGTCGGGATAGTTTTGGGCTGCGATTTTAGGGATGGATATAGGCCCAGGCCCAGCGAGCGCTCGCGAATGCTTGTACCACATGACCGGGTCAAGAGGTACAGTCAACTGGGGCAATTTTAGGTTGAAGTTCCCCGAAGCAATGCAAGGCAAAAACTCACGTTTGCCTCTTCGGCATGTGCGCGGTAATTGAGGCCGATACAAATGATGTCGCCAGAGAATGGGACAGGCGGGAGAATCTAGCCGACCAGTTAATATTTTCCACTTCTAACTAGATGGGGAGCAAACGAAGAATATTTTTGCAATGCAAAGAACAGACTTGCCTTGTTCACGGTCACGGTTGATGCTTGGTGGTTCTCAAGGAGGTCAGGGAACGTGGCGAATGCCTTGACGGACGAGCCAACAAGTTCCGTCTCCTCCGAAACCGACTCAAGCGGAGCGAAGAATTTCTGACCGTTGTCAGACTCAAAATGGATGAGGTAGTTCCAAGAGGACATGATTGCTGGTTGAATGAGGTCGTTTTGGTTGTTCATCAAGTCATCGGCAGTGATTGAATAAAACCGACAGCTCTCTTTCCACGGTTAATATAGGACGAGCCGCATCTGTGTGATTTTGACTTGATTGGGTGCATGTGTTGATCCCTGTGCTTCCTAAGTTCACGGAACTACCCCTGTCGTGTGTGGGTCCCGTCCGGAGCGACCTTCGGAGGAATTCGAAGAGATCCTCCGAAGCCCGCGGCGGAATCCAGATTTGGAGCCTCGGCCTGAATATTGTCCCAGTCATAGCTCAATGGGATTTTATGCTAGGACAGAGCTTGAGATACACAGGAGATTGTCTAAAATAGCTATGAAAGTTTGCATGCATGATAGCTTGTACAGGGTAGCTGTGATTTTGCCTCACCAAACTTTACAAATTGACAATTTTATAATAGAGAAGCCGGCTGTGTTGGGTTATTAGGGATGTTATGGGTCTGGAATTTTACAGAGATATTGTGGATTGGCAGCTACATTTGTTGTGTGTTGTGTTGCGCTGACTTGAACCACGGTGGGAATACTAGATACCGGAGTTATGAGCCACATTGACACTGGAATAGTAGGTGAAGAGAGATGATACGAGTTACTAGTCAAACAAAATATGGTTTAAAATAAACTGTAAACTTATATTTAATCTAATCTTGCAGTGATGCGATTTGGGCTTTATAGATGAACAAATCATTTCTTCATGGTTCAATATCAAACACGATTATATAACACATCCCATAGTAGAATTCAAGCAGTTGCAGGCATGGTTCCATCAACCATCATCTCTGCAGTCATCTCAGGACCCCAAACCGATAATGGGCCCGCTTGGCTTCTTTTGGTCGGGATACTCGCATTTACCAGGTCCCCATCGGCGTAATGCTCAATGGTGAAGCCGGTGGGATCCCGCCAGTAGTCGAAGATTTGCGACCCGAGAATGTGTCTCCCAACCCCCCAGACACTCTTGTGCCGTTTGCCAGCCAGATAGTAATGGCCAATGATCTGGGTGTCAAAGTCCTCGACTTCGTACGAGGTGTGGTGCATGCGGTCACGCTCGCCGGGCGGCGCCCTGAACAGGAACAGCGAGTGGTGGTCAGAGTAGCGCTCGCCAAGATCGAGGTGAAGAAAGGCTCCGGTATCCACCTCCTCGTTGGACGCTTCGTACAAAACGTCGGAGGGGACAAAGTTGAAGTTTCCAGTGTACCATCGAATTTCCTTGTCCCACTCCGAGACAAGAAAGCCATAGTGACCGACCTTGTGAACCAAGGCAGGACCTAGATGAAAGCGTTGGAATTTTCCTGCGAGGGTATAGCTAGATTGGCGTCTGATCTGATACGCAATATGCATCAGAGGTCACTTACCGAATCTCTGCTTGTCCATGCTACCGTTCATTGGTCCTCTGCTCTCTACCTGAGCCGACGGCACGGAGTCACTCAGTTGCCGGTCCTGGATTCCGTGCAAGATGTGCATTGGGAGCCCGGCGGGGGATTTGAGAGTGACCCTTCGGCCACCGCCAGGGAGATCAGACATGTCAGCGATGCTGGCACCGTCCATGGCGGCAGCTTTGTCAAAGTCTGCCTCGGTCTGGGCGAGCCAGGCCCCACCCCCAAACAAAGGTTTGCCGGTCGCCGACTTGCGGGCGACGTAGCAATATTGGTCTTTGCCGTAGCCGCGATAGAAGACGGCATCCTTGTGGTCGGTGTCGACTTTGACTAGGCCAAAGTCGGATGCAAACTGTTGGAACTTGTCAAGGTCCGGGTGCTCAAAGTAAACGTGCGAGAGGCGCTCCAATTGGATCTTGGACGCATTGTTGTAAATTTCTGGGAGTCGAGTTGGCGGCAACATGTTTGGTGAAGATTGGTTGGTAGACAGGTTGGATTTTCTTGACTGTGTCAGAAGCAATGATACAATGCTTTGGGGCATGATAAATTTCTGATTCAATTATGTGATTTTATGGCAAACTTTACAAAGTGTGCATTGTGAAACTCTGTTAATGTCTAGTGGCGGATGGCGTCGGGAGAGAGATTGGGTTCCTCCGGTTGATTACGCCGGTCGGGTTCCCGCCCTAGATGTCGGAATATCACCTCGATGCGCGGATCAACCAACGCATTGACAAATGAATCACAAGTCGCGTGCAATTAATAATCCGGAGAAATCGAGATAGTCACTTAGGCAGCGTTAGGGAAAATAAATACACGGCAGTGGCAAAAAGAAATACGTCAATTTGTGTTTGCTGTGCGCAATCTTACATTTTACACAACATTTATCGTTATGGACCAACTTTACCAGTATATCGCCTGGTCATGGGCCGTCGTGGTTCTGCTAGGAATGATCAGGCTGCTTTACATTGCTTTTGGGCCTGGTCTTCGAGATCTACCTGGACCATGGCTCGCCAAGTTTTCGCCCCTCTGGCGTGTGAATTTTGTATGGAGTGGAATGGCCCACGAAAAATATCGAGAGCTGCATAAGAAATATGGTGCAATTGTCAGAACCGCTCCTAATGTTGTTGACATTTCAGATCCGGCTGCCGTGCCTATGATTTATGGAATCAACAGTAAATTTATCAAGGTAGGTAGTTGCCCATAATTTACGAGCTGGGCTGTTAATCATGGTGCTTGACCAGTCTGACTTTTATCACACCATGGACGCCGCCCACGAGGGGGCAGCGATGCCAAGCATGTTCACAACCATCTCGCCAGCTGAACACAAGGCTTTGAAACGACCGGTAGCCCAGAAGTTTAGCATGACATCAATAAGAACCCTTGAGTATCTGGTGGATCCGTGCAGCGACATATTGATAGAAGCCATTAAGAAGAAGCAAGGTCAAGTTGTGGATCTCGGAGTCTGGGTTCAATGGTATGCGTTTGATGTGGTTGGCGCCATCACATTCTCGAAGCGGTTTGGATTTATGGAGCAAGAGACAGATGTTGAGAATGTCATTGCTGGCATCGAAGCTGGTCTGCATTATGCTGGTATTGTCGGGCAGGTACCATGGCTTCATCCGCTTCTGCTCGGAAGCAAATTTTTTCGAGACGCATTGGCTTGGGTGGGAAAGAAGAGTGTTATGGATACTGTCACTGAGGTTATTCACCTCCCACCTCCCACCCCCCGTATTGTCCATTTTCTGTGAACTGTGCTTATGGCGAGTATAGATGGTGTTGGAAGCGGTAGAGCTCTATGATTCGAACAAGGACGATGTTGAGAGAGCCGATTTCCTGGCATACCTTCGGCAGCAATCGAAATCAACCGGCGAGCCAATGGGACGAAAAGAATTGATGAATCATTTGATGAATAACCTGTACGTGCCACAAGAATTTCTAATGAAGCGCCAATTGCTAACAGGATGCTTGCAGCCTTGCGGGCAGCGATACAACAGCAATCTCTTTACGAGCCGTCTTTTACTACGTAATCAGGGACAAGCGCATCTACAAAAAGCTCCAACAAGAGATTGACGAGTTTCATGAGGCAGGGAAGCTCTCGCCGACCATCACGTATGGCGAGAGCTTGCAGTTGGAATACCTGTAACGTTGCCCCGTTGTGCAGCAGATAAGAACCTCAGCCACTGACATCACCAATCTCACCGAGCAGCCAACTGTGCATGAAGGAGGCGATGAGAATGCATCCGGGTGTGTCCTACCCCCTCGAAAGAATTGTCCCGAGCCAAGGCGCGAAGCTGTGCGGCACGTTTCTGCCCGCCGGCACCATCGTGGGCGTGAACCCGGCCGTGATGCACCGCAGCCGCGAGGTGTTCGGCGACGATGCGGATGAGTTCAGGCCCGAGCGCTGGCTTGGAGACTTGGAAAAGGTCAAGCTGATGGACCGACAACTTCTCACGGTAAGCGATCATGGCGGTTGTCTCACAATGCATTGACGCTAATGGCTGACATGCGGTAGTTTGGAGGTGGCGCGAGGAGCTGCATTGGCAAAAACATCTCAATCATGGAGATGGGCAAGGTCCTGCCGCAGATCCTGCGGCGGTTTGACGTTGAGTGGGCATCGGAGAAGGCGGAGTGGGATATCAAGACGTTCTGGTTTGCCAAACAATCTGGGCTTCTTGTCAGATTCAAGGAGCGAGGTAGAGAAAACAGTTGTGAATGAACCCTCAGAATGAGACATTCTACTCTTCATGCTTGGCTTCATTGGACATATGTGCAGGGATCTGCAGTGGCGTAGTGGGGTTAGTTTTGCCCGGTTGACTCCGTCGGGATAACTGTAGGCCGAGGGTGTTTTGTTGATGTCGACCAACGCTCTAGCATAGTATTCGTCATCATCAATGAGAAGTTTTTTTTTTGTAAATCCAGTCGTCGTAATTGAGAGCGTGAATTGTCCACTTGTTGCACTGTCCTGACCTGTGGGTGTTAGATAGTCATCTGTCAGATGCGAGAAGGGGGCGGCGCTAGAGACGGGAACAAGGCCCTCAGCCTCCATCGAGATAGATCCATCTCAACCCCGCAATTTCAGTGGATCTCCCCACGGAGGGACCGGATGGAAATGTCGTATTACTTGTCCTGTTTTTCTATCCGAGCCACCTCTCCTCCAAACTCCATCGAACCTCTTTCTTTGTATTGATGCACGCGCCAACGACACAATGCAATCTTTCGGCCTCGGATCGAACTTGCCCAGCCCAGGGACGCGCAGCCAACAGCCCAAGGATGACAGAAGCCGCCTGAAGCTTCGTGTGTGTGACAGCTGCAGAATGTACGTGCCCATCCAAGCTGACGCCTCTGGCGAATGAGAACCACTGTAATAACCGCGGCCATGGGCAGAAAAAAGATAAAATGTAGGCAGGTAGTGTGAGGTTAGCCTTTAACCAACCGCTAATCCATCATCACAGGCGATATGGGAGCGCCGACATGCTCAGCTTGTTGCGCGCGCGGTGCAGTGTGCACGTATAGCAAACACAGGAGAAAGCCAGGTATGGGCCCTCTATTGCTGCTGGCTTTGCTAGGCTTGGCTGGACTGGGTTAACGAGCCTTTAAATTTAGGCCCCCCAAAACGACGTACTGTCTATGTCGCAAACGCAAGCTCAAACTTATATCCCTTGCCTGACGCCTATGACAACTCGTCTCTCTACCTGGCAAGTCCCCATGTCTTCGAAACTAGTGTGCAAAGCAATTTCGCTATACCCACGGCTATTTCAGATGTGAGCTCGGACATAGAGGACTTTCTGTGAGTGAATGATGCTCGCCAACAAATGGTTTCATGAACTCATTTGTGCAGACTGGAGCTTTACATGCACCATGTGCAACCCGTGTATCCCCTATTGCACTCAAGTTCTTCAGAGAGCAAGTACGGGATTTCTAAAATGTCGCCTCGCTTGAAGATGGCTATCTGCTCTGTTGCTTCATTGTTCGCTTCTTCCACCTCCTCTAACCTATCGCCAGAGTATTTCGCCAAACGTGCCGCGCAGCATCGTCAGGATAATGACCTGACCATGGACGAAATCAAAGCTTCCATCTTACTTTGCCTCCATAATGTATCGTCATACGTGGGTTGGGGTGCCGTGGCCGAGATTGCACGAATCACGCGCATGGCGGACATGTATCGCCGTCTATATATGAATCAACGCAAGCGCATCGGTGATGGTGATGGATTGCCGGCAGGTAAAGAATCGGAATGCAGTGCCGAGGAATGGCGCTCCGTTTGGTGGTGCATTTATGGGCTTGACACCCGATTCAGTGCCATAGGGTCAGTCGAGTCTTCGCTCCCAGCTGCTGTTGCAATCTGACCATGATTTAGGGTCGTGTCTCATGCAATAGCCAGTCACGTACAAGGAGAGGTCGCGCTGCCTGTTGTGTCTATACCTCAATTAACAAATCCTCAACACCAAGAAGAACACCGCAACCATAGTGCCGACTCTCAGCTGACGCTCTCGCCCAAGTTCAAGCTTTGGGAAACAATGGAAATCGTCTTTTCTAGGTCTCCATGCCCAGCCCGAAATCTCTACCTCGGCGCCTGCACCTTTATGAGATCCATCACAGAACTGAGGGCCACGGCTGGCCAAAGCCACGAACAATCTTGGCAGACCCGCTTCCGAGAGATCGAGAGTGACTGTGCTGCAGCCATGATGTTCTTACCCAGTTGGGTCTTCAACCCGGCTCGGAACGCGGCTAATCAGGAACCTGAAGTCGAGCATCGCGAACGACTGGAGACATTGCTGGTCTGGCATGGGTAAGAAGTTTTGAACTACCCCTCGTTTGGCTGTACGTTGCCGCCCACTGACCTGTCAATCATAGTGCTCACCTGCTCCTCGGGATTTTGGCACCGCGGTTGGACGGCGATGCTTCCGCAGGGCTGGAATCTTCGTTGCAGGAGATGTGGCAAATTGTCATTTCCAGGGCCACCGAATTGCTCCGTGTCGTGCAAAACCGAAAACCAGATTCGTTCCACGCCATTGACCCCATAAGCTCCCACATCATTTTTATTGTCGGTGTCATTTTTACACTCGACTACAGCCTAAAACCAAAGCCATCAGACGCAGATGCACGCCCCTCAACTCATATTGATCTTCTATGTTTGTATTTGTGTCAAATTGGACGCTACTGGCCAATGGCAAATCGCCTCGCAGGTGCGTCCTGGAAACATTTCCAAGCACCGGATACGAACGACTAACATGTTGCAGACGGACTGAGAAGGTTATGGGACAATAATACTCTGTGTCGCTCACACAAAGATGTTTTTGAGGTTCTCTCAAGCCTCCTACTTGAAGGCACGATGCTTCACGAATTGATGAGTGGAAGCGCCTTTTTCATCTCGTCGCAATCAGAAAATACCGAGCAAGAGAGTGCTGAGCCGTCGACCGAAACAGCCCAGCCTAAAGGAAATGAGGAGGACCTAAATGCCAACGTACTCCCTAATTCCTGGGACATGGCGGATTTTGTTTCTGAGGACATTGATCTGGCACTAGATTGGGACGCAGTCTTTCCGGGACCTGATCCAATACTAATGAATATGTGATGTTTTTTTTTATCTTTTTTTTTATCTTTTTTTTTTTTTTTTAGATACCACTTATTATTCTCATTATTACATCCAGAAAGGGTAGATTGTCTAATTAGACCACAAAAGAAATACTCATGTCTGGCCCTCAGGGCATGGTCACTCCCTCCCACGCCTGCCTGAGCTGATCTTCGAGCTGCGCCAAATTGCGTGCCTGAGCAAAGATGATAAAGTCTGGGCGCAGCAACACGTACTTTGTCTCACGGTCGAGTCTTTTCTGCATGGCATTGGGGTCATATCGCCTCAGCGGTGCGCAGCCAGCAGCATGAAGATCGTCCATCGTTGCAGGAACCAGCGGCGACAGTTCCCACGCTGTTTGGGGGTGTGACACACAAGTGCTTCCTGCACCCGCCATTGGACTCAGAATCCTCCTCGCTAGAAATCGAGCGGGTAGGTCTAGATGTAGGAGAGCCTTGCGGATCTTGAACAATTCATCCTCGGAGGGTGGGGTCAAGAGCATCAGAGTCAAGGCCGCTCCCGAATTCCAAATTAGCCTATCCGAAAGACCAATGGTCCCATCAACATTCTTGCTGTAAACCTGTGCGTTTTTTGACCCGCCTTGTTCACCGAAGAAGCCACCCGTGACTCCAAGATAGCCAGGTGCATCAGAAAAACGTTTCCGAGTAAAGAAATCTCGAATGTACGGCACCATGTTGAGCACACTGCTGATGCACCACAAGGCAAAAGGTAGCAAGGATGACTTAGTTTGCAAAAAAGATCCGTTGCCAGCAGTCAGCTTCGTTGATTCATCGACACCCTGGCGACGCTCGCGGCTCCATGCATCGAGAAGGGCAGTGTGGTTATATGTGCCTTGCTTGGAAGACTCGGGGTCGCAAAGAAGAGCAAGACGCCATGAGAGACCCAGAGCGTCCCTGAGGCCGTTCGCGATACCCTGGGCGCCAAAGGGAGGGAAAACGTGTGCGGCATCGCCAATCAACACAACTCGTCCATCGTACCATCGATTGACGACCTTCTGGGCAAAACTACGAAATTAGTTATGTTCTTGTAAAGCTTAGAGTTGGATGCTTACTGCGCTGGGCCACACCTCACGACCTCAACACAATCCCATGGGAATCGAACCGGAGTTTGCGGTTGCTTGCCTCCGCGTCTGCGAAAAGTTAGCAATCATCCAAAGCCATACTACCATCACGGAGACAACTCACCGCAGCTTGGATGGTGTAATAGTCAAATGAGGCTCCAGTTGCTCCTTCAACAGCACATCCGGACGGTCGGGCATGTTGAAGTTGGGTGGCAACTCGCACTCGAATCTAATGGTGTTCAGCATACTGACCAACAATCGATACATTTTCTAGCATTTATTACCTCCAGTATCTATCATTGATAGGGCCGAAACGCCCTGTAGCAACTGGCATGGTTGGGTGAGTGCAGAAGCTGGCGAAGATTTCGTCAGCAAGGGTCACCATATCGGTTGTCGAGTAGCACACGAGCGGCCACGCTTTTACTCACTGGAACCCTTCAGGCCAAAACAAGTCCCACAGCTCTTCTGGTACATATCCTAGCTCCCAGAGTGGGAATTCGGGGTGTGATGCAGGGGTGGGCATGGTGACACGCACGTTTGCGACGAGCCATGTTGCCTCATATTTGTACCTGTCGCGAGGAGCTCGAGATCAGTACATGTTTTGAGCTCTTGATCTGGGACGTTCGGAGGTGTAATTGAGCTCACAATCCTGTCTCTTGTATAATACCCCTTCCTTCGAGGTAGTGCTTTCGGACAAATCCGCGTTTGCCATCTGCACCAACGACGTACTTTCCTTGGACCACGCGTCTTCCATCGATGCCTTTCGTTTGGTACGCAACCTTGGCATGGCTTGTGCTTTGCTGAACTTCGATTACCTCGGAGTCGAGGTTCAACGTAATATAGTCAGACGACTGGGCCTTATCGCGAAATATCTTTTCTGATAATCCAACCATGTCAGCCAACGGGACTAGCTCAGCCCAATTGCGTGGGGTAGATAGTCATATTGAATGGGTTCGACTAACCCAAACCTGGTTGAAGGATTCCTGATGTGCTGGGCGTTGCCTGCTCCGACCAATCGGGTGAATGATCAATAGCAAAGAACGGCTTGGTATGGAAGGGACCATTGTGAAAGTTGATGGTGTCCAAGGCTGTATTAAAAGTTTAGTCATGTTTTATGATGAACTCGGACCGTTCATGTGCGTTTGTTCCACGTACGCTGACTCATTTCACTCATCTCTTCCTTGGTTATTCCTAAAACAGACATAATTCTCGTGGCATCTCCTGCGAGGGCAACGGCTCGCGGATCCTGGCAAATATCGTGTTGCTTTTCAAGTACCACGGACTACTCACGTGTTAGCTTTTCAAAATACCTCTCGGCCGACTGGTAAAAATCTGTCAGATTGTTGGGTAGTGTACCTTGACTTTGAAGTTGCTCAGTGCCACGGCGAGGGCAAGCCCCGCAGGACCAGCTCCGACGATGACAACATCTGTGTCCTCCATTGCAAATAGAGTTTGAGAGGATAAGTAAAATCAAATTTGTGTCAAATTTGCGTTTTATTGGGGTATTGATTTGGTGCTTGTATTTGTCATGCAGCGAATTTGAAGTTGTTTCCATCAGTCAGCAAGCTCTGTATACGCCTCGGCTCTTTAAAACAAAAAATATCGATACTGCTTCGGTCGGGATAATCCCTGCAAAATTGCCACCCTGGAATTGGTTCCTCCGAACCTGCGGTGCGAGCCGTGTTGATGGAGTTCGGGAAAATGTGGAGCCACGGAAAGACCAGGTTGGATTGCTCCGGCCGATACTTCAATTCCTCCGCAAGTCCACACCGAACCGAATTCTCCGGGGCTTGCCGTGTACGAACTAGATAGTTGCAGGCTTGCCGAAAGAAATTGAGCAATACTTTCAATTGGCGAGTTTAATTCATTGTGCTTGCCTTGGCGCATTGTGTCAAGGTTCGATGACTATTGCATATCCCTTTATTGTCACATATTTAGAAGCTCGACGGCACACAATACTTGTCTTGCGCTTTTCTGCTGCAATTCATCTCCCCCATTCCTAATAGACCTTTATCCATTTCACAGATCAAATTTCCTTCCTTACCAATCATCATGGCACCTCTGTGGACCCATCCCAGCCCGCATCTAACGCGTCTCGATGCATTCAGGCGGCACATCAACAGCAGATACAACGTTTCTCTAAAAGACTACTTCGAGCTCCACCGATGGACAATAGAAAACTTGGAGCGTTTCTATACTGAGTTGTGGGATTTTGCCGGGCTGGTTACATCAAAACGCCCTTTAGCTGTCGCGAACTCGCTCACCACAATGTGGCCGCGACCACGTTGGTTTCCTGGGGCAGAGCTCAACTTTACAGAAAACCTCCTCGCCACGGGCCTCGCTGCGCACCCAGATGCCATTGCCGTTTCAGCATGTCGCGAGGCTGCAACCGAATGGAGGCATTTGACTTGGGTTCGACTTCGACACGAGGTGACCAAGTACGCTAATGCATTGACAAATGCTGGTGTGGAGAAAGGCGACCGCGTCGCAGGTTCGTAAACGCCCGATCTTCGCTTTCCCTGCTTTTGCTGCACCCACTGTGGGCTTACTACCAATAATGACCTTTTTGTTTTTAGTTATTGCCACAAATTCTCTCGAAGCTTTACTCATCGCATTGGCCTCTGGAGCCGTCGGTGCCATCTTTTCGTCATCCTCGCCAGATATGGGACCCAAGGGAATTGTCGACAGGTTCTCTCAAATAAATCCCAAGATTGTATTTGTCGAGTCACTGGTTCTGTATGCGGGCAAAAAAAGAAGTTTCAGAGATCGACTAGTATTGGCTGTAGCCGGACTGAAGAACAAGTGCAGCGAACTAAGGACGGTTGTTGCAATTAATGATCCATCTTGGATCCAAGCCGAAATGTAAGGAAGCCCGTTACAAGCAAAAATATCTGCACTCGCAACTAATCATTAGTAAACAGAACTCCACTTGATAAATTCCTTGATGTCTCCGTCAAACCTCTTAATTTTATCCAAGTTCCCTTCGACCACCCGATATACATTCTCTACACGTGAGCCTTGTCCGACTACCTACATCTCATACTTTGGTGTTCTGACAATGGTGACTTCTAGTTCTGGTACAACGGGCATACCAAAATGCAAGTCATCACAGTCTTATTCTTTTGACCAATATGCTACAAGACCAAGACAGAAGCTAATTAGCTGTGCGTAGGTATATGCCATTCAGTAGGTGCCGCCCTTCTCAAGCACAAACTTGACATGGCATTGGGCATGGACATGGGCATAGACTCCACATACTACCAGTACACAACAGTAGGCTACTCTCTTGCCTTCGATTTACTTGATTCTTATCCTAACATTGGCTAAAAAGATTGGCTGGATGATGTGGAATATGCTCATCGGTGCCCTCAGTTTTGGGTCTAGAATAGTGCTTTATGATGGCAATCCTCTTTATCCATCGCCATCATTCCAATTAGAAATTTTGGAGCGCCAACGGTAAGTAGAATATCCTTCAGCATATCAACATAGCCTGTCTCTTGGTTTGGCGACCTACTGACCATGTGTCTCCAGCGTGACCCATTGGGGCACAGGTCCGAAATTCCTAACCACATTGATGCGGGATCCCCAAAGCAGCGATATTGCGCGTCGTTTGGATAGTTTACAAGTAGTCATGAGCGCGGGCGCAGCTCTCGGCGCTGACTTGGTTGCTTGGTTTTACAATGATGTTTTCCCGAAGCACGTTGGCCTCCACAACGGATCCGGAGGAACAGATCTACTCGGCGGCAGTACGCACCCAACACATTCGCCGAGCAGTCGATATTGAGTTATGAGCTAACGGGCGAACTAGTCGTGGGGGCAAACAACCTGGCTCCAGTTTATGGGAACGAGCTAGCTACCCCGGTTTTGGGGATGAAGGTGGAGGTGTGGGACTCGGATGGCAACAATGTGGAGGACTCCAAGGAAAGAGGAGACCTTGTCATTACGAAACCTTTCGTCAGCATGCCTGTGCAATTCTGGGGCGATTCGGGACAGCAGAGGTATCACGACGCATACTTTTCCCTCTTCCCTGGAGTTTGGGCGCATGGGGATTTTATTTCAAAAAACCCTGAAACCAAGGGATATCTTATTCACGGTCGAAGCGATGGAGTCCTCAACCCTGGAGGTAAGAGAAGCCCGGCGTTTTTCTGCCATGAAGAGTGTAAATGTTGACCAACTGACCAATTCATAGGAATACGCTTTGGAACGGCAGAGTTGTATGATGCGATAGCCCACGTTTCCGAAATTGAAGACTCGATCGCGGTGGGCAGACGTATCGTACGCCACGGCAGTAAGAGCTGCAAGGACGAAGAACAGGTTTTGCTATTTGTGAAATTGAGAAGGGCGACCGTTCTGGATGCTGTACTGCGATCCAAGATCGCAAGCGAGATCCAGAAAGCGCTCAGCCCGAGGCACGTGCCAGCAGGGATATTCCAAGTCAAGGATATCCCGTACACATTAAGCGGGAAAAAAGTGGAAAAGGCCGTCAAGAGCGTTGTTGAGGGAGAGGAAGTCAAGATGAAGGATTCCATTGTCAATCCTGAATGCCTAAGCGAGTTTATTCCATTCGGAAAAGCCACCAAAGCTCATCTGTAGTGCAATCGTTATCTGATAGACCTATCATCTATGGCAACTTGAGCCCGCGCTTGCATAGCAACGACTCCTATCAGGACGTGCTCTTGCGCGATAAGCATACGAGACTCTCTGTCATTGGCAGTTCCTTTCCCAGGTCCCGACCAATAACTAGCTGTATCACTCGCAATCCTTGTTCGGGCAACACTGCAGTACAACAGAGGGTAGTATCCAGTGATTAAGTGGTTTCAACTTTATTTGAACGTCTTTTGTATTTATTTACGCGTTCTTAAATGAGATTAAGCTATGGACTATGTATTTAGTCGTATTTATCCTTTAATAACCTGTTGACCTTCAGGTACCAACGTCTTCTTTCGTTGATGATCCAGATCATCCATTCCCAAATCCGATATAACCAACACATTACGATTCCCTCTCTGAGCCTTGCATTTTGCAGCTCGAGAGAAGCAATGCGCTCACTGAGACAGGCGTTTAGCGCCCGCTGAAACTCGAGTTCTCTTTCGTGCTCCCGTGACACCACAGTCTTCTCCTGCAGCTCCAATAAGGATCCGGCCACCCGTTCCTCCGGTAAATGCTCCTCCATATGCTTGCTTGGGGGGTATTCCTCCTCCTCTTGATCTGATAAGTCGTCCTCCTCTTCTTGTTCCGATAAGTAATCTTCCGTGAGGTGTTCCGTCACGAATTCCACGACCTGTTGCTTCAGCGAGGTCACTTCGTCGTCCTCGTCTGATGACAGTTCCCCCTCTAGTTGTTTCGACAAGAATTCCACCACGTGTTGTTTCACTAGGAGTTCGTCGTCGTCGTCATCGTCGTCTGACAGTTCTCCCTCCAGCTGTTCTGATAGAAATTCCATACCGTGTTGTTTCACGGACAGCTCGTCGTCGCCATCTTCCGATGACAGTTCGTCCTCCAGCTCCTGCGATAATGACCCCATGGTTTGCTGCCCTGGTAAGAAGTCGTCGTCGCCATCTTCCGATGAAAGTTCGTCCTCCAACTCCTGCGATAATGACCCCATGGTTTGCCGCTCTGGTAAGAAGTCGTCGTGGCGGTGTTCCGATAAGGACTCGTCCTCGAGCTGTACTGATAAAGAGTCTTCCCCCAGGTCATCTGATAGAAATTCGACCACGTGCTGTCCTGGTAAAAAGTAGGCGTCGTGATGCGGTGGTAAGAATCGTTCGTCGTTATGTGGTGGTAAGAACGGTTCGTCGTGGTCCGGCGGCAAGCTTTCCTCCTCGAGTTGCTCTGATACGGATTCCTCCTCTGATGGCCCTGCTAAGGACTCCTCTTCGGATTGCTCCAGCAGGGTTTCCTCCTCGGACATGTCTGGGCAGTATTCCTCCACAAAATATCCCGGTCCAAGCGTGGGCGGTTTTAAGTTGATGATATCTAGGGTCAACGAGGCCCAGCTCTGCTGCGAACTCTTAATCTTGGTTCGCATGGCCTCATTTTCTCTCTCAGCTTCTTCTCTGTCTTCCTCGCAATATCTCATTTCCAGTTTCAGCCCCTCCAGATTCGCCATTAATGTAGCTTGTGACTTTTCAAGTGCTTTGATGGTGGCGCGAAACGATTCATTTTCCGCCCTCATCGCAGCCTTTTCGGCGTCGTCGGCCTCTGCCTTCCTCTTCAGCTCCTCCACCTGCGCCAGCAGCGAGTACACATCTCTCGCCGCCTTTCTCTCCGTCTCCTCAAGGCCGGTCTCCAAGATGCGCTGTATCTCCCAGCTTATCGGCTGCTGGCTGTTCCAGTACGCGTACTCATACTGAAGCCCGACAGCCTTCTCGAACTTCCAGTCGACAAGGCTGTGATTGGTTTGCTGCCAGTAGAACTGCTTTAAATGACTAATGCCCGTGTTAGCAACCTGACATGCTCGCACATCTGCTCAGCATCCTTGGTGTCATGCCCAAGCACACTCTATCGGCTGGGCCTACTTACCTTGGCTTGTGGTGGGAACCCTTACGCGAGTGGGCTGTCTCCTTGTAGGACCGGGGCCATACTGCCGTATCTTCTAGGCTCATTTTGGTATGTTAAAAAAGAAGCGCCAGGTGCAATTTTGCAATAATAACCGAATTTCCAAGTCAAAAATGGCGACCGTGGTTGGTTATGGTTTAAGATGTTCGAGGGAAATGCACGCCGAGGGGCGGGAACCCTTGGGACACGCGCAACCGACGAATGCGTGCTAGCCTGCTGCATCCCAAATGTATTAGCTGGATCAGCTAACACACACTAATGTGGTTACGCGCCACGATATTGGACAGCTTGAAGCCGTCGATACAGCGGGGTGGGGAAGAGCGGTGAAGACCTAGTTCGCGCTAAACGATGCGGGATATACGTGGCACCCGGTCGTTGCGCGACAAATCACCCGCGAGTACACGCCCACACTGCGCATCCACCCATGCGCACCAGGTCACTTGAGCTCTCAACACATCGTCGTACCACCAACAAAATCGCTGCATTTGGAGTTGGCTTTTGAGGGAGGCTGGTAAGAGCCCAAGGCCTCAAGATTCCCGAGTCTTTGTTTGGGTTGCCAAGTTCCGTTTTGAGGCCCTTGACGAAGTATGAGGTTCCGTAACAACGGCCAAATTCCCTCATTCTGGTTTCACATTCGCTGAAACTGGTCACTGGATGACGTTGATCATTTCCACTTTGCAGCCATGTCGCGGCAACCCCCCGTGAACACCCCCGAGGTTCCTAGCAAGGTTCACATTAGCGAAACCTAACAGGGAACTGGGTATTAACTTGCCAACCTCAACTAAAGCCATCTATATCTTAGATATACTACTCCGTTTCCCCTCTCCATTAAATCTTAAACTCTTTAGCGAATTTGAGTATCGACTATCTGGTTTTGAGCGGTGTAGATGTTGAGCTGCAGAATGATGTGGCAAAACGGCATGCGTGGCAAATAACAACAGATGGGAAGAAAAAAGGGGTAAAGAAACTTGAGAAAAATGCCAACTGGGTTTTTACGGCTATCCACGTGGTTCAATGGATTTATTTATATATGCGATTTGTTGTTTGCTCCAGCAACCCCTGACCCTGCATCAGAATCGGGCTGTAGGGTAGCTGTGGGAATCCTCGGTCAATGCAAACAAGACGTGGAATAGCCAACAGAGCGCCACGGGGCGAAGAATTAGTAATCTGAGACATAGATAAAAATGAAATGGATAGTAAACATTTTGAAAATGAGTTTTGGAAAAGACGAAGTAGTCAGAGCATACCAAGTGGATTTTGAAGCAACATCTCAACGGCGTCATAGATCTCCAAACAAAATACGGAGTTGTCGGACACAATAGCTGTGTTGAATTATCCCACGTTCCCTAGCTGGCTTTGACAGATGGATCAATGGATGCAGAGCTGGCTTTCCTCCAATTAAAAGGATGATATTCAATATAGCAAGACAAAATTACCATCAAGAACCACGCCTCAAGCTCCAAATGAGTAAATCATAGGCAAGTGGCGGGGAGCTTTTCAATGGCCTTGGCATTGAGTACAAGAAAGAAACAGACAGGCCTGGTGTTGATTTTTATCTTATTTATAGCCACTGGAATGTGGAACCAATAGCCTCCTTTCACTGAAGAATGGAAAGAGGATTTGCAGCCAACCAGGCACCATGCAGCAGAGAGTTTGTGAAACATTGGCACGGGCTACGAATGTAATGAATTAGTCTTCATTTCGATGACCCGGCTCATACCCAGGGAGTGGATGCTTTTTAAGAGAACCGCATCCCTGGCGCAACAACGCTACCGAAGAACCCCATCTCCTCACAATGAACAACTTTGGCAGTCTTTTGTTGGCTCTGGTTTGTTTGCACGGTTTCAGCGTGCCCGTCAAAACCGAACTTCTATGTTATCTCGCTCGAGATGAAGAGCCTTGCGCATCCGATCTGGCACAGGGAAATACAGACCTTGTTGCAAGTAGCACTAGCTTGGTCCCCAGCACCGAGGAATGTCAGGCAGCTTGTCGTCAGGACTTCACTTGCAATACCTGGTCAATCAGCACAACCAATTTCTGCTCTCTTTACACGCAGACAATGAGCGATGTACTTATCCTGGGGGACGATACGGAATTTTACTTTGCTGCGTGGAATTGCGTTGGGCAAATTCCGACGATAATATGTCGGAGAGATATCTGTTAATGTTGAAATTGCGCATGTACAAAACAAAGGTGCAAAGATATCTTGATGGGAGGTGGGTTTCGAAGAGACTTGGTTTGATGATAATTTATATTAACAAAGGTAGTTTCTTCGCTTCCAATATAACCTTTACGATTCTTAGTATGTTATTCATGGATCATCACGTTGTGACGCTGCCACGTGCCCAACATCGACATTTGTGTTGTTTTCAATTTGAAGAAGAAAATTCAGAAACAATTTGAAAGATTAATTATAAGCCTTCCCCGACAAAAGCAACTTTACTTCTTCTCCCAGAACATTTCGCGTACGTCTCGAGGCAGTGGCACCTTTCTATTGGTTGCAGCATAAACTTGCAACACCGGCGATACAGGGCCAGGAGCTTTTTGGCAAACCGCCACGCATGCCCTGTCCTTTGAGTTCTTGACAATATCTCGAAGTTGGGACAGGAGCGTTGCCACTGCCCGCAAGGATGTCTGATTCCGGTCTGCAGTCTCCCAACGCTGCAAATCTCCCTCAACGTTGCTGATCTCGACCTTGTTAAATACGCCGTCCGAATGGACACCCTGAATGAGAGTTTGGGTTCGACCAAACCAGAGCTGTGGAAGTATTACGCCAAGTCGCTTCCGTGTCGTCATTGACTTGATCTCTGCCGCAGCGGTCTGTGGGATACCGGAACCGCGAGAGATGACTTGGACTTTATTCATCCTCTGAGCTTTAGGACACGTTGGCGGATGCTGGATGTGTAATGCCGAAAGCGCCTCAGAAAGGCTTGCGTCGTCGTTCGGTTGGTTGGTCAAGTTGTGTTGTTCAGACCCTGTAGGGATATAATTTTGGTAGGATGCATCCACCTCAAATCTGACGGCGCATCTCAATCCACCAAAATCGTACTCAAGCACGCGATGGTGACCAGAGCTGTCGAGCATTCCGGGCTCAGGTTGAGTGATGGCTGCTTCAAAATGATGGCCCCACCCCATGCTTCCTCCTCCGATCAATCTGCTCATGCTCCCCTCACACCGCTCAACGATGAGTGTATTCGAAACTAAAAACATATTAATCCGAAAGGCTTCCTTGCAGTTTCCATGGGCAAAGTCCAGCAGTTTTCGCATCGTGTTACGGTTCAGGAGAACATCAACCTGATCGAATCTGTAGCTAGGGTTCATGACTGCTGCGGCGCGAAATACCACCTCGAATGGATATTCGGGCAGTTTAAAACCATCCTGATCAATAAATTGCCAACCAGAGTCTGCAGAGACGCGAAAGGGAACTTGACGAGCCACGTATTTTGGTGGTGCGCCTGCGGTGGTCAGATTTAGGTGGAATGGCTGGGGAAAGATAAAAGAGTACCTGGGA
Organism: Calonectria crousiana; assembly: GCA_013406985.1. Classification (NCBI taxonomy): domain Eukaryota; kingdom Fungi; phylum Ascomycota; class Sordariomycetes; order Hypocreales; family Nectriaceae; genus Calonectria; species Calonectria crousiana. The sequence continues at coordinate 550,690 of VTGD01000005.1, read as the reverse complement.
CGTATATGGTTGGGTGCACATCTTTGACCCAGTTATAGCTGCACACGAGATTGTGTCCGCAACTGCTCGTGACGGCGATTGCCGAGGGCGTCAACTGCGAGCTTTGAATGCTGGCCAGCATCTGCCCCGTCCCTTTTAATAGCCAACCCATTTGATTTTTAGGACGAGGGCGCGGTTTCTTCTTCTTTTTTATCGCGTTTGGCTTCTGTTCCGGCATTTTCTGTTGGCTGCCCGACTTTGGAGAACTTCCCTCACCATCTTGAACTGAGCCTGAGGGCTTGGCTGGTTGTATATTGCTATTCATATCGCTAGACGCTGGTTGTGCCTGCGAAATGATTGCATCATGTATGCCTGGAAGCTTTCTTGCCAAGAAAGCGATATACACTTTGGCCTATGCGCTCGCTAAATTTCACGTGAGATTGGCGAGGTGAGGGGTTAGACGATGACGCCGGTTTTTGATTGGCCATGAGAGCTTCAACCATGGCAGGCCTCCCCCTCAATGAGCCAACACATTGAACACAGGACCAATGTGAATGATGCCGCGCTTTCCGACTGCTTATAAAGGCTTGTCAGCGAAGCAGATATCGTGGTTGATTTATTGGCTCTGCTACAGTGAGCAACGTTGGGGAGAGTGATTTACAGTGACCCACCATGGGCTTCCATCTCATTTTGGGACAAGAACGTTGGGGTTTCTTTTGTTTTATATATCATTTAGGTACATGTAACTGGGCCTTAGTTTTAAAAATGAACCTTTCGATTACTTACTGTGTCGGCTGGTGGGGATGAAAGAGATGGAATAGCTGTGTCATAAGAAAAATCTGTGTCATTAGAAGACAGGGCACATCGTGATAAACAAGCGAGCCCAGACTGATTTCCTCCGATACCTACATAGTATTGAGCAGAGTAGAGAATGAGAATTTGAGGCATTTAACTTATCGTGGGAAATTCACCTGCATTGACAACCAATTACGCAACGTTTCACAGCCTGATTGACGCCATGCATACATCCAATTCAACCGAAAGCACATCGGAATGACGTATAACAATTACCCCGCACGGAAATAGAATCCTTATAAATAGGCTCTGAAGCCACGTCAAACGTCATGTATGGTATTCCCCAATCCTCTACAAAAAGCCCATCTTCAAGAATACCACCCTGGTCAGTGCAAGAAGGAACCAACTTCAACCATCATGGCTACCACCGTCGCACCTTTCAGCAACCTCAGCGTCCCGTCATTTGCCCCTCCAGAGGAAATTGTAGATCAAAACCCTCTACAAAATGCATCTGCTCGTCCTCTAAGCTTTAGCTCTACCATCACCTCCTTTGAGCCAACTGCCAGAGCACCATTTGATGCCATCCGGCGGCTCTTTGATGATCTTCGGGCCAACCCTGAGAATGCCTCTTCTCTCAATGCGACCTACCCCAAGCGTGGCATTTTCAAGACGGCTGCCGCGCACAATTCTTACTCGGACCAAAAGTTTACTATTGACTTGTCGCCAAGCCGCAATGGCCGCATCCCGGATGATGTCCGGGATTCCCTAGCCACGGCTGGATTCAACGATGTCTTGGAATTTTTCGACTCAGTCAATGACGCTTATGTCACCAATCCTGTCCACGCTGTCTGAGATTTCTGGGGTTGATCTTCGCCAAGCTCACAAGGGCGGAAATGTCAACTACCGTTTGTGTGACTACAGCACAGACACTGCGGATCCCAAGAGCAGCAATGGGTGCGGTGCTCACACTGACTATGGAACTTTCACCATCATTTTCCAAGACGGGACGCCCGGGCTTGAAATGGAGGACGCGGAGAAGCCGGGAGCATGGATTCCCGTGCCAGGAGATGCCACTGTTGTCCTTGTTGGTTGGTGTGGCGTCATCCTCAGTGGCGGCGGTATCCAGGCGACTCGCCACAGGGTCAGAAGGACCCCTGGTGTGCGCCGGCTTAGTGCCGTCCTGTTTGTGGCCCCGGATCTTGATGTCAACTTGCAGCCTCTCCAAGGCGTCAAAGTTGTTCGGCCGTTCTCAGAGGTGGTAATGTCTGGCAAGCACAATATTGGATGGTTCAAAGAAGTCATGGGGAAGAAGTGGAGACGCCGCGAAGGCAATGAGGAGTTGGATGAGGGGGAAGACACGACGACACAGGACAGTGATATTGAAAGGCTGATCTGGAATTGAGAATGCATTGTGAGTATCTTTAGGTATCTCAGGCTATAGAGCTTAATCACATCTCTCTCGTTCAAAATGATTCTTCACTGTCACACCTACAGGTGGTCTCCATAGCGTTAAGTGACGGCTGTGACGTCGGTCAGGTGCTCGGACTAATCGACATCAAGATTTAGATAATAAGTAGATGACTATGGTCACAGTCAGTTTTAAAACAGTATACCAAGTAATACGCAAGCCCGGCTCATTAACCTGTTGGTTGACCAAAGACCCTGCTAGGCTCAGTCAGTTAAGCATAAAGGCCAGCCGTGATCGTCACGTCCATCGAATGTTATGACTCCGAAGCCGGCAGTTGCCCTCATCGGCAGCCTCCCGCGGCCAATAGTAATAGGAACTATAACAGCCCTGGATGGATCCCTTCTATAGATATAGAAGTCAAGAACTTCTGTACATATGGAATCCATGATTGCACTGGGTGCTTCAATCATCGGGTCTAGTAGTAGGATCTTTTTGAGTAACAGCGGCAATTCCTCTCTCCGTTGGCAAGACTTTCAGCTGTTTGGAGACTTACCCACTTGTTCCTCGGGGCTAGGATATGCTGTCAATCCTGTAGGAAAGTATGATTCAAAACTTACCTTAAAGGTCCAAGTCGCCTTGCCATGTCATTGGCGTTGTGATAGTGCATAAGTTCAACGGGTGATTAGGGATGTGACTAGATACTAATTGTCCCTGTTCATTGAGGAAGCTAATTACAGGGATGTAGAGCTGAGTTGCTCCATGACTGGCTGCTCTTTTTTTATTCTTCGGTTGAATCCACGATAAATATCACGGAATTTCGCTAGGCAAATGTAGTCTTGACGCCGGACCCCGAGGTAGCACCTGTGACACATACGACCTTTCTGTTAGGACGTTGTCAATTTGTATCTCGGTTCATTCAAAGAAGCAACTCAGGATGGATCCGGATGTTGTTTGTTTGCGCCCTGAAGCTAGCATCTGAATTTGCTCCATTTGAGCGATAATGGAGAGGAGATAGATTTTGAGACTTTGGCCATTTTCATAGACCTAAAGCTGGCATTATGTGGCAGGGAAATAGTGTGAATTAGGGATGGCACAATCCTCAAATAGAGGTAGTGAGAATGGTTTCTGTCAGTTTTACACGGCCCGAGTGACTTGGCCACACGAGAATAAATAACACTGGTTCTTGAATCCCTGGCTAGTAATCTAAAATGAAAGACAATTACCCACTTTGGTATATTAAGACACAGCACAGTGGAGTATCTTGTGTCATCAAAGTCATAACAAGGGTCTCAGTTCGGCCCAGGTTACTCAATCACACGTGATTCGGCTAATGAGACCTACATCAATAGGAGTAAGTGCAGATCACTGGACAGTAATCAAAAAACAAAAACCCATTAGCTACTAAGATTTAATGAGGCTTAGTACGATGGAGGATTCCGAGTCATCACAAACAATGCGGAGTGTCTCAGTTCAATTCGGCCCGGCTGGTATGATGTATAAAGTGACTCAGTGTGATATGCAATGACCTTAGGAAAATCCAAATTATAAAAGAGCCAGGACCTGGAGGTTTAAAGAGAGCTTTTTTGTTTATCCATCATCACACTTTTCTCGATTACCCCTTCAACTCCCTCGCAATCTATATCAATCCATCAGTATGAAGATTTCTGCTACCATCGCTGTCGTAGCTAGCCTTTGCGGCTTGGCCTTTTCCGCTCCCGACTCGGGCGACTTGATGGCAAGGAGCGAACCCGATGGAGTTGTGGAACGTGAAGCATTGGGTAAGCGCTTCCGGGTTCTCGCTGAGCGTCGCAGAAAAGCACTTTTGTTCTAATCCTACTAACACGTATTTCTTCAGCAGAGAGCAACGAAAAACGATTTCTCATTGATGTACCTACCCTCGCTTGCCCTGCAGGCCAGCGTCGTGACCATCGCGGCAAATGCCGACCGATCTTCCAGTTCGGTGGGCGCGATGTTCCTGCAGATGCGGGCAAGAAGGGCGAAGAAAAGCGATTTCTCATTGATGTACCCACCACCCCTTGCCCTCCAGGCCAGCGTCGTGACCATCGTGGTAAATGCCGAAAGGTCTTCCCATGATTTGGCCTAGATTTGAAACTAGGAGTGTTCTTTGGGAAGATTCATGTATGGATTTGGGTTTAAAGCCCCATCATTAATACCGGGATCATAGCTATACTCAAGAGATCAGCCATGAGTGGCAAATTGGCTTTTACGGCTTTATCGTAATGTTCCTTGAAAACCGTGATACCATCTGTCAACATTGGGACTCTTGCGGCTCCAATAGTGTTTAACTAGATTCTAATTGTCCCCGTTCGCCTTGAAAGATAATAAATGGGATGTATTGCGGGTAGCTTCAGCATCGTATGTTAGGTAATACGCGCACAGCTATCCCAGATTATCCCAAATGGATATTTTGTAGTCTCTCACAATTCCGTCCTTTGTCTAATCATCATAATCAAGCAGTAGTGAGCAAGTGGCATCCTCGGACAGGGGACCAATCACAACACTAGTGCACACGATGCCTAAATCGCCATCTGGTTTCCTATCGATGCGGCATAAGCAAATGCAGTCTAGGGGACTTCCCTCCCCAGAGGATGCTCTATCAAAAATGAAGCCTCTGCGCTCAGGTTCGTGCCCGGCTTTGAAAACACGGGCAAGCAGTCATTGGTAGCTCGAATGGCAGCCTCAAGCGGTTTCGTTTCAGGTCGTCGATGCGCTAGAAGCCATTGGGGTCTACGCCATGGTTGATGACACTTTGAATGAGCTCTACTGTCGTCGATCGATGGATGTTAGCAATTACCATGCCCCAGTAGTTCTGTTCGGCGTCGTCCCTTGATCAGGTCGATTTAGAGGGAGAGAGAATTGGGTACCCTAAATCACGCTAGTCGCATGCTACTAGGTCCTTGATTTTGCAAGCGTGGATTTCGGGAGACCAAAAAGCAATAGCTTCAAGCACATCGTAGTGCCCATGTCACTCTTTCGCGTCCGGGAACCATTGGAACGCTTGCTAGATGCACTGATGGGAATAGCCCAAGATAACTTTTGCTGTGTTCGGGATTTGGCTTGGCGAGGAAGAACATAAACCTAATGGGAAAAGGGTTCACGATGATGCGACCGATGTCCGCTTGACAACTTGGCTGGAAAATGGACTGGGTTTACCAGCTGCCAGTCTCACACGAAGCCGTTACCTGAAGCTTTACAGGTAATCTTTAAACTGCCAAGAGCTGTTAGGTAATGTTTATCAGAGGTGCCACTTTGCTATTCTTTGGTGAGAGTGCCTTGGCCAAGCACCAATGGGGCTTCTTCACCATGGAACCCATGATGGGCCGTAAGTCCGATTAGATGGGACCATTATGGTGATAAAGGAGATCCAATTAATCTTTTCCTTCATGATGCCAGGTATTTAGCAAAGCTGGCAGCACCACAAGTCATTTCAATCAACTAGTCGCTGGTTTGCATCGACGTTGATTCATATCCTATTAGAGTGAGTATAAAGATTATCCCAGCATCTCTTTTAATTCTATTTGGAATACAGCCCGTATTGTCTAATTTCCTCCAATTCTCGTCATCACTGTTGCTCCGAAGAATTGCTTCACAATTTCTCGTTTGATGGGCTTCAGGGAGACAGTGCACGGGACCTCTTCCCCATCATTCATGACTCTGATAAGCTGAGGGTGCATGTGCTCTGGGAATGTCTTCGGGAGATCCACCTTGATGCGATCCAGTGTGATTTCCTCAGGCGCAGTACCCTTGCTGGGCCGTATGAGAGCTCCGCAAAACTGTCCCGCCTCATCGCTGGGGACGGCAACGACATATACCTCCGAGATGTATGAGAGGTCTGCTAATACCTCTTCTACCTGAATAGTTGAGATGCGGTGGTCGCGGAATTGAATGCCTTTATCCTGTGTTAGAATGGCCACCCATTCAAGTATTGGTGGATAGAATCGAGGCTTACAATCATCAGTCACCCGCCCGTCACAAATGTACTCGCCATCCACAATGTGCGCAAGATCTCCAGTCTTGACATAGCCTTCAGCATCAAAGGCATTCCTTGTGGCGTCTTCATCGCCAAGATAACTAGTGACAACCAAGATTAGAGCACAAATCCAGCAAGAATCGATCATGCGACCTACTGTGTGAATATCATAGGATGTTTGACCAAAATTTCGCCATGATCTCCCTCTGACAACTTAATCTTCACTCCAGGCCATGGGACGCCGATCGAGTGCTATTTTCAGATGTCAGTATTGTTTTTTTGCAGAAAGTCCTGTGGGGCCTAGTTTGTTTACTTTGATTTTGTTTGGTCGCTGAGCATCAGCCTTGAGTGCAACCAGCCCAGTCTCGGTGGATCCATAGAGAATCTCAAAAGAGGTTCCACTAAGATTTGTCCAAAATTCCTCCAGTTGCGGAGAGAGCATTGAACCGCTGTTTGACATTTTTCGAACATTCTTGATGCCATTCACATACTGCTGCAGCTCTTCGTCCGGAAGGCTGGTGAGCTCGTTTGTGTAGACGCTTCTGAGCTGGCGGAGCAGCCCAGGGTTGAATCCCATGTGCGTAATCTTTTTGTCCTTGAGAAGCTCCCATATAGCTCGTGCATTGTTAGTATCCTTCATCGCATAGATTTCAATGCCGCTGAAGAGCGGCGCTAGAAGACTGGCTGCTCCACCTATCCAATACGGCGGTCGGTGGCTGATGGTTGCGCTGTCCGGCTCAAGCCTGCTTGGAATGCTCATCCAACAGTTGGGGAGCACCGCGCCCTTGGGAGGACCCGTGGTTCCCGAGGTAAAAATAACCAACCCTGGGCCAAGGGGATGAACTTGAAGGGAGTAATCAATGTCAACCTTTCCAGTGGGAAGTGGCATCGCATTGCTGGAGATGCGCAGGACTGGAATGTCTCCACCATCATTATATATCTTTTGGGCGATTTCATTGCTTTTTTCCATGTTAAATTTGCCAGAGAGAATGCATACAGACTGGGCATGTGATATGAAATTGGTTGCTTGATCAAGCGGGATATCGGGAGCTGTTTGGTTTAAATTAGCTGTCGGGACTTATCGAGGTGTGTGCCTTGACCCACCGAATGGCATGCAAGCGCCGCCGATTGCTCGGATTGCACAGAAAGCGACGATGAATTCATAGGCACTGCAAGTCAAAACACCAATATACAGACTGGCTTCGTCCAACAAGCCCTGCGCGCTAAACGATGTTGAGGGCAAAGAAGAGACAAGGATATCCCGTGTTTGGGCAATGTCTGCCAACAATTGTGTGTAGGTTTTTTCGAATCCATATTCGTCGTGAATGATGCATCTGTCTGTTGACTTGGCGGCGGTGAGAAGCTTGACCAGCATGTGGTCGTTTGGAAACTTGACCTGCGGACTCGGTGCCATGACTGGTGCGTCTTACAAGGCCGGATGACCTTTGGTTGTGATGGTGACAATAAAGAGGTGAGCTCAATGACGACAACCCCTCACCTCGTATGGCTCTGTCTCGGAAGAATATAGGGGCGGGTGAGCTGTCAGATGACAAATCTGACACATGTCTATACGAGTGGTCCAATCAGCCTTGGGCTCCAGTGGCGCCTTTGAGCGAGTGGCTTGTGGATGCTATTGGTCATAGTTTTGCGTGTAATAATGCCAATGTGCACATCGACTATATAATTATGAAGACTGAATAAGTTTCGACGCTAGCCGAATCCCAAAAGAAGGTTTGTTCAATGTTGCTCGGAAAAGCCGGTTGCAGCATAACACCTCAAATGAAACACAATCAGATCATGGCGTCTCTTGTGATAGTGTTCAACTAATGCATGCTCCTGTTTAACAACCCATCCCGTCCATAAGACAACCTCGGTCGAAATTTGAGATATAGCTCCATCCATCCTATCCTACCCTATCCCACTAGAGACAGTGAGTGACGCAGCATCAATATGGTAGAAGCTTGCATATTGCGAGAAAAAAAGAAAGGGATGACGCTCATATTGAATTAAACAATCAGTAAACGTCCATAGACCATTTGGCTTCGATCAACATATCATTTAGTACATCCAAACATGACTGGACAGTTCTGCTAGACAATATACGAGGTGGCAGGTTTCGCTTGTATGATTCGTGCATTATTGGCATAGCTCATCAGGAGATATCTTATTCAATATACATATATATACGTGGTATACGCCCCTTGGTGCAATACACACCAACGGGCTAAATATTGAAGATGCAAGGATTACCAATTACAAAACATAAAATAGTGCGTTTTGAACAAGTTATACACCGTGATCAGTAGAAGTGGTAAAGGGTCATACCAGGTCAGCCTGCCACCCGGCAGAACCCTCCACGTTACCAGACCAATCATGCAGCCGGCGGCCAAGATGTTCCAAACCCAGCAGAGAACGCGCATTTGCAAGTACTTGTTTGTTTTGTGCGCTTTGGCATCACCGGACACAGCCCACTGTGCCTCGATTCTAAAGATGCGGTCCTTGATCGCCGTCAAGTACGCATATGACTGTATCGTCATGACGTGCTGCACGTTGTAGTTGTAGGAACTACTAGCCCACAGCGGGAGTACAATCAGACTATAGATGAAGGACGGTATCGCAAAGGCCAGGTTCCAGGCCTTAACCCATCGAGGTCGGAATGCTAGGAGCAGGATTCCGGGAATCGGGCCGATGAAGATGTTGAGAGCCAATGTGAGGTAGAAAAGAAAACCTATGAAACAAGGGTTAACCTTCCGTTATTCAGCAGTCGCAATTTGAGGGGCTTACCTGTAAGGTAGCATATTTTCTGCATGACAGTCAACTTGGACCGCCAGAAATGCGGGTTGCTCAATAGACAGGTGCTACCTCCGGCCCATCTCATCTGCTGCGAGAAGAATGCCCTGGGGCTGTTTGGGCAGATGCCAGTGGCCAAGCACAACGGGACGTACTTGACCTTCCAACCGCGGTCGATTGCGCCAAAACTGCAATATCAATTAGCATTGGTAATTTCTAAAGCGGAAGCAAATACCTCACCCCGTGTGAACGTCTTCAGAGTGTCCAATATTGGCTGTGCCTCCCACCTCGACAAGAGCAGCCCTCCGATAAACGGCATTGCTGCCTACACAGATGGCTCCGCCCCATTTATCCCGGTTGACCTGAATGACACGGTAAAACATCTCTTGCGTGGCACCCGCCCCTTGCTCAACCCAAGTCTGGTCGGGGGTGCTCCGAAACCACTGCGGAGACTGCACAATGGCAACCTTCTCATCGGCGAGGTGGTGAACCATGAGCTCCTTGATGAAGTCTGGGCGAGGACAGAAGTCTGCATCAAAAATGACGAAGAATTCGCCGTCGGTTCGGGCAAAGTTCCATCGGAGGTTCCCTGCCTTGCGCATGTGCGGCCTATCATCCCGCACGTGGTATATGAATCCATACTTCTCAGCCAGCTCACGTACGGACTCCAAGGCGCCGTCATCCATGACGTAAACCTTTAGCTTTGACGCCGGCCATTCGAGGTTGGAAATGTGCCTGTACGTGTTTTCCAGAATCTCGAGCGGCTCAAAGCAGCACGGCAAGTAGACATCAATCGTGGGGGCGGTTTCCTCCGCGATTGGATGAGCAGCCACCAGCGACAAGTGCCCCTCATAGTCGAAATCCTTGCCAAAGATTCCGACTCCATACGACAGCAAGAGGTAGATGCAAACAATGCCTGCGAAGAAGCCATACCAGTAGAAATACGGCGCCGTAATCGAGAAGAGCCACATACCAGCCCCAAGGGACAAGGATGAGATGACGCCAAACGTGAAGAACGGGATGCGGCCCATGTAGTTATAAGAGATCTTTTCTTCGTCGTTGGGGCAAGTGGGGAGCACCAGTGGTGGCTCTTCAATCGGACTGTAAATACTACGAAAGTGGTTGCAGAGCCGCTGTACGAATCCTGGCCTGGCCTGGGCGTCGACCTCTTCAGCTGGTTCTGCTTTTTCGTTCATGGCCTCCCACCGTGGCCCATTTTCAAGATCAACTGACGACTACGACACAACGTTAACCATCGGATGCGATCAGAGTCGGAAATTTGAGCAAGTCTATCTCCTGATTGCGACCCAGCTCGTTGAAGCACTTACAATACCATCGTGTTGTTGCGCCAGACTTTTTTCCGAAATTCTATGGTGAACCTGCGGAGGGACAGAGCGATGAACACCCACACGGATGACATGATCGGTGTCGCTGGATTCTCTGGATGTCTAAAGCCCTGCGACGTTAGCAAAGGGACATGAAACGCTCCAGAACCATCAATCTTACCTCAAAGGACCTAGAGGGCCTCGAGCTAAGATCCTCACCGCAATCGGTCCCAAATGGATTGCCAGATAGGGACGACTGTCTGGAGCTACGACTTGCAGCGTTACCAGCCGCTCCACCACCCTCCGCTGCAACTGACAGCGCCATATTTACCGTTGGAAAAGTCAAGAAAGAAAAGAGAGACGGCGCAGCCAAAACTATCAAGGATCCTGCCGGTTAAAACAGAATCTCAGAGGGAGAAGAGAAGAAGGAAAACACGCCATGCATCCCACCTGGAAGCACGTCTGGCTAGCGTAGGCCTTTTTATTTAGGGCGACGACAGACAGCAGGGGCGACGACTAGCTCGTAGATCTATCTGACGGGCTAGATATGAGACTAACGGCGAGAATAACAATGACATTGTCGTGAAATGAGTTATGATGCAGAATGTGAGACCCGGTACGAAAGCTTCTGCAGCTACATCACAATATGAGATTGATAACCTTTCCCGAGAGCGAGCAAAGCAGGATATTTTGTCGCCGACAGTCCATTGTCTAAACAAACATCCCCTCGTATCTCTCCGTAGGCCCTTGCCTTGCAACGATTTTCCACTTTAGACTTCACTCCAGGCTAAGCTACTTACGTGTTTCCACACGCAATGTGGTGATTGCCCTCGGGATTTTCCGCAAGGGGCCATGTTTATCAGCCACAAGAGCTGAACATGGCAATTTGGCCGAGCGATCTAGTCGGCGCCCCCTGGTCTCCCTGCGTCGTCTGTCAGTAGTGTGAGACGCGGCGGAACTCAAGCTGCGCTGGCGTGAGTGGACAGGCCTGGCTTGAGCGCCGCTCCGGCGTAAGCCGCGCAACGGCATTGGATGGGTGCCCGCAGATCGTCACTGGGTCGTTCTAGCTGGTCTGGATGATCAACATCAAGCCACTCAGAGCCTGCCAAGCTCCTTGATCGTTTTCTTCCGCACGCAGCAGTGGTTTTGCGGTGCCGCTGTCTCGGGTCGGTATAACCGATGTGCTGTTAATTTAGATACTCGCGCGCCCTGCATTGCATTATTTTGTGCATGTCCATTTGTGTCTTGCACTTGCGCGTCATCGTCGCGTCCTCAGTCTAGTGACGGACGCGCTTGGGTCTGAAGTGGGGGCCGTCATTTCTTTGATGGTCGCTAGGCTGCGTCGAGGAGCAAAGGAGGTTCAGCCCATCAAATAAAGATGAAAATAAAAAAAGCACCAAAAAAAAACCTTGGTTAGCGAAAGCCACACGCCATCAATGCACCCGTCGCGGACATCCATGGGAGACGCCCTAGAAGTCTTGACTGAGAAAAGGGCTCTTCGGCCTCCGTTTCGTTTGATGTCCCATGATCCATGATGTCATGCACATCTGTCAGCCATCAGCAGCAGTGCACATAAAATGATGCGATTCGTTCATTGCTAACTAGTTGGGAACAATGTGCCAGACACTCTGCCGTCAGTTTGCGCGCCCCGAGGAATTTCTCGTCATAGACTGGATGGCCTGGAGGGGAGTAGGGATTGCGGAGATGGGGACCCCTCTGCCTCATCGGGGATTGGGAAAATAGAGGTAGGATAGGTCACCCAGCTAAAATATTTATAAGGATAGAATAGCTGATTTTCTTTTTCATAAAGCTCAAATAAGCATAAATTGTAGCGACAGTCAGAAAACGCGTTAGATTGGTGGAGAGTTGCTAGCAATTATCGATGCAAGGCTATTAGGCTACTCAGAACTGTTGCCGAGTGCCATTTCGACTTAAAGGTGCTGTTGAAATGATAAAGATCTTGAATTAGATGTGTTGTGCTGACAAAAGTAGCGCGCTATGTTTTTGGCCTAACCGTCGGTTCAACAGATAGAATAGCATAGTGGGGTATATTTTGACTGATGAATGTATGGAGCTCCATTGTCGACATGTTAATCAGATGCATCTTGATGAGCTCGGGCGGGGCTACGTCCGATCACAGCCGATGGCGTTGGAAATAATCGAGAAGCCCGTCCTTCAAGCCGAAGACCTATGAGCTCAAGGGTACGGAGAGTAAGAATGACGTCGGAAGTTAAAGCGGTGGGCATTGCAAAATTTGACTAAAACGTCCAATCTGATCCACATTGGGAATAGGGCATCAATGTGATCTTACTGTGTGGAATAGAATTAGATGACAATAGTCTAAATGCAGTAAACTCCAGACCATGACCTCACTTGGCACTCCTCTTTTAGCACAATGAAATGGAGGGGTCTTTTCTAGGGACACTTATATGACATCGGCACCAAATAATTGCTTGCCAGCAACGCAAACCAGTCAAGGTGTGCTGTTAAATCACGCATTTGGTGTGACCAATGGCAAAAAGTGATTTGGTGGTTGCTACCCTAAACAACCAGATGTTTCTCACCATCGCCCTTGTGCATCTCGATGACTTGACCGTGAGCGAATTTAATTACTCATCGCCAGTGCTTGATAAATCAACTGCTCATATTAATTGTTTCTTTGTCTCTAAAAATTAAATCTCAGAATATTCACATTAATTTGTGGTGCGTATAAAGGAAAATAGTAGTCAGAAACGCATGTGATTTCTATGTTGTGGTGTTAAAAAAGTCTATATCTGTCATCTATCTGTCTATCGCTTTGAAATATTCGCATATCGAATAACCTGTCTATATCATCATACCAATCCATGAACCATGCCTAGATATGATGTCCAATCATTAGCTATCACGCCACCTTTCCCGGGTACCTCCCAGTATCCTCCACCTAATCCGATCCACCTAGTATATATTTGAATTACACCAGAACCAAGCTCGAAAGCAAGCCCCAAAAAGAAATCTGGAAAATAAATAAAAAATATTGCAGTGCGTGGTGTGGGTTAAATATATGCTTGTCTGAACTGCTGTCTCATGTCTTTGGATCAAATTGCCTCGATGCAGCCCCAATAGCTACACTAGTTGACGACGCGACAGCTTCATTGTCCAGCTTTATTATACCTTCGAGGTTGCTATTATTCGGTCGCAACTACCGTCCGCATGGATAAATATATCGTGATGGGGATTTATGCTTTGAGAACAGACTGTGCTGGTTGGACAAACTGGCGTGGTTCCTGAGGTATTTCGATTATCCAACCTCATAGTGTTTGATTGACCAGTCTTGTACTGGTCCCTGCTGGGAGTGATCAGAGACCCGAAAACCGGTCTTAGCTTTTGGCGGAACCAGCCCCAGGTAAGGGGGATATTTGACGTAAGAACAGCGATGAAAGACTCTCGTATCGCCCAATTCGCGGCTTCCGAGGGACCCGTGATTGGATTCTATGTTAATTTGTTAGTATCTTCACTTTTTCCTCTTCGACATAGAACATACTGATAGAATCATGATGCATCGAAATATCCCAGTGATAATCACTAATATTCCACCAGAAAAGAGGACTATTAAGCCCGCTTTCCTCAGCTTGCCAATGCGAGCCCCAATTAACATTGGGAGCGGCATTATCAACAGGCATATATCGCTGGACACGTTCATGGAAAGAGTGACATAGATATTAATACGACTAATCGCAGGCTGGCACACGTCTGATGAGATATAAGTTAACGACAGTCACACAAAGTGCATCATCGTTGACTCACTTCCTGGATCTGGATAGATCTGCCAGTTCTTTTCTAAAGGGTAACACGAGAACAAAAGGCAACAAATGGTGGCAATATATGTGGCAGCTATAAAGCCGATTCCAATGTAGACCTTGCCTCGGTAGGACTGTAGCCCAGACTAAACGACTTGTGAGATAAATCATGTGGAAGCTCAAGTAGTGATCCTTACTGTCAAGCGAGTATAAAAAGAACACATTGATGCTTTGATAAGCCACATGACCGTGACGTAGATGCACCAGCCGACAATTTGTGTCTTGGAGCCATCAACCCTGAATTCGGCGTCCATTAGTATTGACTGGTCTTCCACAACACAAATGAAAAGCTCACTTCATGCAACATACCTCGTTTTGTATTCACCACTGGCAGGGTCTAGAGAAGCCCGCTCCTCTTCAGCCATGCCACTATTAGTCAGTCCATGGTATATCTTCCCCGTCATAGAAGCCAGGACTGTTTCCCCTGTGAGAGGAAGGATAACCAAAATCATAAGGTAATCGTCCAGCTCAAGATTGCGCACTCCAACTTGTCTGGCACGGCAAAATATCCGCAAGGCGATGATGAATATTCCGACGCCAAGAGAGGCAAAGGCCTCGATGTCGAATAGTGATGTTGCCATTATAGATAATTAGAGCATCACAGCTCGGCTGAAGGAGAATTCTCAAAGGCTATTTCCGGGGGCATCACCCTATTAAGACCAGCTGCGAGTCACCCCTGACCGATCTGTGCAGCTGACCATTTTTCGAATGTGGGCATCTGTAAAGCGGGAGGCGTACGCGTCGGCCGATGGGAATTTTCTCCCAGGGAAAACTGTTAAAAGGAAAGCGGCCCATATGTATGTTCGGCACACTTCTCAGCAAACGATAGTCTCCACCGGTTGGGATCCGAGCGTCTGGGGATGATTTCTCCGAGAATCACCGTTGCTATCGCGAACTAGGGTAGTGAAAATTGTGGCTCCCGGATTCCAAGGAGTTGACGCAATACAACGATAACCCTGGTATTGGAAGCGACAGCGTGTTTCAAATTAACAACTAGACTAAGCAAACGGGACGAAAACTGCCTGGCTAGCCACAATACCGCCTAGGGGATTTAGTCCCGTTTAATATCCCTCCTACACTTCGCGTCTACTCAATTTTTAAGGACCGTGTTAATTTGCGACTGCAGATTGCGGAAGGAAACGGCGCGGTGCCACACCATCTCGACAGCTTCACTACCTAGCCTGGATTCTGCGGCAATGGGACGGTCACTTTGGTTGCCGGTGGGTTATTTTAGCACGTGTTTCATTACCAACCATTAGCAAATGAGGTGGTTAGACCATCCGACCACCACTGGTTTCGCCGAACGCTGCCAAAACACCAGCAGGGCACGGTCGCGAGAACGGGGATCAACAGTCTAAGCGGGCACCAAGTCAGCCACAACAAGCTAAACTAGCAGCAGCGAATGGCTACAAAAGGCCTGGGCGGGTTTTAGACCAATCGAGAACTCGAAACCATACTTGCAGCCGCCATGGGCGGTGATGGTAAAAGAAGTCCAGTAATGAACGCGCATTCGCATTACAAATTGCTTTGCTGAGGTGCTTTAGAAGGCCGAAACAAAAAGCATTTTGCAGACTCGATTTTCGTATTTTTGACACGCAGCGGCGATATTTCTTGATAAGGTAACCAAACCGTTGATTTATAGGAAGCAAGGAGTGACCTTGTGCATACCTTGAAAAGAAAACCCGCGGGAACCTGGCCATAAATACAATACAACCCCTGAAAGCTTGTCCCTTGATTACAAGCCCTAATTTTATCTGCGGCAGGTCCTACCCTAACAGTGGGTCAAAATGTAAGCTATCAAAGAAAGTCAGACAACGGAAAAAAACAACACATAAGGTTTCCCTCAATTAAAGAGCTCTTATCATCCGGAAAGAAAGAAAAAAAAGTGATCAAGAGAGTGAAAATGGGATTTTCTTAGGTATCCTTATCGATAATCCATCATTTCACTGGCTCGACTAGCTGTACTTTGCTTTATTAGTCCCTAGCCCTATAGCCAAGCATTGGATAAGTATTGGCTTCCCTCTTACAATCCTAGTCTCTGTAAGAATGAGTACCATCCAATATACTCCCAACCTCGTCCAGCTTCTTTTGCCAAGAATCAGGCTCAATCTTCTTCTCTTTAAGCTTATCCTCATTAGGTCCCTCGGAGTCGACAAATACATTCTCTCCAAGAGTCATCTCCCCCTCATACAAGGGCGTGCTTAGATCCTCAAGCAACCCCGGTCCCTTTGCATCAGGCTCCTTGAGATCTTTCCAAATCTTGACTTTGAAGGATTCGCCTTGGCGAAAGAAAAAGGTCTCAGCGAGGTCTTTGTTAGACTCGGCAAAAGGTTGCATGGAGGCCTCGGGAATCTCAGAAAGGCCAAGAATCAAACCCTTCCGAAGTAGCTGAATAACGGCTGAAGGGAGACTCGTGGTGAACTTCACATTGCTGGCAGCGAGTGTGATGTTGGGCGATTTGACAAGCATGTGGGAGATATGCATCTCCTGCTCTGAGCCGTAAAGGTAAAATGGCATGAACTGATCCGGATACTCGATATCACGATGGATCGAGTTTAGTGGCCGGCTCTTGATCATTGACTTGAGAGTGATCATTCCTTCCTGCCCCTCATATTTCCTGCGAACTTTTAGTATGATTCTCTGAGCAGCCTGCCAGCAGAAGTACTCACTTCAGACCCTTTTCGTACATCGTAACCTTCATCTCGACTCCATCTGTAGTAGATTTGACTTCATTGACCACATTTTCGATGTATAGTTTCTCACATGTCTCCAGCATGACAATACTGTCAGCGCTCTCGCATAGTCTCTTTTTATAGAAGCCTTTCAATGTCTCATCCAGAGTTGCTGAAAGTATGATCTGCTGTCGTCTGGTAACAGTGTGGAACGAAGCCCCAAATGCCAAAAACACTTCCGGGGCGTCTGGCGAGCCTTGCACGTGGAAATGGACCTTCTTTTCCTCGGATTTATTCCTTTTTCGAACAACATCAACTTCTTCCCTAATGACCTTCTCCAGATCAGCCATGAGTGTAGAAATGAAGCCCTTGCGAGTTGGGAATGGGCTCATGACGACATTTCGAATAACGAAAAGGCTCTGGTCACACTGCTCGACTCCCATTCGCTCCATGAACTTCTTGGCACATTTGCCATAGT
Source organism: Calonectria crousiana (assembly GCA_013406985.1). Lineage (NCBI taxonomy): Eukaryota > Fungi > Ascomycota > Sordariomycetes > Hypocreales > Nectriaceae > Calonectria > Calonectria crousiana. The sequence goes on along the minus strand of VTGD01000005.1, from coordinate 533,413 downwards.
CCTCAGGTAAGAATTGAGTAGATGTCAAGAAGATAGGAATGGTGGCAGGATCAGTGTTCGCAGAGGTAATGGACAATCTGTCAATGACTCTCTTCATGAGATAGTTCGCTTCCTCTAAGTCGGTGTTGAGGTTTCCCTTCTCGTCCTTCCAATTGAGTGTGAAGCAGTTGATGTTCAGGTCAGATCCAAGGTCGCGAATGATCTTCATGGCGTCTTCTGAGGCAAAGATGTCGGCATCTTCTTTTCCAATAATAAGATCGCTGATTTGCTTTCTTTGGTTCTGTACCGGCGTAGACAGAAACTTCTTGGCGCCTCCATTCTCAGCTGGAAGCATGTTGAATGGGACGCAGATGAAGGCGTCGTTGATCATGGTTGCATAGTGCGCTGACAGCTGGACCATATTAGCATGAAGAGCACAATAGATTGTCAAACTTACTCTGGCACTTGTAAAAGTCGCCTCACCAAGCAGCTTGCCGTAGCCTTCATGATTCAAGCCAATGGTTTGGTTGGAGAACCAAGCCGACATGGCCGAGGCACCAGGTTTACTATCAGGAAAGACTCATCAGTTCATGTCGCACAAAATAAATCGTGCCAAGGTGGGCGAACTCACCTGCCCTCAACTCCGTAGACGCCAATATTTTCAGCAGAACCTTGAGAAAGATAAGGGCCCGACCATGTGACCAGGTGCCTCATTCTGCCGTCTCGGTATACCAGGCTCCCGGCGGGATACGGGATGTAGCCAGCTTTGTGGGGGTCGACCGTGATTGAGTCGGCATCGGCCATGGCCTTGATGTCCTCAACGGTCCTGTGGTCCAAGTACCACTCCGGCTCGGGCTTGGTGGAAGTATGACCCTCAATGCTGTAGCGTCGTTCGGGGTTCAACATTGTAGCAAAGTAGCCTCCCCAAGCAGCATCAGCGTGAACGAGGAACGATAGGCCAAACTCCTCTTGGAATTTCTTTCGAAGACGCAGGATCTCAGTTAGTCTGTCAACTACACCCTCTTCGGTCGATCCGATAATGGCAACTACTGCGAAGACGGCTGTCTTGGTTCTGACACACTCATGCAGGTGGTGTTCCAACAGCTCGATGTCGATTTGGGCGCTGTTGTTGACATCAACACCGACAACGTTTCCTGAGCCGAGGCCAGCGATTGCTGCAAAGAATGCATGTTAACTCCGCTTCAAATCCTGCATAACCGAGGAGTGTGTCACTTACCGACTCCTTTTGGCCAGGAATAATGGCGCGTCTTGCTTACGAAATACTTGATCGGATTTACGATTTCGAACTCCTTTTGTAATACCTCACGACCGATGGTCTGAATGTTGTACTCGTTGAGAGCGCTCTCGAGGAATTTACTTGTGATACCGAACTTCTTGTTGAGCTCATCTGGCAGATCGAGGATGACATCGGATCGCAGGTTGAGCAGATCCCATCCTGTGAGTTCCTTGAACAGCGTCTTGGGTGAGTGTTGACAAGGCGGTGCATAGAACTTCTCGGCGATGAACCGAAGTTTTCCCTTTCTGAGTGCAAGAGAGAGGCTCAGCGGGTAGAATTTCAGGTTTCGTGCTATTGCACCGCATGTTAGCACGCGTACCATGCTAGCTCGCTTTAGGTGGAGGGGCCTTCGAGCGGCAGTGAAACTACGCACCGACCCAGATAGACTCGAGGTTTGCAATCGTTCCGTCACAGGTTATGTGTCCCCATGAAAGCGGAGATTTCTGTGGATCAATGTTGTACCCGAACAATTTGGACAACTGCTGACCGACTCGGAGCTCAACTAGCGTCGTCATTGGGCTGGCCTCGAGAGCGACATTGTTCGGGTTGTAGAGCATGGTCATGAAGTACCCGAGCAGGGATGACATGGTCAAGTCGGTGCACATGTGAGCTTCGTAGCGGGGGGACCAAAAAGGTGCCGAGTGCTCGCCCAGTAGCTGTGCAACCTTTTCGGTGGCAAGACGAAGATCAGATCTCGCCTTGAGGAACACTGGGGAGCGGCGATATTCCTTCGAGAGGAAAGCCTACCTAGAGTCAGTGTATTGAAGTAGACCTGGTCAACGAGTTGGGATGCTACTTGATCCTCGGGATAATAGCTTTGTCTTGCAGCAAGCAGTTCATCGAGAATCGTGTTGATGTTTGCTCTAAAATCCGGAAGATTTGAACCTTTTGGTCCGATGAAGTAGGCGTGAACAGCATCGAACTCGTCCTTGCGTACATCCTTGGATCCCTCAGGCATGATGGATAGTTATATCTTGTTGGATCAATTACTATGAGATGATTTCAAAGTGAATAGAAGTGGTTTTTCGGAGGAGAGCAAAGTGATGACATGACATGATATTATATACTAATCTTTTGCTTGGAATTGCCGATGCAAGATTCTGTTGATTTGGGGTAGCTTTGACGTACAAGACATTTCCCTTCTTGCATTCCCTCAAAGATGATCAACATGTCATATGCACTGTTTCTCTCCGCACGGTAGCTCACGGGAATGTTGTCGGGCCGGAGCGTAGAGTGGGACATGCATCGGGTACACCTCAAACGCGACCGGCAGGTAAGACCTCGGGAAGGGAGTTTCAGGGGGGTTCTCCAAGGGAACCAATGTTGTGAGACTGTTGAGATCGTACAGCATATCAGCCAATAGCTGGTGTCCAAGATCTGGCCAACCAGGATAATTGGCGAGATTCGAGAATACTTATTAAGCTGCCAAGCGAGGGGCATTCATCTTGTGCTCCGGTTGTGTCTTGTGAAGAGCAATCACTCAGGCCACCGATGTCGGAGAGCTTGCCGAGCGAGACCCCCGAGCGACACAATTATTCATCACAGTAAAACTGGCATCCACCATAACATGGACAAGACTGTCCCACAAAACGTCATTATTGGTATTTCCCAAGAGTGCTGGCAATTACTGGTATGTAATGGTATCTATAGAATATATTTTAATCGTGAGGTAGGTGACGTGGTTGGGTTGGAACGGTGATGCACCGTTCTAACATAAACCTATAATTGGACTTTGAGATCGCGGAATTGTGCTTTTTTGTAGTGTCCATCGCATAGAAAGCATCAACCTAACTCTTTCAATGCATATGACAACGTTAGTACCCAAGTTAGTAGAGCTGCAACAAGGAAATCTTGTACTGTAAGACTTTGTAACACGGATATAACAAGGATGCTTTGAGATTCTCTATCTTTGTTCAAGATCTAATTTAGTTCAGATCATGCACGTGACTATAGAGGCGCCAGTGTCAAGCGCATTATACCTCAAAGCGAAAGCCAGGATCCCGGCTACTTTCAACTCTCTCAATTGGTACTATAAAATTGAGCCCTCTAGCAGCATTATCACGTTGTTGATTCTTCCATCTAATCCACAAAGTGTATCCTCCGCTAAAAAGGATCAATGCCACACATATGCCAATGTTTGTGAGTATACCACTTCTGTAACGTGGTGCCTCCCATTCATGCTAGATATTACTGGACATGACTCCTCCACAATTGCCTACTGAGATGTAGACCCCGAGAGTTAATGCCCGTGTGTTGAGATCAGGAATGTTTGAGACCAACCATGTCGATCTTATTCTTGAAAGTTTGAAGTTATTTAGGTTCCAACAGGCCAGGCCACTGTTAACAGATGCCGTTGGCTGCCGTTGGCGGCTAGATCCGTGGTTATTGGATAACCCCTCTACCATTTTCGACGATATTTGTATATGATTTAGAGCCCGAGGCCTGCCGAGGCAGGCTCTGTTGATCTAACCGTTACCGAGGAGGTCGGGCTAGGCTATTGAGACCATCTACAGAGTGTGACAATAGGTCTCTAGTGGCTTGAAACTTTTGTTCTTATTAGTCTTTCTATTAATTCTTTTTTAAACCCCAAAAGCGCGATTTAAAGGCCCTAAATATGCTTCCTATACATCTAGTAGATCATCGTGGCCACGTCACGTTGAAATTCCCATCACACGCCTGCAATGTGATAAGAGCTAGCTAATAAGAAGCCAGATTAGCGGCACCAATGTGGCTGCTGACCACCATGACCTGCATGTACCAATAAAAAACTAAATTCAAATCTACCTACATAAGGGCTGAGAAGAACAAACTGCATCAATGCCAGCTCGCCCGGTAAGGATAGCCAATGCGAACGGGGGTCCTGTGCCCCCCAGACTGCGCGATCAGCCGGCCCGGGAAGGCCCAGAGCGGGTTGTGCATGTTATGATGTTCCCAAAAACCACCTTCTACTGACCTTGCGAGAATGTGACCATCAGTCAAGCTTCTCGGCTCTTCTCTTTATGTGAGTTAGCTCATTTTCCTAAGCTAGCTTCACAATCTTGACGCTAAAATTTTGCTCTATGCTTATTAACATTCACATGAAAGAATCCCAAGGTACGCTGAGACGATACCCCCCTTCGCCTTACGGCTCGTACTAAGAATTCACTAACCTTTCGTTGATTGGTATTATGATAGAACATCTGGTCCCTGCGCTCCAGCTTATCTTTCCTGAGAATGGATGATGCTGGTGATTCGCATCTTGTTGGCTGGGTTGCCGAGCCCTGCCATGACCGCGGAACCACGCCACTATTTTATGAGTGTCTATACACGCTTGTCCTCTGCACTTGGCCCTCTGTCCATCTCAATGTTCCTGCGGATGGTCATAGTGCATTTGACTTTACTCTCCGGAAGATAAAGTGGATGATGATAACCATCCTGGCTCCCGAGTACACTGCGACGAACGCCTTCCGGGATTGGCGCCGCGCCAGAGATTGAATGATATATATCGAAAGGTGGTCGGATAAACAGGAACGTGATGTAAGTTACCTCCTTACTGACACATCTATGCCCGAACTTATGTCCTGAATATGGTGTGTGCGTAATAGTATAAAAAGAGATGTCGAGATAAGCGCATCAGCCGCTATTGGCCTAAGGTTAATAAAAAGAACAGTTAATACTACGTGTAGATGGAGTTACATGGTATGAACACTATGCAGATAGCCCGTTGGATGATGACGCATGCTTTCTTCCTCGAGATGGGCGGCTTTTCCGTCGACCTCCCGGATGGAGCACGAGCTCGGTTGTTTCCAGAAGTGTTCGCTAAACTAATAGAAACTGACTCTATAGCATTACCCTTTATCTCCGAAGCTGAAATCCAGGACAAAAGTAAGGCGTCCTGGATGATAAAGACGCTTACGGTTCTTCAGATATCTTCGTTTGTCGCACGACTTGCTGGTAGACTCGCTCAAAACCTCCCCGCCAGCTCCCTCGAGGCGTTTATGTTATCTGTCGTGGTTTGCTCGTTGATATCATATTCGCTATGGTGGAAAAAACCACTCGACGTTTCGAAGCCGCTGTTAGTAGCGAAGCTCGACGTTCATACTAGGCGTCTTTTGGGGGACAGATACAGATGTCGGGACAGGCACGAGGTTAAAACGAATGCGATGGACCGCCAGCGCAATCTAGACCCATTCACGCTATTCAATTGGGATCGCGCATTATTTATGATATTCGTGGCACTCGCGTTTGGAGCCTGCCATTTCATGGCCTGGAACTGGACCTTTCCCTCCTATGCCGAGCAGCTTCTGTGGAGGATTGCCTCAATTGGAAGTGTCGTTCTCCCAGTGGCTTTTGTCACGAACAAGCTCTCAGAGTCGGTTTGAGAAAGCTAAAGGACCGGCGACATCCAGGTTGGAGCCGAACCGTCGAAGATCTGCCCACTGACTACTGGATAATTGCGGTCTATCTCCTATGCAGAATCTACCTTGTTGTAGAAATCTTTATTAGCCTCCGATGCATGCCGCAAGGGGTGTATACAGGTGTTAATTGGTCACGGTACCTTCCTTCGGGGTGAAGTGTAACGATCTGGTCAATTCTCAACTTGCATAAACCTGTCACGGTACGCTTCGTATTTGAGTCCGAATTTACTAGTCTGTCAGTTGATTCTGACGGGGCATTCTGCTTACGGCTCACGACTCTACGTATGTCTTGAGATATGAATTACACGAATGCTTGTTGCATCCAATAGTGTTGGTGCCAAGTCCAACCTAAAGAGGTTGGGTCCTGTTAACTCACCAAGCACCTGATTCCAGTGCATAATAAACTCAATTTTATACGCAGTCATTACGGTGTCTTTGTGGCCTCTTTTTCTGGTTTAGTTATATATCTATACGCCAAATTTTACTCAGCTCAGGCTAGTTTCATCCCGGCTGAGCATTATAGATGGTTTTGGTATGATCAAGAAAGTTATTATGGGGTGTAGGGTAGGTTGCAATTGTGTTTGGCGGACATAGACCAGGGAGGCTGTCAAACAGGAAACAGCTTTCATTTTCATTTAATCGTTGGGTACTATCTCATTTGATGCTCAGAATATATCTCCATACTCTTCTGAAACCCCACTGAACGGTAAAGCCTGGAAAGCCGTCTCCATCTTTATAGGTGCCAAGTCCTCGATACGATCCTTACTACGTCGTACTTGAAGCTGTGCAGAAGTCAAGGTGGTCTCGGGATACATGCCATCCTGCAGTTGACTCTTCCCTTCAAATAATTGTCTAATTGCATCAATCTGGAGATTGTGAGTCTCCGTGATACCGGCGGAGACAAACGAGAAGAGTCCGTCGAGTGTCGCTTTATCGTTTGGATTGAGTGTATGGTTAAACCTGATTGCGGCTGATATGAAGCCGAGGGTAAAATCGGCCCACAGGGTCGCTTCTTCAGTAGTTGTGGAGCCAGGAGGTTGTCGGAATTCGATAGTCTTTCCAAGCCTTGATCCTGGCTTGGCCATGTGAGCCAGGTTCCATCGATAATATCGATCAGGTGAAATAAGATTGGCTATAGCCTCAGCGCCTCCTTGCCCATTGACCGTGTCAATCATTTGAAAAACCTCCTCCATGTTTAGGTTTCGCAGGTTTGGGTTGTAGCGGTTGCTCCTGCAGTAGAGGTTCCGCAGTCGATGGTCCGGCATGAGAGAGTCAATGCAACGTTCGAAATACACCACGGCTTTTGCAACGCGTTTTAGACGTTTGAGATGAAACCCAGGCATTCTGTTGATGGATACGTGCACATGAGTTCCACAGGACTCGGATGGAATGACAGCGAACTGGCTACTTAACCCTCGCCATACGGCGTCCATCTGGTCCTTCCACAAGAGATCCCCGGTCAGGAGACAGATGTTTGAAATGAGCTCCACATCCCATTTTTGTGCTTGTCGATCGTGTTGAATACTACCATCACTTGCAATAGTCCACTGCTGGTAGTCCAATGGTTTGTTGTCAAATATTTGGTTCTTGATCGAATTTGCCGAGAGACGCGTGCTCAGCTCCGCAGCAAAATGGCCCCAATTGCGAAAGGTGATGTCGGACTTTGGTTCGGTCAAGAGCTCTAGCTCAATTCCGAAGAGAAAATAAATGGCCATCTTTGATCAGTGAGGTGGATTGATAGGCTTGCGGATATGCGATATGAGGCGATTGACAGCAGTGAGCAAAAGGGAGTTAACTCAGCCTTTTAAAGTGGTAAAATATATGAGGCATTTTGGATGAGCTAAGCTAGCTTCTTTGCCCCTTCGATATACTGATGTGCTGACGCCTAATGTGCAACACGTGGCTAGTTACAATTGGAGCAGAAGGAAAACACAGCCTTGCGTGGCAAATGAGTGAATTGAGACCAACGGTGTTGTTGAGAATCGGTTTGGAGTGAACCTCTGCACAGATTAAAAGGGAACAAGATGAAGAGTAAATAATCACTAATGTGATAATACTTTTATAATGAAGAATTAAGAATGGCACTCATAATAAATGGTGCATTACATTTGATACATCTCGCCACTTTCGCGGCGAGCGTGTTATGCGGCACGATAATGAGTAGTCATCGACAAATAAAATAAAGCCAAGACACAAGAAACCGCTTTGAATCGTGTCTAAAATGTTAACCAATGATCGCCAAACCTCTTCTGCATTTCCAAAAGTCCCCGGATATGCACAACTTCATGGACTCGTGGACGCTGTGAGAGATTTGAACTTCAGCTACAAAATGACGAATTGAATAGCACACATAAGGTGAATACCAAAATGCTGGTAGCTGACCAATGAGGTCTGAGTATGCCCAGGGGCCCCTCTTCAAAACTTCTGTTTCGAGGACGGAGGGGGGCTGCAGCAGTGATGGCGACAAAGACACCAAGAAAAATCATGGAAAGATTGGTTTTATGACAGTCTTTGAAAGTAAGTAGACTGCTTGGCGGGCTGGTTTAGCCTTTGACTGCGTTGGTGATGAGGCCTCATATACCCACCAAGTTGCTGGCGGCTTGGTTGCATATCTACTCCATCGCCGACTACCCGAACAACGGAATCTTTAAGCTAGCCGATATGCTGCTCGCCTAAAACTGGGCTTTTTTTCTTTTGGGCAATGGGGACTTTCGTTTCTGTGACAGCAGAACCTATGTAGCTGTGCGTCTTCAGCTTCAAAGTAAGCCATGACACGCAGGTGGCGAGATGTTACGATGGAACTGCACACTCTACGCTGCATTGATCCCGATGAGTAAATCGCCTTGCATAGGGCTGCGAAAAAAACATCATATTTCGAGGTTTACCTTTTCTCTCGCTGCGGACTTTATCTTGTCAGACCAATCATTCGACTCTGTCATTCATGAGACTGTCTACTCTTTGGAAATGTCTCACAAAGCACTTATTGGGATTGTTGGGTTTAATGACCTGATGTGTTGTTTAAAATGATTAGAATGGGTCTATATGAAAGAATTGATAAGATATAAAAGGATAAAAATGAAATTAGACGGTGGATATATGTTGCTTTGTTTGTTTTTGCCGGACACAATTATCGCTCATCTCGAACTATGTCCAGTATCCAGATGCGCGTGCGATGAAATCCATACTTCCTGAGTCTATATGGAATTGACTGAAATAATATTGGGATGATTGGTCTATTGGCATTTTGCCCAGAATGCAGGTATTCAAGGTTCTAAAGTTGAGATTGGTACTGACCCATCAGATATGGTGTCGGCGTGGTCATGTCACTTGGATTGTTGACCGGAGTAAGAAATACTATTGATGAGGACAATATACCAATGGGAATAAATTATTTATGATTATTGTATACTTCTTGACTGATCGGATATTTGTTATAGCATGTAAATGAACCAGCAGTTTACCTGGCAGTGTATCCACCATCAACCTGGAGGAATCCTCCGGTCATCCAGCTGGCGGCATCACTGGCAGCGACCAAGACGGCCTTGGCCACATCCTCAGGCGTTCCCAGGTTGGGCCATGGGTGAGCAGCGTGTAGCCTCTCATTGGATGGCTTGTTATCCAAAAACGGCCGCACCATGGCCGTGGTAAGGAAACCAGGGCAGACGGCGTTCACGTGAATCTTGTCCTGGGCATAATCAACAGCGACCTGGCGAGTGAGCTGCATTACGCTGCCCTTGCTGGAGCAGTATGAGGCTAGTGTATGGTTGTTAGCCTCATTGTTTTATACTTCTTGTGGTAATAATGAAGGAAATAAGGGTCGGCTTACGCAGTGTGGGGAAACCGATCTGTCCGGCGATGGAGCTGACGTTGACGATCCAGCCCCGCTCTCCGGACTCGCGTGGCTCTTGCTTCATCATCTGGATGACAGCGTACTTCATTCCCAGAAAGGTTCCGCGAGCATTGATGGCCTTGGCTCTGGTATCAGTGGACGGCTCAGATATAGAAGACTACTGGCGCACTTACCATGGTCTTATCGAATCTCTCAACGGTTTCATCGGCAATTTTGGCGGGGCCCAGAACAACGCCGGCATTGTTCACCATGCTGGAGAAATACACAGTCAGCCAAACGGTCTGTCAACGCTGGTGCGGGAAGTTTACATGTCCAGACGACCGAACTCGCTCACGGCAAATTCGATTAGAGCCTTGATATCTTCCTCGGAGCTCACATCGGCCTTTTGAAAAACGGCCTTGCCGCCTCGCTCTGCGATGACCTCATGGGTTGGGCTAGTGTTCTCCTCGTAACCGCCCGCCCTGACATCGGGCGTCAAGTCGCTGCAAACGACGTGCGCGCCTTCGGAGGCGAGCATGAGAGCAATGGCACGGCCATTTCCGGAGGAGGACCCGGTGACAATGGCCACGCGGCCAGTAATGCTGACTTTTGTTAGGGCGTCATCCCCAGAACGACCATTCATCCCGAGCACTCACCTCAGAATACCAGACATTTTGAATGGGCAGATAAAGGGGAAAAAGAAAAGAAACACGGAGAATACTAAGTATTATTTTTTGGAATAGAAGACAGGAAGAAAGGTGGCCCGGGTCGATGCGGCTCGTAAATGTAGAAAGGAGGTCCGGGATTATATACTGTTACCCAACTAACTGTTACTGGATGGGATCGCCATATTGTGGGTGTCAATAATCATAAAGAGCGGGCTCCGCTGGTCAGTTCGGACGGGCCTAGCCCAATTTACATGACTTGAACTATTGACAGCCCCTGCATAGCTGGGTCGCTAGCGCTGGGCGTGGCATTGACTCCGCAATCATTACGCTGTAATGAATTTTTGGATGAAACGTTGTTGGCACGAGCATGGATGTATTTCTGTGTCAATCGCCGCTGATCTGCAACTCTGCACCTTGGCTTAATCTCAGGTAGAGTAAAACTGAGCAGCGTTACACGCCGTGTCCTTCAGAAGCTGTCATGGCCGCGGCCCGACGTGGGCGCCAACGACCCGCAACAACAGCGACCCAGGCCCAGCTGTCAGTGGAGACTCGACAGTGGGTGGGGATTATTGATTTTCTAGCTCTCTATAAATATGGACATGGCGTCGCGAACACGGGGGATGGAAAAAAAGATCTCGCTTACAATTGGCGGTAAGCTCTAATTGGGTTGAAATGGCAGTCTGGTTGGAGCTAATGCAAATATTTGCCATAAATCGTGAACACGCAAGCTGCTCCGAGCCGAGGCCAGCTGAAGTTTCGCACGCTTATCATCCACCTTGTCGATGTATTGTTTCCCACAAAGCGGTCTAGCAGCAGCATTTGCTGATACAACTCTTCCTGAGATACCGCATCATCTGATCGGATGACATGCAGCCAGTCGTTCTAGTTGTCGGCATGGGAGTTTTTCTGCTTGATGAAGACGAGATAGAGCAGTAGGCATTTGGCATGCATGAATTTAGCGCTCGTTATGTCATCTGCGCGCTAACTCTATGTTGCTGCTCGCTGCTGAAATCAACAACTTGGCCAATTAATTATGGGCTCATCTGTCGATCAAGCATGTCAAACCTTATCACTTTAGCCAGATTAGATCGGCTCGTCCGGACATTAAAGCCCTGAACGAGGTCTAGGCTTTTGCGCGCCGGGCAGATTTGAACGTCATAGCTCTACTAGAGGTGCCACGGACGCGCCATAAATCCGGAACTGACTGCGGAGAAGATGATCACGATGGACTATGCATTGAGCAGGAGGAAGGTATTACTGAAATTAAAATCTCAATTCAGACCCAAGAGATGTTGAGACCGTCGTTTCCTGTCAATAGTTTAGTGCATATCTGACAAGGAACTTTATTTACTGTTTAGAGGCCCTATAAACCATCACGTCTATGGATGATTGAGTGACCAGAGGTTGTTGGTGGCGGTTCCCGACCGGCAAGGTGAGGCCCTAACACCCGCGATTAAGCGAATTATAACGTGTTAGCAGCGCTGTACCTCTATTGTTGGCACTATCGCTGTTTTTTTTTTTCATTCTTTTTTTCAGTGTCGGGTTATCACATGTTGAGCTGTTAGTCGTCGGGTGATCTGTAAAAGCCAGTACAGCGCTGCAATATTGGAACTTGTTTATGGAGAAATAATTTCACTCAACAAGTGGCCCAAAGCCGCTGTTTCTACTTCGATGATCAGAACGGCAGCGAGGCATGTGTTTGGGAGAAAACGACACGACACCTGGGACGGACTGCAACAGTAGCTAGCTCATACGTCGATATCACATTCTCGATTAATAAGTGAACGCAAACAGCACCATGAATATTGGAAATGACCTAGGTACGGGTTGCAAGGGTCTGAAACGAGTCCTATATAAGTACGTCGCACAGCGATTCTTCCCATTAGCCAAACTTAAAGTACTCTGTTTCGATTTAATATGCCCCCTCCCTTCTGCTTTCCTTTTCCTGCATTTCCCTCAGATGAGCTTAAAGCGTGATAAGTTCTTGACTCGACCTGCTAAAAGACCTCTTTTCCTTTACTTGTGCAGCACCAGCTGGTAAACCTGGTGGCGTGAATTGCAACTGAATGCATTTCAAAAAGACGATGCAGCTACTTCGGTGCCCTCCAATAGCGGCACCGATAGATATCAGGCTGCGGGAAGAGTGTTGGCGCCAGCGATGCGGGAGGCCGACCAAATCAGGCAGCCTCGGCAGCTCACTGGCACAGTGCTTGCTTCTGCGGCCGGTTATGATGCCATCTGACTCATACAAGAGTGTATAGATCATTCTCATTTGTAAGAAGATTTTAGCTCTGCCATGCACACGTCCCGATAAAGCCTAGCCATGCACTCGGCAGGCCGCCGACAGAAAAGGAGCAATATGTAACCAACCAAGCTTCACAAAAGTCAACCATGGCCCCAGAGGCCGGCCATGTACGTAACCCAGGTTGAAAGTGTAAAAAGCAAGGCCAACAAGGATTGAGAAAACTTGAGGGGAGGCGACAAGATCCCCCGCATTTATTTGGGGAGAAATGCCCAAATTCCCGACTTTCTCTCCGCACCTTTGTTCGCCAGCACATCGACAACATGGCCCAAGTTGAACGCATCAGCGCAGCGGCTGGTAAGGAGCGGTTCGAGTATCTCTACCATCACATATTTCTGCCCCCCAAGTTCCCAGGCGGAAGTGACAACTGGGTTGAGAATGACAACTACTTTATTGACTTTGTTTTGGACTCGCTGAGTCGTTTCTGCTCCGAAACTGACCCCGCAAGAGAGGCAGCCATTACAGAATGTATAGAAATGATGGAAGGAATGAAAAGATCCAGGGAATCGTCTGGCCAGCTGCATGAACGTGGAGTTTTGGATGCTCTATGCCAGCTTTCATCAAAAGGTACGGATACTCTCACACCAGTCCGTCCCTGGCGGTCGCTGATAATAATCTTTAAATAAAAGGGGGCTGTGTAGCGTTCCATGTTGTCGCGCAAAATGCAGGAGTTCTTGTTTGCAAAATCCCTGATTCTGTCTTGTTCGAAACCTTTGAAGTCGCACCGCGAAACTCTGCGGCCATGACCACAAAGGGCCGTCTTGTCAGGAATTTCCCAGCCAATTCGATTGAAGTGCCGATGAAGGAGTTCAAAAAGAATGATTTTCTAACTGTCGTGGCCAGAACCTTAGTCAAGATGAGCAGCCAGACAGTGAAGGAGATGAAGGAAACATCGATGAAAACAGGGCAAGAGCATGATGAGGACAGAGACACAACGAGCCCGAGGATCGTAACTGAGCTTTTTATTAATATCCTACTTGGTATCGGAAAGCCAACGAAGAGCAAGGGCGTCTGCAAACACACTCGCGAAGAGGTCTCTTGGGACTGTGGCGAACTACCCTGGCGGAGATCTCCCCTGTGGCTTCTCATTCGTGTTTCGCTCCAGCTTACGTTTTTACGCCTCACTGGCAACTCGGATGACCTATACAAGCCGTTCATGGCATTTTTGATGGCTCGAGTGCTAGCCTGTGGCATTCAACAGCGCACTAGCAGCGATATCTTGCACACAATGCTGGCAAAAGTCTCCCAAAGGTTCTGCAAACTTCGGCTCCCATGCAACGGAATGTGGGTACAAACGGTCCAGCAAACCGTTTCAATGTCATCGCAGATTCTAGCCCAGAGATGGGAGAAAATTCAGCAACATGCTAACAATTCACTTGATTTGGAAGCACTGTCCACTTTTGACATGAAAGATAATATTTCTCTTTCCTTGCCCGACATGGACAAGTTTATTGCCTCCATCTCATCACGCGTTTACAAGGGTGGCCCCTCGAGCTTCAGGCCAATACCGCAAGTGGGGATGCCCAGCCCCAACATACTTCCCTCTGTGACAATTACAACCGAAGAGTTCCTTCCCTTTTGTCTTGCTATGGTTGAGTCTTGGGTCGCAAAGCATCTGGACAAATGGCTCCAAAACCATCTCGACACGGAGTCCTCGTGCAAGAAGCTGAGGGAGCTGATTGAGAAATACCATTCTAATGCCAGCCCCTGGTACGCCAACTACCCCGAAGGTGCATCCAGAATGCTCCTCACGATTGGGGAACTTTGGGTCGCAGTGGACAAGGTTGCCGTTCACACCATCCCCATGCTGCGGGACTATGATGCAGAGATCCCGACCCAGTTGTGGCAGGCGCTTCTGCTTAGCTCACCCAGAGATATGGAGCGACTTAATCGCCTCGAAACTTATCTCGAGAACCGGCAACAGGGTGCTTCGGTCGCGGAGCTGCCGTCAGTCTTCTATTCCTTTGGCGCCGCCTCATCATTCCCAGTGCGCTACTTTGCGAAGTCCACCTTGCACCAAAATCTGAAAAAGAGAATCGAGATTGATGCCCAGGATCAAAGAAACAAAAAGACAGCCGAATTTCGCAGGCTTAAGAACAAATACAGAACCTTGATGCAAGAGCACGATACAAACGCCTGTGAGTACCAGTATCGAACGGAATACGGCGTCCGAGTTTCATACCATGGTCTGTACGGATGTCGCCGATGTGATGCGATGGACGAAGCAAAAGAAATGAAAATTTTGGTTCATGAATGGCCGCTTCCAAGTAGATTATTCGAGGCCCAAGCTGCTGTTTTCGAGCTAGCTGTTCCCACTGTTTTTGCCGAGTGGCGGGATGCAGCAGTATACGTCGCCAGTGATGTTCTCTTCGGGAAGCTTCAACCTCATGAACTCGAATATTGCCATTCGATGCGAACATACCAAGGGCTTGTTGAATACCGCAAATCTGGCATCTACCGCGTTGATTTAGTATCGGAAACCAGGCCCTATATGGAGACGCACTTCCGCGAAAAGTCAGTCAGTAATAGCGAGGAAGTTGATGTTTGCGTCGAAAACGGCCTCCGTTATCAATATTACGATGAGAAGAAAGGATGCGTTCTTTCCGCCCTCAGTTCGGCTCTCGAGGTGTCATCTCTCTGCACTTTTAAGCTGCCTGAACGCGCCAAAGCGTTGGAACCATTTTTGATGCGGACATGGGAGGATCCAAATGGAGCGACACCCAACAAGACCATATCTAGCCAGTCGTCTTGCCCTGACTACATGTCTACTTCGGAGTTCAAGGCGTTGACTAACCTGCCATATGGCTACCTTCTTCGATGGATGAATATCCTTAATCAGCTTGCCATGCCAGCTGTTGATTTCAATAAAGCGGAGACAGCCACGTTCCTACTCCAGATGAGCTTGCAAGCTGGCCCGAATTCTGGTCGGAGCACCAAACGCTGTACACACACGCGACCATCAGACATAGTATTTGGCTGCAGGATCCTGGAGAAGCTCCGAGATTGCGTTTCGCGCGTCGAGGAAAACTGGGAATCGCACACAAGCCTCTGTTCCTTCATACTTTTGGCCACCCGGCTTGTATCTCTGGTGCCCGAAGGACTTCACAAAGGGTTCCTGAATCTTCTCGAACAATGTCGCGAAACTTCCTACAGGTGGCTGTTGAAATTGATCGACAAGGTCCAAACGACAACATATGATGACCACCGAAAGGAATTCTCCGAGACGGTTCTGACCATTGCTCTCATATGCGCTGACACATTCAATGTCGAGGTCGAATTTTTGAGGTCGATCTTGATTCAATCTCTTCCAGCTTCCATGTTGGTTGAAGCTTCAGTCATAATATATAACAATCTGTCGCTAGAAAGCATGAGGGAAAACCCCATTCAAAGAATATTATTTGATAGATGGTGGCATACGATGCACAGAGCACGCAGCATTTTCGTTATGCTTGTGACAATGATAAAAAGTCCCTGTCTTAGCCTCACCATCCAGAGACGCTGGCCAGATTTTGAAAGAACTAGTGACTGGAAAATCAGCGAGTCCACATGCGATTGGTTTGAAACGACATCGGGCAAGCATGTCGTTCATCTGAACATACTCACTGGAATGCTCTTAGTGGATGGCCTTCCTCTATCCCGCCTTCCCCGCGACCACGAGCAGCACACTGATTATGCTAAGCTCTTTGGATCACTGGTTTTGGAAGTCATGCCCAGTTCGGTGCCAGGCATGAGGTTCAGCACTTCCAAGAGCTTCCGCGGCTACTCTGTCCATTTTGGGATGCAGGATTCCGCTCAAGGTTCATCACGCGGAGACCTGCTAGTGCAATTAAAAGGAAATGGCCAGAATCTACATCTGATTCCTCCTGTCATCCTTGATGGATTGTTACCTCACACCTTTGTTAAAGAGTACACCCATTGGTATGACGAAGATACCAAGATGATCGAATTGCGTCCGGTCGAGAACCCATGGACCGAGAGCTCGGATAATTGGCGTCTCAGCCATCATGAAGGGGGTTGGAAACTCGGCCGGCATGGGGAGATATATCTCCTGGCTCCCTCAGGTCACCTGACTCAGCACATAGCACATGTCCTTTCCTCTCTTGAGGAGCCCTTGAGCCTCCACATGCTCTATGAAGCGGAAAAGCATGCTCTTGAGATCAGGGT
Source organism: Calonectria crousiana (assembly GCA_013406985.1). Taxonomy (NCBI): domain Eukaryota; kingdom Fungi; phylum Ascomycota; class Sordariomycetes; order Hypocreales; family Nectriaceae; genus Calonectria; species Calonectria crousiana. The sequence goes on along the minus strand of VTGD01000005.1, from coordinate 516,777 downwards.
CCCCCGATTACATCTTGAGTTCCTTTTGAATTCCCACGAATCGGCTCTGAGGTCCAAGCAGTATCGCGGGATGCAGGTTGATACAGATCAGTCAATCGGAACACTGGTTGGGTTTTCCAGTAAGATCGTGCTGCGAAGCCAGAATGAAGAGAACAACAGAATCGTGATAATTCCACAAGGGAATGTTCAATACACTGGACCCCTTGGGGACTCTCGGGACAGGCATGTTGAAGTAAAGGTGGACAATGGGTCTGCTCACCGTGTGCAAGCGTATCGGATCGACACTCTCCTTGGAAGGCTTGCTGCAAGTGAAAAGGTTGAGAACAAACTGTACTTGGCATATTTGCACGCTCTTACTTCATTTTGCCTTCCGGACCCGTTGATTGGACGGACTGGAACAGAGGAGGCTCTGGAGATTCTGCAATCTGCGTCTGTCCGAGCACCCTCTCGATTGACCCAGGCCGCCCGGAAAATCTTGCATCTGCTGGCTGGTCTTGCTCCAGGAAGAACCTTTTACCCTTCACACTTGAGATTGATGCAAACGGTGAAATGGTCTTCTCGCCTCAGCTTTTTAACCCAGGATGACCGGTTCTACAAAATCACCCGGGAGATACTGCACCGGTCCAACAGCATTGCCTTTCTCTACTCTCAGGACGACGCTTTTCCACCCTACCCAAACCATTCAGCAATGGAATTGGTTGAAAGGGCTATCCTACGAACGTCTTGTCAACATGTTTCTGGTTCCGGAGCAGAAGACTTCACTCAGGACCATGACGTAGAGTACATCTCGAGAGATTTGGAACAGACTGATAGAGGAAGGCGAGTTTTTGAGGTTGCATATCGAATTCACAAAGGTCAAGCCACTTTATTCGAGCCAGTTTCTTTAGATTTCAGTTCACTTATCTACGGCATGCTCAGCAAGGGAGTGCTGAACCTGTCTGTTCCTGAACTACAAAAAAGCGAGATGGACTACGACTCCAAATGGCTTCGGGCCCCAGAAGACTTTCTCTCGACATACTGGTGTCAGATTCATCGCGCATTCTATTCCGAGGAAGAATGGCTCAACAAGTATGAATTAATCGTCTGGATTTCAACGATGTCCTTCTCGTCCAAGCATAATAGCCAAATTACCCAGGCACTGCTCATGATAGCTTCTTCTGCGTCTGTTTCCGCTGTAAAAATGCCGAAAAGGGGCGTCTACACTCTCACTGATGGCTATTATCCACAGAGCGATACGCTCGAGCGACTTGGACGCAAAGCGCTTCTTCCATTTGAGAGAAGCCCCGAATCCTCCTTAAGTCGGAGGTACAGAGAGAGTGACAGGGATTTTCTCGATCGTCGACACTCATGTTTCAACTCGAGTCAAAATAACGCGGTGACATCCTTTGCCGTGGCGCTGGTTGGTCAGTGGCAGTGCAAGGTCCCAGACAGGCCTTGGGAAATGTCTGGCGAAGTCTACATCAATGTTGATACCGCAATCGAGGCCGTGTATCCAATCTGGTCATCATGGTGGAACAATTTACAGTTTCAACGATACCTCGTGCGATTCACCTCAAAGCTTAGCCAGATCCTAGTGGTACCACTTATTTTGCCATCTGTCTCTTTGAACCGAAAGCTGGAGCAAAGAATCCATGCATCAGGGTTTGTGTCTATCGATGACCTATTTTGCTGCGTTCCCCCGGCCAAGTTTCCAACCTCGTCTTGTACTCCACGTGGATTGACTCGGGAGGCGGCGGGTGCTGCTCGAAGTAGCACGAAATTGGCAAGCGTCCTTGATTTCCTAGGTTCAAGGGCCAGGCTGGAATACGAGAAAAACTATTTGAGTGAGCTCCGGGCAAGCGCTGTGAGCTTGAAAGATCGCCCGCAGAACGAGTTGATCCAGACGCGAATTCCAAAACATGCCCAGAAATTCCAAAAATATTTACAAAAAAGTGAGGAGCTCGTGGAATTTATTTACAAGTTGTTGTCGCATGCATTGAAGACCATAAATGAACATGACTCAAACCACCGCCCGCTTATTGTGAAGGGGTCAGAACTTGTCATTAAGGGAGCAGGGCTTTTGCCAAGAGTCACTCCACTATTGTTCTTGCAACAACTAAGAAGTTCACGGTGGAATAAACTATCGGGTCCTTGGAGACACGCTGTTCTGCAGTACGGCCTAGCCATCACAGCCCTTCAACAAGCTAGACGCTTGCAACGGTTCCAAAATGACCCCATTGATTTGCTTCGTGAGCTTGAAAATATTGGCCACGGGGGCTGGGAACCTCAAGAACGCCCAGAATGGTTGCTTCTGCAATGCGAAAGCGGGATAAAGATACGAACGGTACAGCAACAAATTGCTCAAAAAATGATCCATCCTCCACAAAATAAGAATTCAGTCATGCAGCTGAATATGGGAGAGGGAAAATCATCTGTCATTGTGCCGATTGTCGCTGCAGCCCTCGGCGATGGCTCGAAACTTGTCCGCGTCGTCGTGGCTAAGCCACAGGCCAAGCAAATGCACCAGATGCTGGTTTCCAAGCTCTCTGGCCTTCTTGACCGTCCGGTGTATCAAATGCCATTCTCGAGAGATATTCGTATGAATACAGATCGCGCTGCTATCATTCACAGCGTGATGGTGAAATGTATGGAGGAGGGCGGTGTTTTGATGGTTCAGCCGGAGCACCTTTTATCGTTCCAGCTGATGGAACTCGAATGCCAGCTGAACAAGCAAAGTGACACAGCCGAGAGCATCATGGAAACTCGTCGTTTATTCGAACATGATTCGAGGGATATAGTTGACGAGAGCGATGAGAATTTTAGTGTCAAGTTTGAGTTGATATATACTATTGGGCAGCAGCAGCCTATCGAACATAGCCCAAACCGTTGGACCGTCATTCAGGAAGTTCTCGGCTTAATACGAGACCGTTGTTCAGATTTGAAGCTGGAGTATGCACAGTCGATGGAATTTAGCGATGGAGATGCTTCAAAATTCCCAAGGATCCGGATCTTGCGACCTGATGCTGAGCAAGAAATTCTGACCGGCGTTGCTCAACGTATTTGTGAGGATGGAATAGCCGGATTTCCTATTTCCCATCAGCCCCCACAGGTACGAAAGGCGCTTTTCCGATACATTACTCAGAAAGAACTACCAGCCAAAGAACAACAAGATGTCGAAACTGGTCCTTTTTGGGTTGAAGCCACCAGAAACCATATTTTGCTTCTCCGAGGTCTTTTTTCTGGTGGCATTCTTGCATTCGCGCTTGGTCAAAAACGATGGAGAGTTAATTATGGCCTTGATCCAAACAGAGAGACAAAGACCAAGCTCGCGGTTCCATTCAGGGCCAAGGATAATCCTACCCCGCGATCCGAGTTTAGCCATCCAGATGTTGTTTTGGCCCTCACCTGCCTCACATACTACTACGGAGGGCTCGACGACGAGGCAGTATTTTCCTCCTTTAGCCTCCTTGTCAGGTCGGATAGTGCTGCCCAAGAGTACCAGGCTTGGGTGAAAACGGCACCGACTTTGCCGCGAGTTTTTAAAGACCTTCAAGGCATCAATCTTCGAGACCGCGTGCAGTGTACCACGGAGATATTCCCACATCTTCGGTATTCCAAAGCAGCCATCGACTACCATCTATCCCGCATGGTGTTTGCAAAGGAGTCTAGAGAGTTCCCCTACAAGCTGTCTTCATCGGGCTGGGATTTAGGCAAACAGAAAAGCAACCCAACGACCGGTTTCAGCGGCACCAACGACTCAAGATATGTTCTCCCCCTAGATATCAAGCAACTAGATATAGATCAACAAAAGCATACGAATGCACTGGTTCTGGAGTACTTACTGCGGCCAGAGAACAGCATTGCTTTGATGCCGAAAGATATTGATGCTGTAACATTTGACAGCGAGTCTCTACTCCAGTTGGTGTCAATTCTTGGTCCAAAAACTCGCGTCATCATAGATGCGGGCGCCCAAGTAATCGATCTCGACAACTTGGAATTCGTGCGAAAATGGCTGAGCCGCTATGAAGATGAGCATACTCGGGCTGTCATTTTCTTCGACGATTTTGATGAAATCATGGTACTTGATAGATCTGGAAAAGTAGAAGAGCTACAAACGTCACCATTTGCTGATCAGCTGGATCAATGTCTCGTTTTCCTTGACGAGGCCCACACCAGAGGTACAGATCTTAAACTACCAGCCGACTACCGAGCTGCGGTGACGTTGGGCGCAAATCTCACAAAGGATAGGCTTGTTCAAGGTAGATATACCCCCTCCAAGCATTTTGGATTATCTTATTGGTATTGACATTTTTCACAGCTTGCATGCGAATGCGCAAACTTGGAAAGGGACAGACAGTGGCATTCTGTATCCCACGTGAGATTGAGCATAAAATTCACCAACTCCGGAATGACAAAGATTGCAGCACAGACACCATCACCGTATCTGATGTCCTATGCTGGGTCATCACGGAGACCTGTCGAGAACTGAGGAAATCTGTGCCATTATGGCTGAATCAAGGCGTTCGCTTTTACAAACAACAGTCGTTGTGGAAAGGCCTGATACCTGACGAGACGCACGAAAGTAGATTGAAATGCGCTGAAAGGTTCATGGAAAATGAAGCACAGGGTCTGCGCGAAAGATACAGCCCAGATAGCGCTCCCTTCAATATTTCTTCGCTTGTGGAGAGCGTCGAACCTCGAGTTGCTCAAAGCCTTGAGCGACGCTGCAAGCGATTTGGATTGGCACAACTCCGAATGTCTTCACTACAAGAAGAGCAGGAACGAGAACTTTCGCCTGAAACAGAACAAGAGCAACAGATCAAGCGGCCGCCTCCAGCACGACCAGCAGCCCACCGTTTATATCCAAGTATTTTAATATTCGTACTATTCGGGTCGTTCCCTATGGGAGAAAAAGCCGTGAAGCCAGCCTTCAAAGCTCTTGGCAAGACTTCAGCAGCGAATCACTTTGACGTGAACGAGTTTCCGCACAAGATTTGGGTGACTCGCGACTTCGCTACCACTGTCAGACAGCAATTCGACTCAGAAAACCACTCAGACTGCTTCCAGCGCCCTGTGCAGTGGATTCTGGTGCCAAAGTCCCAAACTGACGTCCAAAATCTCCTCATCATTAGTCCATTCGAGGCCCAACAACTTTTACCTAAGATTGCAACATCAGAGCATGTTACGCTGCGTCTCTACGGTCCACGCGTCAATCTTGCATTCCAGTCCCTCGATCAACTCGATCTCTACTCCGTACCCAAGAACAAGCAGAAGATTTCGATACCCAGAAGTCTCATCACGCACCTCAATCTTTTTGCTGGTCAGCTTTACCTGTCCTCCTTTCAAGACTATACAGAGTTTTGCAATGCGCTTGGGCTTGCATGGATGGCAGCTGATGAATCTGTTCTCCTCGGACCAGACGGCTTTATTCCACATGGGGATAAAAAATCCAAATTTGTCAACAAGTCGGGATTATCCAAGAGTCCTGTACAGTTCTTCAAAGTTCTCATGGCAAAGATACGACAGGAATGCATTGCGATTGATAAAACTCATGTGGGGAAAATTCTGGAAGGTGAACGGCTTCACGAGAACGATTTTGAGGAAGAAAAGAAGAGTTAAATGTTTTTGCTTTTGTATTGTGGCAGAGTAATTACATTTTCAAAGAAATCAAATCGCGTCCTCATTAATTGGACTTCGCTTCGGTAACCTCAAGCCTGGCACTTTTATCGACGTCTTGATTTGACGCCCCCTCCACGATCAAATGTTCCAAGGGCCTAATAACAGGCACCAAAGGGTTCTTCAACATCAATCTATGCAGCTTCAAAATTTCAACACAACTCCTCAAAAATATGGCGGTCGCGGAAAATTCTCATGCAATCGAAGACAATGCAGCGATGACCTTAGCGCGAGGTGCCCAAATTAGTGACTTGCAGGTAGAAGTGATTACTAAGCCAGAGCGCGGGAAATTCTACATCCTCAACTTAAGTTTACCCTGTACACCAGGCAACCGCAACACTGAAACGGATTGCGTCCCTGCAAAAAAAACAAATATCTTCAAGGACTACGTGTCTTCATGCTGACTAATCTCCTAAAATACTGACTCACGTACCTCGTTGATGTCGAAAATCGGCTGCATTGCTGGGACGTTACATTGAGGGAAATGTCAACATACTCCACCGCCCTCGAACGTGATGATGAACAGTACGCTCACCACTATTTGCCGCTGCAAACGGAGTCGTCACAAATCCGACTTTTGGAATTATTGCCTGGATCCAAGGATGACCCCATTATATGTGAACTCAGAAGCGTGTCATTGGATAGTTATCCGACGTATGAGGCGCTATCCTACGTATGGGGTGACGCAAAGGACACCAGACTTATGATCTTAAATGGTTTCCCGATGCAGGTTACAAAGAACCTTGCGGCCGCTCTGGATGAGTTGAGAGACTGTTTAGATGTCCGGACGCTTTGGGTAGATGCCTTGTGCATCAACCAATCCGACCCAGCGGAGAGGGGACAACAAGTGGAAAGGATGCATTCTATCTATTCTCAGGCTTCCAATGTTATTTCCTGGCTTGGAGAAGCTAGCGAGGATAGCGAAGAGGCTCTGGGAACAATATCAGAACTTGGAAGCTTTTTTCGTGATGCTGATGTGGATTTTGACGACCTGAGTGACGGCCACAAGTCCATGTCATCACAGCTCGCCAATCTCGGATTTCCAAATGCCACCAAAAATTGGGATGCTGTGTGGAATCTCTTCGAGCGGGCGTACTGGTCTCGGGTGTGGATTATCCAAGAGTTGGTCAGCCGAGGTTCCAAGGAGCCTCTGAAGCCGTCCATCATCCAATGCGGGAATCGAAAAATCGAGAAGGTTGACTACAATTATGCCTGCTACTGTCTGATGTTGATGCAGCACGTCGGATCTTCTATCGATGAGGGCACCGGTGAATATGACGGGCCGATTGCGGCACTGCTGCGACGAGGCCGGAGCACCAGTCCAGCATTGGTAATGTGGCAGACGTTGGCATACTGCGACGGGACGTGGGATTTTGGCATGGCACAGCTAAACCTACCGTGGCTGCTGAATTTCACCCGTCAATTCCAAGCGACAAATGAACTGGACAAGATATATGCCCTATTAGGCATGGTTTCTGAATCTCAGCGCCTCGTCTGTCCAGACTACACAATCTCAACGACGACCTTGCTCATCAACTATATCAAGGCTCTCATTAAGGCTGAAGGAAAGCTGAATGCTATTCTCTCATCAAGATCTGAAATCTGCGCGGCAGGTCCAAGCTGGACTCCCGAAATACACAACAATCATCACGCTGGTGACAGTTGGCATCCCCCAACGCTAAACGAAGAGTTCCGAGCATCGGGTGATATGAAGGCGGAAGTGGAATTTGACCAACAAAAGGGCTTAATGCGTGCAAAGGGCGTGATAATAGGCGAGATTATTCGCACCATCGGGCCCCAGCAGGGTGGTGAAACCATTGCCAGTGGGTATGACAATGTTGAACAACTACTCACAGAAATGGGCCATGTCCATGTTTATCGAGAGCTAGTAAAATACGCCAAAAGTCTCAACAACGCTGCCTATAATATTTTCTGGCGTACCCTGGTACTCGATCAAGTTGACTCAAGCTCGTTGGAAATGCAATCTCGCGTCTACTTTGAGCTGGAATCGATGCCGCCCGACTTTCACCCCGAACTAGATGAAGTGGCTCGAAGCATCAGCTACTTCCTTCCCTACAGTAAACGGCTAATCGCACTCATGAATCGTACATTTATCGAGATTGCAGGAGAGAATATGGGTTTGGGTCCCTATTGCGCCAAAGCTGGGGATATTGTCACAGTATTATATGGTTGCGATCGATGCGTTGTCCTAAGGCCCGTCGCAAATGGATATCAAGTTGTAGGGGATGCTTATGTCTACGGGGCAATGGACGGGGAATTTGTGAAAGGTCAGAACCTGGACGAACTGATTTTTTATCTTTATTAGTGATATACATCATGATTGCATTCAATAGGACAAATGGCACACACTATGATGGCGGTCATACGTATCAGTTCGTTCAGATCGTCTTAAAATGCAAATGTGCTAGTACGACGGCATCCCATGCAGGGGCTCCTTCAGCCGCAGTGGACTCGTGGGTCAGCCCACTCAGCCCCAATTGACTTTGTCATGTTGGTCATTATGTTGGCCGGCGTGTTTGTATACGTGTCAGTGGATTTTCCTGGTAAATTAATGGAGCCAGCGAGCGGTGTATATGCAGCCACGCAGACTATTGACCTGCTAAAGTTGCCACATCTCGGAAGCAAAGCGCCAAATCCACCAATTCAGGGGTGCTTCTGCGTGGCGTAAGTAGGTAAAAGGAATTGTTGAATGAAATGAACCAAGTATGAGGTAATTTAAGCACTAATACATGACCACCAGGCTCTCAACGTACTTTGCCATCTTTGTCATTCATTTTCTCCCGTTTTGGTTCGCCATCCGTGGCTACCTGTCCATTCGCTCACTATGCACCTCGCCACTTGCAATGACATATGGCTCCTAATAGGGTTATTCTTCTCCTTCATTATTAGTGACGCATGTTGTGCTACTTTGGTGGGAACAACGAACATTCCGAGCACAAGTCAGTTACGCCACAGCAAGCGACAAACCATTACCAGGACCGGACTGAGCCAATCGGTCAAAAGCTTGGTTGTGGGGAAAACCTACACTATCTCGTTCAAGTACCTCGTGGTACAGGCAACCTCGGAAAACTGCCGCATTGAAGGGTTTCTTGGTGGAGACAATTTTGGCAATACGGATTATTTCAGCAAAGACGTTGTCCTAGGCGCATCTTGGAGTACCTTCTCTGGCAATTCTGTCGCTACCGCAACCACAGAAACATTGAAACTTAGCGTGGTTTGTTTGACCGGCATAACCCATGTTTATCTTGATAGCGTCGATGTGACTAGTGCTATCATCAGGAGCTCCTTGGCCATCACCACCACAACCGATCCGACAACGTTCTTGACAAACACGGCAATAGACACCAACACGGCAAACCCAACCGCCACTCTGACAGATACCTTGACAGACGCTTCAGCATCTAATCCAACAACGCGTTCGGTGGATAATTTGACAGGCGTTGCGACGACGGCTACCTTTGACGGTACGACTTCATCTTCCACAACCACTGCGACTTCAACGAGCCGTTATATTATTAGCCAATCGGAATCTCAGAGGTTGACTGAGACCGTGACTGGCGCAGCCAACACCCAAGATTCTTTGAGCTCTCAGACCAATTTCAGGACTCAAACTACCTTGGCTTCAATCAGTGATTATCTAAGCCAGACGTCTACAGCTGAGACAAGCTTCACAAGTTCTTCCATGACCCATATCCCTGGTCGTTGTGGATATGGGTCCAGATAGTTCTAAAGTTTGGTCTTGGCCAACTTTGATTTATCGTGGTCGTGATAATTTCTCATATCGTCTTTCTTTTCCATCCAAAGCTGTTGTGCCACTACGGGTGGGGCCGCATTGGGAAACTGCTCTGCACGATCATCTAACATAAAATTATTTTTTCTGTCTGTCTGTAGACCTGACTATATTCAATTTGGTTGCTATCTAGATGTCAGAGGCAGTGCACCGTCCCAATCAACATATTAAGCACCATGCGATTTTCATTACAAAGCACTCATTCATTACCTAACACCATTTCCATCGTGGCTGCATTCACCAGCCCGCCCGAAGCACGAACAAAGTGCTCAAAAGTTGTCGGCCACTGATGAACCTGAACCCCCCCAATCATTTCGCTCGGCACGCTCACACTTACGCTGATGTGCGCGGGCACTTTGGCAAAACATGCGCAAAGCCTCGGATTCGCAAGCATTTGGCGTGGTTTGCTGTCGGACCACGGCTGACAGAATTTGTCCATGTAAATGTACAGCGACCTGATATTGGGGAGCTTGTCGAGCGTTTCCAGCAGGCGAGACCAATCCTTGTCTTTCCAACATCCCAGCCGGAAACAATCTGTGAACAAAATGTCCCGCAAAAGGTGGCTGATTGGCGGCCGATGGCTTCCAAGGAAAGTCGAAGACCCTTGCAGTGATCGGAAACATAAGCGAACATTGTGAGCAATGGAAGGCAAGGCCTCGAGGTGGCTGCAAAATGTGAGCCAGGGCACAAATGTTGGCGCAAAGGTGTTGCGTAACGCTCACATTAATTTGCAAGAGAGTAGTACGGGTAAAAAAGGTGATTTTGCACTAGCAGGTCGATTTGCACTGCGTTTCATCCTAACTTGGTAATCAAATATCTCTGCACAATTACAACAGCGACGGCTGCGTCTGTTGTCTGATCAGCCAATCGTTCGGTTCATCCTAGTATCAATCACGAGATGCTTACCCGTTTGATTCAGTTCTACACTCTGGAGTAAGATAGCCGCGTATGTCATACTCAGTGGTGCATATTGCATGGCGAAAGGTTGCGACTTCGCCAACATTTGCGACAATGATGTGTTGTTCAAGCCCCGCCTGGCGCCACAGCTCAATATAGATTTGGGTGCGGATTTCAACGGGGAGCTTTGAGAAGAGCGGACAGCTTGTTTGTGTGTTGGTGGACTCGAAATTGACAACGCCAGAGCCCGTCAGCTTTCCAAAGACTACCTTGCGATCTACAGGAATGGCTTCCTGCTGGCGCTGTTGCTTCCGCCGCCGTTGGCTTCTCGACAGGCTTTTGCTGGGCATGACTGCAGTTGACTTTGGAGATAATTGATTATGTAGTTAAGATTAAGGTGGCTCTGGACCTGTTATTGATGAGAATAAATGAGCGCGCAACGCAGTTAAAAGCTAGATTGATGCACAATACAATACAGTCCCATGAGAAATGACTGATGCCAAAACCGCCTTGTTGGAGATTGTGATTGGCTTGTCAAGGCAGTAGTGGGCCATGGCGCCGGCTCAGTGGGTGCTGCGCCCCAAGACTGACTCACACAGAAATCCATCAATCAATAAACTACAGTGACTCACGAGATGAACTAGGAAACATCGAATGACAATGGGAGACGGATTTATTTCAGCCCGGATACTCGGCATCAGCCTTCATAGATAACTCCTCCTGGCAACATGCGACACGGTGGCTTGCGATGGAAATTCAGCCCTCCAGGGCTCGGAAGTGCAGCGCGGAGAAGTTGCAGAAAATGTACAAGGTAATTAAATTGATTATTTATCCATAATTGAAGTCAGCGAAAAACGCGGGGTATGTTGTATCCAATCGCGCACTGTTGTTGCTTCCTCGCACCGCCCCATTTCAAGTGTCGCCTGAGAAGATTCAAACCGCAACATTCCCATATGCCGCATTCGCCTTGGAATCCAGAACTCCTTCCACTACGAATACACTCTGTACGGCATCAGCAACTCGAAGAAAAAAAAAGCCCACGCCGATCTCGCGCTTTGACTGATTTGCTGGATGGTTCGTGCCGCATCCCTCAAGCCCACTGCGCCACTCGCCGCTGAAAATTGTGTCACATGCGCGAGTCTGCGAAGCCTCTTTGCTAAAGATGACTTCACTGCCAACCTCGGCTCCGATATCAAAGTGTTCCGTAATGAACATGGCTCTACTGTCAACCTGGGCCTCATTGATGAAGTCATTGCAAAATCATGTCGAGGACATGACCGACTACCGCAATACGTGTACTATGATTTTAAAAAGGACTATCAGGAGAAGAAAAAAGAAGTCTATCTAGTCTTGAGATCTACCCGAGTTACGCATGCTATGAAACCGTGGCACAGGCAAGATCACCTCTTACTTCACCGCGCCCACTATGCATGTGGCTAAATTATGAGAGCAAACGAAAGAGACGTGTCGTACGTTTGGACAATGGTATTAGTAAAAGAACGAAAAGGGCAAGAATGGCTTGGCTACGGACGAACCTTGGACATAAACAGGGTGGACTTGGAATTAATCAAGGGGTGGAAGGGTGAGTGTTTGAGAGAGCATGGACCCGAATGTTCTAATCCTCTCAGAATTACACCAGTGTCGCCTGCATAGCTTGTTGACACCTACAACGAAAGCTTGGTACAGGGTGCTAGCATCTTAGAATACATGCCGCTTGGCTACAGATGGGACACTGCAGATGGTTTCCGTGCAACTAGCAGGATTTTGACCACGCTGATGCAGCCTGGCGCCTTGTCATCAGACCGGTTTGGCGGCGAGATGTCAACAACCATTCGTCAAGCCATGAAGGTTGTCGCAGCCATTGACAAGCGTTATCTCCGAATCGACACTATCTGCATTGTGGATGATGACCAAGTACGGAGCACAGAGCAGATGGGCGCAATACACGCGTCCGCAAAACTAGTTCTCGTTGCTGCCGACGGCGAATCCAGCACCAGAATCCTTGGCTTTGAACGCGTGTCACCTCCGCGCCAGCTTCATCAAAAGGTGATGGCTATTTTTGACAACGAAAAGGTTATACTTCGAGATCCTCACACGTTACCTCGGGCCTTTCCAAAAGGCCTGGAATATTTTGAGCGCGGCTGGACATTCCAAGAGTTTTGTCTCTGAAAGCGGCGCCTAGTTGTTATGCATGGGGCGACATTACGTTATCTATAAATTTAGAGCTGTCTAAGACAGAAAAGCAATACATTTCTTAACAAGTTACACCCTCCCCCCTCTTAGTAGTAATGCAGAGCCGCTCCTTTCTTTTGAGAAACATTTCCCCCAAGACTGTCTATTTCCCAGTCCAGGCCTTCGTGAGAAGCTCACCGATAGTGGTAGCGTGGAAGTCGGGGAACAAATCGCTTACGCGTCGGTTGTCTTCAGGCAACCTACAAGCGCCACTCACGATCATCAGACCGCTTCCAGCTAGTAGAGCTTTCGACTGTTCATCCGGAATGTTATCAATCTTGGCCAAGACCGTGGCATCTCCTTTTTGAAGCTTCTCTACAGTGTCATACGAGACGTCAAACTTCATACCTGATGAGTGAGTTAGCTTCAGAATCGAGATGAATCTCAGCAACGTAATGCGCTCACCTCGAGCCTTCTCGGCAAGACTGACGATCTCGTTGAAACAAGTATCCGAGCCCGACATCAGGAGTCTTTGAGGCCAGTTTTGCTTATCGAGGAGATAGACAATGAGTTTGGCGAGATCAACTGTATAAGATGCGCTAAAAAGTTCTTTGCCGGTGCCGGGGATCGCTGCCTTGCGGTTGGCTACATCAACGCCGAATACAAACATCTTTTGGTGGCTGTGGATGTGAGGCATTCCCCAGTAGTCCATGAAAAAGCCGCATGAGATGCGACAATACTCCAAGGTTGTCTTCTTGATAGCGTGAGCATTAGGGATCCAGCCGCCAAAGGCGGAACTCGCATCAGTATCGCTGGCAATGTTTGTTAGCCTGGGCTTACTTAGGCCTCAAGGAGAGCAGTCGGGTACTTACTCCTCATCAATATACGGGCCGAATTCGCTTGGAATGAAACGTCGTGTCGTTTGGGATTTCTGAGCGGCCTCAATCAGGTCAAGTTGTGACTGGCTGGAATCCTCGGTCTCAAGGTTGATTGTCGAGATAACGGTATCGACCTTGCGCTCTTCTAGAACTTGGGTTACCGAATCGACGTCCTGATAATCGACAGGGATGAACTCGAAGTTGCCAGGCAAAGACTCCTTTGGCGCCTATCACATGCGTTAACGCCTAAATCATATCGATTCCCCTATTTGCGGGGACCCTAGGGGGAGGTATGCTGAGTATTACTGACCGATCGACCCAGTAGATAAACCTGGTGTTTGCGAGTGACCTGGAGCTCCTCTAGAACAGTCTTGCCAAGACCTCCGGATGCACCAGCGATAGCGATGATGGCCATTTTGTTCAGTCAAAGATCGTGAATGAGATTGTGGTGCTTAGATTGTAGTGTATAGATATTTGAGGATAATAGTCTTGTTGCTGCTCCGATATGTCGCCAGCCCTTTTATAATATAACTGGCGGACTGGCGGATTGGCGGATTGGCGGACTTGCGGAGTTGAAATCAAGGCAAAACACACGAACATAATGGGCCACTAAAAAACCTTCGACGAAGGGCCAATGGAGCTAGTCCAAAAGCTTTGTTAAACCTTGTCCACTGTCAATGCGTAATCCTAAACCTCAAGCATGCCTCATAATCTAACAATGCCGTATTATCTGGCAAAATCGGACTATGGAGTGGACACAAAAACGGCCCCATTAATGTGCAGAGAGCCAATCAAGATTGTTATCAGAAGCTAAAACGCGGAGAAAAAGCAAAATGGCGCTCCACTGCTTGGACCGATATTGCGAGATAATACGGTACGGATGTGAATCCCGCGATCGAAATAGGTCTCCCATTAGGCTTCTAGTCAGATGCTGGTGCCACGTATTCAGCGGTGAAGGCCTCTGGCCTCATGAGAGGCAGCTGTCTGCTGCTACTGGCTACGAAGTCAACGTTTTCATTTCTGCATCAAGAGCTGCACTACTCAGTGCATCTTGTCACTGACCTCTTGCTCCTTACATCATTCTCATTAATTTACTGGTGCCATCTCTGATTCTTGTGCAGCCAATTCTCTAGCATTCACATTTATCGTTGGGGGAGGGGGATTTCGCTCCAAATGTAGCCATATGCATCGTCCTCGACGTTTCCACGTCCGGTTTAGTGTCAGAAATTCAAACACTGGCTCTGTCTTAACCAGCCAAAACTAGATAATATTCACCGAAGGATCCGCCTCGACGGAAATCTTAAACGGCGCTTTACTTGGACTAGGTTCAGGCTTCGTATCAGAACTCTCTCTTTGGACTCAGGTACCTGGGTGCGGCTGACGGTAGGACGCGCAAGATCCTCGGCCTCGCCGCTCCGGTCTCCATGTGAAAGCACTTAGCCACAATACGGATGTACATTTCACAAGTTTTCCATTTCACTACCTTTATGGCAGGATTTACGCTGACGCTCAGGCCCGCCAAGTGCATCACAACGCTGCACATAGTTCTGCTCAGGCGAACTAGCTGTTAGGGGCTCCCACTCCGTTATATCACTAGCTTGGCACCGGCAGAGGATTCATTAGTCTATTCAGTAGCAGCAGTATTTCATCCTTCTCTCGAGTGGGCTTGTATGGAAAGGACGTAGGGGACCAGGATGTGTAGATTGAGAGAGCTAGAGTTCGCGCAGGGGAACTTTTAGGAGAGATATACACATCAACCACCTCCTCCTACCCTGCTTTTCGACCAAGCTCGGCACAAGGGCCATCTGCCGGACGACAAAATGGGTACAAGGTGTGGTTGGGATTGCCCAAAGACAAAATTACTCGCGATGATTGATATAGGATATGACCGGATGACGTTGAGGCAAAACAATGTTGAGGTGTTCGGATGCCAAGTACCGTAGTTTGATAATAAAAAAAGTCGTCTTGATACTTGCAAAGTTGAAATTGAATAAAAATTCTCTTTTATGCCCAAGGACCTGCTTACCTAGCCAAGCTTAGCAAAGAATCATGCGCTGAGTGGCACGGCTGCAATGTGTCCAGCTTACCAGCCGAGGAGCTAGCGACCATAGTTTTGTAAAAATGCCGAGACTTTTTTTGCATGGGGAAGTATTTTCAATTATGAACCATATTTATGTTTGATGCTGAAAGGGTTTCATGCACAGTCGTTGCTGTGTGCTGGTTCAGGCCATCAATGATCGTCTTCTAGCATTCTAAAGACTTGATGGTTTTGGTCAAACCAATTTCCTAGCTCAATCCCTTGGCCTGTATAATCTCCATCAACTTCAGCGCCGTCTTGAACCAGAGTTGATTCGCCAAGGGGCAATCCAAAACCTTGGTTTGCCATGCCGTTAAAATTGTGCGTCACCGAATGTCTCGACGGCTTGGCTGACAGGGACACCCCGGCTTCCAGAAAAAAGTCTTCAAAGGCGGCATCGCTGATACCTTTTGGTGAATGCATGGGTATGCCTGTTGGCAGGGCGTTGACATATTTGTACGCAACTTCGTACATGGGTTTGAAAAGACGGAGCTGCTTGCCATATATATTCATGACATCAGGTCCCAACTGCTGCAAAGCATCGATGACAGAGGCAAGCTTATCCAAGTGGATTGGGCTACGAGTTTCCACAGTGTGACAAAACATCACAATGAAGGGTGCAAAAGGGGTCGCGAGAAGAGCCCTGGATCTACGTGAGTAAAGACAAGCCGGATCAATGGAACGAGTCTCACCATTGTATATAAAGCTGCAGGATATTTGTATCCGTTCCTCGCAAAAGCTCAAGGCAGACTTTGTGTTCGTCCAGGCATTGTTTTGCAGCATCGAGGCATTCATCGCAAAATGCAGAGCCTGCACCTGAGTTTGGTCGAATACTGCGATAGATCAAGGTCAGGAGCGCCAAGTAACATACTCTATCGGCTCGACTGAAGATATTGTGGAAGGCCTCAGGGAGATAGCGATTTGAGTTTTCAAGGAACTGATCCTATTCTAGAATTAGTAACCACAATGTCCGCTTAAAGCAGTTTGAGGAATATTTCCCACCTCAACCGTATCTTTGCTTTTATACAGAGTCTGCATTTCACTAGCCAACTGCCTGGCCTTCTCCTCTCTCACTGTTTGTGAGTTGAGCAAAGCTCTGGGGCAATATATATCGTCGTATACCTTTCCTTGGAGCATGGATAGCTTGATCCATTTCGGGCTGATGAGAGTGAGGCTATCCCCTGTTGACGGTTCCACGTGGTCGAACTTCAAAGTGATCTGATCGTCTCTAAACAAGGATGATCGATTGAGCCGCAGGGAAAGTATCTTGTCTGACATATGAATAACCCAGAACAACCTTATTCTACGCTGCCTGGCCTCTAAACCTTCCTGAATGAGGGCCACCTGGCGATCGAACCCCAGAGTCAGGCATTTCTGGGCTGCGAGAGATAGGAAATTCCATGAGAGTGATATTTGGCATTTTTCAAGGTAATAGGCGGACTATTCTCCGGTCAGTTTGTCACAACATGTCTTTTTTTTTTTGGCACCTACAGCCATCTGAAGGGCGAGCACATAATCAAATGTGGACGGAAGATTGAGCGGAACATCGGGGAGGATTGAATCCAAGTTTTGTTGACAAAGCATTGCCTGTGATGTTGAATCGTTTTTGATTGCATCATCCGAGTCCTTGAACGGGTCCTGAATAAGGAGACCATAGAGACCACAGTTCACAATGATCAGTTCAGCCAGTGATGGCTTACCAGAGTAGACCGTCATGAAATATTCGACAAACTGACCGACGCTGTGAATCTCCATACACCAGAAAAACCTAAGTTGTGGAGATTCTAGTCCGAATATGTGAGCTACAGACGGGTAAATGAACGAACGACTTACCCCTCAGTCGTTGTATAGCCGCCATGGCCAGCTCCATGGGTGGAAGCTTGAACCTAGAGCTGTTGGGCCAAGGTGTTTCGGGTTGGGTGTCGCGACCTCGTTGACTCTCCCCACCATCATTGCGGTCGGACAGAATGCGTCGCAGAGCGTCAAGGCTGGACTTGACCTCGGGCAATACGTGCAATGCCTCATAATTTCCGACAGCTTGCTCTGCAAAGTCGGTGGCGAAAGTTGCTTGTTCGTTCAAGGTAACATCACCTTCCAGGCTGGACTCGGCTGTCTCTTCTCCGTGTCCTGTGCCGGGAAATGGTGAAGAGACCCGTGAGGTTGCTTGGAGAGTCGCATGGACGACAGGTGAGTATCCTTGTGAGGGTGGGGCGGGGGAGCTGATATTGCTGACAGCAAGGCAGATTTGATCCAGTTTGTTAGAGATATCGTCAAGTTTGCCCCTGCTGTGACTTGTCAGATGTTCAGTTCCATGGCGACGAAGGCAGGACTGACTGACTAGTCATCGCCCGCGATTGCGTGTTGTCTCTTGGCCCTCTGCTTGACGCCGGCTGGAAAGGAGCACCGTATTTGTCTGCTGGAGCAAGGACCACATGGCGACACACGGTCGCATCTGACCTATGAACAAAGAGAGAAGATCAGGATAACTGAAGCCCAAGGGAATGATGATGACAGTCAAGCCGTACCTTTCGTTGACGGCACTGATCACACTGCTGGGGTTAGCGCAGAAGGACGACAGGGAGTGAAGTCCCACAGAGAGCCTATGCAGAGGCACGCTGAGCACAGCGGAGCCTCTAGTACCTTCCATATCACTGCTGGCCATCTCCATCGCGACAAAAAACCTTGCGGAAAGTCGGTGCCATCGGCTGTCCGTGGCCTGGCCGCGGAATTGCACCTTGAGTCGATTATCGGGTGCACGTGACCAGGACGAGGGCGCGCTTGGCACCCCACCACGCTCGTTTTCGGTGCGTCGGGCCTCCGAGATGCCGTCACTAGAGCACGCACGCCCCCCCCACTTAGTCTTGGTCTTGGCTATGCTCAACAACATTACGTCGTACTTTCGGCATCTCACACGTTCCGAGACGACTTGAAATAAAAGATGGAAGCGCGTAACAATCAACTTTGTCATGATGAACTTGCAGCTGCGGCCTCGAACTTTCTGGATTCTTGTCTCTTTCGACGTCGCTCCTTTGTGCTAGGCGTTTCTTGATCACTCCCTTCTGCCGCGACCGACACCATGTCGTCTTCTGACATAACAGAGAAGAATGGCATGGTCCCGAGCAAACTGGAAAGTTTACCGCAAAATGTCTGTGAAACGGACTCGTCCGCTTCCACCAAGAAGCGTTCAAATGCCAGGAATTACATGGTACGTTTCTGCTCAACTTGCTGTGCAGTTGCTCACAACCGATTCAATCTAACCTGCCCAGCGAATCTTTACGTATGCAAGCAACGTTGATTACCTTGTTGGGGGTGTGGGAATCCTTGCGGCGATTGGGTCCGGGGTAGCCCTCGCCATCGTAAACTTGGTTCTCGGAGACTTCATCAATGTCATGACTGACTTTGCGTCCACCGGATCGGCCCCATCTGGTTTCATGTCATCAGTCTCAAAGTATTCGTAAGTCTCCTGCAATATGTCACGGCACCTCGTCAAAATAAACCTAACATATACCAAAAGCCTCTACTTCGTCTACATCGGTATCGCGCGATTCGCTTGCACCTACATCTATTCCACTCTACTCACCTACGTTGCCCTTCGGATTACTCGCAACATTCGATGTCAATACTTCAAGTCAGCGCTGGCCCAAGAAGTTAGCTTCTTTGATCAGGGAATAGCCGGTTCCATTTCCATGCAGGCTACCAGCAACGGAAAGCTGATTCAATCTGGAACATCCGAGAAGCTTGGCCAGATTTTCCAAGCCCTAGCAACTTTCGTGGCCGCCTTCATTATCGCCTTTGTGAGCCAGTGGAAGTTGACTCTCATTTTGATGTCCATGGTGCCAGCCCTTCTTATTGTTGTTTCGGTCATTGCTCCATTTGATGCCAGCATTGAAGTCAAGATGCTGAAAATCTATAGCCAGGCAGGCTCTTTTGCCGAAGCCGTCCTAGGCAATATCCGGACAACCAAAGCCTTCACCTTGGGCCCTGCGATGATTTCCAAGTATTCCAAGTTTATTCACGACGCTGGAATCCTCGGTATGAAGAAAAATGTACTGTATGCCCTAATGTTTTCTGGGGAGTATTTTATTGTCTTTGCTGGAATGGGTCTGGCCTTTTGGCAGGGTGTCAGTATGCTCGCTCGTGGCGAGGTTGATGGTGTCGGTACTATTTTCACGTGAGCTGCTCTTATACCACTGTGACGAAATATCCAAATACTCACGAGTCATCTTGAACAGTGTCCTTTTTTCCGTCATCATAGCTGCCGCTACTCTGAATTCAATCGCTCCGCATTTCGTTACCTTTAGCCGCGCTGCGACCGCTGCCGGCGAACTTTTCGAACTCATGGACCGGCAATCGAGTATTGATGCATTCGACAAATCCGGGAAGATTCCATTGACTACCGAAGGGCACATTGAACTGCAAAATATCAGTTTCAGCTACCCTAGTCGTCCCGGTGTCCTTGTTCTGGACGACTTTTCGCTGTCTATTCCAACAGGAAAAGTGACTGCCTTGGTAGTGAGTAGCTAAGTGAATGCGGCATTGGCTTTTGTTTCTAACTTCAACTCCAGGGTGCTAGTGGTTCCGGGAAAAGTACAATCATCGGACTCCTTGAACGATGGTATAATCCGAACTCGGGCATAATAAAGCTGGGTGGCGAGAGAATCGAGGAGCTGAACCTTCGTTGGCTCCGTACAAATATGCGGCTTGTCCAACAAGAACCCGTGCTATTTAACGGAACAGTCTTTGAGAACATCTGCAACGGCCTGGTCGGTACAGCTTGGGAGAATGACTCGAGAGAAGCCAAACTTGAACGGGTTCAGTCGGCAGCTAAAATTGCATTTGCTCATGACTTCATCCAGGAGCTCCCGCAAGGTTATGAAACGCGTATTGGTGAGAGGGGCGGTCTGTTGTCTGGAGGCCAGAAGCAAAGGATCGCCATTGCCCGCAGTGTCGTCTCAGAACCCAAGGTCTTGCTCCTCGATGAGGCGACCAGCGCTTTGGATCCGCATGCCGAGGGCATCGTCCAAAGAGCTCTAGATGAGGTCTCCAAGGGTAGGACAACTATCGTCATCGCACACAAACTGAAGACTATCCAGTCTGCAGACAATATTGTAGTGATGAAGCGTGGCGAAATTATTGAGCAAGGCCGACACGATGATCTTGTCGCTAGTGGCGGAGCGTATGCCGCCCTTGTCAAAGCTCAAGACCTATCTGCTGGGAAGAATAAAGAATCTTCGAACGGAGACTCCGAAGACGACAACGAAGCCGCGGGGCTTGATCAAACTCAGACATTGGCAAGACGGCAGACTGAAATGGAGAGACTTCTCACGTTGCAAAGTCGCGAAGACTACGGCCAATACCAACCAACCGGCGTCTTTAGAACTATTTTGAAACTGGTCAGGGCGACTCCAGAAATCAAGAAGTGGTACGCTCTCGCGTTTTTGACATGTGTGGTGGGAGGTACGTTTGCCACTTCCTATCGTCCTCGATTGCTCCGCTGACTTTAAAAGCTGGCGTTTACCCTGGCCAGACCCTTTTGCTGGGTCGGGTCATGGGCATATTTAATGGGCCTGATATGCAGAAGAAGGGAAACTTTACGGCCCTCATGTTCTTCGTCATGGCCCTTGGAATTGCAATTGTGTATGCAATTCTCGGATGGTCTACCAACGTCATCGCTCAAGTACTTGCCTTTGCCATTCCCATCTGATTATGCGAACTTACTAACCATCTACATAGACCTTTAGTCGCCGGATCCGCGAGGATTTCTTTGCAGCCTACTTGCGACAGGATCTGCGGTTCTTTGATCGACCCGAGAACGCTGTTGGCTCTTTGACCAGCAAGATCGACTCTTGTGCGCAGTCGATTTTCGAGCTAATGGGATTCAACGTTGCCATCATCCTCATGTCGCTCGTTTCGGTCGTGGCTTGCAGTATTCTATCAATAGCATTCTCGTGGAAACTTGGTCTGGTCGGTGTCTTCGCCGGAATGCCGCCGATGTTGCTGGCAGGTTACACAAGAATCCGAGTCGAGACGAAAATGGATGCCGATATCGACAAGAGATTTTCAAACAGTGCTTCCATAGCATCCGAAGCTGTCACGGCGATCAGAACCGTGTCCTCTCTCGCCATTGAGGATGATGTGCTGCGCCGGTATACATTGGAACTTGACACAGCTATTCGTGAATCTACAGTTCCTCTATTCTTTATGATGATTTGGTTTTCGTTCACCCAGGCCATTGAATACTTTATCCTGGGCCTAGGATTTTGGTAAGCTGCCCTTTTATTTTTTCTCATTCTTGGCTAATAAATATTTTGCTTGTAGGTGGGGTTCAAAGCTTCTCTCCGAGGGCCAAATCACATTTTACAAATTCTTCATCTCTTTCATGTCAGTTTATTTTAGTGGGCAAGGAGCTGGTCAAATGTTTAGCTTTGCAAGCAGTAGGTTTATTCCTCCCTGGACTTAGCCGACGAGATAATAAATCTAACACAAGACAATAGGTATGACCAAGGCGAATTCTGCCGCCAACTACTTCTTCTGGGTTTGCGGCCTCGACCCAACGATCAGGGAGACAGAGGAGAATAAGGATAGGAAACCTTCAAATGACTGCAGCTCCTACGATTTTCAGAAGCTTGAGTTCTCTTACCCGTTGGCACCTCACACGCGTGTCCTCAAGGGGGTTTCACTCAAGGTTGGCACTGTCTGGCTACAAACTGTCATCAGATTCTAATACAATTCAGATTCAACCTGGTCAATTTGTTGCTTTTGTTGGAGCTTCCGGTGAGCATGGACCTTTCTACTTTCCCGCAAGATACCCTTCTGACATTCTGCAATAGGCTGTGGCAAGAGTACCATGATATCGCTGATAGAACGTTTCTATGACCCGAACAGTGGAACAATCACAATCGACAACACTGACACACTTTCAACACTCAACCCGCGCTTATACCGTGGCTATGTATCCTTGGTTCAGCAAGAACCTAGCCTCTTCCCTGGAAGCGTTCGTGAGAATATTGCCATGGGTATTGACCAAGGCGCCGTCGCCGAGGGAGAGATTGAAGAGAGAATTATGCAAGCATGCCGTGCTGCCAATGCCTGGGAATTCATTTCCTCATTGCCAGAAGGCCTCGGCACACCGTGCGGAACCAGCGGGAGTCAGTTGTCGGGCGGCCAAAAGCAGCGCATTGCCATTGCACGAGCCCTCGTCCGCAACCCGAGCGTCATTTTGCTCGACGAGGCCACAAGTGCTTTGGACACACAGTCCGAGAGAGTCGTTCAGGCTGCCCTCGGCGAGGCTGCCGCATCCGGCAACAAAATCATGATTGCGGTTGCGCATCGCCTCTCCACGGTCCGCGATGCGGATTGCATCTTTGTGTTCTCCGGAGGTCGGGTTGCTGAGGCCGGAACGCACAGTGAGCTGATTGCGCAGGGTGGTTTGTACCAGAAGCTATGCGAGGCCCAGAGCCTGGACAATGATGCTTAATACTATTGGGACCTTAATTATATAATTCCTTTTAATTCATAGACATAGATTGGATAGGTTCCTGGATTTTATTTGTAGTAATTCAGGGTCAACCTGCCACCGATTGAGGACAAAACCACCATGGCAGCCAACCATCATCTTTATTCAAGAAGCACAAACCAGTTTCTGCTTCAAATGAAAACTATTTATTTTTTGGTATACTTTTCGCATACACTTAGCTCACTCGCTTTGCTGGCATCTTTGGGAATCACCCCAGCAGCCACAGCCGACTTGTAACACCATCTCCACTCATCAATGTCGTTGATCCAATTGCACTTCCATGTCCAGAAAACCCAGCCCGCTGATTTCTCAAACGACTGAGCCTGCGCTGCCCAGTACTTGCTGTACCACTCGATTTGGTCGGGGCGGTTGTGGATCTGGAACTCGCTATTGCTTCTGATGCTGCTGTTGACTGACAAGGACCACTCGCCAACCAAGAGATTTTCCTTTCCCAAGTTATCGCTGCAAGCTGCCGCCATGTATCCCCACTTATGGTTGGGAACCGTCTTATCGAAGCTGAGGTATCTGTGGGCATCGAAGAAGGTGTAATTCGTACTGGTCAGGTTCGTCCTTGGGTCACCAGAGCCCCAAGACTTGCCCTGCAAGTTTCTAGTTTCAGAATAAAATTCATATATCATCTTGTTCGATCGGTTACGTACCATGTATTGAATATGGAGGAGGTCAGAGTCCGCAATTCCAAGCTTCGATTCGGCCCTGCGGATGCGATTATATGCCTCAGGGTAGAATGTTTCGATCATGTCAGCAGCTTCGGCTTTCCATTTGCCAGTGTGGACTGGTTCGTTGAGAACCTGGAGCATACCAACAGTCGTGTAGTTCCCGTTTGTATGGATTCTGTTTGCCATCCATTCCAGAAACTTGTACGCTCGTTCGTAATTCTCCGCTGTGTAGAAGCCAGGAGTACTGACACCCTGTATTTCTGTAAGCTTCCATTGAGGTGAAGATTCGCGAACAGTGGCGTACATGACCGGTAAATTGCTCATTCGTCGTTTGTGCCCCCGGAGCACCATGCAAATCAATAATGGCATAAATGCCGCTGTCCTTGCACCATCCTACCAATCGGTCAAGGTACTTCAGGCCACCTCGAGGGAAATACTCGTCATCCTTGATCAAGTCTTCGCGCATCCAATATCCCACTGGAATTCGCACCGTGTTCAGACCGAGGGTTGCAATCTCCTCAATGTCACTTTTTGTGATCCAGGATTCCCAGTGCTTCTTGAAGGCTGCGTCCGCTTTCTCCTGACCGATGCCTTTGACGCATGACCATTCATCCTGATAATCGCCACACTCCATGCTTTTCCATTCATCCTCGGCCAGCCAGCGCTCAACAATGAACTGAGACCCAAGGTTGACGCCTCGAAATTTGGGAGAATCCGGTAGCCATCGCGCAGCCAGCTTTTCGTTTCCTATCGATGCTGTTGTCATTAGCCAAGATCAGCCGTCTTCTATGGCGAGACTCACGCCGCGACTGGGGTATCCAAGCCGCACTCAGAGCCACAAGTGTACAAAGAGAGGCAATCAGATGCATTTTTAAAATAAGATACTATGGAAGTTCCTCCGAATAGAAGCAATCTGTATTTTGAAATCAAGTAAATCACCCTTAAATACATTGGAGGTGGTATTTCAACCATCAGATAACAGGGGCATCTTGGAAATGAATCGCATAAACATTCCGCTATTATCAGGCCATTTTAGTTAATCCTGTGGAATTCGGGTAGCATGCGGGACAGATGCGGGAGTATTCCGCCCTAAAGTGCCTCGGTGATGCTTGTCAGCTGAAGAGTTGAAACATACTGGAGCGGGGATCTGGGGCTGAAGGATCTGCACCCAGGCAGTGACGCAAAAGCAGATGCAAAATCTTCAAAGCCTTGACAACATCGGTTGCTAAAATTGTGAAAGGGAAATCTTGGGCATCAGGCATTCGAGCAGGTGTACACGTGCTACATCGTTTAGACATAATCTATCGCCCGGTCACTTTTCGACTATGTGAATTTCCCGTTGATCTCAAGTGCTCTGCTTACGTACACTTTAGAACATCAAAAATACTTTGAACATTCCAGAACATGGGCGCAGCTTGGCAACACGCGCTGGTCGGCAAAGGTAGATCAATACCTCAAGGAATTCTTGGGTACTTTATGTCGGCATTAAGTTATTGAGTTGGGTGAGCTTTTTGTAATTTTATCCTCCCTCGTTGACTTAAGTGCCATTGTCACCATGCTCAAGGCATTTTGGCCCTTTGTATCGCGTCTACCCAACATTGAGCCATTTATTGGAGTACTGAAATCTAGCTTGCTCCAACGTAGAATACCATGTCCGTCACAACTCTGGTAGTCGCCAAGTTGGGCAGGGATATGGATAGGAGAATGTATGGAGCACGAAGACTCCCACCACTCCACGTGACAGTGACAGCCGCCAGTCCGTCGGCGTATCTGAATAATCTGATTAACTAGCGAGTCGCGTTATTAAGGCAACCTCTTGCCAATGCAGATCAGTATCAACTAACGAAATAGCCAGAACTCTTGCTCGGACAAAACAGTACAAAGGAAGTTTTAAACCAATGCCAGTTGGAAAAACATAAATACTACAAAATCGCGGAGATCACGATCATTGCTCGCTGCGGCAACAATCAACTGCAGGACGATATTGGATTACTCTACCCGCTTAGTGAATAGGGCGAGCGTAATCAGAGGTCCCAACTTGACCCTAGGTATTACAAGGTTTAATGCTTACTTGTTGAACTAGAATTTCTCCTTCTAGGTGGGTAAAATACATTCCCGTATACAACTCATTCTATTCAGCATTTTCCTTTCTGCTCCAAATCAAGTTCATATGCAGATGATCGAGTTAATCTTTTTCAGATCTAAATTCCCGTTCACCTACCCTTCATTCAGGGATTACAAAGCTGTAATCATCGACCATCCACAATCCAGATTGCCCACAAACATCAACTAGAGAGCGGGAAATTCTTGGGAGCTCCGGCGCTTTTTCTTCGAACATGATAGTTGCAACTCATATACACAAAGACAATACCATGAAGGGATTGTGCTTCAGTCCTTGCACAAATTTGAAAGTGGACCAGAGCAATCGTAGTTTTCTGTGTGCGAGTGGCATTTAATATTTGATAACAATTCAATAATTGAACGCGGCTTAGTACCATTTGAACGTTGTAGGTGCAGCCTGACTCTTGCACACCCATGTCGGCCCTATCGTTTGCTTCTTCACTACAAACATACAGGTGCATTAAGGCAAACAAACCAAAACATGCATCTTGATAACTTGAACGGTAGTCATGGGACCGCCTTGGCAATCTTTGAGACCCCGCGGTTCTTCCTCCCAGCCAGATTTTTCCCAACATCAACAGCTGACTCGGCTATGCTCTTCAACGCGTCTCCGTCCAGGTCAAGAAAATTCTCTTTTACGAACGCGTCGGGATCCTCAATCGCGTCCATGAAGACAGAAAAGGCATATGAAGCAATCGGCCCAATGACTGGTATGAAGTTCAACCCTACCTCGCCCACGGTTTTAAACATTTGCGAGATGAAGCTTCTCGTCTCTTCCTCGTATTCAAAGGGCTGCCAGGTCAAGCTCACTCCAAAGTTGCTGTTGATGACGGTGGCGTAATCCAAGTAGTTGAATTCACGATCAACTACATCGTTCCCACTCACACCACTGTTGACAGAGTCGATGATTTCGTAATCATGGTTCCTGATCAACGTGTCCTCGGGGTTCAGAGGCCTGAATAACCCCTTGTCCCGGTTGCGCATTTGCCGCGGCACAATGAGCAGGTTGTACACCCCCCGCATATCAATCTCGATAGTTCTTTTGGGATGAACTCCGAGACCCACGTTATCATCAAAGATTTGCATTCCATGTTGCGGGTGGGTCCCCTCTGTCAGGCCCAACACCTTGTCAACAATTTCCTGCGGGATCTTCTTCCCCCGAAGAACACCTGCCATCATCGTTTTATCTATCGCCCCCATGCTCATAGCCATAGCTAACGAGGAGTTTTTGATGGCTCTGGAGAGCGTCCCTCGTTCCTCAGCGCTCAGAATCCCACCACTTGGGACCTCAGACTTGACCCAGCGATCGCTGAACAGCATCTGTGACACGCCACGCGATCGAAAATTAACCATGACGTATGTGCACAGGTCTGGGTAAATGTTGCTAACCTTCTGGGCAAGCGGGAGGTAGATGGCGCGAATTGGAACCTGCAAGTCAATGTACATGTACCTTGCGCCCTTTGTGATCGGAACGGGTACGATGGCCACCTTGTCGGGTCCGCCGCCATGAGCCTTTTCATTATAGACCTCATCGTCTGTTGGCGATTTGATCTTGTAATGTCCATTGATCTCGACACTTCCGCTCTTATAGCGTTGAGGCGAGCCATTGTCTGAATACATGACATTGAAGTACTTGAAGTAGTAGACTCTTTTGTCACCTTTCTCCGCAAAAGCTGAACCAAATCGTTTGCCACTTTCTGACATACTATGGGAGTGGTTGTAGACGTATTCAATGAGGACATGACAAGTAAAATCGGCCAGATTTTCTGGGTCGAACACGCCGTTTATTCCAAGCGCTGAACGCTTGAAGAACACCTCGCCTTCAGGGTAGGGCTGAGCCATTTTGAGAAAGGCAACTTAGTTAAAGGTTGGAAAATATGCTTCACGGCAGTGTAGAGAGTAGTGAACGGCTCAGGCCTTGGCGAGTCTTGCAATATTAAAGGGGCTAGTGAGAATTGATCGCAGTCTTGTGACCGATGTTCTTGGGCTATTTAAGAGTTTGAATCCCTCCTTGGAAACACTGGCCAAGAGGAGCCGAGTTATATTTCACCGCCTAATCATCGTTTATTTTGGTTATAGACCCGCTCGGTCAATGATCGACGACTATCTGAGCGTTTTTTTGAGCATCGTTTCAATGAATTTCTTGCCTTGGAAACCTACGTGGAGCTTAACACGAGCCGTACCTGAAGGCGGCTGGCAACAGATGCTAATTCCCGTTTCTACATAGTAACAGCTCCAACATTCGTGTCCGTGGCTGATTGGCGCCTCGATCCCTTTACCCTGGACAAGTGGCGTTCAACTACACTTCAAGGTCTCCACAGCGGCTGCTGCGCTAGCATAGTGCTCCGAATCACAGCTGACAATGGCTGTTGTTCTCATGAGTAGCTGAGGGCAAGACTTGTCCTGCAGGCCTGGCGATGCAGCTTCAGGGAATAGGGAGGCCTACCTTAAGGCATGAGGGGAGAAAAATGCAGCGCTCAACTAATCTCGTGATGAGTAATATTGACCCTTTACAGGACCAGTCAATCTCAGCTTTCTCTGCACTGATTGTATTTCTTCTCATCTGACTTGGTAAAATGGCAAACTTGTCGTGTTTGCCACCAATTTTCCAGAATATGTGACGAGAGGTGGTTGCCGCCTCACCACACGTGGGAATCCACCATTCATCCGCCACCCGACGAAGCAAGCACACCCTTGGCTTGCCATTCTGCGTCAACTTGTTTGCACGTGAGGGGCAGAGAGCGCTGAGTGAGCACGAGGCGCACTGTCAATCTGAATGTTAGCACACAGCTGAGCCAAGACACGGCACGTTGAGACACGGCACACCAAGAATGTTTGGACTAGCCTTATGGAGAGGCTCCGCCTTGAGCCTATCAGCGTCCCACATGATGGCTCGCACGGCATTTCGGACGAGTTTCAGTTTAGTCTCTGACGTCATCTCCACTTGGCCATCGAAACCGCATCAACAAGACCCTTGGCGCTAAAAGAAAATCCTACCCCGTAAACTCACCCACACAACACATCCCCTTTGTGTTTCTGTGCGCCCCAGTCGCTTCTGCTTCATTCCGTGCGAAGGCCGGCGGATTTCTGGACCTTTTCCACGCTTGAGGTGGTTGCCAATGAATTAACTCACTCAGTGCATGCGTGTCAGTGAAGTGTGGGGGATCACGTGGATTTGGGCGTATGTGTTCAGGGAGACTCGGAAGTTGTAGCACATGCTCAATCCCGGAAGCGTAGCTGTGGCGTAATAGAAATGAGTGAAGAACATTACTGTAAACCTGAAGAATGTAAGGCTGACAATCGGCAGAACTATATCACTGAAGTTGAGCTGGTATGGACAGTACGGCTGCAGCTTCTTTTGCAATGGAGCTTTACCACGCGAACGGGCGTGTTGTGGGACTTTATCATAACTCAAGAATCCGCCGATTGCCTACATTACACACTTCGAGACGAGCTGGATGGGGATTTTGCAACGGGCCGTCTGTTTGAGGAAGTTGCGCCAGCTCAATATGTATCAAGAGGACGCAATGACGATTGGATCAAAATGAATATCCAGCTCCGCTGCGACACGCGGTCAATTGAGGGCAACGAAATGGAGGTTTTTGCAGGGGACCTCATCAGCACCGCTGTCGCTGTGGGCAGTGGACCATCACCAGCACTTTTCGTCGAGCCCCACCGAGACACCAAGCAGTGCCTGCTGCAGGATGCTTCTACGCAGAAGAAAAAAATCCTCAGCCGAATCGCCCCGTTCCATGACAGGAGATATACGCATGAGCGAATTAATGATGCACGGCTTGTCATTGTGGTGCCAAAGCTAAGCTTGCTGGGGGACCGGAAAAGGAGCTATTCAAAGGAAGATGGTTGAAGATAAGTTCCGAGACGGACTAGATCAAATTCATTCGAAATTACACCATAGGAACTAATAGTATCATGGAAAGTATTTGCTCTCAGAATATTCTCTCCCGCATTGTTTCGTCCCCTTGAAATAGGCTCCTTCAATGGTTCTCTGGGAAAGTGATCCCGTAAAAAGTTTAACATCAACTAGACACAATTTAAATAACTCAATCAGGTTTGAATCCCGTGGGCTGTCGACACTTTTCTCTATATTTACACCCGCCTTGGTTCTGGTGGCCGCTTCGACGAGAAGGTTGTCATAAATGACCGGCTGATGACGCGGTCACAAGATATTAAAGCTCAAGGGACCCGCTGTGGCTGATTCCTTGACGGTCATTTGCCGACTCCAATTCGATCTTCTCCTCGAGTCTTTTGATCAATTCCACATGTCGTTCGCTTCGAGGTGTAACCTTGACACGGAAGTGACTCGGGTGGCCCAATACCCCAGGTTTTGTTTTCACGTCGAGGTTTTCTGGCTTTCCATCTGCACCAACCGCCTTGGTGATGTTAAATGTGGCCAAGGATCTGACAATGTTGATATAAAGACCGTCATAGGTGAAGTACTTTCCCTCGCAAACTCTGCGACCGTAGCCAAATGCCTCTGAAGCTGGGTCCGGTTCGTTCCGTGGAGATAAGAACCGTGCAGGATCAAACGTGTCTGGGCTGGCATAGACATCTGGGTCATGCAGAAACCACCAGATAGAGGGCATAAGATAGGCACCTTCCGGAATATAGAAATCATTGTACTCAAAGCCTTCGTCCACGGCGTGCGGAAATCCCATTGGGGCGATGGGCCACCATCTCAGAGTTTCTTGGACCAGAGCATGAATATAGGGCAATTTCTCCCTGTCCTCATATGTGGGTAGGCGGTCAGTCCCAACCACAGCATCAATCTCTTCCTGCGCCCTCCGCTGTACTTCAGGAAACATCAACATAGCCAACGTAAAAGTGGTGAGTGTGATAATCGTAGTGTCCGCCCCAGCCCCATAGAGGCTTGCTGCCGTCCATATGATGTCCTTTTCAAGTTCGCAGTCAAGCCCTTTACCCTCCGAATCCTTGTGTTGTGATATTTGAACAAGTCTTGACACGTATGACTGCGAAAACGAGCCAGTGTCCATTTGCTCTCGAACAAAACGATAAGGGGCATACGCCACTGTCTCGAGGCTGTTTCTCCATTTTCGAGCCGTCTTCTTGAATCCGCCACCAGGAAACTTTTCCGGGATAAAACGAAGAGCTGGGATCACGTCGACCATCCAAGCCATCGGGGCAGCAGCGAGCGAAAATTCGGTCATCATTCGCTGAATCAACTCAATCAGTTTGTCGGGTTTGCTTGGGTCAACTGTGTAGCCATAAGTCGTTTTTAACATGATGGAACTAGTGGTACTGTTCAATCCATACAGACATATTAGATGCAGTTCGCTCATGAATAGGATGAAAGAAGGCTAAACTTGCGTTTTGAAGTGCTCCAACAAGTCGTTTGGGTCCTTAAGGGTACGCACAAGTTGGCGATCAACTTCGGCTTCTTGTATATGACGGAATCTGGCTGCGGATAGCTTGCTTCCAAGCTCTTGGTGCACTAGTTTACGATGACGACGGTAAGTACTATCATATCCCTGGCAGAGCAGAACAGACTCATAACCACACAACTTGTTCGCAAACATCATGGAAGGCCGCCCCGAAGTTTTGCTTGAAAGGCGCTCTAGCATGTCGTGTGCCGCCGTCTTGTCGTGGATAAGGACCAATGTCATCCCTAAAACGGTTACGGAGCTTATTGGTCCGTATTTATCCTTGTGCTTGAGCCAGTGTTGGAACTCGGGTACACCTTCCGGTGGGAAGTCACGGAGGTTGCCGAGAAGGAAATGTGGTTTTGGACCCGGGGGTAGTTTGCGATAAGTTTTTCGTTGAGAGGTCCATTGGTGCAGGAGGTACGTGACGAGTCCGAGAGCAACAAAGCCCCAGAGCGAGAAGAATGTGATGCTCATATTGCGCCTGTGATTTAGGTACCAACCCAACGGATGCAAAGAACCATCGAGGAGATACTACAGCTAGAGAAGAAGATTTTTTAGAGAGAAATTTAAAGTACCTTGAATGAAAAAAAATGACTCTGTGGCCTGTCTTATCTTAAATGTTGTCATAATTGATCGCCATTTGATCTAGCTGATGCAGCTGACCAACAAGACGAAATCGTTTTGTCGGATTTGCCCCACTTCTCTGCCATTTATTTTTAGGGCGCAACATCTAACCTATCCAGTCAATCGTGGCCGGGTAGCGTTGCCGGATCGAATGCGTCCCATGCAACCGCTACGTCATCAGACATCCAACCTATTTTAGGTTTCTCTTTGGCCACAGACAGGCTGTGCTGTGAATGTCACATCTTGAGAGATGGTAGCCTACGTTCTTGAATCCTACCGAGGAAAAAGTGATGATGTCGCAGACCCATATCAGTTCAATCCGAAATCATTAGTTTCCTCCACGTGTCAAGCAAGGGAGCAATATTTGCAGTGAGGTTATGGACAAGGCCCATTTCAGACAAAAGAGTAATCATAGGTCATCTTGAAAAAAAAGAAATGTGGGAAAATTAACCCATGTAGTGGAATAAATCATTGTGCTACAAACAGACACGAAGAGTATCCAGATAAAGGAAAGCAATGGTCTACGGTATCATCACTCTAGACTATCTTGGAAAATTTGGGCGATTCATAAAAAACCCCGAATATTGCCCCGTGACTTGAGTTACACGGCACAGGGAAGCAAAGTCTCTTAAAAGAGATGGCTGGATCGTAAACAAGAAATATATTGTCAACTCTCTGAAATGAATGCACGCTGAATGTTGTGATACCAACTTATCATACCACGGCTTTAGGAAACATTCCGGTTGCTAAATAGCGACTCTATCGTACAGACAAAGACCTGAATAGGAGATACGCAATACCACGCTCAAAGGCAACAGCTGACTATCCATCCCATCTTCAAGCCTTTATGCATTCTATAATGGCTATTCCGGATCCGCTGCAACGGTGGACCTCGACAATCCTCAGTCCAGCCGCCGCCGTGATAGCTCCAAAGTTTTCCAGCGTCCTCTCCTTGCCTCCTAAAGTAGCTATGAATATATCCGTAGCGCACGCCATTGGGGAAGGTGGGTTGTCCAAAACTTCCTCCACGATGAGGAGCTTGCTGTCGCTAAACATAGCAGCCTGAGTCTGCTTTAGCATTTTGATTGAATCTTCATCACCATAGTCATGCAGGCAACGTCGAAGATAATACACCAATGCGCCTAGAGTCAGATGTAAAATATTAGAAATGATCCTTCGTTCTAATCTTTTTAATGAATGTAAACAGAATATGTGGAGGTTTGAACTTGCCTTTCACAGGTTGTTGGGAGTGAAAATCCATGGCAACAAATTGAGCATCAACTAACTCTCCCCTAGCTGCCGATTTAGCTTCCTCGATGACCTCGGGAAGGTCTTCAAGGACACAACGGCTTGCGGGAATGCCAGGGGTGGCCTTCAGAATAGCCTCGAGAGCGTGGCCTTGCCCGCCTCCGACGTCAACGACGAGCGGCCTGTCCGATCCGTCCACCTTGGACAACAGCCAAGAGAAGTCATACGAACCAACTACGGGTAAATTCTTTGCCATCGCAACCATGCTTGTCATGAAACTGGTCATCCTCGCCTGGTCTCGATGCATGTGCTCCCACACCGTCATCTCGGGGTTGCCAGCGGCGAATGCATGAATGGTGTGGTATCTCCCAACGGGCTCCTTGAGAGAATATTTGTCAAAGTAATCCGGCATAAAAACCAGAGACCGCAAATGGTTATCGAATCTGTGATGATGGAAACGGTCAGCATCTGCAAATCTCGCTTCCGTCGTCGATAGATTCGATCCCGCTCACCCGTTTTCTACAAGAGAGTTCATCGGGCTGGATGAAACAAAAATATTAGATGCCTCAGTGAGAGCGACTTGGTCTGAGCCAATCTGTTTAAGAAGACCAGTGGCGACGAGGATCCAAGACAGTCGCGCTTCGCATTCCATGTTAATGGCCAACCTCGGTTGCGGAGGTCAGGGAACTCACTGATAAGCTGTGTTTCGGCACCAAGTTTAACCGCGAGATCCTCATAATAAATCGAACCGGTTGGCGGAATCATGTCGAAAACCTTCCATTTGATGAACAGTCGCAAAGCCGCGAACTCAGCCACAGTGATCATCGACTTCATCAACCGTTCCTGAGACATCTGAAAAGTCTTGAGCAGCTCATTTGCGGTTCCAGTCAGCTTTGCACGTTGTTCGTCAGAGACATGCATCGGCTCAGAATTTTTGCGAATATCTGCGGCGACGGCTGCAAGCTGCTTGGACCACGACTCTATGGTCTCAGCCATCTGGACGTTGTTAGGGAGGTTTTTGTCCGACATGATGAAAAGAATTTGAGTACAATGCCAAATGAGTTGGAAGATGGTATAATTCTTTGTTGGCCTAGATGGAAATTAACTGACACATGTTGCTGTCTGTACTTCACTAATTTATAACCATATCACAATCACAACATTCAGTTCCAAGGCCGAACTTTAGAGCCGAAGTTCGGGGTCTGAAAAGGTCGGGCTTAATGTGATCACTTCTATTGGCTAATGGCTTCTCCACAGCCTCGGTCATAATTGTGGATGCTCTAATTGCCGAAGTTCGGACAATCCTTTGACAATCCTTCGACAATCCTTCCCATCATTTATCACATTTACTTATCCAGTAACATCAGCAACACGAGGAAAGATCCAAAGGTATTTGAAGAAGATCTCAATAAATTCAAATCAAAAGTGATAAATTAATGACAGAGCTTTCTGCCGAACGAAGCTGACAATTACCGAGATACACAATGACAGAAGGTCTCATCAGATGTAGAGCCAAAATTCCTGGCAATTGATTCCGATTTCAACATCCAAGTCTCATAACTTAAGCTAACAGTGAATAAATCTCCATCGTCGATCCTTTGCACTTTTATGATACCAGCACCGACACATTATTGTCAGCGTTAATGTGTACAAGGAAGACCGTGTCATTGAGTATTGTAACGCTTGGGCAGAGTTGCCTGTCTAGATTACGGTTAAATCTAGCCCGATTGCGGAAATGCTACCCTTAGCGATCAACGCCCTGGCCATTTGTAAGTTTTACCTAAACTACCCGACTCATATCGATGTATAAATCAAGCCGGTGGCTCTACCCATCGCAAGAATACATGACTATTACAGGACGGTTTTTTCATGAACTCTAGCCAATTTTTCTGACGTATTCATAGTTAAGTTGAAACTTGGGTCTTACGGAACGGATTTTAAGTGTGTTGCAAGACACGGCAATGCAGCCCCACAATACACAACATGGACTCTTGTTCTCATCACAACTCTTATGTCTGAAAAAGTGGCACTTCAAAAACAGACCCATGGTTTAATGTGATCACTAAGCGCTTCGTGATAAAAGCAAATGCGAAGTACAGTTTAGACAAAATAGTGGCTCAATTCCAAATGACACGGCCAAATTCTTGTTCTCGAGCTGTTATTTCGGGAGATTTGTTGTTACAGAGAGTTATTTTCAAAATGACAATATTTTAGGCCCTGATTATGTACCATATCAGTGACTCACTGTAGATCATTAATCAACTGAAAAAAACGGTGTGCATAATTCGAATGTGGTTGACCTTGAGTTTTGTGTTTCCCTACCCTAAACCCCCCGTGCCTTCGCAGATCCACAGAGTCGTTGGAGAAATTGGTAACTCGGCGGCTAGCGAAAAAGCAAAAAAGTGGTCTCTGCTATTCTTTGAAATCCAACCAAAGACTACGGATCTGGCATATTTGATAGATTAGTGGTTATCGGGTTGTGCCTCATTCACATGTCTCTGTTCTATTCTGCGAGAATGATTGGGGACTCTCAGGAGAAGGATGTCATTGTAATGTTAAATTTGAGCTTATATTTTGAGATTATGTCACGGTGAAGTGGAAGATAACCGATTGGTTTTCGGCCTCACTTTCCGGCGTATTGGCCCACTCGCAGCGGAACCCTGGTGCGCCATCAAGTAGCTTGGTTTCAGTTTTTCGAATGGAGCAATTTCCGAGGACCCTGGCTACTCACAATTTTGGCATCTGTGAGAAGATGAGCTGCAAAATATCGCACTTTGATGATTTGCAAGACAATTTCTGGTTGCGTGGCTCCCAAAATTCGGTGCATTTGAGTTGAAGGTTGAGCATTTGGAAGCTGATGTTGTTGAACGCTTGCATTACATGGTGCAGAAATAAGTGGCCAGGTCTACAACAGAAGGGTAGATGAATACTAATTAATTACAAATTTATGGACCTACAGATGTTCCGTCCAGCTATCTCGTCACAAGTCTTCCCTGATTAAATTGGCCAGTTTGAGATGATGCGTAGGATAGGGACCTTTGCTGGAGGACCTGGTTCATGCTCCCTGACGTGGATCTTTGATCGGAAACCTTCATTTTATCCCTTCATGCTAAGGTTCATCCGTATCTGGCCGTTGTTTGAGGTGTCGATGTTAGATGCGCCCAGTATGTAGGCAACTCAGCAAAACAGGAAGTTGGTGCATGGCTTTGTCCTTTTGGCGTTGCCCTCTTGGCGTTTTGCACGAAACAACATGATTCAGGAGTCAGAATCGTGTGACAGCTGTCGATCAAGCCCAACCCGATGAATTTCGAGCTCCGTCATGATCGGTCCCGGTTTTTAGGTGGGTGGCCCCAGCATCGGCTATTAGCAAGGACCGTGCCATCACGTCTCGCTTCACCAGAAACAGCCACAATACGAGCTAACCCTGACTATTGGCTTTTAGCGGCTTTCTGACCCCTGCGTCACACCCACTTGCGATTCGGGACAGGCCGAATCCCTAGCACCACGCGATGGTCCGGATTTCCGCTCAATTGTTTCCACCAAGCAGAAACCCAGCTCCATCTCCACATCAGAGTATCCATGTCTGGACCCTCGCATCGGAATTTACATGAAACCGTGCTCCAGTACCGGTTTCCAGGACTCTGGCATGTCTCGATGCGACGTTTCACGCACATGGTTTTTCTGGAAAGCGGACTTCTATCTGAAATGTCCACAATAGGATACTGCTGTGGTCCTTTGCTCCAGACCTTGAGAGGCTGTCGTTGGTGGAAGAAATTCGTGTGTAAGGGGATCAGCAAACAGTACCGATAAGATGGAGAAGATGGGAGTGATAAATAGACTCGAATACCGCAAGAGAAGAGTCTTTCTTCATTCCTTGTGCTGCATCAACGTCCTTTCATTCATTCATTCTTACATTGTACTGCTAGAGGCTGGGTCTTTGGCGATTTCTCTCGTTTCTCACTTAAACTATTATTTTCCACACAGATACAACTCCATCTTTCAATATGCGTGTTCTCAACGCTCTCTTCGCCATCACGGCTCTGCTGCCCGGGTCTTTCGCCGCCCTCCCCACCAAGGCCGAGGGTTTTGCTGCCAGCACTACCGGTGGTAAAGGCGGCCAGGCTGTCTACCCCAAGACCAACGCCGAACTCGTCAGCTATCTCGGAGACAGCACTACCCGCATCATCTACCTCGAACGCACTTTCGACTTCAAGGGCTCCGAGGGCTCTGCCAGCGAGACGGGCTGCGCTCCTTGGGGTACTGGCTCACAGTGCCAGCTTGCCATCAACAAGAACAACTGGTGCACCAACTACCAGCCCAACGCCCCCAAGGTCAATGTCAAGTACGACAAGGCTGGCCTGAACCCCATCAAGGTCGGATCCAACAAGAGCATCATCGGTGTTGGTTCCAAGGGTGTCATCAAGGGCAAGGGTATTCGTCTGGCCAATGGCGTCAAGAACGTCATTATCCAGAACATTCACATTACCGACCTCAACCCCCACGTTGTTTGGGGTGGTGACGCTATTACTCTCGATGGCACTGACAACATCTGGATTGACCACTGCACCACTTCTCTGATCGGTCGTCAGCACATTGTTCTTGGCAACGGCGCTAGTGGCAAGGTTTCCATCACCAACAACAGGATCGACGGCACCAGCAGCTGGTCGGCTAGCTGCAACTCCTACCACTACTGGGGTGTCTACTTTGCTGGATCTAACGATGTAAGTCATGCATATATATCCAAATACTAGAGTGAAAATGTTAACTTTCAATAGATGGTCACTTTCAAGGGCAACTACCTCTACCACATCTCCGGTCGTGCCCCCAAGATTCTCGGAAACACCCTCCTTCATGCCGTTGACAACTACTTCCACGATGTTCCCGACCACGCTTTCGAGATTGACGACGGTGCCATGGTCCTGGCTGAGGGCAACGTCTTCCAGAACGTCAAGAACCCCGTCAAGTCTGGCTACACCGGCCGCCTCTACAGCGTGCCCACCTCTGCCGCCGCGAACGTGTGCTCTGCTTCCCTCGGCCGAACCTGCCAGCTCAACGCTTTCGGTAGCTCCGGCTCCCTGTCCGGTACTGACTCTGGATTCCTCAGCAACTTCAAGGGCAAGACCATTGCTGCTTCTGCTGGATCCAACAGCGCCAAGAGCGCTCAGACCAAGGCTGGTTTTGGCTTGGCCTAAAGGAAGATGAGCAGGAGGATGAGCACCAGATGGGTGGACTTTAATATTCGACACGTTGCTTTTTTTTTTAGACTTTAATGTTCTACGTGTATCACTATAGATATCTAGAATTTACATCACATCACTTGCACAATTTTGCTTTTTGTGGTCAGTTCACTGGTGGCTCCGCTTTGACCGTATGTGATGCCGCCCCTTTTGTCTTAGTGCCAAAAATGATCGTCACGGAAACAAATCAAGTCGCATGGTTCAGCAGACAGGCCGTGTATCGATTTTATCAACCGTGAGCTGCAGAATTTGAGTTCCAGTGGTACGAAGTGATATTCTCGATATCTGGAACGGCCTTCTGGGTTACTCGCCAAGCCAACCGATTGGCCTGATAAAGACAAGGAATGCTAAAGAGGTGTTGGTTCTCTTGCGCTAACACAAATCAGGAAAGACGCGGTCGGCGATTCCCCAATTTAGACCGTGAAGAAACAGGCAGGTTGCTCTTGTTGGTCGCGTGGCGTGACATTAATTTCCCAGAGCAGCTAACAACTGAGGACCTGGCGTTGGTGCCTACGATTCCCGTTGGGTTGCCCCCGATTTGAACACAACCCCTTCTCGTCCATTGGACTCTCGCCTTGCTGTATTTATTCACGACTTTTTACCCGTGAAAAGTTCTGGATTGCTACAAAGCAACTCGGTAACCAAAAGACGCCGCCGCCACCTTGCACCAAAATGACAGACAGAAACCGGGCTGAGCAGATGCTGCGCTTTGACATGTCCCTGACGGAGAATGGGACTTCATGGACAGCACCTCTGCGCAGGGCTGCTGAGGACC
The DNA here is from genome assembly GCA_013406985.1 of Calonectria crousiana. Taxonomy (NCBI): domain Eukaryota; kingdom Fungi; phylum Ascomycota; class Sordariomycetes; order Hypocreales; family Nectriaceae; genus Calonectria; species Calonectria crousiana. The sequence goes on along the minus strand of VTGD01000005.1, from coordinate 477,687 downwards.
GTGGCAATATTGCAGTAGGAATTGAGGACCAAATCCGCTACAACGGCCACCCAGAGACAGACACTCGGCTTTGGATTGTAGATCGGATCCTGGAGCCTCAAACGATACCCCATTTTTTCGAATTCCTAACCCATGGACTCCTACCCAATGGCAAAGAATCTTCACTTCCACGGCCGACGTTTGAAGAAGCTCTAAACATGACAAAACCATTTTCCGCGTGGGCTCCTGCCCCATTTAACAGTGGCAATCGCTCGACCATGAAGTGGATGATGATTCGGATTGGCTCGTACGAAGATGGCAAACGGCTTCAACCTGTTGCAAAGGAGCTTCATGCGATGAAGTCTAGAGTTTGGGAAGGCATAATGCCTTTATCAGAAAGAAGATGGAAGGATCTGAAGCTCGACGAGCCGGAAAACTTCACAACGGCCTGCAAATACATTGTGGCTGTTATCAATGTGTTCAGCTATCTCAACGACGATTACATCAGAAAAGCATTGCGAGAAACATTTAATCTCATATCGGGGCATCTCAAAGTCTACGAAAACGCCTTAGGCTTGGCTCGGCAGCAGTCAGCAACGGAAAACAATTCCGAGAAACCTCCGATAACGCTGCTGTGGTACGAGTTTATCAAGGCCAAGTATGAATACATCACTGCGAAAGCGCATCGCTGGGTGGTAGAACACATTGAACGTTTGAGAAATCCAATCTTGGATAAACTCGCCACATATGAACCACAAAACCCATCATATATTGGATATGACGAAACGCAATGGAGTTTGTGCGATAAACTTCATGATCTTGCCCAAAACGCAGGTCTGGCAGATACTGTGATGTTTATCCCCACTGATGGATATCGTGGAGATCCGCTTTCAGTGCAGCAGGATCCAATTCCCAGTCGGGCCAGAAGGGGATTCCGTGAAACACCCCTGACTTGGTCTAATTCTCCTTACAATAGGCACCAGGATTTTATCGCACGGGTTAGATTTCTTTCACGTCGAGAGCTGTATAACGACTCGGATCTACGGTCGCTGACCAACGCAGAGAGTCTGTACGTTACAGCCCGAACTCAGGTCACTGCCGAGTCAATGGCTCGCCGAGAGATGCGCGGTGAGTCTAAAGAGGCCGGACCGGACAGGTGGATTGATGAGACTGTTCGGGCTGCTGAAGGAGAATCAGTGAAGTGGAGTTACGTTGGATATCGCTTGAACCACCAGTCCGACGATGACGACCTATGGGGCAAGTTTCTGACTGCCTTTAACGAGGACATATCCCACTGGGGCCTTGAGTATTCCAATATTGATAAGATCCGTGACCTCTGTAAAGTGCATTGGTTGGATGGAAAGGATCTTGGCATCGAGGATGGAGACATTGAGGCAGCGAGAAAGTAAGTTTTCCATCCCCAGGAGAAGGTTATGATACTCGGCTCATATTCTATTTTAGGCATTTTAAAGATTACATGGAATCTGAGAATGACAAAAAGAGCTTCCACACGGACATATTTCTAGTCGCTGATTCTGATGTCGTCAATTCATATCTCGAGCCTAAGACCAGCGAGGGATTTGTCGTTGCAGTGGATGTGGACCATGACCCCGAGGACTGCCGTGCTGAAGAATCCCCCGGGTATTCTGGACATTTGAAAATCCTCGGGAGTCTCCTGTGGGATGATTTAGGCCCAATGCTGAAGATGCAAACTCAACATCTTTTCGATCTTTGGCCGTTGGCCATGGGCAATAAAGACTCTGTTTATCGAGGTCCTGTCACCAAGACCATCTATCGCAAGTCAAGCCCTCTGGAAACACCTGCACGATTTTCAAAAGAGGTTATTGCAATTTGCGCCATCCAAGCTGCGTTGAGACAGTTGAACCTATATTCAGAGTAGTGATGCGTGCGATAAGAGAATTCTCCCATTGGGACAAACATTATTTGATACACAGTCACCCAGCTCAAGACAGTTTGGCAGAGAGATATATTTTCATAAATGTTATCGCATCCAATTATCAAAAGTCCATCGCCATGCTGTTTGAACCTAATTTCTGATCATTGTAATAGAGACTGAACTCGTAGGAAGCACCGGAAGGCACCATTTCAAGGTCCAAAGACATCCTCTTTAAGGTTTTGCCACATTTGGCATGATAATCCTCGAGGGAGTCATAAGAGAGATGACCCAGGTTCAATGTAATAGAACAAAACTTCTTGACGTCTGATGTACACCTCGTTGGTGTGTCAATCAGATCGCATTGCAAGATCTTTATGCTGGTGTATTTTTCGAATTCCTTTTCAGTTTCAAATTTCTTAGTAAAATCACTTCTGACAGGCTTTCCCTTATGGACATTTTGACCCTATGATTCAATATTAGCCGGGTGAGTTGTCCGGAAACAGGCAGCTGCCAGATTTTCACACACCTTTGTGATGTACCAATCCATTTGATTCGCGGCTTTGTAACAACAATCAATATGATCCCAATACTTGTCTGATTCAAGATGAACGCCTTCCTTGAATCTACTGTTGAGTTTTATCCCGAGACTTTGTCTAGCTATCGTCGTGGCAATATCGAGTGGCAAACTTCCCTTGACCAGCTTCTCTGGCATGCCCAAGAATCCTTTGTAAATGGCACCTCGACATATAGCTGTGCGTCTTGAGAGAATGGTAAGCATTAGATAAGCCTGTCCTAATAAAAGTGGATGCTTGGTTCTTTTTGAAAGACTTACGGCTTCACACCACTAGCTTGCAGCACATCGAACGGCTTGGATCGATATCGCTTGTTCAAATATTCATAAAGATAGGGGCTTGATCCAAGACCGCCGACAAGAACGATGCCCTGTTGGGCTGTCAGCTCCGCGACTGAAAGGGGCAGTGAATATTGCTTTTTCTAACCTTGACCTTGAGATTTTTCTTCTTGGTTTCAGCTATTTGCTCATCTACAAGGTTCCCAATTTCTGAAAACACTTCAGCAAACACGCCTTGAATGTTGGAGCTGCAAGGAAGAAATGTTAGAGGCATGGATAGAAAAGGTGTAAGACTGCCTGCTGGAAAGCCTCACCTCGAAAAATGTATGCGCCCGTTCTTTATTATAGGCATCTCTGAATCGTCATTTTGACTAGAATCATTGAATGCCTCTGCGGGAATGGGAACAATGTATTCAGTTTTCCCTGCGTCGTTACTGAATTCTGGCTTGATGCCATGCTCCCACTCATCTCTCATGATTTCTTTGATACCAGTTTGGCTCAGCTTATTCCACCGTCGGCCGAGCCTACCTTTGCACATGGTCTCAAAGGCTTCATCGATGAATATTCCACCGCATAATTTACCTAAAAAGTGTTAATATAGTGACGAGCGTTCTCATATCATAAGAAATAGGCCAGAAAGAACGATGAAGAACTGCAAAACTAACCTGTACCTATGACGGCTTCGTGGAGCTCGATTGGAAGAGGTGCTCCAACTCTGTAACTAGTCAAGTCCTATTTTTTGTGAGTCAACAGAGCCTTTTTTTTACTGATATAGATGAAGTCGGTAAGGTCATTCTCACTCACCACTGTTCCGCCACCCGCATCGCAAATTACATATACGTCGTTGGTATTAATGTCCTGAGATTTATCCCAAAGTGTTGCGATAGCAGCAGCCTCAGGCTCAGGCGCAAAACCCAATGTCGTCTCTCCTGCCAAGCGGTCTGTGATAATCCCGGCCTGTCTAGCAGCCTGCTCCATGGCGCTGCGTGCGTATGATTTCCAGATTGCGGGTACAGTGATGACAACGTGGAATTTTAGCGCTTCAACGACAGCTTTGCTTCGGGCCTTTTGGATTGTTTCAAGGATATGGCACCAGAGTGCTCTGAGATAGTCAGCAATGACATCTACTGCCGTCTTGTTGAGCTGCTTCAGTTTCCTTCGGGCCCGTAACAGGAATTCTGATTCTCGGATCTCCTCAGACAAATCTTCGTCTCTGAGAAGAAGCAGTTTGAACCATTTCATTGGATCTCCGCTCGATGGGATCGCAAATCCCCAACTCATCCCGTTTTCGTAATCAATCTCTGTCGGAGCCTTGCCTCTTTCGCCACCGATACCAGGCCACGTTTGTATGATATTTACTTGATCATTCTCGAAATCTGCAATTGTTGCCCATGCCACGCCAGAGTACCTGGGTCGAGGTCAGCTGGGACTTTTCGGCCGGCGTCCATAGTCTGGTGAGCAATCTTCAGATGCACTCACGTTGTCCCGAAATCAATCCCAATTACTAAAGTACCATCAAGGTTTATCGCCCTTTTCTCCTTCATACGGCTCACCAACGACCTCAGCGTCCACCCTTTTTCCGCTTCAGCGGACCTGTGAGGGGAGGATGTTGATCTTCTTAGGAAGCCCATCTTGTAAAACCAGAGACAAGGATGCAAGTCCAAGGAACCAGAAATTCGTTTGTTGATACGACTCTTTTCATGGAAAGAACCAGAAAAGGAATTGAAAAAATGGATTTAGTGTCCTTAAAAGGGAAAATGGCGAGCATCCATGAATGGCGGGGAGACGTGCGGGGGATGCCCGCATCCAATTTGGAATCTGTACAAATGTGTAAGCACACTGAGTACAACATACCTCAAGCCTCTTTTCCAATTTTGGAGGGCTTGCTCTTGCAAGGTTAAAGACAATATGCAATACCAATCAATAAAAGATCGAGCAGCCTCGACTAGGCTGAGATTTAGCTCTATTTTGCCTTGCTGCCTGCTGAGGAACCACTACCAACGCCCGTTCCCACCGTTTAGATGGATCCAAGTTGCGCGCCTTTTCTTGTCAAACCAGAAATCGAAGCCACGTATAGTGCATTCACTAGCAAGCGCTTCTCACGTCAGCTCATCCGTATCCGACTTCTGGTGCTTTCCCATTGGTTGCTGGTTGCACATTGGGCAACTCACTATTCTAGTTTCGGGCTGAGGCGTCAGAATGGTACAGCCTGGTTTTACCTTGCGTCATTTTCAACCAGCTTGTCTTGGTCTTGCCGCCTCGGATTCAACGCTAGTGATTTTTGCCGCCTGCAGTGACTGCGGCAAGGCGGTTCTCGGTGTAATCGGTCGCTTTTGATCAACCGGAGCTTGCCACTACTTTGGATATCCACCTAAGGCCTCTATGCTTTCTGATATGAAAATGCAGAAGTCGCTGACATCGATCAGCTGATGCGGCACATCTATTCGAAAAGTCCAATGGTGTGCACCCCACTCAAAGCCATCCCTCTCTTGCCCACACGCTTTTCCTCTCCAAAAGTGTTGTTTGGTGCGGGCTTGATTTTCAAAGCAATTTTATTTCTCATTAATCAGTGGCCTGGTTGAGTATCTCTTTATTTATCAACAAGTTCTCATCTTTTGATTGGGCATTTGTGCCCCCTTGTCCCTGTCACGACGATGGACCAAAATTCATTTTGTTCGAGGGTCAAGACATCACCAAAGAACATGCCATCTGATGGGTCCGATGGCGATGCTACTTACGATAACGGTAAAGCAAGAAATGGAAATCTACAAAAATTCAACAAGGCGGTTTTGAGCCGCCCACTCCCCCCAATTCCGGTCCCCGCCCGCAGGGGTTCGATGCCATCAAATGTTGCACGGTCCAGTATTGAGCCGCCATCAGCAGATGAAATTCGACAGTGGTTGAGGCGGGCTGAAGAAGATTTGGAAGAAGAAAAAAGGCTTCATGCGGAAACGAGATTGGAGCTCCAAAAAAAGACGCAGGCTGCAAACATCCTTCGTCAGCACTGGAAAGATACTGCGAATGAGCTGGACAGGTTCATACGTCAGGGCCAGGGTTTCGATCAATTGACAGAAGATCAGATCGTTCAAAAACATCGGCAACTTCGAAAAAGGGTTCGCGATATCATCGCTACACACTTTGAAGCTAAAAAAAAGCTCCACAAAGTGTCTCAAGAACTGGTGATCTTCTTGAGCAGATACCTTCGCCTTCCTGAGAGCACGGTGCAGGGATACCTGAAGTCTACATTCATGCGGCCCGAAGTAGTCGGTGCTTTTCTGTGGGCTTTTCTCCAGGAAGAGATTTTCGATCATCGGTATCGGTGGGCACCATATACTGCTCACAAAGCCATGCGAGGCTTGACAGATTATTTTGGTAAGTATTATAACAAAGATACGCAAAGTATGGAAGAAAGATAATCTATTAACATGTTGTTTTAGAACCTCTGCATGATCAATCGGTGGAAGACGCTGAGGCAAAACGCAAGTTTCATGTGTGGCGAGCCAAGACAAGCAGCTTGATCATCGAGGTGATGCGATTAAAATGTGAAAGATTGGATCGAGATTGCAAGAACGAAGCCAAAATCGCCGCAGTCAAACTTGGAGGATTTCTGAAAGAATTGTCCTCATCGAAAGCCCAGGACTTGGAACACGATTTCTATAATCTCTATCTTTTTAGTCTGCGACTTGACCAAGAGCTGAAGCAGCAGGTTTCTAGTATTTCCTGGGATTTCGGACCGCCTCTTCCCACTCCATTCGATCCAGAGTGTATGGTCCTCGCAAGCGGCCAGAAGCCCATGGAGAATGCCAAAGCCATATTGGTGGTTTCTCCGTGCTTGGTGAAAAGCGGCAAGTCATCTGGAGACGGGTTCGAGACGACAGAGGTCTTGGTAGAGATGGAAGTGGTTTGCACTGCTCCAGATTCTCAAATCGAACGGAAGCCCGCCAGCAAAAGTGGTTTCTGGGCTGATTTAGGTACGCTAAAGTGGCCATTGGCTCTCAAACCTGCTTTCATTCGTTCCATCCCATTCCGACGTAAATAATTCTTTCCCGTAAAAAGAATAAACTTGCGCAGCATGATATTGGAGACAAATAGACAACAAATGCTAAGACTTGTGCATTAGCTTTTGCAGTATCCAAGATGTTCGGCTGAACTCCCTGTTCCAACCTATGATCTAGTATGGGAGAAATCAGCACTATTGGGGTCAGAAGAAGATGACGATTAGTCTCATTAAAATTATGGTAAGTCAACCAATCTGAGCTTATTAAGAGGTGGACTGTAAATTAAACAATTACTATAGTAAACGTGAAGAAGATTTTGGGACATTAGGCTTGTTCGCATCGAGACTTGAATGAATCTCACAACATTTCGGGCCCTGTAACATATATAGGGGTATAAGAAAGGCACCGGCTTTCAGAATGTCGCTTGCATAAAGATTACTAATATTAGGTTGGCCATGTAGCCTACAGTAATTATTCTAGTTGCAGTTTGCCAAATCATATCCTTGCTTCCTCTGTTGTCTGAAAAACAGACTTCTTGACAGTAATGTTCCACCCATGGCTGGGTTGCGGCGGTTTCGGTTCTGCAAGGTTCAACTGGCTGTTGTTCCAGTCATCCACCCCTCGAATGGAATCCGAAACCTCCGAGCCATTGTCACCGGTCTTGTACTTCTGCCTCTCAAGATCAACCGCGGAGGGGTTCTTGTCGTAATTGATAACAGTAGTAACTCCAATGTTCTTTGCAGTGTTATTCTCAAGTTCAAAATTGTCCACCTTATTCGTGCCCGTGCTGCGGATATAGCCCCTGGATGGATGATTGTTTCCCGACTGCCCCCATCGTCGAGCAGATGAGCCGTATGCGTCCGCAGATGAGCCACCGCCAAGGAAGCTTCTGAGGAGTGGCCGAAGCGTTGCCACGGCTGACGTGGTGATACCGATGCCTATCTCAACAGTCGACCAGATAGCAACGTCCGATGTCGAGTAGAGGAAATCGTCAAAATCGGTCATAGTGTGTAGATAAGGGAAACGAACAATGGTCGCACTCGAGGCTCTATTCATATCATGATTAGCCCTGCACGAAAACCCTGAATCAAGCTAGTCTTACATGACTCCAGCCGCCAAGATGCAAATGACAGAAATCTTGACCCTTGTGCTCATTTGTAAGTTCCAGACAAGGAAAATAGGAAGGATGCTATAAGTCCAGTCGGTCCAGCAGCTAATGGCAGAATATCCAATGAATGAGTTGGGAACGATGGATGCGTTGATGCAGTGCCCTTTTGGAGGGTCCTGAGAGTATCGAGCCCAGAAATACGATGTCGGTCTGCATTGCAGCATGAAGAGGATGAAAAAGAATGCACTATAGATTTCCGTCACTCCTGTGACAACGTAAATAACAATCTTGTGGATTTTATGGACGCAAATACGCAGCAAGAAGATTGCAATGCTAGCTTTGATGAGCATTCCGGTCAGGACGTAGGTTGGCTCGCAAGTCCACCACATCTGCAGCGCAGTTAGAACAAACCGGCGTCGACAGGAGGTTGACGGCCAGTCACGATGCTCACCTGCATTGCCTTGGGGATATTGCTTTCAGAGATATCGCCTAGATGCTGCCCAGTACCGTATTTGACGCCATTGATCACGTAAGAACAATAGACTAGGAACATTACCTGACGGAATTCAGCAACGAGCTAGTTAGCGAGCGTGTACAAAGAAACTCACCTGGGCAGCAGCGGCAAGCCAGTCGTCAGCTGCAAATGACTTGATGACCCAAGCGCGACAGTAGATGCGAAGAAGAGTTGCTATGGTCGACAAAACGGCCAGCGACCAAGCAACCGCAGCAATCTGGGGGCCGCGGCTCTCGAGAGCCATGTTGGGGGAATGAGTGGGTATGCGCGGGTCGACAAATGGCGAGCTTTTGGCTAAAATGTGCCGGCAGATTCGTCTGTATAAAGAAAAAGTGTCTAGTAAGTCTATTCAGATCCAAAAGAAAAAAAAGAAAATTGATGGTGAAAGCAGCGATTCGAGTCGTAGAACCTTTGTCGGTTCGTTCATTATGGCACCGAAGTCGAAGCCGATTTGTCTGGGGCAACTTTGCGTGGGACGGACGCTAACGCCGCCGCTCCCATCCACACCACGTCGTCATCCTCCAGATCTGACCATTCGGATGTCTTGTTCGGAAATATTCTAGTAGGGGGTCCGTCGGAGTACTGTCTCCGTTATGCAGGTGTTAACCGAGAAGACAATCTGGGGGTGATCGCCGTGGCCAAACTGAGGGCGGGGTGGACTGGCTAGCATGGGGGAGAGTGGGCCGTTAGTCAATGAGCTGATGGTTGCAAGATGGCTGTGAATTCGTCGTCGACTTGGCCTGAAGTCCAAGTTGAAACCCCGACGGTAACAAGAATGCCTCTTCAATTATCTTCTATGGAAATGGAAATGATAGCACTGCCAATGTTGCATACGACGCAACAGGATCTGGATCGATATACCGTTGCTGCAAGTACAAGCGGCTTCTTTTAACCAGTGGACTTTGTTCGCGCAACATGTCCTGTCAGAGCATGAATGTGTGCCTGTATCTAATTCCAAGAACAGAGGTCCCCTGTTTTCCACGTCGAAAGAAAGAATTTTCTTTCTCCCTCCTTTTTTTTTATTAGAACAAAACCCCTTCTCCAAAAACTCGATTCGTGTCTCAGCCACATGGATCACGGCGGCCAATGCATCGGGGACAACTACCTTGTACGCCGGGACTGGTTCCCCTTGTTTTACCCTTGTAGGGGTGAAATCGGCCATGGCCATGTATGGAAATCTCAGATACCGAATAGGGAGTGATCCGCACACCCTGGAAGAAATGATGGATGGCACGGAAAACGTCGCTCGATTAGGTTTAGCTGCGCTCACACAGTATCAAAGCGCGGATGCAAGAATTGCAACAGACTGGATCACATGCTGTATTATGTAGGAAAGATTTTTAAATGTCCTTCAAGCGCAAGATGGCTTATCACAAGCAAACCATTCACCCCAAGTGCAAGTTGCTGGCATGACTATCAAAATACAGTGGCTAAAGCGTCGACGAACGGCAGTGCCAACCGAGTAGCCGCATTCGGCCCGTCTCGTTTAAATCGGGATTGCCATGTTGCTAGTAATGGCAACCAAAATTTCAGGCAGTTATAAATCCCGACTAGTGAACGCTTCTGTTACATAACGCTTCCCACCTCGGCACCATTGGCGCGGTCGTGGTCAACTTCATGCCGATCACCCTTGCTCCACAGATGCTGCAGCGTGCCGAGGTCAAGGGCTGGGATCACAGCCCGAGAAATTCCATCCAACCATCATCATCACCTGGAGTGTGTGTACCATGACCAAAATACCTATATAATTCATCACTGCAACATCAAACTCTACGTAGGTTGTGCCTGGCTGTTGGTGCTATTGGTGTGAGAGGCAGGCTTAGCCAAAGCTAAGATTCACGGCCAAGAGTGTGATGAAGGACTCCACAGTGCTGCCAGACCCGCTCTTTAGTGGGTTAGAAGATATCCAGAACCAGCCTCTCGGTTCCCATCTGATCTGTGTTATGCTGAGCCAATCCAGCAACCCCACACCTTTGAGGCCTGTAAAAAGGCAAGGCAACGTTTTCTTTTTCATCAAGGCAGGCTCTACGACGAACCCCAACTCTAGTCGTTGCTGATAATTATTGTGTGTTTTCAAGGGCAAAATATAAAAAAAAAATCATACGACAAGGCCATAATTACCCCATGTGTTGCCTGCAGTACAGTATCTAGACTGTGTAGTATCCCCCCGCCTCCCCGAATGTTTCACTTTCGTCTCCACATATGATTCCGCTCTGTTCCGCCGTACGCCCCATTTATCGTTGTTGCAAAACGCCACAGACTCACCTGACAACGCGACGGGGTAAAAACATGACCAGCCAAATATTAAACCGCATGGTCAAGTAACACCGTCATTGCTTGATCCTATCCTCTTTAAGCTAGGTACCGGTCTTAAGTAATAATAATCATAATCATAATCATAATAATGTTCGATTTGTCCCATACTAGTCCCCACCCAAGGGCCGTTGCGGTCAAAGCCATGTAATACCTACAGTAACTTGTGAGTGGCTCAGTTACGTGGCTTCCTGTCCGAGTTTCTTTTTCCCTTCGTCAGGCCCGAACTATTCAGCTCATCCCTGAATCTACTTTGAAGAAAACTTAATCTCTAAATATCTTAAGAGTATACCTCAAAATGGGATTGACGACTCTCTTGCCTGGATTCAAAGTTTCTATGAACGTATTGCATGATTGTTCGCTTGGCAATGACTTGTATCATATCAGTAGCATTCCTCCGATGTATGATCATCACTCAGACAAGAGCGAGATCTCTAAGCTTGTTTGTAGTAAAATAATGGCTGCAGATGGTACAGGATATAAAATCTACCTCCGCATCATGAATCCTTCCAATCACCCGTGCTGTCACCCGCTAGTTCCATGACAAGGTCCTGGTACGGCTCAGGCCAAGATCATACGCATTCCAAAACTCTTGAATGGGCTACCAAAAATAGTCAATAGCTATTGAACCATTTTTCCACCAGAGAAGATCGCGCTGGACTTCTTCATCCAGTTTTTGATTTGATGTGAGCACTTCCATAGGCCCTCCTTGGCTTTGTTCGCTTTCCGCAATGATCAAAAGCTCGAGAATAATCACCAACTCGGCGCATTTGTGCATCTAATAGATGAGTCCCCAGCATTGAAATAAATAGACCAATATTCGTTTTCAGTGTGTCCTTGACGAGAATCATGATATGCACATTTCCATACTTTCATTGGCATATTTCTAGATTAGCTAGGTTTTGTGCAAGATGGTAAAATGTTCAAGTTCATATCCTCCGAGCCGCCTGGGATAACACCCAATCCATAGCGATTAGTTTTGATGCCGGAGCTGTAAACCCCAGAAGCTCACCCCAAACCATGAAATCATGTGCCTCTCCTTGCATCGGAATATATTCCGGGTGAACTCCTCCTGCCTGCATACAAGCCGATTCACGTCAATAGAATTTCTAAAATGGGTAGGATCAACTAACCTTTAAATTTTCAACCAACTGTTGCACGTCATCAATGAATATCTCGTCTTCGCCTGCGATGATGCACAGTTCAGTGCGGCTTAGACCTTCCCACCAGGAACCTGGGGCTGAGAGCGGCTGGGTGTAATTATCCCGAGGCATAGTGCCACAATAAGCGGAGCCCCATTCTTCCAATGCTTTCAGAACCAGAACATCCTTGTGCTTATTTTTGGACATGGAATTTGATGTCAAATCAAAGGTAACCCAAGGCGAAATTAGTAAAGTTGCTGGCATCTCTTCGGTTGATGCAAGAGCAGGCAAGTCATCTCTGGGATGCGTGAGACAAGACAACAATCCCAGCGCAAGATTTGCCCCTGCTGAGTCGCCACCAAGGAGGATCTAGGAACACATGTGCATAAGCCACCAGCCTCCTTTTCAGGAAGTAAATACCACTCACATTGCTTGAAGAATAGCCCAGTTCTTGGACACAGTAGTTGTACGCCCTGATAGCCTGACGCAGCTGACATGGATAGACAGCATCGGGTGCAAGATCTGTATGTTTGTGTGTTATTGAGTCAGATTTCCTACTCGTCATGACCGTCACTTGAACTCATCCGCAGACTAACCATACTGCAAAATCATGACCCCAACGGGGTTTTTGCTGATTTCAGATCTTGAAACTATTTCTTCTAATAGAACAAAATGGCCTTTGTTCAACGGGGTTGCATACCCGCCACCTATATGATGTATGAATCGAATTAGGATGAATGCTGCGAATGAGAATGAAGTTTCGGCTCACCGTGAAAAAATAAAAATACTACTGGGGCATCTCGAGGTCCAATCCAATGCCCCTCGGCGCCATCTTCCAGAGATATTGTTATCACCGGCCGACCTTTTGCCTTGATCAATGACCTGTACATGTACCCCGTTCCTGGCATCATCAACCTACCCCGTCAGTGCATGACCTTGGATGTGGAATTTTTATGTGACGTACTGGATTTGCTCTGTAGTAAAAGACTGTGTCAATGATTTTATAATGGATACAGCCAGCCGTTGCTTGTAAGTGAGTCCTTTAGAGGGACCCCCTCGGATGCTTGTCATCAAGCTGACGGTAATTTTAGTCACTGTTACGCACGATCAAAGTTTAGTCAAGAACTCAATCTCAGCATCGGGCGGTCACTCACGCATCAATACGCCTCCTTTACTTATGCCGATCAACTCGGAAATGGAAAGCCATCGCCTGGCCATGATGGTAGACTGATTCCGGTTGGCGTGGTATGTTATGGTATGTACACCTTTCTTCTGCGCATATAGGCTGCTGTCTAGCAGGACGCGTAAAACGAGCAAAGCCTGAGCAGTTCCTGTGAAGAAACGTCAGTCACAAGCCAGGAGTCCAAATTTTCGCGCAGCATTTTGCAGACGCCGAAAGGGGGTGAATACTCAATAGATGAAGCAATAGGTGAAACACGGCTGGATATTTTCTTGTGCGGGTGACCTTGAAATACCGAGTCGTACTCGAGGGTTTCGCCTGCACTCGTGTCTTGGCAAAGATTTGACAATGAATCGGCAACGGTTTTCCCCGCATTCAATCGATGAATAAGCCGTCTTAAAAGGATGGGCGAATTCACGGACGGCTTTTAGCTTTCATCTACCCCACTCTTTAATACGAGATAACAAATCGGAACTCACGGCACGGCAACTGCTTCACGATCATAGACAAGCACGTGCCATTAGGAAATGTACAAGTTATTTATATCTTCGTCTTACGTGTCCAGTCATTGGTCCTGTCACGTGACTAAACTTGGTGATCCTATCGATAAGGACGAAGTTAAAATTAAGCAGAATGTGTAACCAGCCGGATGAACAAACAAATCAATCCAATCATTGAGGGCATCTTGAATGGATGATGGACTATAAATTCATAACAATCCTACATTGCTTCAGAGAATAATTCCAAGCCAAACTCGCTCCAATACTTTATCACTTCGTATTATCTTGAATCACGTTTGCATCCATTTATATGAGCTACCCTAGAGTATTTACTCAGTCTTTGGTGACTTCACTTGAGCTGTGGTATATCTCCTCTCAATATCGTAAAATAAGCTGGGTGGCTGGGTACTGACGATCCGGGGATCGCAGTCGAAAAAAAAAAGAGCATAAATACAATCAGCTCTATTTCCATCAAAATAAGAACCATTGTGGTTTTCGGACCCAAATTGCTTCCTTGTTTAAATTGCCGGTAGAGAATTTCTGTGGGGAGGCCGGGGATTGGCGATTTTCGTGAAATAGTGGCAGATGACATGACGGAGTTACAGCTTAATTCCGATGATTCTCGCTGCTCGCCTTTGGTCCTTTATTCTGCCTGTAGTCGGACCCTGTGCTGTCAAAGTTATTTGGACCAGGGTCCAGTTTGCCAAGTATGCGGCGAGCCCATGTATGGGCCGTCAAGTACATGCTGATATAATATTTCAATTGGGAGTTTTCCCATGTAATTGCTCTGATTTTGGGTGAATTATGAGTAAAAAAGTCCTCAGAAATCGATAATCTTTTGAAAGAAATGAAATGGGATATGGATGAAAGGCTTATTTGGTTCTTTGTGGTTTATTATTGTGGTATCTAAGGTGCCGTATAACTTTTAATGAGAAATTGGGCGGCTGATGGGCTTCACCTCACCCACGCCGCATCTGTATTGAGGGTATTGAGTTTGGCATTGTATTGCATATATCAGGTTCTAGGGACATTCCATACGCTCTCTATAACAGCATGTTGCAAAATCACCTCGGCGCTAGGTTGGATGACTTTACCCCTTTCACAATTAACGCCGAAGATCTGTAAGCAATCAATCCCCGTCAAAGGACTAGCGACAAGGACTTTACGAGATCCCTACGTGTGCATTTGACTGTTATAACAAAAGTTGACTTGTTGTCGACCTGAGATTACCATGAGGGGCTATTCAAAGGGGTCCGCCTGCTATCGGGGATTTGGGTATCCGGAAATCACACGTAATTTGGGCGGTGTGGACTTTGGTGGAAGAAGGCCCAGGCTTGGGATCTCGATAACCCCGTCAGCCGCCTGGATACACAATATACCCTCATGCCCTTAAACCTGGGACCTTCCCAGATTTGGTCTGATAATTGGTTGCTTGAATAAAGTAGTGGAGAACCACTGCTAAATGCAGCAGCTAGTACATCCTTACACTTGATCGATTGCCCGTCCTCGGAGTTAACTAGTGATCGGCATATTTGAGTGGATCTGCGAAATAAGCTCAAAGCGATCGATGCACTGACATCGGGAGTTAAGTTGATAGAAATCCCTAATCCGAAAAAAAGATTAGTAAGATCACAGCGTCTTCCCCATCGTAAATACTGCCATGAAGGGTTAGCTGGACATATAAGTTGGCTGCGTTGGCCCCCAGAACCAAACTCGATCAATCAACTCGTATCTTTTCTTTGATCAATCAAGAGTGAACTTGAAGTTGGATTGATTGCTGCTTGGCGAACACTCTCGAATTTCCTAGCCAGCCAACCACAATGCGAACCAGATTGGGGTTTTTGGCTCTGGCAGCCTTTGCCAGCGCGCACACTCATACAAATAATGATACATATGAGTACATTGTCGTTGGATCCGGACCAGGAGGCGGACCACTTGCTGCCAACCTGGCGCGTGCTGGTCATTCTGTTCTTCTGGTGGACGCCGGCAACGATCAGATCGACAACGCCAACTCGTACATGGTCTACAACAATACTCCGGCGATCAATGACCCGCTGACCCGATGGGACTTTTTCGTGTCTCGAGATACGCCTGAAATTGACGAACAATACGAGTTCACAACGTGGAGAAAGCCTGACGGCGAATTCTACGTCGGCCTAGACCCCCCCGAAGGAGCGGAACGATTGGGAATTTATTATCCCCGGGCGGGAACCATCGGAGGCTGCGCAATGCATAACGCTGCCAGCATTTCCTTGCCACCAAACGTCGACTGGGAGGATATCGCTAAAATCACTGGCGACGATACTTGGCTGCCTGATGAGATGCGCCAGTATTTCGTCAAGTTAGAGAGGTGTAACTACCTTACGAATGGCAGCGACCCTACCCATGGATTTAGCGGTTATCTGGATACGTCCCGGAGCGACTTGTCTTGGGCGGAAAACGCAACTGATGTCACAATCCTTGCTGAGTTGCTCGCAGGAGCCTCCAATCAGAACCTGACACTCATCGAATCACTCGAGCGAGATGTGAATTCGGATGATGTAAACAGGGACCAAGAAGTTGGTGTTTTCAGTGCATTTACCCATTCAAGACATGGTGTCCGCTCCAGTCCCCTTAACTATATCCGCGACACACTTGCCGATGCTCGCAACTTTCCCCTTACGGTCCAGCCTGATACCTTGGTTACCAAAGTTTTGTTCTCAAAGCCATCCTCTAAAAAGGGCAAACCTACTGCAATTGGAATCGAGTATCTCGTAGGCCAGAGTCTCTACTCCGCAGACCCCAGATATAACGCAAGTGTCCAAGGTGAACCAGGTCGGGCTTATGCAACAAAGGAAGTTATCGTGGCGGGAGGCGTGTTCAATTCGCCCCAGCTGCTCAAGCTGAGCGGCATCGGACCGGCCGATGAGCTGAAGAGTTTCAATATTCCTGTCGTCAAGGATCTACCTGGTGTTGGTGTGAATATCAAGGATAACTATGAAGCAACACTGTATGGAACCTATGCCGAGCCTGTTACCGGGTTCTTCGACCTCTGGCTCAAGACTGCTGTTGCTTTGCGCACACGCGACATCCATTTCTATTGTGGCAGCATGAACTTTATAGGATTTTTCCCTGGTATGCCCGGTTGGAATGCAAACGAATTTGAGTGCGGCTTTATGCAGCTCCACCCACGGAACATCAACGGTAGCGTTACGCTGCGCTCGGCTGATCCAAGAGACATGCCAAACATCCATCTTGGCTTCTTTAGCCAGGGTGATGATGACGACCTCGAATCCATGGTCGAAGCAATCAACTTTGTGCGTCCCGTGTTCAACAATCTCACCGGCAATGCATTTACAGAGCACCGGCCCTGCGCTGCAGGCGTTGAGTGCACAGATGATTGGCAAAGGAGGTATTTGCGCGCCCAAACCTACTCCCATCATGTATCGGGCAGTTGCGCGATTGGCGCAGACGATGATCCTCTGGCGGTGTTGGACTCCAAGTTCCGGGTTCGAGGGGTTCGCAATCTTCGTGTTGTGGATGCTTCTTCTTGGCCTGTGCAGCCTGGAGAGTTGCCAACTTTAGGGACCTTTGTGCTGAGCGAGAAGGCGACTGCTGATATCCTCAGTGGTAGATAGACCAGCGAGGTAGCCAGAAATGTAATCTATCTCTGCAGCAACACGGCTCGATGCAACTTGGTGAAGGTGACCTAGACACCCGCATGGGCCGATATAATTAATACATGCAACGAGTTATATTTCTATCCCGAGAAATTTGATCTTTTCCAAGACATTTAGGCAATTATTTTGTCAAATAAAATCTGCTATCGCGAGTGACCTGAATCTTGTTTTACATTTCCAAGGTTGTCATGTGAGAGCCATCTTTAGTCAATAAAACGATGCCACCATTTTAAGATGCCTCTCTTGGTCCTTGAACCCATCCCCATTTGACTTGCCCCTTTTAATTACCCCCGGAGCAATAACGAATTGCATCTCTGCAGCCTTTGACGGCTCACGACCCCCCTTGGCCACCTCCATGGTACTGGGATCAAACTCGGGGTCGGAGCTAGGGCCGGGCCCAAACACCCACTCCACTTCCGCCGCTTGCCGGCTGATGTCTTGGTCTAGTGCTAGCGCTTTTTCCACGATATTGTCGAGCTGCCCGTCGAAATCCCCGTTATCCTTCTCTGGAACTGACCAATGATCGATTATACTTGAAATCTTGTCCACCAGGGTGCGTCTAACTTGCTTCATGTATTCAATTGTTTTTGGGTCCTTCTCTGGTCACCTAGTATTAAAAATCAGTTCCGCAGTGGTCGCACTCCAAATCTGAAACTTTCGTTGCGCTTCGTGGGTTGGCCGACCTGTATCCTCCCAGGCTTCTTGACTTTCTGAACTCCATTTGTCAACACCGAAGGAACAGGGCTATTTTTTTCTCGTTTGGATCTCTTACCGGGTTTCATTACATCCCGAAGCTTCCAAAGAGATTGGGAACTTCATACCCCATCCACAAAAACTGGCCAATCACTTCTTCATAGACTACCCACCATAGAAAGGCTCGAACGACCTTCTGACGCATCTTTGGATCTTCCACGAACTCTTGATAAGAATCCTTATACAAACCGAGTCCTTTCAGATAACCATGATACCTCTTATACCAATCCGGCTTGTCAGCTACATCGGGTTGACTGCCAGCGGCTAACTGAGAACCGTATGCATGGCGGTGTTCCATTGCGTTAGGAACAGAGGCCTTGGGGACAGAGGTGTGGTACTGTATTTCTCCAGTGCGATGTCCGATATGAACCTCTCTAGAGTGGTGGCCTTCGAAGTACTGAATGGCAAACCCTTGGATATCATATCTCAATGTCTCGATTCTTTTTATCAAGTCCTGGTTCGGTAATTGGTACAAACCCAGCCCCGTGGCTTCCAGGTTATTGAGCTACAAGCCAGCTTTCCTCAAATTTTTTTGCATTACGGTTAGTTCATCCTTGATTAAATTGAGTTCCGCTGTTTTCTCTTCCAGCTTTCTCTCTGCATCAATACGTAACGCGGTCTCTTCCGATGGGTCCTTAGTCCGGACATCATTGATCGATGGCTCCACTTGACAATTGGTACTGGCTGCCTTCGAGCCCGATGTATTCGGTAGATCTCTCACATCAGGGGCTGGAGGCGGCGTATCAGTCATATTCAAGTCCGTCATTTCAACGAGGAGACTGGAAGAATTTAGGATATATATAGACTGAGCGCAGCGCCAGATTGTATAGGCATTGAATGCAAGTTTTGCCAAAATGAATGGAGGATAGAATAAGCTTTAAATGGTGAACTTTCGGTGATTTATTGTCAACGTGTAAAAAAGAGCGAGGCAGAAGTCAAGCGGCAAATGGGGACTGCCTCACAAATATGCAGCGCGACATATCTTGCTATGCGTGTTTTCATTATTCAAGTTGGAAGATCTTTTTGTCTAGTTTATACTCTCCCGCAATGCAATGTGATTTAATTGAGGTCTTGGGCTATCAGAATGTTGGAGGCACAAGAGATACAACAAAATAATTACACAATTTACGTCGTAAGATTTTGTACATGCAGCATGGGTTCAGCAAGAGCGTTACTAGGTAGCACAGCCACTAACAGTGATACGTGACGCGTCAAATAGCAAAATTATTCGGCAACTTTCGCTACAATATCGGTGAATTTCTCCTCCAAGCACTTTGCCGCATTTCTCATTGCATCCTGGTATCCCTGGGATCCCACAGGCCACGATTTCCGCACGGCAGCATGTTGCAGGACCAGCGAGGGGATAAGGAACGCGGCTCCAGCCAGCTCATGCGTGCGAAGCGCCTTTTCAGCAAACCCGACGCCTTCCTTCAGCATCTCTTGGATCACAGCCCTGTTCCGGTCGGAAGAGCCCGAAATCCCTGGCATGTACATGTTGTAATCGTCGCTGCGATAGAGCTCAAACGACAGCCACAGCGCCGACTGGATGGCTTCGATTCGGAAAATGGTGCCGTTCCCGGCGACCAGGGCCTGGAAGGCGTCGCAGTGGGCGCCGTCGCGAAAGGCTGTGCACACGTCGCGGTAGTGTCGCTGCGCGCGGGACCGGCAAATGTCCCTCGAAAGGTAGAAGGCCGGATCGCTGAGCGTGGTAAATGGTCGGTGCAGAGCTACGAGGAATTTGTGGTAGATGAACGACACGTACTTGAAGGCAAAGCTTTTCTGCTGGTGCTCGGGGACGTCTGCCGCCTCGGAAACGGGGCTCATTTCCCGCGCAAGCTGGCGGCTCAAATGCATCACGTCCTCGAAACGCAGGTGCTCTTCGGTGTTGACCAGGGCGGCGATCTTGATCCTGGTGGGTAGTGACCTGCTGAGGATTCCGAGAAGGACATCTGTAGAGAGAGCATCCTCGCCGACTTGTTGCGGTGGCTCCGCTGCAGGCGGCTCCTTTTGGAGCAGCCCCAAGTCCAGCTCCGTTCCTGGCGGCACGGTTGGAGCAGCGCCGCAGGCAAGGCACGCGTGCAGGTCCAGCTCTCGCACCGTCTCCCAAATGCGCCTCTTTTGCGGCTCAAGCAGAGTGCCGCGGTTGAGGCCCAACATCATGGCAAACCGGACGCCCGCGCCCGAGTAGATGTAATCGGCCGTCTCGCTAAATTTGAGCGCCTGCTTGCCCGTGTTCAAGAGAGCAATGACACGAAGAATGTCAATGTTGCACTCCCCCAGCTCCAGCGCTGTTGTCGGGACAGAAGAGGCCAGATCAAGCCAGACGAATGCTCTCGACTGAGGGATCGGGGCCTGGCTCCGCGGGTACGTCCCGCTCGCAAGGGCGATAATCAGCAGCACCTGTACGAGCAAATGCATAGGGGCATTGGCTGGGTTGTCGAGGAGTGAATCCAGGTCATGTGTAAATGCGGCTTGGTCCACAATGGGCAACACCGCATGGAAAGTCTCAAAGTATCGCTTGACCAGAGATCCAACGACATCAGCTGGGGGAAGCTCATCTGAGAGCGTCGCCGAGACCATGGTATCCCTTGCCTGGAGTTTTTTCCGCCTCCATTGTTCGTGCGTCATCTTGAGCAGTGGGATTTCATCTTTGCGCTGTGTTGGGGATTTTCCATCCCCCAAGTAGGCGACGAGTGGTTCGAACTAGAAGAGAGTCAACGAGTGCTCGTTTGGTGCCGGTCCCAGGGCCAGTTCTCACCAGTTGCAAAGCCCAAGACGAATGACTGCGACCGAGCGTAGGGCTATCGCTAGTCCAATCGTGGGTAGGAAGTCTCGACTCGGATCTTTGCGTCACGGCCGAAGTGCTGGCACTGTCTCTCGGTCGGGGTGATGCATTGTCGGGGGCTGGTGAGAGCGATTGAGGCTGGTAAGACGGAGACGTGGACAGCACTTCACTGGGCTGCTGCACCATGTCCGCATCTGGGCCAGCCCACTGTGGCTCAGCATCCCACCGCTGGTGGACTGTGCCGGGATCGCTTCCCACGGCATCGGCGCCCTCCTCGGACTCGTCCTTGTACCTGCATTCGGCCGCTTGACCACGTCTCCTGCAACGGTCGCAGGGCTTTCTCATGTCGCACCTCACCTTTCGCCGATGGCAGATGACGCATGATGTCTGTGGGCGCGGGTTCTTGTGCCTCCGGCGCGACCCCTGCATCATTTCCAGCGCACTAAATTTAGCCCGCGGGCAACCGTCGATCTCAAGCAAGGCGATGATGGTGCAGAGGGCTCGGAGAAAATGCAAAAGGTGGGAGGACAGGCACGGTAATGCATCATCGCCGAGCAGTTGAGGGACAAAGGCTTACATAACTGCCTTTTAGCCTCTCGGCCCATATCATTTTCGCCGAGTGGGACAGGCAGCTGTTCGGCGAAGAAGGGGCGCGGGCGTGCTGATGGGACCAAGGGCCGAGACCGCATTAGTCAAGCATTTTTGACTGACTGTTGGCTTTATGGCTTTGCGCGCTTAGTTTTTGAGCCCAAAGCTCCAATTTTAGCTCCAGGTTTTAGTTAATGGACTCGTCACATCTGCAAGTGGGCCTCTATCAATTGAGAAAATGAGGATTACAAAAATAATACTAGAGGTTCTTGCTCATACCTCTTCTTTCCAACGCAACAAAAAAGTTTCAGAAGGTCTTCGTCCGGTCTCCAAGCCCCTACTTGAAAGACGAAGCGTGCTCGCTCAGGCTCCGGTCCGGTTTTTATCATATCGTCCTCCGAGTCATACTCCGGGTCTGAACCTGAATCTGAATCCGAGTCTGACAATGTCCTCCCAATTCTATACGAGATGGACCACCTCGCTCCCCCGCATGAGGGTCTAACAGCTAGATTTGCTGTTTTTAGTGATGGCATATGCGCTAAGCACTGTGCATAGGCCCGCAACACGGGGACCATGATTTCGTCATTCGGCATCACGCGGGGGCTTTCCTCTTCGTCTCCCTCGCTTCTAAACTCATCTTCGTTATAGTCGCTATTTCTATACCTCTCACGCATCGAAAGGTAAAAATCCACTGCGTCGTTGTCGTCAGCTTTGCTGCCGTAGCTAGGAGGCATAAAGCCTCGTGTGCCGGGCAACGGTAGACTTTGGGTGGTTGCTGAAGAATTCCCAAAATACCACTGGTTAGAGGGATTGGCAGAGTGGAGTTCAATATCCAAGCTCTCAAGGCTTGTCCATGTCAAAGCGCTTCCCCGTTTTTCTGACCAGAACAACGTCTCATCGACCGGGACCTCGAGGTGGAGTTCTTTTATATTACTTTGGCTAATGACTCGGTGCAGGATCGTGCATAGGGGATCTTGTTTTGAGCTCGACTCAACCAAAGGAGGGAAAAATCGGTAAACGTCACTGTCAGGCGAGTGGACAAAGACGCAAAGCCTGTCTGTATCTGCGGAAAGCTGCGTGTCCTGGAGAGACTCGGCAAATGCAGCGCGAAGTTGCTCTCTGAAAGTCAGGAAAATACTGGGTTCGTAATACAACCAGCACGCGTCAGCTAGCCGAGGGAATACATTACTAAGCTTGACTATGCTACTCGGGTGCAAGGTACGATTCTCTTCTGGCGTTGACAAGTTACGAACGCATGGAACACGAATGGTTTCGAGGCCCGAGAGGGTTATGTAAGAGAATTGGTACCGCGCATAAAACGGCCTGGGATACGTCATCCCCTTGCGCCCGAGTCGGCGGTTGTCCGCAGGTGAATAAAATTTGAAGAAGAGGCTCAGACCGGGATTTTCATGCCACTGCGATAGCTCATGGAGCAGACCTGTCACGGCCAAACTTGCCGCCTCGTCGTTGGCAGCTCTGTCCTCGATTGTCTCCAATTCGCCAAGCGCATCGTCGCTGTATTCAGGCAAGATGACATCCAAGTCGAGTCGGCGGAGGCATTTGCGACGTTGCGTGCCACGGTGCCCCGAGAACGCTCCCTTGAAAGCACAAAGATCTGTGCTCTTGATGTGAAGATCTCCGAACGTGTAGCGCTCAACTGCAAACTGCCACCCTCGCGACAGAGTGGCCAGATCTGCTTGAATCCGCAATCTCCAGGCGCTGTTGATACGATGGTCTACTTCTTCTTCGACCAGGTAACTGGCGATGCTGACGAGAATCTCAACGGGAAGCTTATCCATGGCGCCGATCGTGGTGGTTTGATACTGTTTCAATCAGTTGGCGGGAGAGTTGAGCAGCCTCATGATGTAGAAAAGGGGAACCGCTCAAAGAAGACACGGGTGTGTGTTCTATTTATGCTAGACCAACAACCGCATTAATAGCCCCACAAAATTTAAACAAATGGCGTCAGGAGTTATGGTTGTGGTATAAAAAAATGAAAAAAGTCTGGGGGAGTATAACTAATGTGCCAAGCGAAGATGAGAATTAGTCTGAGTTGCTTTTGCTTCTTTCTCTTCTTCTTCAGTGATCCTGGATTGATGTGGTCATTGGTGGCGAATCACCAGTTTCGTGTGGCTGACAGGATCGCCGAAGCGGATGGCGGTCAGTAATTTCGGTTAGTGGTTTGGACATCAGCCATTTTTGGAAATATTAGGTGGCTGGACCAAATGGTGGCTTTCTCAATGTCCTTCCAATTCATATTCAAGACAGGGCGTCTTGATGTGAACAAAGCCTTGGTGGCCAAGCCGGACCAGAGTATACCGGGGTCTGTCATCAAAGTCAGCGCAGGCACGGACGGCAAATGCTGAAAACTGTGGTTGGCAGCTATATCTCAAGTTTAGGAGGTCCACTATGATAAGAATCGGCAAAGAAATTGAGATGCAAAATATGATTGCGTTCAAAATAACTGTTCGGGTACCACCGCATATATTCCGATAGGATGCGAATATTTATATGTGCTAAACATCATAAATTAATTGTGCCATTGCGTTGCATCATTGAGGTAGCTTTGGTATAGATGGCTTACAGTGTATGCAATTGAGGTTCCTACGCTCCATTACTATATGATTATTAAGCAAATTTACCGTTCAACGGGATACTTCAGGTTTTGAGCAAAAGGCTTGAGGCGGCTTTGCTCAAAGCTGCACGTCACAATTGGACAGACGGAACCGGACGTCTCTGGTTAGACCTTACACTAGCTGATGGCGAAAATACGATTGATTTATCCATCAACCTAAAAATCATGAGCGAAATCAAACGTAAGAAAGCTGAAATCGCTGGGAAGTCACATGGAGGGAAAGTTCCTATGTTGCGCATATTGATTAAATGAGAGCAGAATCCATACAGTCTCGTCGCCTTTTTTGCAATGCCACGTGCTTTGTTTATCGTGAGTGGTATTTAAGATTACCTCACTCTTTAATCAACACTATTTGGCATCTAGCAGTTCGTAAACTTCAATGAACCACCGACAATCCCCTTGTCAGGCGACTAAGCAGAATTTGTCGAGCCCCGCGAAACTTGCCTTGACCGCCATAATTGTCCAAATGTCAGATTTTGAAACCTTGCAGAGGTCGCCTCGTTGGCAAACCTACAAGAGTCTTTAGCCCCTCCTGGAACTGATCGAGTTGAATGGACTGCCAAACGTGGCCCAACTGTTGTCATTAATGTGAGTCAGTATCGTTGCGGCGGTATTACTCTCGAAGAACATTGGATACGATTAGCCCCCTGTCTCAACCTACACAAGGCGGCAAGAAGTCAAGGGCGAGTTATGATGACCCCAGTAGCTCTAAAGTCCTTTTGCGGCGATGAGATATTTTGGAAATCTCATCTTGAATGCCTCTAGCTCTACCCGTGTTCCGGCCAATGGCAATTGACCCCATATACAGTGGGTACCGACGGGCCATCATAGGCAATTCCCTATTCACGCAACTGGCCATCATAATGAGGCCCCATTTAGAAATGGTACTAGACAGTGTTGCTTAATCTTCTAGTCCGCGTATCAAAGGCGTTACCCATAGCCGACGGGTCCATCCAACTATTATCTGCAACGAAACTCTATTTGGTGCCATGGTGAGTACCCCGAGGTTTTTAGCTCTACCTCATTCTATCAAAAAGGCACACCCACGTCAATCTATGGGGCTGAGTCTCGTAGAGCCGTGGAGAACTAGTGACGATATCCTGACCCATTTGCTTCAGTGCAAAATATCGCATGCCCTTGGCCACAGCGACACGTAACCAACGGGCCCATCACAAAGTCACCTATCATCAGACTTGATCCACGTCATCACCCGGGCTATGTGGTCTTTTTTTTTTTTGATTTTGCAGGCTGCAGGACGAACATATTCAGCCTCGTGTTGCCATCGGGTTAACCAATTGTCCATCATCAAAAATGCACCGCACCAACAAGTTGAATTGTAGCCCTTCTTTTACTACTACATCCACATCCCCTATCACATCCATCTTGCATCTCTGTCTCAACACGGTAGGTGGAATCAGAGGGTTGTTCATACCGATCGAGAAAGTCGGCTCCGTAGAGATTCTTTTCGGTAAGTGGAGCGTGATCAATTCTTTGAATATTTCATCCCTGGCTCCAGGTCCCTCGGAAGTAACAACCCAGTCGACGTACGCCAGCCTAGAACCTAGCGCCGAGGGAGATGCAACTTTTATATGTTCAGACTGGAAGGATAGGTCTTCCCAGACGTTAAAGGTGATTAGAAAGTCCCCGTGACAAGTAATCGAGAACAAGAACAATCATAACATGGCATAATAAAACACATATAGACACAGAATTATACACCGCAACTATTCTTGTCTTATCAACTGCGGTCAAGTGCTTTAGCCATGAGAAATCATCGTTGTGTCTATTATCTTACCCCGTCCTATTCGCAGTCTTCTTTGCTACTGCGATGACCTACAACATGCCGCTCTATCATCGTCTCCGAAATCTACTATATTCTGTGAGATGAAGAATAATTCTAGTTTGCAATTTTTATTCGATTGGCATTACTTATATCCCAATATTCATTAAAAAGTGGTTTGATTGGGGACCAGACACCTCCCCCCCAATTCGCTCCTACCCTGTAGAGTCAGCGGAGCGACTTGATGGTTGGGAGGAAAAGAAGAGAAGGGGCAATAAAAAACAATGAATTAATTAAAATTCTTCTAAAAGATAGGATAAGAAGAACATATCTAAGTTGTAAAAACCTATTCACCTGAAAATCTTGTATCTATGTGTCTAGACTGAGACTAGACCATTATACTAATATCTTTGCGTGGGAACAATTGGTGCTAAATAGGGAGCTTATTCACGGATCATGATTTTGTTCGATAATCACGAGCAACTATTGTCTTGGGTGTTATGTATTTATCATGGTGTGTATTGATTGAAGGTGGAGGGGGAGGGTTCATACAGCGGACAATTGACGTGCACGAGATGAAAGAAAACATAATATCCAGCCATCTCATTCCAGTATCAATAGACGCTTTGAACAATTGCCGGTAGCGTCTATTTTCGTGTCCAGCTGCCGGGTTCTCCATGCTCCGTTGCTGCGATTATCCCAATCGCGCCCGCCACGAGGCAGTTTCATGGCCCGTGATTCAGCGCTAATTGAGCGCTCCGCTGATGCGGTCCAGCCATGCTCGGCATCAGTTATCGCCGAGAGGCCTCTGGCCAATGCCCTGACGCCAACCGCTTCACCCACATCGCCGAGCCTTCGCCCCCACGCTAAGCCGGCGAGGTGACCCCACCGACGCCACCTCAGTCTCTCCTCCGTCAGCAGCAGAATTACAGGGTAAGCAATGGCGTCGGAAGTTCGGCAGTCTGATGCATCGAGAGGCGGCCGTAGTGTTTCTAGTTAAGCTGCCGTAGTGCCCAAAAAGGACACTCGAGCTTGCTTACCTTCTCTCGTCGCAGTACAATTTCCTCTGTTCCCGCATCCATCCGCCAGCTCAGCATACCCAGAAAACTCCTCCCCTGCGCGCTCTAATTATACGCGTGCTACTATCTTCAGCCATGAAAGACCACGACCGTGAGGGCCTTGAGCCGCTCCGTGATTTGAGAGTCGGTCCCGATGAGATGATACCCCAACCATACTCTTCATCACACCCGGAGTCGGGGCCGCTCGGTTCAGCGCAGCGATCATTCAAGCCGAAAAGAGGCAAGGCATCAAACGGCCTTGTTGTTTTCCACCTTGTTTGCCGCATCCTTTCGGTGCTCATCTCGTTGGCTACCGTTGGCCTTCTTGCACGAATCATTGTTTTGTACAACTCGACCAAACATCACAGAATGATTGCGAGCCACGGAATGATGATGAATGTGTGGCCTTCAGACCAGAATGGAGCGCTGAAACCCATATGTCTACTGTTGGGTGCAGCAGCTATTGCTGCCCTCTTCGGGCTTTTCGCCATTGTGTGGTGGTGCCGAGTCAAGGTGAGCTCACATCATGTCAAGCTTGCGGGGGGAATATCATACTGACCAGACACTACAGTCGAGGGGTCAGAAATCAACGACTGGCAGCACTCTCATTACAGCTTTGTCTTTGACGCTTCTTGGGCTCTATCTACTGGGTTTGATCATCTTCAAATCATCTGACGGCGAAAATGCGCTCTATACTTGGAGCTGCAGCCACAAGCATAACGAACTGGATTTTGACCGCAACGAAATTGGCCTGGGGCAGGTTTGCACTGCCATGGTAAGTTGGTTCCGCATCCCACAGATCCTTCAGGAACCGAGTCTGACTGATATGCAACAGAACGCTGCTTGGTACATGGCCATTGTCGCCACGGCGCTCGAATTGGTTATATTCCTGGTCATCGGAGCTGGTTGCCTCCGGTCGGACGGTCGCGGGAAGAATTCTTCTTTCATGCCTGGTCGAAGAGGGTACCGTGAATTGGGACCAAAGACGGAAGGAGCTTATTGAACATTTGATAACCAGCAGTGATGGGAGAGGCTTAAGATTGCTCCTTCACTGGGCTTTCATCATAAATGAGAACATTTCATGGGACAAATGACCATCGATAGATGATGAAGTGAACTTTTATAGTAGTCATATAAATAGTTTGATTTATATGAAAATTAAATGGCATTCTGCATCATCACTGTCGGTTGTAGATTTGATTTCTAAAGCCATCAACCAGCAGAATTTGTAATTTGAAGAGACACCTCAGAACATGCCATAAAGAGGACTTCAACATGGAACATGGCATCATAAACTTGAATAGGACGAGGAATCAGCCAAGCTGGAATCTATTGCGTGCGAATCTCTTTCACTGTCATGTCAGATTTATGGTCATAGGTGGCCCAAATCGTGCAAAATGAAATGCTTATAAATCTATGAGCGCGTAATCTATTAAATAATGTCTATATACCAAAAAGATTACATTGGCTTCATGCACGCCTTGTCAATCTCAGACACCTTGGCCTTCTGGACTGGCTTGCCCTCGGAGCCCAACACAAGTAGATCACCCATCCCGAATTCAGCCCAGCCAGCTGACTCAGCCGCGTGGGGATGCTTGGCAAAGCCCACCCACAGATCCTGCATGGCAATGCTTGTCTCGACCTCAAAGGCCGAGGCGGCGGCGTGATACTGGCCTCTGGTGCCGAAGATCTGCGGCAGCTCGCTCATGTGGTAGGCACCCTCCCAGAACAGAGGGCTGAGGTCGGTGAAGTTGCCGGCGTAGTAGTACAGGTACGTTTTGCGCTTCGTTTCGGATCGCCCCAGGGCTGAGGCATACGCGGGGCATTGAAACAGCCCGAGCGTCGCCAGATCGGCCATGGTTTGGTTGGGGCCCGTGACGGCAGGGTTCGGCGGGAGCGGGACCTGCGCGACGCCCTCGTTGGCGTTGCTGCCGAAGATGGCTGGCCTGTCCGACAGCAGCCCCTTGGCGTACCGATCAGTGTAGTTGGCGAAGGCGACAATGTCGTCTGGGGTGGCGATGAAGTTGAGCGGCCGCTTTGTGCGGTCCGCAGCGTACTTGGTCAGGAAGCCGATGATGTCCTGGGCAGGCTTCTCGCGCATGCAAGATGCCTCGCCCTTGGGGTCTGCTGGGCAGCCCAGGCCTTTGGCAACAGTGGAAAAGTTGGAGTGGGCTGGATCAAGGGTGGTGAGTCCAGTGCCCGGGGGAAACAAGGCGCTGCCGGAATTGGAGATGAAACCTTGCACGATGGGATCGTCGGGAAACGCAAAGTTCTGTGCGTCGACAGCGCCGGCACCCGATGACTGGCCCCAGAGAACCATCTTGTCGGCATCTCCCCCAAACGCCTCGATATTGTCACGGACCCATTCCATGCCCATTCGCTGGTCCAAAAGCCCCAGGTTGGTCCTGTTCAAACCCGCGCCATTGGGGAAGCCAAAGATGTTGAGGCGGTATTGCAGCGCGACGACAATATGCTCCTTGCTCCGTTGGATCCATGCTGGGGGTTGCTGATAGGGCACGCTGGAGGAGCCCTGCTGCAGACCCTGCCCGTGGATCCAGATAATGACGGGGAGCATTTTGCCGCTCTTGGGCGCCCATACAGAGAGAGCAAGGCAATCTTCATTCCACGGCTGCTCGTTGAAAAACTCTGGTGAGCTCTGGCTGAAGATGCTCCCATTGCTCGTCGGGATCTGGGGGCAAGCGGGCGGCGGAGCAGTGGCTTGAACCTTGGTGTTGGATGACGCACGAAGCGCCTCGGGAGGTTGAAACCGAAGAGTCCCGGTGGGAGGTTTCGCAAACGGAATGCCCAGAAACTGTCGGACGTCTGGGTAAGAAGTGTTGATGAAGCCCGTGACCAATCCAGAAGCCGTTTCGACACAAAGCCCGTCGTCGTGGCTTGCTGAGGAAACGCTGTGTGGCACCCCAGGGTGTTGCCAACGAGCATGTTGCCAAGGTGGGATGGAGGGTATAGCTGCAGAAAAGCTTGTGCATAGCAGCAACTTAAAAAGCACAGATCTGATGCACACGTGTGATTTCATCTTCTGTTCATCATGTGAAAAGAAAACCTTGGAAATGCGATGACGAGATTCCCCAGCACCAGTGAGGGTCAAAACCGCAACTTATATCCATTTATTCATTCGTAGCGGTTCATTCGCAACCCTGATTTTTCTTGCATCGTAACGTCTGCAAAGACCAATGCCCTGCAACGGCGAATTCAATAGACCACGGCACTAAGAAGCACCAAGCGTGCCTCAGCCAGATAATCTCGGTGATCTTCGTGGGCCCCACGCCGAGGATCATCTCGGCGATCTTGTCAGCCCTATTGCCCACAAAAACTAGAGCCGCCCTCCTCACATGGCCTAGCAGCGGGCCTCTTTATTTCGGGTCCCGCTTGAGGCCGTGCCCATGCGCTGCGGCTTCGGGACCTGACGCTTCCGTTTCTTCAGGACGAGGAGGGGGGGCGCGGGCTGTGGCGCTAATGCCCGAGCGTGCAACGGTGCGGTCAGCTCGATGCCGGATTGCCGAGACGATGACGACCAGGGAGGAATGAAACGCAAACAAGCTCTGCCGACTGATTGAGCGGCTAAAATAAGTTGCAAGCCAGTCAGCAGGATGCCGGACTTCCCGTGGCGAAGACGCCGCTTATTGGGGAGGTTGACGATGGTGCTGCAACTCTGCGTATGTGCCCTGGTCATAAATACAAGTCATATTCGTGCTCCCCTTGCTTCAAAAACTGCACAAACAATTCCCGATTAGGCTTTGTTTTTCTTCAAGGTTAATTTTATCCTAAAAAGAAAACTTGTATCCTTAGCCCTTGTTCCATCTTTCGACCTAGAAAATCATGCGTCTAACAACACTGGCCGCCGGCCTCTTTGCCTCGACAGTGGCGTGCGCGCCCAGCCTGCACAAGAACCCCGAGAGATCGTACTCGTCGGGCGGGCAAAAGGCCTTCTCGTTTCCTCTCGAAAACGGATTCCCCAACATTGCGCAGGGCTCGGATGCTCTTCGCCAGATCGAAAAGGAGGCCCACGGCACGCTGCCCAACGGCCAGCTCCCCACCGAGATTTCAGACACTTCGGCCGTCGTCTGGTCGCTCATCGCCTTCAACGAGCTCTTTGAGGTGGCCTACTTTAGCAGCCTGATGAAGAACATTACCGAAAACGTGCCCGGCTACGAGATTGGCTCTCGCGCCGCCCGCCAAATCGTCATGAACGCCCTGACTGCGGTGCGGGCTCAGGAGGAGCTCCACACGCTCGGGGCCAACGGCATTCTCCAGACGGCAGGCCGCAAGCCCATCCAGCCGTGCGAGTATGTTTTCCCCGTCGAGGACTTTGACAGCGCCATCATCTTCGCCTCCACCTTTACCGACCTTGTTCTTGGGACCCTTCAGGAGGCTCTCAAGAATTTCAGCCTCGACGGCGATGGTCCCGACTTCATCGGCCTCGTCGCCTCCGTCATCGGCCAGGAGGGAGAGCAAAACGGCTTCTACCGCAGAATCGGCCAGCCCAGCCGGATCCCGTCCTCTCAGCCGTTCCTCACAGCATCTTCGGGACCATTTGCCCTGTCTGCGCTGCACCAGATGGTCGTCGTTCCCGGATCTTGCCCCGAAACCCTGCCGATTCCGGTGTTTGATGCCCTCAACGTCGAAACGAGCGGCATCAGCGCAAAGACGACGGAGTTGACCTTTAGCATCAAGAGCAACGGCACAGATGCCAAGGCGGCTGAGGCTTGGAGCCTTGTGTACATTAATGGGCAGAACCAGCCCGTTGTGGAAAAGCTTAGTGGTATTCGGTAAGTATCGTGAACATCTCCAGTCGAGAGTGCGCTCGCTAACAACCTCTAGAACAACCGGTGAAATGATCGAGTTCAGCGCCCCATTTCCTTATAAGGAGTTCCAGATGGACGGGCTCACTATCGCGGCTGTGACGAAGAATGCTGGTCCGTTTGCAAACGCCACCGAAGTGGCTGGGGCTACCTTGTACGGCCCTGGACTAATTGAGGTCAATTGAGGAGAAGAGTGACTTGGTGCGGAATTTGTGTTTGATGGATGTACTACCTAATAGATAAAGTCTCTCCAATCATTTTTGTTTAGCAATCGATTTATCATGTAATCTGACCAGAGCGTGCGTGTGTTGATATTCAGACAAGTACAATGCGGTCTCGACGCTGAGACTCTAGAATCTGAAAACATTTTGCAGACCTGTCCGGGACAGATATAGAAAAGTAACCGATGCGCTCATATTCATCCATGACAATAGATGTGCATTTGATGATTAACCCATGGATCTGGTACCCTCTGGCCTCTGCTCTAAAACCGCTGTGCAACTCTAGAGTGGGCAAGTATGTCTCAGGGCCGAAGATGCTGGACTCGACAATAGGTTGATCCAGGATGACGTGCGGATGCAGGTCGGAAAAGTCACAGACGCGGCCCCGCAACTCAAGCTTGGCATTCGACGCCCACTTGCCCTGCCTTGCAGTGGCTTGTATATTGATAACGTCTATTAGGGGGCGCATCAAGAGCTTTTCGGGGTCCATATACTCGTTGTAATCCAGCTGCAGCGCTGTTTCGACGCCTCCAGACACCGACATCCAGGACCACGTGGGCGCAGGAAGGGGTAGTCTCGCTGCACTTGGCGTCTTGACGTTCCAGAGCAAGTTTACCGCGAGGCAGTCAACCCAGAGGCCCGCAATGAATTCCCGCCCGGAGCTCTTCTCGATAAAGTCGGCCACGCCCACCAGGGCAAACATCTTGTCGCTCGCCTTGGTCAGGTTCCGCCCTGCGTACTGCCCGACAATCTTGAACCAGCTCTGGTGGAACCCGACCAGCTTGTTGACGCTGCTCCCCTCGAGCGCGAGGAGCAGCTGGAACTCGCCCCGCATGCCCGCCAGCGCGGCAGACTCGAGGTACTCGGTCCAGATCCGTTCTCGGCTTCTGTATTTCGGGTTGGGAATGGTCGGCCTTTTGACCTGGCTCGGGAACATTATGGTCCCGCCGGCTGTGGGCATGGGAACGAACGACAGTGGCTCGGTCGTGATGTGCTCGGGCTCCAGCGATGGCCAAAAAAGCCTCTCTCCCTCGTCCGGCCCCCGCAGGGAGCCGTCAATTCGGAGGTTGGACTTGATGATGTGGTCGATGCCGTTGGGGTGAAACTCGGAGGCGCGGAGCGTGTTGCACTCAAAGAGGACAAGCCCGTCGCACAAGTGCAGTATTCGCTGGGCCAGAACCCGTTCTTGAAATGTCCAGCCTCTCTTGGTCAGGGGCGCTTGCTCGACAAAGTGGTCAAAGAGGTCGTCCATGGTTCTATTTTGCACTGCTTCCGCTGGTCGAGCAATTTGAGCTTGATGCCCCTTTATGCCCAAGACACACTCTGTCACTTTTTTCGGTCTTTGCCTCTGGAAGAAGCAACCTCCCTCACAGTCAGGGGAGGCAGTCGCAGAGATCATGCAAACAGAGCTTGCGTAAACCAAGCCCATCAATGCTGCTTCGTACTGCCAGTCCCGGACCGAGTCCTGGATAATGCAGAGTGCATCGATCCAAAGAAACGGGATGCCTATGCCGCGTGCAATATCAATCGCGTGCTGAAAGTTTTTCGGCAGCGTATCGATTGCAATGGAGTTCCTCATCGAATCAAGCGTTTCCAACCGCAGGCAGCCATGAGGAGTTTTGCCGCCCCAGCAATGGCTCAGGGCTGCATACACAATGCCATCCCGGTGATACCTGCGCATGTCAATTAGACGGACGGTAGAGCTATCGCTTTTACCCACTTCCAAAAGGCGGGTGGGCAAAAATCCAGTTTTCTGTCTTGGCGAATAGTTATTTTTGCAAATGGTGTGATTTTTGCACTGCTCTATCCATTTTCTGGCGAGGCGCATGGTCTGTGACGAGTTGGGCTTATCTGACGAGTCGCATTTGTGTAAAAAGTTATCTAGAAGTGAAACTTAGCAAGCTTGTTTCCAAGTCGTGTCGTTTTATCTAGCTCGATACCTTTGGTTACTTCCAAACTATTTGGCCAAGCAGTCCCTCCTTCCAAGATGCGCAGTCGCAATGAGGAAGATTTGTCTTGGTGCTTTATCTCAAGTCTTAGGCAAGACTTCCCTCCGGAAGCCAAGAGGGAGCTGGAAGAGTCAGTCTGTTGAGCTGATGTCTCATCACCCCGCAGACCGAAAAGCAGATTGCAGAGTGAGCATTCTTTAGCAGAGATCTGAAGGTCATTTCTCGAGTAATGGCCATGTGACTCTTTGCTTGTAGTTACCCAAAGGTGAGATCCCGTGATTAGTGAAGACTTTTGAACAATTTCTTCACATTTCGCACAGAGCAAGCCCGTTCCAGTTTTACATCCTTGGACGCACCCTCTCTCGCGGTACCCTGGCGCTCGACCCACAAGACCCATGGCGAAGAGTGGAGGCGAGCTTGCAGACCAGATTTCTTGGCCTGCCAAGATTCCAATCGATCTGAAGATCTGAAATGCTTGTGAATCGCAGCGGCGGTCTATGCCGACTTTTTATATCTTGTCGTGACTTATTAGATGAAAGTAGAGTGCGAGATTTTGCGTGGCATGGGTGTGTGACAATTCACTATACTCTTTCGTAGTAAGTGGTGCAGGGCGAAAGAATTTTTGATTGATGGGTGAGATTTTCTTCAGCTTTTAAAATTGTTCATGGCCAGGCATCTAATCTGTTGCGGGTCGTGCCAGGCGTTTTGGGGATTACAAGTGGGCTGATGACCGGTCAGCCCAATTCAGAAAAATAATAAAGGGGCCAGGCACTTTTCTGATCAATGTCAATGTTGCAATTGAGGGTCAGTGTCCTGCCAATGCCCCACACTGAATGATCCTACCGGAAGGCAGCTGGCCTCTAGGATATGTGAGCGGAATAGGGAAGGGCAATGGACAAGGGCAAGCATTCGCAGAGCTTACCAAAAATGGATGTGACATCTGCTTGAGTGGATCAGTTGTGGTGGTCCCTGTTTTCACATAAGTTGTGCGCGACAATGACAGTGAGTGATGCGGGTGCCAATGTAATTTTTCCAGAGGAGCACAACACAAATAACAACAAAATAGTTGCTATGCGAAAAAGGAGGGCACTGAGCAATGCCAAAAAATAATCGGTAGGCGATGTGAACATCTAGATGCTCCCAGCAGGGCTTGAACCTGCGACCTCCGCATCACCAACATTTACCGGAGTAATTATTAGTACGAAGCTCTAACCAACTGAGCTATGGAAGCCGACCGATGATTGGATGCCTGGTCGTGAGGCCGTTCCCATTTATTCCCGTCGGGGAACCCACTTTCAAAGCGGGACCTGCGATTTGTACACATGGCAGTGAATCGCGCGACCTGGGTGAGCCTTGGTGCATCATTCACTTTTTTCTTCTTTTTTTCCAGCAACCTACCAGCGGTATTCTGATAATGGAGCAGATGGAGAGAGTGATAGTAACAGAGGTCCTCACTATTCGTCCCGGGAATGTCACTGCTGGCATTTACACTACAATCTTACACTTCAAACTACTCTGTACGTTCCATCAATTTCAACTTCACTTGAAAGTGCTTGTTTCTAAAGTTTCTAAGAGCTTTCAACACAATATTAACGTCTTGCTATGTCGAGCATTGGTATCATGTACTGGGCTTTGTCACCTAGCATCTCTTGAGCAAACCTTGTGACTGACAACGCCATACTGAATTAACGCGTTGCTACTCGAAACCAAGGTGCAACTCAGATAGGGGTGAAAAGGCACTTGCAAAGAGCATGCGTCCTTTGTTGTCACCTTTATGGCAACCCATCGCATTATTCGTCGTCGAGTTAAAGCCCGATGCCCTACAACTGATGCGGCTGAAGTGGCCGTCCGTGAAGGGCTTGTGATACATGGCTTGGATAACAGATTTGCTTATTCCGTTGGTGTCGCGCTAGCTCAGGAGGCAACAGGTAGTCCGGTCTGGCCTTCCAATAACCTTAGCTAACACCCCTGACTAAAAAATGCGCTAAGGACCGAGACTTGGGTAGCTCGGAGCTAACACACATGTTAAAATACAGTAGGTGGGCACTATGACTCGTGTCCGTGTATTTCTCCCTTCATTCCCCTCAAAGAAAAACCTCAAAGTCTTGGATTCTACTTCTCCCGTTGTTGCAGCCGATATGATCCGCAGCACCCTTATTCTTGCCGTGTCGGCGGCCGCTACCGCTTCTAGGCTTTGTAAACCTGCCGTTGGGCTTTCATCCAATCTTCCGTCGACTACGATTGAGTCAAGTGAGACATCCCAATTTGGGACTCCAACTGAAACAGCCTCCACTGATATCCAGTCCTCCACTGATATCCAGTCCACCACTGATATCCAGTCCACCACCATCTCTGCATTCGTCACCCCCTCCACAACAGTAGACGCAATCTCGTCAACCAGCTCTTCCGAACCCGTCGGTGAAGGCATCATCTTCCAGATCACTCCCCTAATTGGGTCTCTGTCAGGAGGAGACACTCAATTTGTGGGCAACAACAACCCATCCGAATGCACCTCTGCTTCCGTCTTCCGCATTGCTTCTGGTCAACTATTGGAAGGCGGAGTACCCATTTACTATAGCGGCCTTGGATACCAGGAGTTTGGTACGCAGGGTGATCCGTCGGCTGACGCCATCACGACCACCTTTTCTATTGATGGGGGCCAGCTTAAGTGGACGAATAACAATTTCGGCGACGCAGGCTTCTGTCAAGAGGAGACCGACGGAAAAGTCTACATCATCTTCAATGCGGCGCCCGGCAGCTGCACGGCGGTTTCTCTTACGGCGTACAATGGTAGGATTCAATAATGACTTTGACATCATTTCGTGGCTAACTATGCTGTGCAGTGGACCAATGCCAAAATGGACAAATAGTCGACCTTAAACCTAAATAACATAGCAAACGACACCGCGCATGTTACTTGTACCCACTGGAGGCTCGGAGATTTCTCCCTACCATGTAGCCGTCGTACTCATTCTCGAGATGAACCACTCGCCTGATTTGTCCTCTCCACCGATGGATTTGGCAATTCTTTTTAACCTTGTCAATTTAATTATATTATTTGATGGATCTAATAAACCCAGCTCTATTTTTTCTTCATAAGCTCCAGCAAGCGCTGAAACGACAACCCCCAAACCTGGTCCGAATCCGTCTGATCCAAAAAGCAAATGCTCCGGTCGCTCGTGTCCTTCGACGGGTC
The DNA here is from genome assembly GCA_013406985.1 of Calonectria crousiana. Classification (NCBI taxonomy): domain Eukaryota; kingdom Fungi; phylum Ascomycota; class Sordariomycetes; order Hypocreales; family Nectriaceae; genus Calonectria; species Calonectria crousiana. The sequence goes on along the minus strand of VTGD01000005.1, from coordinate 440,759 downwards.
GTTCGGGTCCTGCTGCCCAACGCGAAAGTTGGCGCAGAGCTCCTGTCGCAGCTCTGGCATTTTGCCTGCCCCGAGCATCTTGTTAGGTGTGAGATCAAACATGTTTTGCAGCGTTTGGTCTCTGATGGTCATCATGTTGGCGACCAGGATGTGAATGACTGGTCCCTTGTTCCATGTGATGGTGTTGCCGAGGCTGGAGCCCCATGGCTTGGATAAGCTTTCAACGGCTTCAAGCATTTTTGCGGGCTGACCCTCGGTGACGCCCGTTTTGTACTTATCACAATGCATTAGCTTCTCTCATCGAATGACCATACTAGAGGTTTCTTGTGTTTACCTGCATCATACACAGAATCTTCTCTGCAGTCTTTTTGTGCTTCAGAAAAAACGTCAAGTCGGGGCCCTCTTCCTTTCTCGGAAACAGGAACGTCGGTCGCTGCTCTCCTCGGTCTTCCAGCTCCAGCCAGTCTTTGATTAGCATCTGTCCGTTGAACGGATCAGCCCTGATATCGGTGTGGTCCAAGAAGTAGTCGTCGAATTGAATCGAATCAACAGTTCTCCATGCAGGTGTTGCGCTGTTGTAACATTTGGCTTTGGCAAGGACTTTGTTGAATTCCTTGCGTCGATGCTTGGCCATTTCGTCATTGTGCGATTCAAGCCGTAGGAAGTGATCAAGTTTCTAGTGTACGTGTTAGCCCTTGCCTAGTGTTGATTTGAATCTGTGTGTATGTCAAGGGGAACGCTTGACTCGTTTTCATGTACTTACCGAAGTGAAGATGAATTCCGCATATTTCCCAATACCGCTTTGGTCTGAATCAAGTTGCATGTTGGCGAAGAAGCGGTTCATAAGCTTCTCATAGAGGTTCTCTTCCGAGTCACGGAGATACTCCATCACAGCCTCCACGGCAAGAGGTTCCCTGAGGTGACCGAAGACTACGGGGCTGTTGATGGAGTTTGGAACTTCGTGCACGAGCGCGAATCCTTCAGAAATGAGCTGGATAGAGTCCTTGGAGTCAAAGAGTCGCGCCTTGCTGAATACATCAACATTGATTGCCGTCCAAAACAAATCATCGATCCAACTGCTGTGCCTGACGCGGTCAATCTGTCGCTTTAGAGAGTCCTTGATCTTCCTCTTTGCCCGCTGACTAGCTTCAATAATATCATCGGAGCTCAGGGACCAGTTCTTATCGCAGGCAGAGCGCAAGAGCTCCTCGGCAAAGATGGTCGTCCAGCGAACTCGACCCAAGAAGGCCGTATGCTCGGCTGAAATTTGCTTGTTCCCGTATTTGTGAAGCAGTGCGCAATTCTTCACAACCGGCTCGATACCCTGCCAGCCTCCTTGTGGGAGATTGACGGGGAAGTCTAAGGGTTTGCCGCCGCGCGCAAGAAGCGGGAAATGCTTGGGTGCAGTTGCGTACTGGGAATATTTGATCTTTTGGATCTTGTAAACCTCTATGATGACATCCCAAGAGTAGCGATGCAGAGCTTGATAGAAGCTGGTCTCGTCTTGGATGTACTTGTGATGCAGCGAGACTCGGAGTGCATTACGCTCGTCTTGACTCGGGAAACGGTTTTGCAGAAAATGGTTGATTTGCTCCAGCTTCAGAGAAGTCCCAGAGATCAAGCGCGAACCCTTTGCTTGGGAAAGAATTGCAAAGAGGATATCCTCGGCCAACGGGTCTCCCATGGCGCGCTGGGATTCGTCGACAAAGTAGAGATGAAACGTCTCGTCAGTTGAGATTTCCCAGTGTGAGGGATCCTGGAGTCGGAAAAAACGATGGGCAATGTCAAAAAGATCGTTATGCGGAGTGCAAGTGCTCTGAATCCGGGTCCACTTTGTTTGAGCATCCAGCAGCTTTGCTCCGCTGGGTCGCCTTGGCAGGAACCTGTTGAGTAGACTGAGCCGCGCTGCTATGAGTGGCTGCGCAATGCTATCTTGGCTTATAAGCAAAGATTGCTGTGATAAAGGAGTGCCCTCCTTGTCGGAAGGGAATGGGAAAATACGGACTCGCAGCCCAGACGCGCCTAGTTTGGACAAGTCAGTGTAGATGGAGTATGTATCCTGCGATGCCCCGGCTCGATCTGGCGTCAGCAACGAGGTTGCGCTTTCGGCATTTGAGGGCGGTAAATTTGGCGCAAGAAAATAGAATCCTTCATGTTGTCGCAGGGCGTCTTGGATGATGCGGGATTTGCCGGTACCTGCGGTATCGAACAGAATGCTTGGGAGCACTCCTTGTGATGCTGGGCGGGGCTGTGATATGAGCCTCACGTCTGTGTTGTGAGGGGGGGGAGGTAGGTTCGGAGTCTTTGATATGGCATCCTCGAGGATGACGCCCAAAAGACGGTCTTTTCCCTCTGCCAAATATTGCTGTAGCCCGTTATACAATGGAAAGCACGAACTTCCAAGGGCCCTGTCACTCGATGGGTCAAAGCCTTTGCCTGTGTGGAGCGCTTCCCATGGCCATTTCCATGCACCATCTGTGAGAAATGTCAGCATTCTGGAAGCTCAAGGCAAAAGTACGTTAGGGAATCGTATTTACCGAGCTCGTATTTATGATGTTCCTCTTTGAGCTCCGCCAGTCGCGATTTCATGTAACTCAACTCCATAAAAAATGGGGCCGACACTGCCTTGGTCGTTCTCAATGCATCGGCAATGTCGGAATACAGCGAGTCGAAGCTGTGATTGCTCTTGGAGCCCTTGTTGCCATTGATGGCAAAGTTGAGGTAAGATTCCAGAAGAGCCAAAGGATCACTGTCTGGTTTCCATTTCGGTGGTCGGTTCGCCGACAACAGAGTTATACAAATGCGAAGCAAGCACCCTGGGTTGGTGCCAAACATTTCCCAAAGAAAACAAGAATACTGCCTTCCGCAGCTTTGCACGAGAAGAATAGCGAGGTAGAACAGACGGTCGTTGAGCAGATTGGGCATCATTTCAATGTCTTCTTCGACTGCTTTAATTGGGAGCTGATACCGAGCTTCCTTTGGAGTCGCGGGGACGTCGAAAAGCTCTCTCAAAGGTTCTTTGGCACATTAGATTAGCCTCTATTTGACATCTCGTCTGCATCGTCCTTACCGTTTTCCCAGCGCTCTACGTTCAGACGCTCCAGATACTTGGCTTTAAAGTATCTTAGACACTTTTTATCCCATTCGGCACGTTCCATCGATGCGCCGTTTAGTGAACTGGGTACGGTAGAATTCTGGAGTTCATGGGCCGCAACATCTGGGATCTGTGGTTTAGGCGGTGGCACAGTTGGGGCTGAGTGCTGGAATTCAGCTGGAATTGAATTTTCAGGGGAAAACTTCCGCTCGTGCAATGTACTTGCCGACCACTGCATTTCTTTACCGGTTTCGTGTCAGCATATCAATTTCTGTTAGAAACGATTGGGGTATGAACCTGTCTGCCTGAGCTGAGCGTTCTCATTGTTGAATGATTGCGAGTCAGCCATGAAGGGAGCTGGGCCTAATCTCGAGGACCTTTTCTTTGTGGGAGGATTGATCATAGATGCTGGGCGAATGGGTAACGGATGGCCTGGCTCCATAGTTGTTGGTAACTCAACTACAGGCACGGAGCTGGGGAGTTCCGGCTGGGTTGATTTTGTCGGGACAGGCTTTCTGTGTATCTTGGAGGACTCAGACCTTGCTAAATCGGAGGGCATTGGAGGGTTCCTAGGATTCGTCTCCAGTTCGCTCCTTTGAATGGTGTTGGTCTTCACATCGTATGTGGCTGGCTGTAGAGGAGGTGGGGTGGGCAGAAGGATTGGCTCTGGCGTCCACACCTGTGGTGGAGGTGGAGGTGGAGGGTTCTCCGGGACCTCTGGCCTGAACATGGCAACGTTCTGGGTGTTGCCAACACTGTGCTGACCATACTGAGGTGGCGCTGGAACGGGGTTTGGGGGAATACCGGGGACATTGGGGTCATTGGCGGCCATGCGCTGTCGCTCAATGGTTCGCGAGAGAAAGGTTGGCTTAGAACTCGAATAAGGCTGGTACTGCCGCATGGCAGTGCTGGGTTGGTATGATTGCGGTCTTCTCCGGCCCTGCATGGGCTGTGCCGCAGCGGGAAAACTGGCGGCCGGATGCATCAAGGGCTGGGGCGAGGTGAACTGGGGCGGCAGGTCCATGAGAGGACCCGATCGAGGCTGAGAAGCGGCACCTGGCCCCGGATGTGGTGGAGTTTGCGGCCCATTGTCTATCAGCCCTCCTGGGGCGACCTTTGATCCCGTGTGGCTCTTTGTAAGCTTGCGCCCTTTGGTCGAAAAGACGCCCATGGTGGCCGGCAACCAAGTGAGAGATGGTGGAGAAGCGTGGAGAAGCGACGGAGCGTCAGCTGGACGATGGGAATAAAAGCAGCTGAGGGCACACAGAAGGTTGCTCGGCCAGACCAACGCCAGCGCCAACGCGTCAGAATGCGAAGGCGGGGGATGAAAGGAGGCCGAAGCGGGGGGCCACGAAATGTCCAATAGCGAATCATCAGGAGCACTCGCTGGTCTGATGTGCACTATTTTTGAAACGTCAAAGTGGCGTTGGCGGCCAATGACAGCGCTGCAGCGAGCCACTGATGCAGCCTCTGAAGCGAGACGACGCGGGACGGCCCAAATTGCTTCTGTCGCATGTTATGATTTCATTGCTCAGACATCCTGGTCCTGGTGCAGATGAAGGAATTAGACTTGTGTGCTTTATTTTTTCAAGGCTTTCGCGGCATGAGCATAGCATGCAACAGCCCAATTGATATATTAGTGCACTGAACATCTGCGACATTTGTACAACTTCCCACACGGAATTTGGTTCCAGACGGTTGGACGCGCACGGTACCTGCATTGTCTTGCGATTGGACCCTGGCCTGAAAGAAATGGCCCAAGGGCATTCTTAATTCTCCTTGTTGCAACTTTAAATGCTCGCAGGTATAGTGCTGCGCATTCATGCGAAAACGCGCCATCATCTCACTTGGCAGTTGAGATTCTTATGCTTGACAACATGAAATTATTATCAATGTTCAAATCATGTGTCAGGAAAAGTGAAAAAACAAACAAAAAAAAACGCTTGTATAGAAGCTAATTATCGTTTAGCTGTCAAGGTGAATAGTCAGTCCACGTCTCTTACCATGTACCCGCGCTCTTGACTTTCTCCATAGTTGAAGAGTCATTGGATGCATATTCGCAGGCCCCGCGCCTGAGTATTATCTACATATGTTGAATTTTCCTACTCATTTGGTTCCATGTTGCCGTGGGTCTTTTGCCAGGTATGCATTTGCCCCCAGTAGCTTAGTGTATTTTTTTTTTTTTTTTTAACAAACCGCCATGTCCTAAATTTTATTTTGCGGGTCGACTTTTATAGTTTTGTTGGTGGATTGACACTCATGTTGCTAAGGTGCGAGAGGGAGAGCAGAGGTACATTATCTACAATGGCAAGGCTCTCCTGGTACCCGAGAACCTTCACAAAGCGCTGCTACAGCTCCGCCAAAACAAAAATTTCACGCCACTGTAGACACACGCGACATGTATAGATCAAAAAAGGTCGGCAAATCTTGAAATCCAGAAAAGTAATGACGGGTCAGGCCAATGGAATGGTTTAAAAGCGCGCGAGGAGGACAAAATGAAAATACGAGAGCACGTCAAGAAGGCAAAGAAGGAAGGAAAACAGTAGATCAATATCATGGGACGAATCTTTGCGTCTGCCACAAGAGTCATTGTCTGGCTTAGGTTAGACACTCTTACAATGCGAGCTACTCTGCGGACATCCCAGTCTCATTTTATGAACCGTCGCGACAAGGATAACAAAAGATGGTTCTCTAGGCGTTGCTATGTGATTGCGTTCGCCGCTTTCCAATACCTGTTTATAGCACAACCTTGAGATTCCCGCAAAGAATTTAATAGAAAAGTCTATCATTCCGGGCACACATTAAAACGCGGCCCTAATCAAGATATACTGAATTCTATCGTATACTCCAAGCACCATCGAAACTACAAAGTACATTTTGAACATTACCAGAATCACGACCTCTGATGTATCCTCTCAGCTCCAGTCAAACTTTTGACGCATATTTTGTACCTCTGGGCTTCACTAAGGCTGGATAGCGAGAGCTGGGGTGTTCAAGTTTACCTAACTTGACAGGGCCTGCCCAAAAGCCTCATGGATTCCATCAGCGTGCTGTCAAGTGCTAATCAAACAGTAGAAAGACCTTAGACCTAGTTTCAAGTATTGTAGTTCCTAGAAGAATGGCTACTATGAAGCAGGAGTTTGAAAACTCCTAAAGGGTAGGCAGTTGACGGGAAGCACGGAAACCAGACAAGATGACCTCGAGTTTGGCCTACTGTGCCCTAAACGTAATGACGCATCGAGGAGAGATGAGACCAATGGAACGTTTTGTGTATGTTATAAATAAACCCTCTGCTTTTTGAAATGCGTCCTCGATAGCTCTCCGAGCTTCCCACCCTTTGGACCATGGTAGGCCTCTGGACCGTGGTAGGCCTCCGGACTACGTCAGTGGAGTGGTGCAGCCAATCATAAATATGACAGACCGTTTTCCTCTCCAATTATACTGTGACAGATGCCCTACCAACCGCCCCCTATACATAACGTTACATTGCACTGTGGACAGCGACCATGTGACTGCAGCAGAGGGCAGTCTGGACAGCTCAAATTCATTGCCCTCCTCAGCATTCTCCTAACTTCAACCTTGACAACTCACAATCACAATACCTCTTTGGAATTCTCAGCGTCACGCCGAATCAAAAAAATCTACATCAACATGAAATTGCCCTTCATCATCCCAGTCGCCATCATCATGGGCGCCACTTCTGGTATCGCTGGCCCTGTGTCCTACGGACTCTGCCAAGCCGGGTGAGCCGCAGTCGTCATGGCCTGCTATTCTGCAGCAGGAGCAAAGTGGGGCGCAACCATGGGCGCAACTGCACCGGCCACAATCGTGGCATGCAACACGGCCTTTGGAGCTTGTCAACATGGATGCGCCGTCGTCGGTCTTAATCCACTGCTCCCTTAAAGATCATCAGAAGAATGAATTACTGCTGTCTGACTTGGGAACGATGGTGCTTTGAACTTGCTTATTTTTGGAGCTGGAGGGGGCTTGGTAACATGGATCTAATTCATTGATCATCATTATATGTAACGAGTTGGAATGTTCAGATCTTGCACAGTCAATATCCCATCACACATTACTCGCACTCTCTGCTCTATCCCTAAAATTTGTTCTGTGCTGGTCCAGGAACTTATCCAGCATTTTGTGTAACATAGAGACTTTCAAACTATCTACCCCATTCTCAACATGTTTTGCAAGAGCACTCCCGTCCTTCATCGTGACCGTAGCCTTCGCCTCATCAGGTCTTAAGAGCTCGATTCTTCGGCCGCCGCTTTATCCCTAACACTCACAAATTCCTCGCTTCTTCCAACTTCGTCTTCGTGCTAACTGGGTGTTCTATTACCCCATACAAAACCAATTGTGTATATTGTTGTCTATCCACTTTGAGAGGCAGCTCTGACTCGGTCGCCCAAGGAGCAGCAGGATGATTATTGCCAAAAGATATGGAAAACCAGCAGCATGTACCCTTGCGCCGTACGATACTGAGTATGATGAAACGTTTAGGTTGAGGCTTTCAATGACATGACCTTCATCGAATTTTTCTGTGAACTTTATAACCCTATCAAGCCCCAGTTGTATAATTGCATGTTCCATTGGATTGAATCCGGCTGCAGCACCATTGCCTTTGAGGAGCTTTGCTACAGGGAACACATGCTCAGAGGGTGCACTTTCCGCCCAAGCAACGCAGCGCCTTAAAACTGGTTTGGCAGCCTTGAAGACAATCGCATTCTTCATTTTCTAGTTGCCTAGTATAGCGGCAGATGTGGTCAATGCAGTCGCCCTGGCCCGGGAGAAAAGCGTTCCCTGAACCAGCTGGGACACCACACTCTGACCTCGTGGCCAATGGGCAGTCCGAGTCAGAATTGCAAACATCGCCCAGCTTGTCGCAAACATAAATGGTTGTTAGTGGGCCTAAAGGGAACTTGTGAAGTCGAAGAGTAGGTTGAGCGGGCAAATTTGTGCAACCAGCAGGGAAGGTAACGTTGACTTTAGCTTGCCCCAAGCCAACCAAGGCAAGGAATAGAATAACCGTTGATGATACCATGGTAAAATAGGCTAAAATAGAAGGGATTGCAAGATTTATCAAAGGAATGTTTTTCAGTGATCTGGTACCCTCCATTCTCGTGGGGACTAAGCACTTTATAAATGTTGCTGGCAAATAATTGCCGACAATTTGTAGTGAGTGTGCATGCGGAATCTAATTTCAGCTAACTTTTGTAACTATGCAACAAGTATCGCAATTTTAGACTATGGATTGGACCAATTCTGTCGATCTGTATAATCCTCTGTTCCTTAGTTCAACTGGATCATGTTTTATTCGTGCGGTGCATTCCAATTTATTGAATTGCGCCGTATCCAGTTTCACCCGCTCGTATTATGTTTGAATCAGCCCAATGTCAACAATTGATCATGAGGCACAGTTTGGGTAGCATGATACATCTTACGCTTGCCTCATAGCAAATTTCACATATCTCAAGGTTGTAATCATTCCTGCTATTAATGTAATGCGTATGACGAGACCTTATCTAGCCGAAAGCTCCGTACGATTAGTTAATTCCACTGTCATCAGCTCTATGAAGCTTCAGCATGGTATTGGGTGATAAGGCAGTGTGAAAACAGAGATTGAATATAAGCTTTTTTTCATATCCTCTCTTTTTAAGTAAGTTATTCCATGTCAAATGTTTCCAACGCAGCAAATCTCTAAAATACTGGAATGTTTTCAAATTACCCGTTTACGCTGGAATGTTGTAGACCCTTTTGGAAACAAAATGTTGAATTGCGCTTTGAAGACTGTCCATCGCGTAAGGATTTTCCAAAGGAACATACCAGCGATGAATGGCCAATTCCATGGATACGTAATTTGCATTATTCACAGCTCTGTTGTAGAGTGAAGTTCGCTTTTTTCCTTCCCGTCAACATATCTAGTACGTCTCCCACACCGTCTTGAGTGCGCTTGATGCGAACAAGCTAAACTCACTAAATTGATGTCCAGCCTTCATGAATTGGCCAATATATAAGACGGGGCTGTTTCGCCCTGTGTCCTGGATATATATTGCCGTTTAATAGACATGCAGGAACACTCGTGGGCATGTATAATTCTTACTTGTTTGCGAGACTTAATAGTTTGAAGCACTTCAGGATATCTAGCTTGTGACCTACGACGCACACAATTTTGTTGTAAAAATGTAGAGCATCCCGCACATTGCCAATACAAGTTTAGCAAATCTTTCAATTCATAATAGCACCTAAGTACATAACACCTTTCCTTCTCCTTTGCGTTCTCAGAGTGACAGACCTTCTAGAGTCTCTTGCCATCATAGGCGCAATCCGCCGCGGATAGAATACAATTTTGCCATTATTCCGATAAACATAATATACACACGACAAACAGGAACGATCTCAGCCGATGCCCCCAAACACCCAAACATAGCCTCAATCTTACCGGCTATGGTCGGGGCAGTTTTTGGTCGAGAAGAGAGTTTGGTATTGGGCAAGAGTATGGTTGATATCATCAACATATTGCTGAGCATAGCTCCTGGCAAAATCAGAGGTGATCTTGTTAAGGGTAGTTTGAACCAGTTTGCGGCCAGATTTGTTGATGCCAGTAAGCTTGGTCCGAACGGTTTTGCACTGGCCGGCTTTGCGAACATCGCGAACGCGGCCCTTGATATTGTTGTACAGATTCTTGGTGCTCTGGTCGAGGTCCTGCACAGGCTGGAGGAGCGTGACGGCGTCGCTAAAACCAATGTTGGGGCAATTATCGGTAGTCACTTGGCCCCTGTTCATCGTGTACTGGACATTGTCGACAGCCCGGAGCAGGGGCTTGATATTTCCATTGTAAGCCTTGGCGGCTGCGTCCACTTTGTTGATGCTGGCAGTAAGGTCGGTAAGGACCTTTGCGATGGGCGTGTCGCGTTCAACAGCCGAGGAATAGGTGCCAGAGATGGCAGACAAAATGGTGAAGGCAATAGTGAGCTTCATGGTGGGGGTTTGTTTCTTGAGAAAACGCTTCTTGATCTTTTGTTGAGTGAAGTGATGGTGTGATTGTGGATGTTGATGCTGTTGTGTTTGATCTCCCAAGGCGGGGTGAAGATGATGCTTTATATGCGTTCCATCATTTACAATAAAGTCAGAAACGATGGCCTACCGCCAACATCGGCCGCTTGGACAGGCCTTTGTTGATGTTCATGGTGGCTCAAGCGCGCAAATGTGGCTTGCCAATGTGATTAGCCAAACTGCTCCTGTACGGGTGCGACCGTTATAGGGTCCTTCGTTCATTTCACGATGATCGGCTAACTTTAAGTGGCAGGGTTAAAAATGCATTGACCATCCGCCTTTCGAAATTTATACGACATAGACTGTAACCAGAAGCCATTGGGGAATTGTTCCCATTCGAGTTGGCGTCATGACCATGGATGTGCCATGAAATTAACAAGGACATCAGAGGAGAGACGATGGCGTTCAGTGTGGCTCAACCAATAGACACTTTCGCTCAGACCTCTCAAATTCCAGGGGTCAAGCCTAAGTTAAGCTAGCTTGGTCACTAGTCGGGTCGGCTACTGGAACTGTGACACGACCGCGACAAGGTCGTATATTCTTCCGGTGTTGCCAGGGGCTTGAGATTGGATCTAGTCACGGCGCAGGAGAACAGAGCGTCGATCCCCTCTCTTGTTCAGGGCTGTGTGTTGGTTTGGTTGGGCAAAATTTGCCCTAGTACACAATTGCCAAGCTTCTCAGTGGTGAAGATCAGTGGGTCCTATAGGGCCCATACCGGACGCTTTGACAAGACTCCCCCACAGCATTTGCCCGTCAGGCCAAAAGACAAGTCAATAGCCGCAACGCTTGCAATTGCAGGTACGGATAACGGCTGCTAAATAGGCCTTGTGCGCCTGGGCCTCCGGCCAGGTCATAACAAAAATGGTTAGAAAGATGCAGGGCAAGAAGAAAACAATCAATCACTGTTCCAACAGGTCTTAACTATACAACCGGTCATTTTAAAAGTCGAAGTTAGTAACCTAGTTATTTTAATCTGAACCATGGTCTGCTTGGAAAGAGAATGTTTACGAGCTGCGTTCCCCCTCCACGACAATACGGCCACTTTCTCCCTGTCCGCGATTTCCATGATTGAATAGGAAGAAAGGCTCAAATACCAATGCAAGGGCTATTCCCTGGGATGACCCTTGATGAAATTCCAGATCCATACCGGCATATGCTGCCTGATGATTCCCCTGTTGTGTTTACACATGGGGATCTGAATCAAGTTAATATTATGGCTTCTAGGAACTCATCATCTCGCATTGACATTGTTGCTGTTATTCACTGGGAGCAGCCAGGCTGGTACCCGGATTACTAGGAATTCGCGAAGGCTCAATACACCTGTTGCGCAAGCTCGGAATAGGAAGCCAAATATCTGCCCTCATTTCTCGACAAGCTTGATGGTTTGGAGGGCTTTCAAGACTATACCCGATGGGTTTTCACAACCAACCTACTTGTATAACTCTAATTGTATGCTACCTTTGTGGCTGGGTTCCTGGATCACCCGGTTGAGCCTGCAGCTTGTTTTTTTATTCAGAAGTACATAGATAGGATTTGTATGATTAATTTAGATAGCAAATCAATAGAGCTAGCAATGAATCATGTTCCCAAATGAACCCTGCGAATCGCCATTTGTATAATTTGCTCATGGGAATAGTTGCAGCGTAATGCTGATGAATTCAATGGCCAATTGACAGATACCAGTTCACCCGCCTCTTGCGATAGGCCATTCGCTGGAAACTATAGAATCTTCCCCAGCACCTAAATTACTACGTGCCGTGGGTAGTTGCTTCTCAACTAAAAAATTCATATTACAATAAAATTTCTAGGTTTCTGGATATATCGTTTCGAGAGGTGGAGCATCACCAGGTAAGAAAAATGAATTAAGCTCGAGCAAGCGTGTACCTGCTCTCCCGTCTTTCTTTTCCGGGAGAACAGGGGTTCATGCAGGGGTGCGGTTGGGTCAGCCCAGTAGCCGGACTTTCTGGTCTCAACGCAGCCACCAGCGCCTATTCACTGGCAGGATGAGACGCGACGTGGAACAAGCTACGAGGAGCTGATGCACATCGAGCGGCAAAAGTAGAGCCATGCTCCCTTGGTTGGCCGCAGCACCCGGCGAGGTGCCTTGATATGGTCATCGGGTCTACTTGGCCTTGAGGAACTGTCTTAGCCGACGCGCGAGATAGGGCGACAGCGGCCCCACGCAATGTACGAGGTTGTCAAGGAGAGGAACCAACATGCATACGGGCTGAACATGTTGGTCGACCGCAGGTAACTGCAGATTCATTTAATTCGCGCCTTTTCCTCGAGATAAGCCGCCCATTGTCTTGACGCATCATTTACCCCGCTTCACTTTGCAACTTGACTTCCCATCCCACCCAACGACAGACACCGTCACACTTATTCTATCGCGACTTTTTGAGCATTGCACAATGGCTTTCAATTTCAACGAAACGGCTGAGCCTGCCCCTGCATTGGTGCGGTTTGAGGGCCTTTCGCTGGGCAGTCCGCAATCACGCCACCAACTCACTCCGCGGACCCGACAGCGCACTCCTGAAGCTGTCGCATCTAGCACCTTGGGTCAACAAGATGACGGCCTAGAAGAATTGTCCCAAGCCAATTCAGAGGGTGGTCGAAAGACTTCGCCTGTGCCTGGCACACCCCCGAAACAAAGGCTCTTCTTTCCTTCACTCCACAATGTCGCTTCGCCGACTACAGCCTCGTCTTCCGGGACACCATCCTCACAGCCTTCCGGCCAGACGCGCTTCAATTTCGGATCATCCACTCCTATGTCTACCGCTTCCCAAACGTTTTCATTCTCACCAGTGCCCAAAAAATCGCCCGAGTCTCAATCTGTATTCTCCTTTGCTACACCTCTCAGCACAACGAATCCCCCAGCACCACCTTTTTCTTTCGGCTCTCTTTCGACGTCACAATCAACAATAAAAACTGATCTGCCCAATCCAAAACCAATATTCTCCTTTGGCACACCTGCCGCGACAAAGAATCCTCCCCCCACTGCTCACGCCACGCCTCCAGCACCGCTATTTTCTTTTGGCTCTCCTTTGACACCACCGTCAACAATAAAAGCTGAGAAACCAAATCCAAAGCACATCTTCTCCTTTGGCGCGTCTACCGAGACCAAGAGCACTCTGCACGCTGCTCAAGTCACCCCGCCAGCACCTGACTTCACTCTTGGCTCTCCCTCATCACCCCAACCAACGAAGAAAGCTCGCCCGCTTATTTTCGCACCATCCCCCTTTGGCCCAGAACAGGTGCGGGGCGATGCAACGAATTCTGGTACCGCTCAAGTTCAGGAGCCAGTAGCACAACCTACTCCACCAGCAACTCCCTACGATGCTGCCGACGAGCCTGCGCCCGCACATGCTTTCTTTGCACCCGTGTTCCAAACAGCGTTGAAGAATAGCCTCAGCGTAGCCACAGAGACAACTGTTGCCATTCAGAATTTGACTTCCACTGGACTATTTCCGTCCGATAAAGATCTGACCAAATTTCTAGAAGATGCAAAGCTATTGACAAAGTTTCAAGCTTCCGATACCAGGACAATTGCTGTTTTGGGTGACTCTGGAGAAGGTAATTATAACTTTCGGCAGTATAAAGACTAGCCTCAACTAATTATTGCGACACAGGAAAGAGTAGCCTGATCAATTCACTTCTCCATTTCCCTGATGTTGCTCAAACGGTATGCCGCCTTAATAATGCCTGTGGAATTGGTACTGATGCGAAACCATGGTCACAGGGCGATATTGGTTCCGCGTGTACATCGGTAGTGACTGAATACCGACAAAAGAAGGCGAACCATGTGGCTCCCATCATGATAGAAGTTGAATACCTATCGGAATCTGGAATCAAAGAGATGATCCAAGAGCTATTGTGGAGCTATAGACGATTTTATTTTCCAGGCGTGGAGTCTGACGAGACTTCTGAGCAAGACTATGCCAAGTACATGCGGGAGTCGGAGCGTGCTTGGTCTGCTTTGAAGGCTGCATTCAGTCACAAAAGACAATTCACTACGCAGTTTGCCCAAGACATGTCCGAGGGCGCCTCGGAGAGAATACATGATCAGCTCGTCAAGTGGGCCAAGGAAATTGACTGGCCAACCGGAGGAACAGATGGATTCTGGACAACCACCGCTCAAACAGCAGAGGAATGCGTCGAGCACGCGAAAGTCTTTATGCAAGACAAATACTGGCCGTTTACCAAGATCATCAGGTGAGCAGCAATCTTCTGTGCAAGGATAAAAAATACTGACGAAGCTGGCTCATAGAGTATACCTTGACTCACCAGTGTTGAAGAATGGCGTGGTACTCGCAGACTTGCCAGGTAAGATGTGATCAATCCATGGCAATGTTTAGCTGACCAAAATGAATGCGCAAAGGCTTGCAAGATACAAATTTGGCCCGAGTTCGCGCGACGCAAGATTATCTAATCAAGTGCGACAACATCTTCATCGTCGCCAAAATTTCCAGAGCCATCACTGACCAATCACTCAAATCATCACTGTTCTATGTCTTGTCGCGCCATGTTCCGATGGAGTGGGAGCAATCTGGTGCCCAAAACTTTAAAATCGCCGTCGTCTGCACAAAGTCGGAGGTATGTCGCGAGATGTCAAGATTTTCCCATGCCGTCTAACCTGTGCTTTAGGACCTGGATCTTAAAACAGCCAGAACCGAGTTTTGCGGTCCCACAAAGCGCATCAAACCTGAAACGATGGCACAACTCGACAAGGAGATAAAGGAAGCAAAGTCCGCAGGAGATAGAGACAGGAAGAAGAGCGCCAAAAAGAAGTACACGCCATTCGCTCACTCATCCACAGTTCGCACGGCAGCTGACTTGGCCATAGGCAAGAACTTCTCCTGATCGAGGCGAGGAACAGCCATGTCAAAGAAAACCTCAAGCGTGTTTACTCGTCAGAGATGGAAGGCAAGTCACTTGAAGTTTTCTGCGTGTCGAATAAATGGTACGAAAAATACTGCCCCAAGGGGAAAACCGAATTTGTCCAGGCAAGCGGCGTTCCTGAACTTCGTCGTTTCTGTTACACCATTACCGCCGACGCTCAGTTGAGTGAAGCCAAGCATTTTTTGAAATCGAAGCTATCGACACTTCTCAATTCCCTCGACATCTGGGCAAGTAGCGCCCAGTTTGCATCAAATGCACAGGTCATCAAGCTTGATGAGTCTATTTACGAAGATTTCAATGAAGCCAAAAGCGATGTTAGTAGGGTACCGATGGATTTGATCTGTATCTGAGGTTAACGGCATGATCAGATAATGCCACTGGTCACGGAATTTCGAAAGGGCTTTAGCGATTGTTTTCTGGAACAGATCATCAAACTTTTTGGTAAGGCACAACACATAACCTGTCGTTGCGTAATCTTTCATCTAACACACGGTTCCAAATAGTGGGGAGAGAGCAACATTGGGACCAAGCTGCTGCAAACGAGGGTCTGCGCTGGCACCATGTGAGTTTCCAAGCCTTTCCGCCAAAAAGAAAAGTCAAATTCTAACAGGGTTGGAATAGTGGCACTGGAGTAATACAGCTATTGCGAAACCAATTTTGAGGGCCACCGTTGCTGACCGAGATGACGCAGCTCAGTACAATGCATGGTGCCTCAACAATGGCAACCACGAAACTCCGAAACGCGGACGCGAAGACTGGAATGCCAAAATTATATGGAAAATGCGGATGGAACTGGAATACCAGTGGGATTTGGTGCAAGAAGAAGTCCCCGATGCCTTTGAAGCCATGCTTGACGGAGTAAAGAGCGTTTTGGATGACTTTAGAACCAGAGTCCAAGGTATGTTTGCGTTGACCAGCACCATAGGAATTTCTTACTTATATATCCACAATTAGTTATAGCTGCATCCGAATATGTTTCCCGGCTAGTCACTGGAATTGACTCCCAGATGGAAAGTATCCAATACAAGATGCAAAGGGAACAAGCTCGATTTTTGGCCGAAATAAAGTAAGTTCGTGGAAATTTTTTGTCCGCCCCCGGTTCGTGTGGGTTGCTTCGGTGGGTAGCTAATTCGTTGACGCATTCATAGATCGATCCGCAGGTATGCTTCGGACTCCAACTATACATCTTACATCCTCAAGGATATGCTGCCGTCTTATCGCTCAGCGGCTGACCAATGCGGTAAGCGGTGACATTTTGGCTACCCGAAGTGGACCAATGGTTGGTTTGCTATGGCCACTTCAGTTCTACGTGCCATCGAACTTGCTTTGGACCAGAGCCAAGCTAACTCTTCTGATAGGAACCGGCAAAGCCGCACGCCAACGAAGCATTGTTCAAGGGCACATCGAAGGCGAAACAATTTTCCCTCAACTGGCAATAGCTATATCCACGAGTATGGACGGTCTCCTGGCGGTCAGCGAGAATATATTGCGTGAAATAGTCAAAACCGCTTTGACTGGCATCAAGAGAGATTTGGACATGGTTTTCAGGTCTCAGGTTGGACTTG
Organism: Calonectria crousiana; assembly: GCA_013406985.1. Taxonomy (NCBI): domain Eukaryota; kingdom Fungi; phylum Ascomycota; class Sordariomycetes; order Hypocreales; family Nectriaceae; genus Calonectria; species Calonectria crousiana. The sequence continues at coordinate 424,145 of VTGD01000005.1, read as the reverse complement.
ACACACGATCTGTAGTTGATGAGAAGAAGAAGAAAGCGCAACTTGAGCAGTTTGCCAACGCTGTGACCGAGCTGAAAGCAAGACACATTCATATTGTGGGCAGCATTGAATGAGTTATCATCGCAGGATGAACCGTCAATCTTTATTTATAAATTATGGCGGTATCGTGAAACGTTGTATGGGTTTGGCAAAGCGAGCTGTTTTTCCGTCTCCATTCCACAGTCTGATAAAGGAGCTGAGACGGTGGGACCGAAGCTGGATTCAGAGCTTTGAGGAAAGATTTTGCTTTTGCTAGATTTACTACAATCTGGATGTTTATTTTACCGGGCGTTTTTTTGAACATAGTTTTTTTTCATTTATGGAACGAGTGAATCCAAAAATGTCAGGATATTTAGCAAACACCGTTATTCTTCTTATTCTTTAAGATTTGACTTTGCTTGTACAGGGCAAGTTGGAGGCGAGTTAAGACGTAAAGCGAAACAGATGCGATTACTACCCCTGTAGTCTGGTAGAAAGCACATGTATCACCAGGCCCTGGTGCGACTGCCTAAACCATGCCAATTTAGCTCGCACCACCACTAGCCCGCGATCCATCAGCAGTCCCATACTCGTCATAGAAGGATAATTTCATCATCTATAGCAAACCGGATTGCAGTTTGTAGACACAGAACCAAGGTTCCGAGGAGAATCCCTTTTCCTTACAGTCCGGATGACTGAGCACAATGCACTCGGATAGGAAACTGTTAAACAGTCACGTAAGGCTTCAGTGGGGGACATTTGCGCGGTATTTCCAGTGTTATTTCTCTTGCAAGTACATGATTAACCTGCCAATCGATAGTTCCACGTGTTTTTGAGAATTAACGGTCAACCAAATCAATTCGACTCAGTTGAAGCGATAACTAGGCTGCGTATACCAATATCTCAAGTTCGGATGTTTGTGGAAATCGGGGTATCATGTGCTCCAAGCAGTCAACTTAATGAGGAGTAGACACTGTGTGGCGGAGCACCAGCCACAGTGAGCCGTTGTCAAATTGTTATCCGAGATTGCGCAATCCAAATGATCGGGATGATTGACTACTGTTGGTGCATTTCCCTCCACAGGTTCCAATAATTGGCCTCGGAATATTTTGTTTCATATGAGGTAGAAAATGGCATTCATGGAAATTCTTTGCGTACGATCCGATGCCAGGTGTAAATCAAGTGAACGTCAGCATCTGATCATTAAGGCAAGTGAAATCGCGTAAATGATCAGCCTGTCCGTCATCCCATTTGAGCAATGCGTATTCCAAAAAAAAACAAAAAAAACACGAAAAGATGCACTGCATTTGTTAGTCAAGCTGTGTTTGCCAATGACAGGCAGAGGCCTCCAGGCATAGCCCGATGTGGCTGTGGCTGTGATGGTTAGCGGCTTCATTGGCGTCATTCTAAACGGCGCCGGGCTCGTGTCAAGGCAACCTGCACGATGAAGCAGAAAAAGTGAGAAATGTGCGGGGTAGTTGGTGTTGGAACCATTTATCTGTGCGCTCTCCCATGCTCATCCGACAGTTTCGTTAACACTCAGTGTGACTGTTTGACTATTCTAGGCATCATCTCCCTCTCAACAGCATCGCCCCCAACAGGGGCGTCGATGATGGTATTATGTTTCGATTTTCGACCTACAATGCGCTGGATCCGAAATCCTCACAAATTCGACTGCTCCATCTCTTGCCGTTGGTGACATCACGCTCTCAGCCAGATGATCCTTGGTACCAGTGCGTCGATATCAGGTGCACTTTCACAACCGTCACTCTCGACGCCGCCCCAGCCTATGAAGCCCTGTCGTATACTTGGGGCGAGGGCGATGCCACAGTAAAAATCCGTCTGAATGGCCGAAAGGCCTTCATCCGGCCCCATCTGGCCCTTGCCTTAGCCGCCCTGCGCACCTCAGAACCTCGCGTACTCTGGATTGATGCTTTGTGCATCAATCAAGAAAACGACTGGGAGCGAAATCACCAGGTCGGCTTGATGGGTAACATCTACCGTCAAGCAGAAAGAGTTTTGGTCTGGGTTGGGCGACCCAGCTCTGAATGGGATTCGTCAGTTGCCGGGGCCCTTAGAATGGCAAATAGAATTGCCGATTTTCCTCCAAAATGGAAGCTCCCACACCCACCACCGGAACCAAGCATCCTGCACGAATCCCAGTTTGATGAATGGATTTTGGATTTGACAAAGAAGGATGGCGATCAAATCAACAAGAGAAATTCGTTTGATTCAAACCAATCCGACGAGTCGGATCAACGCATCGAAACGGAGGGTCCTGAAAACCCTGATCCAATAATCGAACCTCACGACCCCCAGCTGTATGCGAGACTTAACCATTGGTCAACAATGAAGTCTCTACATGAGCAGTTTGAACGACAGAGACAGCAACTTCCGGGTATGTTAGACGACTTGGAAAAATTTAAACCATTCCTCCCACCAAAACAACAAGAATTGCAAGAACTTGAATCACTCGAGGCTCGCCAACTAGAAACCTTGAAAGGCGTGAGAAAATTGGAATATGGCAAACGAAGTGAGGTGGATAAAGCTATGCAGCGACTGGCGCAAAACTTTAGGGACGAACAAGATGAAAAAATCCAACAGCTCAGCAAGCTAGATGAGTGGGTGCGGTTGGAGACCCTACAATCACAACATGCGGGCCTCCTCACTCGGGGTCAAAACCGAAAGGATTACACAGAACTAAGCGAGTTAGCCGAATTGAGTACCCGTAGTTCGGATCCGATCGGTACTTTTCAGCAGTTCATTGCGGAGAACAGGGAACGACTCAGCAACGAAGGTGCAAAAATGGAACAACCTTTGAGGGAAGCATGGAACGACCTCCTCGCAAGGTTTCAGCTCATTGATGAAGATTTACGACGGGACCTTGGTGATTTCCAGACCAGAGCCAACGAGTTCGGTCGGTTTGAGAATGAACAGCAAGAAGCGACTCTGAAGTTTTTCGAATCGCAATCTAAACAATTGCGGACACAGGTCAAAAGCTGGGACAGCGAGCAACTGAATGAGTGGAACGATTTCGGAGATTTGCCAAAGTCGATGTCTGACCAATACAAGTCGATTCAGAACACTACCAACTGCCAAATCAAGTGCGTAACAAACTTTGAGGAACAGCAAGAACGAGAGCGGGCGCTGGCAGACTCTCTTCGTGTCAGCGCTGCTGGCTTGTTATCAGAAACTGAATGCAATGCGCTGCACGAGTCAAGGATGGCCAAGTGGGCAACACTCAAACAACAATTTGTTCTGCAGCACACGCGATTAAAGCGATGGGAAGTGGAAACCGCTCTCCAACAGTACGAAAAGTGGCAACTAAGGTTATACGAAATTCAGAGGACGCTTCCCACTGTGACCGCCATGCAGGAGGAATCACTGGCCGCTCAATCTGATTGGGTCCAGTTCTGGCTGGATGTGAGACGACAGGAGACGAAAAAGTGGGAGACTTTGGTTTTTCATCAGGAGAGCACCTCCGATCAACTTCCAAATATCGACTTGATCAGCCTGGAAGGAATTCTGCATTTGCCCTATTGGAGACGGCTATGGATAGTCCAAGAGGTTCTTCTGGCAAAAGAATTAATCTTTTGTTTTGGCGATAATGCCAGGACTACCCATGACTGGGAGGTATTGACAAAATGTGTTGGCTCTTTGGACCGCATTCCTGACATTTGGCAACTGAGCCCAGCGATCAGGGCGCCCATTGACAATATCAACCAGGCTTTTGCTCTTCAGCTTGATAGGCTGCGCACTACTCAATCCGGAGAACAACAAAAACACTGGCCACTGGATAGCCTGGTAGAAATTACCAGAAACTCTTTGTGCAGGGATCCCCGCGACAAGGTTTATGGCATTCTTGGTCTTGCGAGCGATTTCCGAGTCCAAGATTTCGACATTAACTACAAAAAGGCAGTTGAAAATGTCTATCAAGACGCGATTAGGTGGTATCACTCAAGTCATAGTGATAAGGGAACCTCTGTTGGTCTTGTCAGATTCAGCCAGCTGTTGCAGCAATCGCTCAAGGGACATTGCGATGCAACAGTTCCAAACATACGTTCGCCTGGGCCGTGTCTTGATGAAGCCGTCTTGTCAGCTTCAACTGAGATATTTCACATTCAGGGGACGCTAAGGGGCTCTGTTCTTCCTATTCAGAAGCTTCTAGACGATCGCGATTTGATCCAATGCTGCCAGCGAGATTGGATTTCAACTGTCGTTGCGTACCTCGATGACACGGGGCATTCTAAATCCAAAGCCGTCATTGAGGAGCAATTAGTATATCTAGATTCAATCACCACGCCTCTCTCAATTCCTGCAACCTCTTCAGCCTACGCTGTACCAAAGACATGCAAACAAAGCAAACCAACCCCGTGTCCCGCCTCGTCCTCCAACACATCACAACAGGCCTCACAGTATTTTATCACCAGTCAAGGGAGATTTGGCATCTCATCGATCAGCGCCAGAGAGGGTGACATTCTCTGTGATTTTCCAGATTCACACATAGGTTTAATTCTCCGACCGGCAAAGAATGGTTACGCCCTGGTCAGCAAAGCAATCTTGTCTTCCATCACTGCCGGGACCACAATGCATGTTGGCGACCCCCAGGGACATCCAGATAGGTCCAAAGATACCCTGGTAGGTCAAGCTGAGCAAGAGGACCCTGGAACTGTTCGTGTGGTCCTAGACACAGCATCACTTCAGCGTCTTACGATGCCCTTGGATCTGAGTATGAAGCACCAGAACCGACAATCCTTGGACATTCAAGAAGCTGCTTTTGGATGGCACGAATTTACAAATTGCGGAATAGATATGGGCCCTAATCCTGTGTACCTGCGTACAAGAACGAGTGAGCTCCCAGTTGCAAGAGGAGCAAGCCCAACCCAGCAAACTCGCATACCCATCAGGATCACCAAGCTGTTCAACCGTCTCGATGCTCAATTCAAGGATCGCCCATGGGCTGCTGATGAAATGTGGAGACGCATCAACTTGAATCTCAGTGGTGCATGCCCAACACTTCAAACGTCACCAGTGCCCGGACCAGACACTGTTTTCATGTCGACTAGATATGCAGAAATTGCTTTTGTGGCAAGTTCGGTTGGCTTTGGCACCAATAAGCCAAAGCTGGTGAAAGTCAAAAATGCTCTTAATTCGCTCAAGTTCCGGATGAGGATGTAAATTGTTTAATATTTGAAGCTCAAGATTTTCCATAGTCCCCCTCTTGTTTGACAGAGGACAAACGTGCACATAGTTTAAGCGATCAAAATATTTTCACGCCTGAAACCTATTCTTAAACCTTAGTTGCATGCAACCTTTGTGGCTTGGTTCCTGGATCACCCGGTTGAGCCTACCACTTTTTTTCTATTTCGACTCGGTGTAAAAAACGGTTTAAGCAATCCAAATGGTATCAAAAACGGTATTTGATTTACAGGGTAAAGATTCATATAGTGGCACGTGGACTTGGTTGCATGCAGTGCAATTTCAGGCTCAGTAACGAAATAAGTGTCAAGAGTGAAAGTATGTTATTAGAATGCTATCTCGTTGGTTCAGTTCGCCGATCTTGATTATAGCCCAACAATGAAGTTCAAAGTCTTTCCCGTTCTAGAAATCCTCGCCAAGTATTCATGCACCCAAAATCTACTTGATCCAGATACCGACAGGGGTGGACTGAGTGCAGACATAGTCGGTAGGGCCGTTGCCACCAGCGCGGCAAGTGGTAGGGACGGCACCGGATCCAGTAATCTTGCCACTGCAACAAAGTAGTCAGTAAAGATGCTTCTCGCATGCAAGGGATTTAATTGCAACTTACCCGTCTTTGAAGTGGCGGCTGAACTTGAGAGCAAACTCGGAGCCCTCCTCGGTGCTGGGGAGCAGCTGGAAGAAGTAGGTGCTGCCACCCTTGCACTGGACAGGCTGGGATGGGAACGTGGGGTTGGAGGCTTCGCAGTGGTAGTCCTGGATGTCGAAGGAGACGCTCTGGATGGTGGTGCCTCCGATGCCAGACCACTTGCGGACGACAAAGTTGCTCACCCAGACATCCTCCTTGGGGTGAGTGGTGGCAGCCGGGGCAGCAGCGGCACTGGCAGCGAAGAGAGCAGTGATGGCAGTAAAGGCACGCATTTTGAGGTTTGGTTGTGGTGTTTGGGTTGCTGTTTGAAGAGCTTAGAAGTTGTTGTTGTTGTTGTTGTTGTTGTTGATTGAGTGTTGATGAGGCTGTTGAGAATGAGATGGATTTCTGATGAGCGGGAGAATCATCGAAGCTTTATACCCAACAGTCGGAGCGATGACTGCCTCCTGCATTTCGTATTCCCAGCTACGCTATGATTCCAAAGATCCTCCGCAGACACCGAGCATCGTGATCTACACGAACCGAGCAACCAGCCTAGCCTGAAAGTCGCTGATTCAGCCGGAGGCAAGATTCCTGATCAGTGTGCGACCAGTCAAGGCGCGAGGAGCTGGGCCCAGATCCCCAATGGGGCAACTAGACGAGGCCCAATACGAGGAGGTGAAGCCACGAAATGGGGAAGGCGGCGGAGGATCGACGCCGCCGGCTATAATTAGATGCGCCACCGGCACTTTGTTTTACGGTTTTCGCATACACGAAGCATTCCCGACGGATCCAGGCCCCAGCTAGTCTTTGGCTCATTGCTTCTTGCCACCTCTTTTACTAAATTATACGACCAAGCATGTGGAGAAATGCAATGTGCTCGTTAGTTTCGTCAAAATCAGCCATCATCATGCGCTGCTTGAAACAGCCACCCATCGAAGTGGCAGGGCAATTTGTCTTTTGGTTAGTCAGGAACGTGTAATCCACAAATCAGGTCATGTTCTAGAAATTCAGGTTTTATGCATGTAGTCCCTTCAAGGTTACGTTACGTCGAAGGTTGGTGACATTGATCTAGCTCAGATGTTGTCGATGGAACAGCCAGTTCTCCCTCTCATTCTTGTTAGTCGTTTCTTGGTCAGTTGGTGTTGGGGCTGATTCAGCCTGAGTAATCCGGATTATAGTTATTCCATGTCCATGTTCCGAGCGCGGCCAATCAAAATATGACTATCTGCCCCCCTTCCTCCACAGCGCTAGCCCAAAGCGTACTAGTGACTGGGAAAGGGCCAATTGCCGCCAACCAATTCCAGATCATTGGCTTCAGAATGATTCCATGGTACTGCAGGGTAGCTCTGCAACCAAATCCTTTCAACCTTGACGAAATCTAATGACATCAAGACAACGCTCTTGAGTGACGTGAAGAATATGGACGGTGTGAAGTCAAAGTCCGCGGATGGTTTTGAGTAAATGTATTTAAAGATGGAAGAAATGATAATCCCCCCAGCATCATGGACTCAGGAACTTGCAGAGGCAATGGCGCGAAATAGGTATGGACATTGGTCAATGAGGGAACGCCATCAATCTGATCGATAACAATTTATACAATTGAGCACTGAACGGAGTAGACCAGACGATGTATTCTTGTATTGGGATACAAACTAACTATTTTAGGAGGGCTGTCTGCTGAACGACTATTTTACCCCTAACCCTGTGTTCGCTAACATGACTCCCCCTCAATTTTGTCTGGCCGACGTTGCTAAGTGAACAACTGGTTGATCTCTTCCATTGTCATGTCGTCAAAACGGCGCTGAACGCCTCCCAAAACAATCTTGAGAACCCCTCCAGTCGTCAGAGGCATACCCTTGGTGGTGTCCACAATATCGCGGACCCCCTCCTTTTCCAAGTCATCGTCTAGCTGCTGCAGCGCAGCACTGGCCCCCGCGTCGTTTCCCACCTGGAAGAATTGGATACCGACTTGGTGACGCGGCGCCCTAAGCCGGTCGAGAGTGGCAGCGACTTTCTTGATCACCTTTCTGGGAGAGTCGGTAGGGATGCCATCGGTGAAAACGATGATGTTGAGCGGTCTCAACTTCTTGTGGCCTTTTCTCGTCATTTCGCGAAGGTAAGGGGACAAGATACTGTTGAGACACGAGCCAGTTGGGGTCATACCCCAGGGCGTAACCGCTGAGAAGAGGTGATGAACCTGTTCGGCGTTTTGGATGTTGGTGTATCCAGTGCCCTTGGTATCGAAACCTCGTATAAGCCCTGACTCGTGGTTCAGGAAGTAGACATCAATGCCATCTGGGTCACGGGACACGCAGATTGGCGTAATTGTGGCGAGAATGTTACGGACCTCGTCCCACCGACTCCCCAACATCGATCCCGAGTCATCGATGACGAAGATTGTGTCAAACAGAGATAGGTAGGCATAAGGGTCTTCAGTCGGGGAGCTTTCTTGGGTTTGGTGGGCACTCGGTGGCTCGTTGGCTTGAGATAAGTCACCCGAAACCGTCGAGTACGCGGGAGGAGGACCGGTGGACGTTCCTGTTTTGGCATGTTAGTGGATTTCTCCATTTCGACGATTGAAAGGTTAAGATACCTTTTTTGGATGTACTCTCAGATGTTCCCATCTGGGTCCCTCTTATGGCTGCTCGCGTGATGGATGATGCAGGCTTTGAAGTTGTTTGTGACGGGTTAGTTGTGATTGTCGAATCGCGGGTGCGTCTGCTTGAAGGCTTCTGGCCCATCGTGAGCGAGGGCTGTTGTGAAGATTGCCAGCGCGGTCGTTGATACTGGAATCTAGTGTTTACTGTCAAGTTTGCGTGGAGCGACGAAGGCGCGTCGAGAGATACAGTCAGTAAAGGTGGAAGTGTGAGCTCCCGTCTCTTCACGAGCTATTGCGATTTATCTATGTTTGCGTCATGACTGCTGTGGGGTCATCTCCGAAGTGAAGGTTTTGCCAACATTGGTCCTTCCCCGTCTAGCTTTCATGTGACCTCGACATTTGACCTTTGTGGCATTCATCTCTGCAACCCCAAAAGTAAATACCTTTGTCGCCGTGAAGGCTCGGCGAAAAGAAAAAGGATTTGCCTTGGCTTGAGTTCTTGCAGACCATGAGCACACGCAATTCTGTTGCATCGCCTTTAGGCAACAAGCGTGATGCGGTGTACGAATGCAGCGCGCCAGTATGTGAATAACGGCTCGAGGGTCGATAGAGGCATTGCTAATCTACTTCTGTAGCTTGATGACTGGGATTGCAATTGTCGAAAAAACCGCAATCGTGTGAGACTATGACTTAAAAGTTTCACGACGAACACCAGTAACAAGCTGGACCGGCCACAAGTATTTTTATGCTAGTATTTGAAGAGTTGCCAAATGATCCCCGTGGGTTTCTGAACAGCTGCTTGATTGTGCTTAGCTATTGAAAATAAGGCATCACTGGAAATAAGACAGGTTAATGATGGCCGTTCCTCATGATATCATGCTCAGCGAGGAGCGGTGCTGGCCTGATTCCACACTGGGAGGACTCTTACAGTGAAGCCTGGCGACAGGGCGCACTCGCAGTTGTGCTTTTGATCGTTTCAAAATAGGAATCGGATTCATGATGCCTTGACCTCGGTGAAGTTGCTCTGTACAGCAGCTTCGTTGAAGGTGCATACGGGCCACCTTGTGTATGTTGGATCAAGCGTTGTCGTTGTTCATTGATTTTTTATCATTCACTTGCCTGATGAACAAGCATGCGGGTCGCAAAAAAAATGGCACACCAAAAGTGGTTGACATAAATTTCCAAACAGGTCTGGTGTGATTTAGAGGCTAGTGTTGACTGATATATTTTGCCCACTAACCGTAACTCGCTCTTATGGTGTGCCATTTTTTTGCAACCTGCATGACAAGGCAGCAGGGGGAGGGTCACTGTGGTCCATAAGTGACATAGTGTTACAACGAAAGGACGATATGGTTCCGGGGATTAGTGCTTAGAGGATCACCCACAAAAGTTCCAATCATCTCCTCTGAAATTGTCAAAAGTGTAAAACTAAGATTGAGGAACATGGTCAGCCTGTACAACGCCATTGGGTTGTGATGAGACCGCTGCCACCGATGTCTTGGAATATTCGACTATTTTGGTTAGAGCTTGGTGCATGACTCTTTTTCCATTTGATGTACCGCGATAGTGCCGCTATCTTTGTGGCTTTTTTTGCACCGGGTTGTGCACAAACAAGTGATTGGCTGGTGTCACAAGGCTAACTGGTCGCCTAAAGCGAACCGAGCGGGGATCTTGGCTAATGACTTCATTTGTGCCATCTCCCTTTTTTCTACCTTGGAGTTGCGAAAACGTTCGTTGAACTTCACCTTCACACCGTCGAGACCTGCAGATTCTGAACAGGTTAGAGGAGCCTATTACAGCCCCCATCACATCGCCACTTTGGCTTCACCATGAATGGAAACTCGAACCGACGAAAAGAACCTGCTATCTTGTCACACATATTGCCTTGCTGCTGCAATTTATTAAGGCATCACTAGAACGCGCCGTGGAGATTCCCAAGAGTCGATAACATATGTCCAGCCCCATGTCATCCTCCGGCCCGCACCTGTCGCCAGGCCCTCGCAATGACTCCAGGAATAGGCCGGTGGCATTTAGCGTTCCAGAGATGCCTTCTAATTCTTCCAGGCCAGGCCTGTCACTGCTAGAGGTAGCCAGAGCGTTCTATGAAGCTAGAAAGATGAAACGCCGGAGAAAAAAGCTATCTAATCGGATAGTGAACTCGATTCTAGGCATTTCGCGCCAGGAAGACTTGGACACGTTTGAGATAACAAATGAAATATCTCTGAATGAAAAGTTGGACAAGATTATTTTAGAACTAAAGCAGAACGTTGGAGATCGAGACTACGTCTTTTTCGCTGATGTCTCTAGAACCATGTATCTTCAAGAATTTGACATACGTTTAGTTTTTGAAGCAATAGCTCATATCGCAAAGCGGATTAGTCCAGGGGGTATGGAGCTTTTTCTATCGTCCAATCCCGAAAAAGGTAATCATGGGCGAAACGTTGAGAAACTTCTCGGCTATTTGAAGAAGCAGGCTTGGGGTGAGAAGACATTTGGCGATAAATTCGAGAAGTTTGTGAATAGGGCTATTCTGCCTCGACTACAAGATCGAACACATCCACTTGTTACGACAACCCAGAGACAGAAACCCTTTACTCTGTTTGTGCTTACAGATGGCCGATGGGGCTGCCACGTTCATGAGGTCGATCATGTCCGCTTTCAAATGCAAAAAATTATGCAACAAATCCTTGAACAAAGTCTACGTCACGAGCAAATGTCTATACAATTCATTGATTTTGGACACGGCGATTTGGGTCATGTCGACTTTTTACCTCAACCTTACCCACTCGGCGATACTGACGACTCATCGCTTCCTGGCTCATATGCGACACCAATACCCACTATGCGCTCTCTAGCAACGAATATTGTTCATATAAACAAGACCGATGCGGACATATTGGATATTTTCGCTGTTGGAGATGATTCAAGTATGGTTTTTAAAGATGACAGATTCGAGCTAGAGAGGCAGCCGATTGTCCCACAACCTGAATCACCTTCACCTTTTGTGCTTGACGCCGACTTGAAACTCAAATCTATTGGTCTTCTGAGGGGTTCGAACAAGCACGAGACTAAGTTTGGTAATGATGTGGGCACCCAATCGTTGGAACAACCAACACACATGAACAACTATGGATGTTCGAGAGAGTCTAATCGAACGCAATTGAAGCATCAGACTTGCGTATCAGAGCTAGGAAATGTTCTGGCGATGAGCATAAGGTCATTTAGTGTGGATATAAACACTCAAAGACGAGCTCTAGAGATATTACCAGAGCTCATAATAGCCTTTCTACTAAAGGCTGGATACTATGATTCTACCCAGAATTTGCAAGAATATCAAAATAGTACGGTATTCTTGTACAACAACACAAGGTAAATAGAGTAAGATGTCAGAAAATGTTGACAGCTATATTACCTGCTTTTAGACATTATTGCCATTGTTTTCTAACCATTCTCCATTGTAGTGATATTGCGGCAGTTGCGCGCTCGAATTTGGATCTGAATGACGGTATCGAAGAAGCCAATTTTATCAACTCTGGAGATTTTGAATGGAAAGCTCGCATAGACCATTGGTTAGCCCAAAAAAGACCATATAAACTTCACCCCCAGCAAGAAGAAGGGTACATGGTATATTTGCACAAAAGTAAAGACTTCAGCTAAACAGCCACAGCTCGATCCGGGAAACCGAGCCCAAGGACGAGGATAACGAACTTGAAGATGAAAAATGGCTTCATGATTGGCGAGAGCACATGCTAAAAAGCACTCACTTAGAATGGCTCGTCATGAGGCTCCGAAATGAATGTGAGCCTACTATTATGAAGCCACTGAACCTTTTGGGCATTAGGCATGTTATCTTGTATACTTTTGCTGTGCCCGAACGGATCAGTAGCAACACGCTCTGCCAAAGTTATAGCGTTAGACTAGAGTTGGATTGGGACGTTCTTCATTTCTTCGAGACGCAGGAGTACGTGGAACCACCCGGCGAGGTACTTGAAAACGTGATTACACTCACTGGGCACCCTTCGGACGCACAAGCATTGACGTGCATCCAATACATGCGCCAAACTTGGCCACTCACAGGGGAGATCACGCTTCAATTAATCAAATTGGTGTTGAAAGATGGAGCGGAACAATCATGTGAGTGTGATTATGGATTCTAGTGCGCCAAGCCTTTACTTAAAATTTACACAGGCGAGTTACCAGATGGCACGAAGCTCAAAGCGTGGATAAGAGGGCCCAAATTCATAGCGGAAGCTCACGGCGTCGCGATTTCAATTAGCGAAACTGCGGAACAGCTTAGCTGGCTAGGGGCCGCTTTGAGGACCTCACCACTGGAGAGCGGGCTTTTGCACTGCGCACCCGCTATTTCCGAATCTGAGAATGTGAACTCCTCATCCACAACCAATAGGGTTTATCGTATTAGTTTCCCGTTTTACGAAGTCTCAAATACTTCAATAGCGGTTAACGGCCAGTGTTGGCACAGCATTTTTAAGAATCCAGTCATTGCGATTGGGTATCCCATTCCTATGAGGGCCAGCAGGGGTACTGGCCTACAAATACCTCTGAATATGATGGCCGCATTGGCCCAGTCTCGTCGAGTTGATAATTTCAATGGTAAAGTATACATCAAAGGTTTTTCAACCTTACTTGTACCTGTGAAGCGAACTGAGGATATTATTCTGTGGCATCTAATTTATAAGACGGATGGTAGCCATATTTCCTTCTTGGATGATTATGTGGAGCAGGAAACCGAGCTATGCCGTCTACCTCTACAAGATTTCCGGCACGTTCTTGGGTGGTGTACTGAGGCTAACTTCTACGGCGGTAAGGACCAGCCCACCAAGCTCCTTACTACGGCTTTCCACTGACACCAACTATCCTGCAGCGTCGGCGTTAGCAAATCACCCCGTCACGCATTCCAGACTCGGTCGACCAAACGCAACAGGAGCGCTTTCCGGCACGTTGATTTCCTCTGGCCGAATCATTACGGGAGACTCATCATTCTGTATCGGCGTAAAAGATAGAGGCATTCATCTATCACGCTGCGGACATATCACCCAACTCCGATGGATCCTCCGCAAGTTTGTGCTGTTGTGGGATGAGGGGGAGAAGAGAGGTTGGCTCATAAACGGAGCGAGTGCGCTGCTCCAATTGGTGCAGTCATCCCTAAAATACGACAGTGAAGGCCCATTTTCGGAAGTGTTCCTTTTCAACGGCGACGAGCTACACCAACCAAGCACACCCTTCACCGCCAAGTCCGCTGTCAGTGTTCTCGTCAATGACCGCAATCGTGCCCTTAGACTTTACAAGGAAGATTCTGGTTACCAACTTTTCCAAGATAGGATTGACCATTTTTATAATATCCTCGAGAAACTGATCGAGCACCAAGATTACATTGCGGGAAGCCCCAGTGGCAATTTGAGTCGCCTACCTCGCGGGTATCTTGAAGGTTGGGACTTTCAAGAGATCTCGAAAATGCATGACAGAATTGCCCCTTACGTGGCAAATATAGACACGAAGGGAAAGAGCTGGGTCGATTTCACAAGGTCTATCAAAGCTGTCACATTGGTTGGGCGAGGCTTTGGCGATATAATCCAGCCAAATCACAATAGTCTTTGTGATCAGTGGGCCAGAGTACCAACTCAGCAATATTACATTGCTAGTTGCATATCTGATTTGCGAGACATTATTCAAGAACGTTGCTATCAAAACGATGGCCATGTTCGTCTCAACGAGACTACAATATGGCATTCTCCAACAAACATGCTTGAGACCTGCCAACACCGAGGCACCTCGAAGAAGCATAATTGCGAGCCAGTACAAACACTGTTCCCATCTGAAATGGCAAAATCACTACAGCCTAGCCTCCACCCGGTTCCCCAAGATAATGGAGGTGCAATTATATTTGGGCATAATTCCAACTTCCCCTGGGTTTGGGAAGACACGGGCCCCCCGGTGAAAATGACTGACAAAGAGGCACTGTCTTTGTCCCAGCCGCTCGACGCGGATTCCGAATCAAACAGAGACAGCGATATTGCCCAGAGTAAAGAATCCTTAAAGATGAGGGACCCCGCATTGTCTTGGTCAGGGACGAGCTCTAGTGTAACCAGTCCTTCAATTAGCTTACACAAACACGATGCGAAAGAAGTCACGGTATGCTCCCATCATTCCATAGTGTATACAAGAAGCAACTATGCTGTGGGGATAATCTGCGCATTACCGAAGGAGCTGGCGGCAGTGCTTTCGCTCTTTGACGTCAGGCATGACCGCCCAAACGAACCTAGGAGTGACAATGACAGCAATCAGTACGAGTTTGGCATGATGGCACAGCACATGGTGGTTGCAGCAGCTCTACCAGCTGGCGAGTACGGGACCAATTCAGCAGCATCTGTGGCGACAAATATGCGTCGCAGTTTCCCAGCCCTCTCATTTTGTTTGGTCGTTGGCATTGGTGGCGGAGTGCCGACAAAGGATAATGACATCCGTCTTGGTGACGTGGTTGTCGGCACCCCTGAAGGTGGCTGGCCCAGCGTGATACAGTACGATCTCGGCAAAGAAAAAGGTTACACTGGATTTCAGAGAACTGGCACGTTGCACGATCCGCCTCGATTCCTTCGCACAGCGATTAGCCACCTCATAGCCAACGAACAGACCTTGGATCTACTTGCCGGGCACCTGGAAACTATCTCACTGCGGAAGGGTATGTCCCGATACAGCTATCCAGATCATGAAGAGGATGTTTTACTTGAGAGTTGTTCATCCTGCCGATCAAGCTGGAGAAAATGCGGCAACAAAGGCGCTCATATACGAAAACGACCTGCGCGCAGAACAAAAACGCCCGTTATCCACTATGGACTCATAGCGTCGGGTAACCGAGTCATCAAAGATGCAGTCTTTCGTGACAAGATGGCACAAAAAGACCCCATTTTGTGCTTCGAAATGGAGGCCGCCGGTGTAATGAATGAGCTAGACTGTCTCGTGATCCGCGGTATTTGTGACTATTGTGACAAAAACAAGAATGATGCTTGGCAGGAATACGCGGCGGCAGCGGCGGCGTCATATGCAAAGGTTTATCTGAGTCAGATATCCCCACATAGCTAAGACGAGGACCGAATCAATAAACGGGGCAAGAGGTACTTGGCTACACAATACTACAATTATTCTTGTGTTGATGTTTAGGTTCTGCTATGTGTAGTTTGAACCACTGATTTTTGAACAGTAATATGCCATCCTTGTCCCACATCTGATTCTTTATTCTGATCAGCGAGGTTGACCTGACTGCCATTGCGCTCATCAACTCCTCCAGCATAATCCGAAATCTCGGATCTACCATCAATTCCATAATTGTTGTTCTCGGGATCATGTCGGCTGTTATTAGTTGCACGCTTGATAATGGTTGTAATCCCGAATCGTGGTTCATCCTCGTCATCGAGTTCGAAATTGTCGGTCCCGCCGCGACTGTAGTTTTCTTTTGGGCGAATTTTATTTGTATTTTGCCGTGTTCCACCCGAGGCGCCGTAGCTTTTTTCTGTGGGAGCACCGAAGAAGCTGCGAAAGAGCGGTCTCAAAGTCGCCAAGCCCGATGCGGTAATGCCTAACCCGGTCTCAACAGTCGACCAGATGGCAACGTCCGTGGTAGCATAAAGAAAGTCATTAAACTCGGTCAAGGTGCGGAGATAGGGCAGTCGGATAATAGTAGCGGTCGAAGCACTTGTCGTTTGTCAGCCCGTGTCGCGGGGGAGGAATCAGCGTAGGGGTCATTACACGGTGCCCGCACCCAGCACAAACATAACGGATATCTTCATCCTTCGGTTCATCTGTAATTTTGCCACGAGAAACATGGGAAGGATACTGTAAGTCCAGTCGGTCCAGCAGCTGATGACGGAATAAGCAATAAAACATTTAGAAATTATCATAGGATCCCAGCAACCTCCGTGCGGGGGACTTTCGGTGTATTGAAGCCAAAACAAAGACGTTGGTCGGCATTGCAAGATAAAGAGGACGAAAAAGGTGAGGCTGTAAAGTTCAGTGATTGCAGTCACAACCAAGATGATGACTTTGTGATATTTATGAGTGCAAAGCCGCAGCAAGAATATGGCGATACTCGCTTTAAGGGCCATGTTGCTCAATACGTAAGTAATTTCACAAGTCCACCATGGCTGTTGCTTCGTCAACTAAGGGGTGATGAAAATTCAAAATCTTATTGCTCACCTTCATCGCCTTGGGAATATTCCCAGGATGGATATTTTTAAGGTGCTGGCCGGAGCCATAATGCGCGCCAACAAGTGCATTTGAGAGATAGACCGTAAAGAAGCACTTTGATGCGTTAAAGTAGTTGAAAAGGGCATTGACCAACGGAGTATACCTGAGCAATCACAGCAAGCCAATCATCGGCAGCAAAGGCCTTAATGACCCAGCCTCGACAGTAGACTCTGAGGAGAGTTGAGATCCATGACAGAACCACAAAGGTCAAGTTGACGGCAGTGATCTGTGGTGCGCGACTTTCCGCTGCCATGGGGTAAGAGGGTCAAACTTGTGGAGGAATGGGCAAGAAACGATGTGGCCGCCATCTCACGACATGTTGCGAGGTAAGAACGGGTCAGTGCCCGACTGGGTTTGCGTCCAACTTATGAATTAGGATTCTTGTGGATCTGGATGAATAATCGAGAGCGGCGACAATCACACACACCAGGCCTCATTGATGAAGGGCTGTTTGGGTGGTTGGTGTCGGATCATCTCTTCCGATGTTGGGAACACAAGTCATGTTCTTTGCTTTCATTGGACGGCCTCGAAACTAAGATCGAATCAAGTTGATGTTTGGCAATTTAGAATTCCGCCATGACATATTTGGCGTCAAGGCTCAGCGGAGCTGACTGACTCTGGCCTCTCCACGCTCCCCAGAATTCGGCTCCACCCAGCGGGGAGAACACGATAATCAATAGTTTTACCACACAAGACGCGCGTCAGCCACAGTGGCTGTCTAGGACAAAGATATCCTGACATATTTCGTCTCATGGAACTTCTGTATACAGGACAATGAGACTGTCTATTTTGCATTCAGTCACCATGTAGTGACGGCTAATACAAACTGAAATCAGTAACTCTGGGGAAGCGGAGACATAGTTATATTACGATGATAATTTCACTAGCTCAAGGTCTAAACGAAGGGCTTGGAAATAAGACCCTTAGGCTTTGTGGCGTCATTCCTCAGCGTTGATTATATCTCCATTCCAACAGAGATCTGTAGCTTCCTTGTGGATTCAATCGTCCAAGCTTTTGTCGCAGAAATGGAACAACGCAAAGGAAATCGCAGCTGGTGGCACATTCTCAACCCAAAGCACACTAGAAATCGCCTTTGAACCGTTTCAACGGAAACAGAAAGTCAAGTCAGAGATTCGAGAACCTGTATTTTTTTATACTGTTCGGCTGCCCTGTTTACACATCCTCCTTCTTGGTCCCTCATTTCGCAACCGGCGCAATCTAATGGCAAGTCCATGAAGCCGCGGGAGAATGGATGATCGAAAAAGAGCAAAGTAACATGGTTTTGTTGGACAGTTGTGCAATGAACGCGGGAAAGATCACCAGATGACAGACGAGAAATAGCATTTTCAGTCATAGCCTGCATCTCGCTGCAATGAGATTGCAGAAGATGTATAAAGCTATCGAAAATACTGTACTAATTATTTAGAAGATAGCTACAGCATTCGGCGGACTGGCGACGCCACCGGGAACCTTTCACTCTAGGTTAGCAACTTGAAAAAAAACGAAATGATAAATCTAGGATAGAATACCTTGAGAGGAACACTGCTGACAAAGAATGACCACCTCTGAAGCTCTTGGCACTTTTGGCTGAGGGCTTCAAGGTCAAACATCTCCCCGATGGGGCATCCCCAGCCTGCAAGCAGCCACTGATGCAAGAGCCCACCTCCTTGCATTTCGGCTTCCCATGCCTCGCCTTTCCAGCTCTTTCCCAAATTGGTGTGTGATCCACTGATTGGTGCGCGCTCGAAACTTGGGGCATCGCTTGCAACCGCTGAAAACTCGGATTCCCAAATCCACTGGACCATGTCGGAGTTGGATGCGACGCCGAGGAAGTCTGGCTGAGCTCGCTCTGGGATTGCCTTTTGCTGATCCAACGTGAGAGCGTTGTAACCAATAGTAAATCCTACTCGAACGAAAAGAATGTCCCCGGGGCGCAGTTCGACGCCCTCATCTTCTGCGATATTCTTTAAGGTGGACAGAGAGATTTCCGAGCTACTGAATGGGTCTTCCGCTTTGATGCCATGTTTTTGGCAGTACGCCGGGTAGTCTAGAAGAACGCCACGACCGACGATGCCACCTTTCTCAACCCATGCTGTTGGGTTGTTAGCGGGCTCCTCTTCGGCAACTTGGTAGTCAGGATTCACCATCGATGCCCAACACCTCTGGATCATCCAAAGTCTCTGGGCCATGGTCGTTATAGAACTTCTTGGCTTGCTGATATCCTGTTCAATGTCAACTTCTGAACGAATATCATGTTTTTGGAAAGTCAGGCACCATAGTGTCTAAATCCATCCCATTGGCTGCTACATTGAGTATTGAAGCTTAAATGGTCATCGTTGACAATTTTGTTTGTCCCATCTGGATGCTTCTTGATGATTCTCTTTTGCTCAAATGAGGGCCGGTCAAAGCTTGGATGCAATGGCTTGTTGAGGTGCCAGTCGAGGGACACTCGATCTCCAGTCCGTATCTCGCTGGCTGCTGACTGGGCCACCAGCGCGGGAGTGAGCATGTTCAGCGCTCCCAGCGAGTCATTTGGACCATAGAGCCCCCAGGCATTTCCCGGTGGCCCCTTGGGATCCAGAGGTAGGGATGAGAAGGGCGGTCTCCGGGGTGGTGCAGCCATGGTGAATATTGCGCGTGTTTCCAGGTGAAAGAGTGTGTCTTCAATTCATATTTGGTCAGGGATAAATCCCGCTGCTGACGTTTGGAAAATGGACAGTCGGACCCGACACCGGCCAAATATGCGCTACGGCCCTGTCACCGATGCATAGTGTCCAAGTGGAGTCAACATTGAGGGTCAACGACCAGGGACATGGTATCTGCAGCTCCACAATTGCCGGGTAATCGGCTTATAATGCTCCTCATCTTCATATGTTGATGTGCCCCATGGGGTAAATTCCGGGGACCCCATGCGTTCCCTCAGCATAACCTTTCCCTCAGCATTCCCTAATCCAATGTGGGCTATTCGTTTCAGTGTAGTCATGTGTCCATGTTTCAATGCGAGCAACTTGGACCACGAGAACGAGAAGAATTCGTCGTTCAAATCTTTCTTTACTGTCATCCATTCGAAATTCTTCTCGTTCAATCCAGGCTTGAATTCCGATCATAAATCTTGAAAACACAGCGTATGGGGCTGGAAGCATCATGGCTGACCTGGATCGCAATCAAAAGACCGATGTGGAAAACGTTGAGCTCCAAGATGCCAAAAAAGCACAAAGCAATGATTCATACAACTTTAGCGGTCGCACTGCAGAATGGCACCTTGAATTCAACAAGAAGCTATTGAGAAAGGTTGACATCCGAATGATTCCACTCCTTTGCCTAATGTTCTTTCTAAATTACCTTGATAGAAGGTGGGTGAGAGCAAAAGTTCAAATCTGAAAAGCTTGCTCCATGTAACTGACTCAGAGTAGCAATCTCTCACAGGCAAAGCTAGGCGGATTTGCCGAAGATATTGGATTAAAGGGTGTCCAGTTTAACACAGCAACGTCGATCCTCTTTGTTGGATACCTATTGATGCAACTACCATCCAACCTTATCCTGACGCGTGTGAAGCCTTCGGTATACCTCCCCTCGTGCATGCTGGTGTGGGGAACTATCGCTGGTGCGCAAGCCGCTGTTCAAAGCTATGGCGCCATTGTATCTACAAGATTTCTGCTCGGATTTGCCGAGGCGCCGTACTTTCCAGGCGCTGTGTTTCTCATGTCCACGTGGTACACCCGTGATGAGTTGAACAAACGGTTTGCCTTCTTCTACACGGGGCCGGCCTTGTCAAATATGTTTGGAGGACTGCTCGCTGCCGGAGTTTTGAATAACCTCGACAACAAAGGGGGGCTGGAAGGGTGGCGCTGGCTGTTCATCATCGAATCAATAATGACCGTGTTCATCGCTGGCATCGCCTTCTTCTCGCTACCCAACTTTCCCGCAACCACTCCCTGGCTTACCGAAGAAGAAAGGGCCTATGCTGTATGGAGAATCGAAAATGACATAGGTACCGACGAGGGCAACTACGTGGAGCCTACCATGCTTAAGAGCGCGCTTCTTGCTGTTCAAGATTACCGCACCTGGGTGTTTGTGATAATGCAGCACGGTGTCTTGCTTTCTCAGACAGTCACCTTCTTCTTTCCCAGCGTCGTGGAAACTCTGGGCTATGGCAACACCACAACATTGCTTCTCACGGCGCCAATCTGGGCAGCCACGTTCATTTGCAATCTGATTATTCTTTGGTCCAGCTCACGCACCGGCGAGCGTTGCTTCCACATGTGTGGATCCATGCTCCTCACAATCATCGGGAACATTATGCTAATCAGCATTCATGTACGGGGTCCTCGGTTTCTGGGCATGTTCTTCATGGCCATGGGCGCACAGCCGGCTTTCATGATTGTTCTTGCGTGGATCCCGAACACCTTTCCCCGACCGCTTGGCAAACGCGCTGCGATCATTGCCATCGTCAACATGATTGGAAACACGTCGAATATTTACGGTAGCTACCTGTATCCCGACAGTGCGGCTCCACAATATGTCATTAGCGGAGTAGTGATAGCCAGTGTGGGTGTCGTATGTTGCTTACTGGCGGTCATTATTCGTTGGGTGCTGATGAAAGAGAATAAGAAGATTGATACGTTTGCTATCGCAATACATGAAGAAGGCGGGCCTGAGCTATCAGCTCATCCTAGCTTCAGTGGTGACGAGGAGCGACGTGAATTGGCTCGACGCGGATTTCGGTATATTTACTAAACTTCAACGTTGGAGGCCATCTTCGCCAGACAGGTGATAGCCCACATTCAGAGACATCGTGTCATCTCGGATTTAGCGTCACCAAAACATAGTGAATGATGATACTCCAACGCCCCTATTCATATTTGATTTTCTTCTATTTTATTTATTATTATCCCCCCAATGGTTCCCCGTCCGGATTCTGCTTGCATGACTAGACCCATGCACACAAATCCCCCCTCAGCTCGCTAATTGAGCCGAATAAGGACGATTCAAGAAATTTGTCAGAGTTTTTAAAACGGAAATTTCAGTAGCAACTTGCTCTCTTTTTTCCCTTTTTTCCTTTTTCCTGTTTTTCTCCTCGTGATGGAAGCGAAGTGGCAACCGCCGCCATCAGTCGTTCATCACACCACAGAAAAGCAGACCCACAAAAAGTATGGCTGCTTGAAAATGGCCTGACTGGCAATGACGAAATAGACGGGTGGCACTTGAATACTCAGCACTTCGTCTGGGCGGTATATATAAGTGGCGATTTCATTAGAAACGAATGGCGCATCGATTCATTACAATCAGGCATTATTCAACAGCCAATTGGCCTGTTCAGTCAATCATCCTCGTTCGCCATCACGTTTATTTTTATCTTCAGTGCCAGTCAAGCAACATGACAACAAATTCTTTTGGAACAGCCTTGCCGCCGTTTGATTTCCCCAAGTCAGAGTCCATCAATATTCCAAGATATGCCAAGGCGGCCAGGTTGTTCCCTGTAGCTATTTTCACAGCCACCTGTGTGGGTAAGCTTCGTTCTCAATGTACAAAACAAGGCGCATCGTATTCACACAAACTCCCATCAAAGCCGCGTGGTACTACGTCAATGCACCTGCGCAAAAGACACCAGTTGCGGGGCTCCCTTTTCCTGGGGTGTCTGCAACTTATCAGAACCAGCCAGCACAGACTCAATCACTGAAACGAGGCCCGAACAGGAGCCGTCCTGTTCCACGGGGGCCCAACGGAATATCGCCATATTGGGGATGACACAATTTCCAGTCGCCAATAGCAGCTTGGGCCCATTCACGACGTATGAGATTATGGTTTTGAATTGAACATGGTGTCAGTTTATTGCAGTTTGGTTGTTCAGGTAGCACACGTATTGTTTGTGCCAACTCATGTCGCTGCTATGGCAAAAGAATCAAGGCCAACGGAAAGAAATATAGTATGATAGCTGTTATTAGATTGCCCCGCGAATAAGACTCATGTTTTCAATACAAAACGTGGTGGTCAATTGCTAATCTGTTGTCGGGCCAAATATTGCGAGTGCCCACCCTGGACCTCAAGGAGGAGCTCGGACCTGTCCGCTTGTGGCGCCACATCACTCGCTTTTTGTGGAGCAATGTGCACAGCCACGACCAACTTGTTCAGCAGACAGATGTCACAAGCCAATATTGAGTGGAAAATATCCTGCTGATCTCACCACTTCTGCGACGAGTCCGCCATGTTGTATGCATCGAAACCGGTCATCTCAACCAATAAATACCGTTATAAAAACTCTCCAGTTGAATCATATCAAATTTACTCTCAGTGCTAATTGCTATCGCATTATCATTTAAAATGACACAAAGCTGGTTATGTTGGATCACCATGACCTGTCGTCACCGCCACTGTAATCGGAGCCATTATATTTGTCACAATTACTTCTGACTATTATGGTTCTAATCTCGCTTACGATTAACACATTAGAATGCCGCTTAGCTTTCAATTGATATTGGCAGTTTGCTGCCACAACGTAGAGCTTGAGGTAATCCCAACGACGTTGCGCGGGTGGCATGAAAGTCACAATCAATCACAGCCACAGCAATAAGTTATTGAATCATCCATAGAATCGCCTCTCAATACACAGTCCAGCCTTGTTCCTCTTTTCAATCAAGGCAATGCGATGTTCCAAAGGGCCAAGCGAATATACTGGGTTTCACGCATCAGAATTCGGAGGGTGTTCCTTAGGACGGTAGCAGTTGTGCAACGCTATGGCTGAGTGAAACTCGAAAGTGCAGGTGGCGCGGGTGCCATGTGACTACAAATTAGTAATCATGCATTTTGCCAACTATTAATCTGGTTCGCTAAAATGCTCAGTCAGCTTTGTTGCAGCCTCGTTTTGGATCTCTGCCTAATAAAGGTGCCAGATGCGATGCCTGAAAGCATAATCCCTAGCTTTGACACACCTGGCACCGAATAAAATGACATTGGAAAAGACTTCAACCTACCAGAGCGTCCAAACAGGCCCATGGACAGACTATGATGCCCACAGTGAGAACCAAGCTGCTCTGCCAATCATTCGTAGCATACAGTGCTGACTTCCTCAGGGTGGCGAATATTGATGTATGATCAACGGGCAGCCATCTCTACAGCTCTGATTGCTGTCTGGCTATCTCTGGCGTGGAAGCCTGTTCTTCGGATAACAAAGCACCTGGTAAAATACCTTGCAGTATGGCTGGTGCGTCGAACGAATGGGAACCGTGATACCCAAGAGAGCCAGATCAGGCGACCTCTTTTATCATCCGATGACGACGAAACAGAAGCAGCAAATTCTCCAACTATAGTGGAGATTTTGGAGACATCCGAAGGATTAAGTGATTTGTGGTCCAATATCTTCAAGTACATTCAGCTGAGGCACTCTCAAAACAAGATCGAGTCTGTTTTCGTTGGTCTATTCCTTTCCACAATCTTCGTTGCGTGGATTATTATTGGTGTGTACTCTGCATCCATTGAAACAGACAGTGCAGCCTTATGGGCATCCGATCACTGTGGTGTTTGGATGTTCGATTCCGATGACGCTGGCGAAGGAGCGGCCACCCGTGCTGATGTCTACGACCGAAGCAAAGAATCGCGAGCTGGAGAATATGCCAAGAATTGCTACCAATTTCCAGATAATTCAGTGCTAAAAACCAACGATTGCAACTTCTTCTCTCAACCTGCCATCCCATTTACCAACACGACTACCTACAAGTGCCCGTTTCCGAACAAGACGATTTGTGCCCCAGCTACACAGGCCATCACATTCGACACAGGACTTATCGATGCGAGCAGAATAGGAGTTAATCAGCGCATTTCATACAAATTCCGCCGATCTACAACCTGCACTCCCCTCAATACCGACAGTCCGTTTGTTGAGAGCGAGGGGGAAAATGAGAATCAGACATTCTACTACAACTACGGGGAGACGGGAGACCCCGGCCAGAGAAAGAATCACACATTTACCAGTGTGGGAAATCCGTTCAATATGTTAGCACGTGCTTATAATGTCAAGTAAGTTGTATAGCAGCAGATTGAGCCATTATCGTTAGCGATTCTAATGTCGAGTCACACACAGTGCATACGCAACTTCATGGTATCCAGACGTAGACTATTGGACGCCAAGGTCAGAGCTGAAGCCGCCTGAAAACAGCACCATGACCATTCTTTTTATCTCTGCGCTCCATATATTATACCTCGACCCGAGCCAGGATCCCATATTTAGCGCCGACGAAAAATACAATCTTGACACATCTTGGTGGTATAAATCAGATCGCAAATTCGGAGTTCTTGCCTGTATTGACCAGCATCAACTTTGTAGTCCTGATGGGAAAACCTGTTGGTCTATGAGGGAAAGGCGCGAAAATCTCCCTGCAGGGTATTGGCTTATGAAGCTCTCGTTGGATGCTTCCAACATTTATGATGCTATTTCCCACCGTTTAGGCTCTGCGCTAATTGCGCAGGAGCTAGTCTCCCAATCCACTTCGCCTGGTCTTGACAAACATCACTGGATGTCTGAAGCTGCCCGCCTATTCGCTACTTCATTGGCACGGATACAATTTGACGCCTGGAGCATCGCTAGCGGGGAGGACAGAGGGCAAGAGGGGTTTACTGATAATACTCCGGTGGAAGCCAGAAACAAATTGTGCGGCCTCTTCAAGTTCAAGAGCACCGGATACAAAAATTTGGAACTGCGGTTTCTTATCCTTTCTATTTTGGCAACTCCATTGCTTTTTTTGCTGGGTCTGGAAATAAACAAGGCTCGAACCTTGGAGAAGCTATATTCTAAATGGGCCTCTCTGAAATGCATCTGCACAAAGCTAGCGCACGCGTGTATGAGGCTGCTGATGAACGCACATCGAAAGGAAGAGAACAATCCAACAGTCGGAGGTGGACCCAGTGTTAATGAGCTCTCAAGGGAAGATGAATTCAGAAGTAACGTGCACGACGGACAAACACGAATTTCAGGATTTGATGGAGCAGGACAGGAGCGAATAAGTTCAGAATCCGAACAATCTAGACAGATGGAACAGTGTGATGAAACTCAAACGAACTCTAGTCCAGCTGAGGCTGGCGAGCAAATTCTCGTTTTGTTTTTTGTCATTTCCCTCTTATGTATCCCCCCAAAGAAGATATGGGCTTGGTTACATGGATATTTGAAGTAATTTGCAGAGGCCGTTCCGCTGGTGGGAACAGGACCCCATCAATGTCAGAAACCGAGGGGCAGACTGCCTGGATATAGATTTTTAAATCCAACGGTACAGCAACCACAGTGGTTGCTGGAGCCTAAAGGTAACGCATGAAGAAACCCCTTCAAAGCTATCTCCAATACAAATAGATCATAATAAAACCATGCTCTTCCTACCAAGATTGTGCATTCCAAAACACACACACACCATTCCTTGCCAACGCCCGAATAAATAACTATATTTAACCATTATAGACACAGATACGCCTAAATCATTGAGGAATATCGTAGCTCTGGAATACTCCTCGTGTATCAACCCTTGCCCGTGCTCTGGAGCATTATGGATTCTTCTCCTGTTCGGGGTTACATATTGCCAAAGTATTTGACAGCCCGATTCTCTTCATGGATCCTAGGTATCAGTAAGC
Source organism: Calonectria crousiana (assembly GCA_013406985.1). Taxonomy (NCBI): domain Eukaryota; kingdom Fungi; phylum Ascomycota; class Sordariomycetes; order Hypocreales; family Nectriaceae; genus Calonectria; species Calonectria crousiana. The sequence goes on along the minus strand of VTGD01000005.1, from coordinate 397,827 downwards.
TTGTATTTCGTGGAAATATTTTGGGGGAAAAGGCAATTACGGGGTTAATATATGTCAACAGTTCAAAGCTACCACACCTTAATAATTGATTACTTTCAATATATAATGATATCGACTCTCCAGTAGTCTCACTGTCAAGCGAGGCGCGTGTCCTGGAATAGCTGTTGTTCTATCTGCGCCGGTCAAATCGGTCCTGGTTATGGTTCTGTCGGTGTCTATTTTTAGCTCGCCTCCTCTGGTACTCCTCATCGGTTTCCTCGTCGTTGACTTCACTGGACGGAGTTAGGCAAACAGCACTGCAGCATGTTGAAATTCGTCATTACCTATTCACTGGAACGTAATATGTGGATATTTGTGGATCGTCAAGTTGGTTGACGGTTCTTCGACCATCAGGTATCGATCGTGGTGTAGCATGATCATATCGGCCTGGGTTATGGTTTGCAAGAGAAGTTGGAGCAGTGTTGTTATAGGCGGTATTAGGGGGGCCTCCGTCTGTTTGCGTTTGGTAGCTAATTGCACGTTGATTGGGATCATGAGTTGGATATGTCTGGTAACTACTTGGGAAAGATTGCGATGGCCTTTAGAAATATCAGTGTGCATACAAGGAAGGCGAGACGGTGAGAATAGCTGATTACCAATAATTTGAATCGTTATACATCGCAGGCGAGCCATGTGGTTGATATGTCTCCTGACCGTATTCATTTTGGGAGCTGCCATTTGGGTATGTTGCATCTACTTGAGTAGTTACACCATTTGTATAGCTAGCCCTGACATTGTCCTCTTGTCCAGAAAAGCTGGGTGAGCCAGCATAAGGACCCGAGTTTGAGGACCGAGTTTCACGATCACCCGCCCGTCGTCTCTCAGAATCCCTATGGCGGTTTGAACGGGACATGCTGTTATATAAGGGCCAAATGCCAGGGGATGAAGGTACTGGAGAAAAGGCCAAAGAGACACAGGGTGGACGTGGACCGACTCTTTACCTCTTCTCCACCGGATGAGCCGATTCGATGTGGTGATCTCTTGGCTGGAAGACCGACAGTAAATCGTTTCCACTGCGATGAGCCAAGTTGCAAGATAAATGAGTAGGCTGAGCCAAAAGGAATGAACAGCCAGTAGCCTAGCTTATCGCGCGGCCTTTGCCTGATGGACTGAACTGGCAGGTAGTATTTGGTATGACTGTGCCAGCCAAATATCATACTTTAAATCAAAATCGCTTGATTATTCTGCTATTTGGACCAGAAAACCTCTCAAGGATGCTACATGGTCCCTGCAAGAGACAATCAGCAGGGAAGAAAGCGGTAAGTAAGCTAGAAGTGAGATATTTTTGCAAGGTGACTGCACGAGGAGGTGATAATTGGCAGGGGCTGTGCGTGTCACGCGACTCAATTAGTACGTACCCCAAGTGCACTTTTTTGTGATTTCGCAATGCTTGTTCCAATTTCGATGCATCAAAGCGGTGTATTAATGGCGATAATTGAGCAACTCGGCCGAATCATATTTAGCAGGTTTTCTTGTTCTTCATTAGGCAGTTAGAGAGAGGGGATATGTTTGAAACGCCTGCCGGTTCATCAATCAACTCGGCACGGTTTATCACTTTGAATACCGTGAGCCTGCACTCAACTACCAAGCCAACCACAACCCTTCAATTTGAAGATATGCAATTTTATTTTCAAAGTATATGGTGCTATCTATATTAGAATTTGATTCATTGATACAAAATCATATTACGTCTTTATGCTCTTGTTTCTTTACCTTGTGCTTGAGGTAGGGTACCTCGGTGCAAGCTTACGGCACTCAAAGGGACAGAAGGATTGCAATAGTCGTTATTGGAAACCTAGCTAAATATTTACGACGTGATGGCATTCCTTCCAAAACTCTCGACTTCCCAACCGAGAAATCAACGCCATGTAGCGTCTGCTGGCTTGAAATGAATTAACCAAGAGGGTTCAGCCGTCAAATGACTAACTGCTACTCGCAGGTAACTCTGAAATTCGCACACCAGCGTCGTTCCTTGCCGCCGCGTTGGCTTCGGGGTAGTAAATAGGCCGTGGCATCAATGTATTTATCCAGCTCGTCGCTGCCAAGATATACACTCTTAGACCATCATGCTGATCGCATTTCATATGGTGTTTGTCTCGGTGCAGGTGGCTGGGCTGTGGTTGCTCTCATGAACTATCCATGACATCCGGGTGTCCGTTCCAATTGCTCATTCTAATGAAGTCAAAGACGACACAGGCAAGCACACAAGTATCCGCAATAGTTGGTAGAACTTGAGCAGAAAGCGTAGCTAGGTCTACAACACATGCCGCTGGTACCAAGCAAGCCAGTGTAGCAAGAATGGCGAGTTGCTGATACCGGTCTTTCCACTCGTCCTGTTCGAACAAGCTGAAGACGGCAATCCAGTGTATCAACGTCGCCACCGCTAACAAAAATAGCAGAGTCTCGCATGTGTATAATGGCTGGAGTATTTGAGGAAGATGGGTCGGATATAGCAGTGTGCGAGGGTTGCATGCCTATCACAACATGGTTTAGTATGGTGTTTACCAATTCAAAAACCAAGAAATGTCTGTACAGGATAAAGCTTCCAACACGTGCGGTCAAACGACGTGGGAATGAGTATCAAATTGGCCGTTGCTGTGCAAGCCACAAAGAGTCTAAATAGCAAGGGCGCCGTATTTCTCGGCTTTGGGTTGGATCGGTACGTTTGATGGGAATTATCGTCGATTCGGTTCTTGGGCATCGCAGGGGCATTGGCACCGGCACTCGCATGTTCCACCTCGTTGTCTTTAACCATTTAGTAGAAGATGCCTCCGTCCGTCCGTAATGTCGATGCTACAACACGAGGTGCAGTGTCTGAGTGCCGTCAAGGTTTTCGACGTGGTTCGGCTTGGTGATGGTGGTTTGGGGATAAATTTACTTGGTCTTCTACCTCACTGAACAATCTTGTCAAGTCGCTCAGGCGAATAAAAATTGACAAGGCAAAGCGGCGGAGAGGGGAAGTAGAGCTGGTCCAATAGCGCGTTGACACGATGCAAGCGCATGGAGGCGTCCTCAGCCACCTTGGTTCGCGCATGGTTCGCATGGTTCGCCCAAGGCGCATGAAGTGCCTCGCGCAATAAATATTAGATCGCCCTTTGGGCGCGTGGGATTTCATCCGCATATCCAGCCGCCCCCGCCTAGGTCTACGCCTTTTTCGTCCAAATTCCGTGTGCGAGGTTTGCTCTACACAACTTCCCTCCCTCCCACGCTTCCTCCCTGTTATCCTTATGAAAGACTCTCTGATTGTCCTGATACAACCTAAATCTCATCCAAAGACCACTACTGCGTTCCGCTGTCCCTCCATTTGCCCGTTTTAGCCCACGGTTGAGTATTGATTACTTTCAAATCCCGAGAGCTGTGGACCGCAAACACCATCAAGTTCAATGCCAGCAACCGTCAACGCCATCAGATTTTGTCTATCAATTTTTGTCTGTGTCAGCAAAATTCAGGCAGATACACTGCATTGGGCGCTACCAGTAGCTATAGTGTAAGAAACCTTCTGCTTGGTGAATTTTAGCGATCTTTTCTCATACGCAGCCATAGGTGCTGGCTTTTGTGGGCTGTGGTGTGCTTTGATAGAATTCGTAAACAGCCCGATATTTTGGAGTATGGTTCATCATGTCCCAATCTCGATGTCTTTTGCTTAACTTGTGTTTAGAAATCCTTGGTGGGCTTTGCTTTGTTTTCCATCTTTGGTGGGAGTATATATCTCTACCGAATTTCGTCTGGAAGCTGCAACTTTTGCGCTGCCCGTTTGGGTTGAGCTTTTCGCGGCTTCCATCCGACTCTACAATATTCGATACAGACAACAGCAACCACTGCTCCCTTTAGCTGGCCCGAGGCCTCCACCAGCAATTCGATCCTAAAATCGGACCATCCAAGCTTCTAATCATTCTTTCGCACCCAACTGGATTTCCATTCTGAGCCATGGATTTAACCAAGAATAATTGGGTGACTTACCTCCGAAATAACCACAAGAAAGAGACCGCAAACACTCTCATTTGCTCGGTATGTGCAACTGAGCTTCCAAATAAGTGGGAATCATTCCGTAGCCACATCCAGGCGGATCTGACGACCCACGCTGCCTGGGATTCTGAGGAGGCCATTAAAAACGCATTTGAAAACATGTGCGTAAACAGAAAGCTGTGAGTATCTCCATACTGTTTTGGAGGAGCAAATCTAACATACTCTAGGCAATCTCAAACCCAAATCTCAGGTCGGCGACGAAAGCACGCAGTGCGTGAAATGAACGAAGCGAACGATCCGGGTCCGCAAAACTCTTACAATGAACTAGAACATTCCAGCGAACGGAGACGAAAACGGCGTTCCCCGTCAGCGCCTACAGAACAGCCAGCGAAAACCTCCACCCCCAGCCCCTATACAATGAGGTCAAGAGCAAGGAATCTTTCAGATAAGGTCGTATGGACTGAAGGGGATTCGCCAATAACAGAGGGCGAGAAGGGACGATCAGTCCCAGTTTCCCCCGCTTCGGACTCAGGACAGCGACCTCATTCTACATCTGCACGAACCGAGTCTCAGCGAATTTGTGACTCAGGATTGCAGATGACTCTTCAACCAGAGACCAGACCCATATCCCAAGACCAGTTAGTTGCAGAAGTCAAGGGTATTTATGCTGGTCTGGTTATGTTGGAAACAAAATGCATTGAGGTCGATAATGCACAAACCTCCAATACAGATGCCAACAAACTCAACAACGAGCAGTGGCAGGCTTTAATTGCCTTGCATAGAACTCTATTGCATGAGCATCACGACTTTTTTCTTGCCAGCCAACACCCTACGGCGAGTGAAGCGTTGAAGCGGCTTACATCAAAGTACAGCATGCCAGCTCGGATGTGGCGACATGGAATTCACTCTCTTCTAGAATTACTGCGGCATAGACTGCCCACATCCATGGAACATATGTTGACATTCCTATACCTTGCGTATAGTATGATGGCCCTGCTTTATGAAACAGTGCCAGCCTTTGAGGATACCTGGATCGAATGTCTTGGGGATCTTGGTCGCTATCGAATGGCAATTGAAGATGATGATATACGGGATCGCGATGTATGGACCGGCGTCAGTCGACACTGGTACAGCAAAGCATCTGACAAAACACCCACCACCGGACGACTTTATCATCATCTGGCGATCTTGGCCCGGCCCAATGCCCTTCAAAGACTCTACTATTATACCAAGTCGCTTTGCGTCCCGATTCCTGTTCCAAGCTATAAGGAGAGCATTATGACTCTCTTTGATCCACCCCTGAGATCTAATTCCTCAAAACTAGCCCCGGTTGAGGCTGCATACGTTCTTGTGCATGGAATCCTTCTCTCAGCTAAATCCAAGGAAAAATTGGAAGAATCTGGGAGAGACTTCTGGGAATTACTAGACACTTACATTGGTCGAACCCTGAAACGATGGCTAGATGCAGGGTTTGTATTATTTTCCCTTCCTTCTTCTAACAATATTAACATGGCTTAGATATTTCATCGGCATCCCCCTTGCCTGCAGCCTTCTCGGGTATGGAGACGACTCTGGCCTGTTGATGAGAGCACTCGGAGAGCAAGTCGATGATACCGATATCGCAACAGAAGACAGGGAAATTCATAATTGGGTTGACACAAATACTCTACCTTTTGTGCATACAATTTTGGGTTTCTTGAGCTACCTTGACCAATCCACCCAAGCAATAGCTCATATCGAAGAGAATTATCCATGGAAACTTGCTTCAATCCTTCTTAACTCTCTGATGAACTCATTTGAAAGTGGATCAAGAATTGAAAATGAGGTTCCTATGATTGAGAAGGACGATCTGCCAAGACCTTTGCCAGAAGATTGGGCTCGGCGTGGCCCCATCTATGCTGGGGACTATTTCCCCAACAGCTACTTTCACAACCGGGATTATCTCCATACTGACTTTTTCAACGAAGAAGCCAGCGGGGACGAGAAATATTTTGAGTCTGTCTCCATCATCGACGAGAGCCAACTAGAGACCGAGTCTTTCAGCTCCGACTTCGACAGCAAAGTAGACCAAAAGTATTTCAACATCCCCCGATTGCATGCGAAGAGGGACATTACCAGGAATGATCATCGACATCAGCATCTCGAGCGGACGCAAAATACTCAGGTCGATATAGAGATGGGCTCTATAATTTCACCAGATATGGCATGGTTTAAGGAAATTCCTACAGTCATGGTCTATTGATCCCACAAGCCTCTTTTCAATCACAGCTTTCGCAATGCCTACCTAGCCCTGCCCGTACTCTACACATTGTCTCGTTACGGGATATCAGCCATCCATTCAGGCTCTTCCTTCAACAAGGCGAGTATCTCTCTATCGGATTAAGTTGTCCGATATACATGGGTCCAAGACCGGTATATTCTTGGCCTTTTAGGTCTCCCCAATGCTGATCAGAGAATTGGAATTCCTGAGTGTTTGATCCTGGTGCGGACAAAAGCTATCACTAGCTATTGAGGCTATCGACGAAGTGTGACAAAAACCATATTTCTTCTTCCGGACCTATATAGCAGCTAAATAAAGAAAAATAACTTCCGGAAGAAAACGCGAGCAAAATATAATCGGGCGGTGACCAGAGATCACAGAATTCCTCCAGTTAACATGCTTCCAATTTTGACGAAACGTCCTGTCGCACTAAGACTAGCGCAATACAGCTGGCAACTATTACCACAGGCAGGGTCGCCAAAAGATTAAGAGGCTTGCCAATTTAATTCTACATCACCTGAAAAAACATTACTATGGATAAATCGCAAATGGTATCGTTGTGGCAACCCTCAAGTGAGCAACAGAGCAGTCAGGTCGCGGCATTCTATCATCTAAAGGTGAACTGATAAGATTTTTATTATTCTAAGCAGGCCACTGGCTAGATTTCAACACTAATATCCACCCTCGAGTATATGCACATTCCACCACCGTTTGTCTCCTAACCTCTAGGAGAGCCTGTAAATTACATGAACCACCTGATACTATTTCTTGTTACGTAGAATGAGAAGTCTGCCCCACCTTTCATGCTATGTGCGTTGCGCTACATGATAGAGCTGAAACCCCAGATCTTCTGAAAGATAATTTGTGGACAATTAAACCAACATCAATTTTAGGCGTTGTTCGACCTGCAGCTACCTGTACGGGTATGATATATATGAAATCTCATCACATTCAGATAAAGGAGGAATGATCCAGACAGCCTGTGGCACGGGTTCCCTCATACCGACGGAACGCCCTCATTCCTTGAGGTTTAAGACAACAGGTCCCGGCCCTGTAGGTCCGACAGGACACAGTAGCGCTTTGATCCCTTTATTTAAAGAAAAACATGTCTAGAAGAAGGAAGGATCAAACTTTGATGTCCTATGCAACAGGAACGTACGGGCTTCCTGCCTGCCTAGCCATGATATTGCTGTCGCCCTGTTACCTAGTCCACCTGCTCAATTTTCTTCGAGGTATGGGGAAGCGGAATTTTAATAGCAGCGCTTTTTCGTCGATTCTTTTCTAATTTTTGATCTTCGCTGAATAGAAAACGTTCATTTACTGCCTGGTTATCCACATATCTTTGCAGCCGAAAATCCTGGCACCCGATTAAGCACGATGACCAACCAGCCACAACATGAAACGCCACCCTCACCGATCGATGATGACGCGCATCAAAACAATCCCCAAACGCTAAAGGAGACCGCGCCTTCTTGGTTTTGGAGAGTCGGCTTCTCGGCGACTTTGATTCTCATACCTCTCGCATATACCGGTACATATGCCATGCAAATATCACATTCTTTTTGTAATTGACCTCCGTGCAGTTTTGATAGGACTTGTAGTGTATTTTCATACGAAAAACCAAAGTTCTGTCGGGGATAACGTGCTGGAGGTTCTACAAGTTGCTGCCACACTCTGGCCCATCTCTTTCGCGGCTGTTGTCGGGCCGCTACTTAAAACAGTTGCCCTTTTCTACGCTGAAAATGGCTCTACCATCGGCTCGCTTGAGTTTCTCCTGACCAGCCTGACCACAGCTGCGGCATTGATGAACGTGTTCACAATTAGGCTCTTTAAGGCTTGGGCTATAGGTGTCGTTATAATATGGCTCCTCAGTCCGCTGGGGGGCCAAGCCGCAGTTCGATCCTTATACCTTTATCTCAATGCCACAACTTTCGATACTTCAATAGCATATTACCCTGGTCCCCAAATTTCAAATCTCAATAGGTTCTTAAATGGGACTGGGGACATCGGTGTATTTTCCGGCACAGACGTCACATCAGAACTTAAAAGTAGCATGATCAACATCATTGTCACATCATTCTACAGATCCGATGTGCTAGTTTCACACTCGAATGGTTCCAGCAACAATTTTGATGGCGCTGTAGAAGCGATTGGTGGAAGGTGGGAGGCGGCTCGGCTTGGAGAACGAGACTCGTGGCGAAATGTGCGGATTCCATTTCTGGAACTCTTGCCGCAGTATAATCCTAACGAGCCGGAAGGCTGGGTCCCGGTCCCCACGGATATAGTTGTGCCATATGCATCGCTAGTCGGCATTCCTATACGTGGTGGATCGTTTCTCAGAGCCGGCAATTCCACCTCAGTTGTTCAATCATACTACCAAACACTTTCCTGTGGAGCTGAATTCAACGGGACAAGCTGGGTGGAATACGGTTCCACGAAGCTATTTCTTCACAACACAAGCTCTACAATACCGATGGAAAGTCAGACAGGATATCTAACAAATGGGGCATACCCAAATATATGGCTAGACCTTGTCAACAACTCTGCAATTCTACAGCACCTCGGTTCCCTTGAATATGCCACCTCGGAGCCTTCAACCAAGCTTCAGCTCGTCCTTGGGGGTAAATGTGGAAAGACCATGACTCTGCGCACATGTGAAATCAGCACAACTCATATTGATATCGATATTGGCTGCACACGACCAACTTCGTCTGATGACCTCACCTGCAGAGCCAATAATGTCCGCCACAGTCGTGGATTTCCTCTCTCAGGAAACCTTACAGCACTTTCGAGCTTCCGAATTGCGAATGGAGTCTTATGGCAAATGCCTTTCACTACTGCAAGCTACCATATGTGGGAGGGTAGTCTGCTCGAGAAGTATCTCAAAGATCCCACTTCGACGTTTACATCCACATCAGCTGATATGGAACCTGGTTGCTTTACAAATGTGTCCAACCATTTACTCGGGGCCAGACTTGCTACAGCATTGAATACTGCCATAATGGGTATGTACAACATCAGTGTTGTTACAGGCAGCGACGGCACATCTCTCACAAATCGCAATGCAATGTGGCAAAAGGGCACTGGTACATGGTCAGAGTTCACAGAGAGTGTGTACCTTATAAGAAGATCATGGTTTTCTATTTTTGTTCTAGCTACGCTGGTCTTGTTCGCTTGTGCAATTGCAAATATGGCTCTTCGCGCGTTTATCAAGGCTCCAGACTTTTTGGCTAGCATCGCTGGGCTGACCAGAGACTCCCCGTTCCTCAAAGTACCGTCGGAGGGTAGTGGGATGAGTGGTTCCGATCGGGTGCAGATGTTGAAAGATACTCGCGTGAGAATTTGCGACGTTGAGCCCGAGAGAAGTTTTGGGAGGATCGCGCTGACAACAGAGATCCAGAGTCCTAAGCTTGATTGGAATAGAAACTACGAGTGATTAATGGACACTCAAAAAGCATATATCAACAAAAATTCCAACCAGATGAAGCCGAACGGCATACTCGTGAATCCTTGTCGTGTGAAAATGCGCTTCACGTTAGACTTAGTACACTAAGGCTAGTAGAGAAAATAAAACAGATAAACGTGCCAACTACCAAGGGTAAAACAAGTAAAACAATAGGTTCATCATCTCCATTTAGAAATAACCCAATTATACTGATAGAAATCGCGTCATGTTTCTCATCGTTATAGCCCTGCATCACTGTGTTACTGTCGAGATCGTAAGTGTGCGGGGTTACAGATTATCCTGAACAGAGTTTTATCTGGGTCGGCCAGGTGGCGAACCAGGCAGGCGAACCAGGCAGGCGAACCACGAGGCAGCCACCTTAGTCTATCCTAGATTAGCTATGGCTTTCTTGTAAAAAACATCCCCATATATATGCGGAGCCAATAAAGGCTATTATTAAAAGCCAGCTGGTAAAAAAAGGCGAACCACGAGGCAGCCGCCTTAGTCTACTCCTAGATTGGCTACGGCTTTTTTGTAAAAAAACATCCCCATACATATGCAGAGCCGATAAAAGCTGTTATTAGAAGCCAAACGGAAAATAAAAAAACGGTATTATAACCAAAACAATTATCTTTACTCAGTCAATTCACACCAGCGTTACTGCGATAGCCCTCATTGCTACCAAGTTCACATCAATTCTTTTATTCCTGCCATGCCGTTCAATCTTGACCACGACCAAGCGTCAGGTACAAACCAGACAACACACACAACATGGCAATCCGGAAGGTATAGCTTGATGGAGGCGCCAATCAATGACCAGGCCGTGCTCCGTTTTGTGGGGGATACACAGTCTGAAGAGAGTATACACGTTATTTCCCACCCCAGTTCGCCCGCAGACTCTGGCCATGGCAACCAACTTTTAGCTTGTCCGTTCTACAAGCTTGATCCTTTGGCACACTACCGCTGCGTGGAGAGGTACAAATTGAAACGGTTTGCAGATGTCAAACAGCACATTTTACGACGTCACATGGTCCCAAAGATTGTGCGCAGTATGCCTCGCAGCCGTAACAGTGATGAGCAACAGAAATGGTACTCTCTCTGGGCAATTTTATTCCCAGGACTCCAACCACCTCCATCGCCGTATGTTGAGCAAGGCCTCAGTGAGCCCATAGCCCTCCTGCGCAGCCTTGCTGGGCCTTCTCTCTCAACAGGTCTGCCCTTTTTGCTTCAATCGCTCAACATCCACGCAGATGCCGCTATCATTCTCATTTTGCAGCGTGGAGTTGAACATCTCGTTTTCGAACATTCATCAACATCGCAGTGTAGCGCAGTGGGGCTCAGCCACATTACGGGCGACACAGCGAGCATTGTGGGTCCTGGCCTTGACAATGTGCTGGAAAGCCCCCGTATTGATGCAGGCATCCTTGTAACTCAGCAATTCAACGCCCAAAATGACTCGAACTTAGCGCGAGGGCCCATTACAACTGGGTCAGGGCGAGCACCAGCCACACACCCTTTCGCTTGGCAGCCACAGCTCAACTCAGAACACGAGCCGCTCAACCTGATTTCGCCATGGTTGCCTTCCAACACACCCGTCATACAGGAACCGTCTTCGACTTTTGACTTTTCCGACCGCATGGATTTCGGGACCGGAAAGTTCACTACAATATATCCTGCCGATCAATGACAATCATCTCGCCGAGTTTGATCAATCCAGGGCCATGTTTGGTTGCGTGCATCCTTCCCTATCAACGCAAAAGGGCCAAAGAATGTTTGGATGGCACATAGACGTATATGTTGGGGAGTGTGATTTTCATCTTCTGTTTGTTTTATATATGTTGAATAAAATCCCTTTAGAATCAACATCATTGTCTAGTAAGATGGCACTTTGCGAAGACCATCAGCCTTAGTTTTCATTCGTAAGGTCTTGTCCCAGAACATCCGCCATTCCTCCGGCTCCTAATCTCTCAAATACAGGCTGCAGCTGCTTGAGATTCTTCAAAAACTCAGTTTGCTGTTCGCGAGGAAAGGATTTCAAAGCATCAGAAATGCTCTTGACGGTGATTTCCGGATAATTGAGATACACAAGGTAGCCGTTGGCGTGGTAACTCCGCAGACCTTCTCGCAGATGCACCCCGTAAACGTGGCTGCACTCAACCCTTTCCACTGACAACCTCTCAATGGTGACTCGCTTGTATTGTATTCCGTCGTCTGTATGAAGAAGCACGTGGCCAACTTCGAGCCGCCCGACATTTAGCCACGAGTTTTCTCTGAGTGCTGCTTGCGGATCAACGGCACGGAGGCCCGTCGTCGTATGAAGTACGTGGTCGGCCGTAAAGAATGCCCCATTGTTATTGATGCCGAATAGCTGGGCAAACCCGCCTTTGGTCGGAATTTTGACGACTTCACTCGACCGAACTCCGTATTGCCTGGGCTCCGCCCGCGTGAGCACGATGTCATCTTCTCCCAGGCTTTCAATTGGCCGCTGTCCATCATTCGTCCAGACGAGTGTTCCAGGCCTGAAACAACCCGCCTCCCTCGGCTCTTCACCAGACATGCTCGCGATTTTTCTTGATGAATGTCTACAAGAATGAATATGTGTATGGAATACTGTGGTTGTAGTTGCCAGATGTGTGGTAATTCCAAGAAAGGTGGAGGTTGTGCTTTAAAGTATCTGTCACCCTTTTGGATTGGTCACATCTAGCTGTTGAGTTGAGAATTGAAAGAGCCTTGATTTTTTGTGAAAAAGAGAGCTATCGATGTGTTTTATAGCTCAGTGGAGCTCAAGTTGGTGTTGTGGCTGCGCCAGTTGTTCAGCCACCCACCAGCCTCAACAGTAACCTGCACTGAAAGCAAGCCATCGCCGTCTTCATGCTTGAACTCAATAGCACGGCAACTTAGTGGCAAACTCTACCATTTATCTTGGGCCGGATTTGTCAAGACGATCACTACTGGCTATGCTATCTCAAATTTAGGTTAGTTCCTAGCGCTGTTTCCTGACTTGGGGTTCTGCATGAGGACGATCAAGTATGAAGCTAAGATATGCTGCCTTCATTTTGAAGTGTGAGGGATGGAGAAATTGGTCAACGGCTTTGAGTTCAGAATGTTTGGTAGAACAGTAAATGGAAATGCGATGATATGATTTGCTAGAGTGCGGGTCGAGACGGGCTTCTTGTAATGCGCCTTGGCTATCGACTAGTGTTTTGTGTATGCGTTTATTATTCATTTTGTGTTATGTCAGGGTCAAAAACAGTGACCTTGACATGGGTGAGATGTAGGGTAGGTCAGATGACCTATCGGACCGGCCGCAACACCAGAATTAGTAGGATAAAAGCCATTAGCTGCAACACCAGGTTGGCAAGCCACCTTCATCTCAATTCATAATTTTTGGCCTTATTATGAAGATTCCTTTTTTAGAGGCCATTTGATCTGAGGGATCTCATGATGTTTATAATGTTTATTTTGGTCTAGCTGCTGCTAGTCATGATTTTATCTTACTATGACAATTACTATCTACTGCAGCAGTCGACAACAGCTACACTCATTACCCAAAGTTACAAGCACGGTTGCATTCTCTTGGGCTTGGTGTGTGGTTTTTTACACCAATTCCTTATCCCCATTTCAGTGTTCTTGCTTAAAGCTAAAATTTTCCACCACTTCTCATTTTCAGCTGCATCATGATCTTGGCTGTTCACTAAATTGCGTGGCCCGGTGACTCCAGGGTAACGCATCTTTGCCCCACTCCAAAGCTGTGCGAAAGAATAAAATCCGCATTGCTGTACAAAAAGTAACTCAGCATTAACACACTAGATATTTCATGAAGGATGCGAAAGAAGGACACGCGCATCAGTTCGAAAACATGCAGCCCTAGTCTCACTCATGTTTTTGTAGTTTCTATGCTCAAGTTTTGAAGCGGGCATATCTTTGTCCCGCCATTCATTCGGCTGGGAACTGCTCATTACTCACAACACGGCACTGTAAGTATTTCTCGCGCGATTCGTGCACCGGGCACTAACCATCCAATCATAGTTTTGCCGATGAATAGGCCCTTGGATATGTTTCAGTGCGGCACGTACCATATACAGCTACGTCGAGGGTATGGCGTCGATCATATGATTTTCCTTGTTTGGTGAAAATACAGCCATGAGCGCCACAGCAATCTCAACAACCATTTTGACAACCGTGTTAAGCACCCCACGTAACCTGTCGTGCCACCCGTCGAGAGCCTCGAATTTAGTGTCGAAAGGCTGCGATTTTGGACTGATTATATGATAATGCTACTTGAATGGTGCCCTATGAAGAAGATGAGAATACGTCGGAGTGGCTTTTAAAGACATGGAACTGGTGAATTCATGCGCTACAAGACTGGCGACCTGGGCCGTCCGACAAAGCCCGCATATCATGAGTGATGTGAGACAGGACATGGGGATGCTAGTAGAGGTTCTGTGTTCAACACGGCTGGGTGGTTAGGGATTTGGGGTTCTATGGGGAATGGGATGTACACTAGGAAAAGTGGAAATCAATGGCTGATTGAGGACTGAAATATCACCGAGAAAAGTCCTACCGCCGCCAAGTCTTTAGTTTCCTTCGTCAATGGCGCTTGGGAAAGCCTACACCTCGCTGATAGTGATTTTATACTATGTGTTTGCTGCTTCTTCCGCCCGTAGTAGGAGCTCGGTGCGTGAAAAATGGTCGGCCATTTGCGCTAATCCTGTCTCATAGTGGTCGCGGGAGCGAATGCAGACGGTATAGGCGATGCGAGCAATTCCTGCAACAGTGGTAAGTGCGTCATCCGGGCGACTATGTGTGTACTTCTACATGGCGAGCAATAGTCCGGCTTAGAACAAAGAATAGGGCGTAAAATACCCGACTAGCGGGTAGGTTTTAATGTATATAAATGCCACTGGCTCCCTATGAGTGCTCATAGATGTCACTAGTCATACAGTATTTAGTGTGCAGTGACATATGCGGGTAGTTAGTGACTTTCATCGATACCTATGGGTACCTGAAAAAGCTATATTTTAAGCCTTGGCTGTGCCCGACGCCATGAGATTGTTGGAAAATCGAGTCCATGAGACGACAGGTAAGTGTCGGTAGAATCCTTGAAAATAACTGGTGCTGATGTCGACGAATTGTCCCGTTGCACAGATGATGCTATGGGCTTCGAGGTACACTTTGCATCTAGTATCCTGGGTGTCAGCAACGGAGCGGTTGATCCCCGACGAAAGAACCACATGACCAATGGCTTTCGAGTAAGGGAAAATAAGACTAAAAAAAGCATAGAAGAAAACCAAATGGGCTGACTGAACTCAACAATCTCATCTCTCGTGTCATTGGACTGCGAGAGTGCGGACAGGATGATGCTAAATCAGACCATGTTTGCCAGTGGTTGGCTGTCCCAACCAAGTTTACAGAAGGGTTGATCGGCATTGGAAATAGTGTTATTTGCTGGGTGTGGGGGTGAAGCGCAAGTGCAGTTCAGCTATTTCTTATGTATGGTACGATTGACCATTACAAATCAATGTGGAAGGCGGGTGAGGAAGCCAACCATTTGCAGCACCCACAGCTTAGCCATGATTAGGCACACCTTTCCTTATGGTCGTTACGGATGAGACACGCTTGGAGAATCTGGGGAGCACTTACTCAGCGGGCATCGGCCGACATTTTGTCGGGGGGGCGCTAAGCTAGTGTTGCGAGTAGAAAGATGAGAATGAATGGGTGTCGATGAAGAAGCGTCGTGGATCCCTGGATCCACGACCCGGATTGTCAGCAAATCAACTGCACGTCAGCAAAGAGGCTATCCATTGGTTGGTACCGTTCCATGCGTCGGACACCCTGTCGGACACTATCGGACCTGGTCCGACATGAGCGGGCTATGACGTCGGACGGGTTTGTCGGACCTGTCGGGTTGCTCGATTTAACCGCCAAAAAGGTGGCATTACAACTTCAACATGTGCCATTGTAGATTCAGAGGTAAACTGAGAATATTGGGTTCAATGGGATGCGTAGGCTGTATTTCTATAAATGGCCAAGAATGCCCCGTCAACAGATTTTCCCAATGACTGTGGGAAGGCCTCACAGCACACTGACTTGTCTGATCTAAATACAATTTCACCCACTGTTTTTCTTCAGAAATAGTTGCTTTACATTGACTCAATCGATAGCAGCTGTCATAATGACGTCGAATAGCTTCACCCTTTCTGACGTGCGCATCTTTACTGGGACCGAGGAAATTGAGTCCGGTCACGTCGTGGTCAAAGACGGTCTCATTTCTGCTGTATCCGCCGGACCACCGCCGGCAGATCTTGGTTTCCCCGTCATTTCTAGACCAGGTCACACAGTGGTCCCGGGCTTCATCGACGCGCACATACATGCCGACAAGGGCCAAGAGCTGGCGCTGTACCAGTCCCTAAAATTCGGCGTCACCACCGTCATGGACATGCACAACGAGACGGCCAACGTACACAAACTAAAAAAGCTGGCTGCCCTCCGCAAGGATGAGGCTGCCGATTTCAAGGCTGCTGGTTTGGCGGCAACTATCGAGGGCGGGTGGCCGATGCCCGTGGTCACCGCGCTCGACAAAAGCCCAGAGGTGAGGCGTATTCTTCCATACAACAAGGACTCAGACTCATACTTGGTTATTTAGACGGCCGCTAGCGTGGCAACCTGGCCCAACCTTACCTCTGCCGTCGACGCTGAAGCCTATGTCGCCCACAATCTGTCGCCTGCTGGCGGTGCAGACTTCACCAAGCTGATGCACGAGTCGGGTGAGGCAATGGGACAGATGCTCCCCAAGCCGTCATTTGAAATCCAGAGGGCCGTTATAGCCGCGACCCATGCTGCAGGGCACGTTGCTGTCGCTCACTGCCTCAGTCGCGCCGACACGCTTGAGATGCTGTCGCTGGGGATCGACGGCATGGCGCACACATTTATCGACGAGCCCGCAAACGAGGAAATTGTAGACGCCTACAAGAAGGCCGGCGCGTGGTGCAACCCCACGCTGTCCGTGATTGGGAGCCTAACCAAAGAGGGCACTGCGGCGGTAGAGATGTTTGCCAATGACGAGCGCGTGAAGAGCAAGCTAACGGAAAAGAGCCATGCGAATCTATGCCGATGCATGGGATTTGCAAAAGAGGGAGCGACAGTTGAAAATGCCTATGCGACGGTTCGAAGACTCAAGGCTGAAGGGGTGCCCATCATTGTGTAAGTCATGACTTTTGGAGATTTTTGGAGTCCAGGGAACTCGCGCTGATACTGCTTAGGGGCTCTGATTCGGCTGGGCCAGCTTTGGGAACGGCATGGGGCGCATCCTTCCACCAAGAAATGTACCTACTCGTCAAAGAGTGCGGCTTTTCGCCCGAGGAGGCTTTGCACGCAGGAACAGCATTGACGGCTAGACTGTTTGGCTGGAACGACCGTGGACGGATCACAACAGGTCTGAAAGCTGATCTGGTTTTGCTTGAAGGAAATCCACTTGAGGATATTGATGCCACCCTTGATATTCGAAGTGTCTGGCGTGACGGCATTCTGGCTAGCCAGATCTAGAACAAAAGAGACTGACCATGATATTTTGCTCCTGTATTCCGGTTCGTATGGGGCCATGCTGTCTCCCTTCTGACAGCATCAGTCGAACATTATTTCCCCATTGTCATAATCTTTGGGGGTCTACCAACTAGAATCCTAATGTTATCAAATTTGGTCGGTACATCGTTGTAAATTAACATTTTTGTCCCTTTACCGCATCTTTCATGGCAATGAGCATTTAAGCCAACCATGGTCATTGGGCATGACTTAGTATTAAACGAAGAAACAGATTGAATGCAACTATATCCACCCCTGAGTCTGGTGGCCTAAGATCTCAATCGAAGCCGCCGTCATGGATGATATCTAATGCTTGGGCAGCCTGAACAGTAATTTGTCTTGATTTTACCTCAGGAAGTGGGTCTGTGAGATACTACTGTAGGTCAGCATCTTGTTTGTGTTCCGTGGTATGCATCCTAGATTGTCACTATTTCGAAACCTGAAACGATGCCCGACTTCTGGCCGTCATTCTCATTCATGTTACCTTTTAGACCAACCATAACAAGAAGATGAGGAAGTACAATGACTATTCCCGGGGTACCGACAATGGGAGAAAAATGGTTTGCGGAAATGGAACAAGGCTGCAATTCCATGCAGCTCGGTGGTGGCAGTGCACTTGTCTGGCCTCATTTTCTGATCATCAGCTGACCGGCTGAGATGCGCAATTAGCGCCGGAAAACCCATATCGACCTTGGTGAAAAATTGGTGAAGCTGGTGATCAACCAATAGATGATGAGAAATGTGTTGTAGAAAACACTTGGCGTGGTACTTTTTATGCGCCTATTTGGCTCGATCCTCTGATCCCCTCTCTTTACAGTCGCATAGGAAGCATGTTAAAATGGTTGACACGATCA
Source organism: Calonectria crousiana (assembly GCA_013406985.1). Lineage (NCBI taxonomy): Eukaryota > Fungi > Ascomycota > Sordariomycetes > Hypocreales > Nectriaceae > Calonectria > Calonectria crousiana. Next base: position 379,682 of record VTGD01000005.1, on the reverse strand, counting down.
ACTTGCTACTAAACTCGATTATCTCCTTTAGTTGAGCAGAGAATGGTCCAAGTGTGCTGTCATTCTATTGATAGATCTCTGCACAAAACGTTTATTCATTACTACTGTATGGTTGTAAACCCGCTCATTTTTTGCCACCAAAGCGTAAACCTATCGTTCAATGAACAAGCAAAATCGTTTCGTATTGATTCAAGTCGCTCATCAGTCTCCACGCTTCGAACACTGGGAATTTGCGAACCTGGACTTTCCATCCCTGTCGTTGTTCCGGGCGTAATTGACCGAGTTGATGAGCGCGATAGCGCCCCGAGCTGTACTTGCTGGGTTATGAGATGAGTGTAGTCTGAGTTTCCGTGGCGCTGTTTTAAGTACCATATAAAATCATGTTCAAACATATCCCTGTGTTCTGTATCTGCGCCCGAACGCGCCAGTTGCGGCACAATGCCGGATATTTCCCACTTGCTGAGATTAGCGCACGCAGTTATCAATGGAGTCTGTCTCATGCTGCATTCGCTGTTGATGTCTGCACCATTTTTAAGTAGAATCCTGACCAAATCTGGCTGACCTCTTTGACACGCCAAGTGCAAAGCTGTTCTGCCGTGTGGACCCTTCGAATTGATGTCAACAAAGTTTGAGCTCGAGCCTGTGCCTATACTGTTGCATTTCCGAATCGCGTTGATAAGTAGTTGTAGAGTGGAGGCATTTTGGCACCTATGCAATGGCGTGTTCTTATGTTGGTCGCGGACACGAACCAGAGTTGAAATCGACAATAGTGCTTCCAGAACCTTGTCGTTGGAATGCGTTACTGCTACTAAAAGCGGCTTATCCCCTTCACTGTTACCTTGTTCGTAAAAGTCTGGTCGTATCAGGCTTGAGAGGACATTGAGATCCATATCCATATCCAAGCAAGCCTCATGAAGGGGATTGTTACCCTTTTCATTCATCGATAGGGTGAAATTAAGGGTTTGGTTGTTATCAGTCACTCCAAATCCTTTTTCCTTACACCAATTAATGGCGTTTTTAAGTCCTTTTGGGTCCGAGGTTGGATCCTTTCCAAACCGTTCGCAAACAGTGCGCTTCAAACCATGGAGAGGGGAGAACTGTGCTGTCAGGTCATACTGCCTATAAAGAAGCGCTGATACTGAGCATATCTGGTCGTGATGCTCGACGTGGTCCATTTCCAAGTACCCTTGTAGTAAGGCTGCTCTGAGCCAGATGATAGCTTCTAGAGGTTCCTCAAGCTCAGCATATAAGGCACCAATCTTGTGATTCTCGCTGAAGAACACTTGGGGGTTCGTCTCTCGGCATTCATTAGAAACCTTCTCGCTCAGTTGGCTCAGTCTGTTCATGGCCATAGTAGTGTAGCACTGGTCGTATTGTCGGCAAGAGGTCAGAATTCTGATATACTTTTCTTCGAGAGAGATGTGCTCGGGTGTGGTCAAATTGGGTCCCCCCATTTCAGACAGTTTCTGCGCACACTCGATTGCCTCTAATTGGAACTCGGCCGCAAAGGTAGGCAGCTCAACCACGAAAAGGCGGTCCGCGGTATCCTGAGCAACGCTCAAGGTGTGAGCTACTTCGTGTTGAGTACAATTTTCGGCACTCGATATTCCTTGGTCTATTTGCATAGGACAGTGGTGCGACTCTGTTACTTCTGTTACTCCCGAGACTTGTTGGGATGTGATGTGTCGGACGGCTGCTATTTTTGCAATTTTGTTCGATGACTCTCTCAACCGCAGTTTTTTTGCGTCTTCTCCAATCGATTCGGGAAGTCTTTCACGAATAAGTTTGAGAATTTCGTGTATTCTTGGGACATCGTCGGGCTGAGGCTGTAACCTGCACGGACTCGAATTAGAAACCCCTCCCCCAACAGAACATTAGGATAACAGTACTAACAGGCTCATAACACCGGCACTCATCGAGAGGATTTGAATATTGGTATTGATCCGTTCGAAAACTAGCTTATTGTTGTTCAACTTGTCTTTGAGCCACTGTATTGTCTTCACTTTTATCCGATGAGGCGTGTTCCCATTAGTGATATCGGCGGCATTGAATTTCTCGTCGCGATTTAGTTTGTTTAGATCGTTCTGGAACTCGGCAAGGAAATCTGCCACGGCGCGGTAATAATCATTTTCCGGCACTGTTGAGCTCAGACTCTGTCTTGTCTTCACAATATCACCCATTTGCGACAAGGATGATCGCATCACCTTGCCGACTACATTCCAGTGGTGCACTGTGTGTGGCGCATTTTTGATCTCATTGATGGCTGTAGCGATTACATCCCATGCCTTTACACTATCCCCGATGATAGAGAGGATGCGCCCAAGCTCAGCCATGGCGTTCAACGTGAATCCATATCCGAGTGGAGTTTGCGTTCAGGACAAGGGAGGGATGAAAGTCTGGGGATGGTGGAGTAGATAAGATGGCCCTGAACACGTACGGGTCCATGCCGGTAGGTATACATCGCCTTGGCACAGCCCCAGCGTGCCAAGTTTCTTTTGTCTTCCCCTTGCACGGCGGTGTCCCCTGTGTATGTAGGTTCATTTGATTGGATCACCAATGCAGTTTGATTCCAGACTGCCCCATTTAAGACAGCGAACAACGGCCCACGCTGCAAGTGAGGCCACAACTGAGCGACTTACCTGGGGGGCTCCGATCTGCCGCCCCCCATGTTGGACGCACAGTGCTAACTAGATGGCCACTATGAAGTCCTGCATTATGTAAAGTCTTGTGGCCCTGCACCGCAAAATCATGTTGAGTGGCTGATTTTGTCCTAAATCAAGGGGCTGCATGCACTGCCTCCAACGGTGGCTTGCCGGGCTGGCTAGCTTTGCACTATAGTTACAGCATCACGGGCCGATTTCTAGTAGTAAATTCGCGGGGTTATACTCCAACCAATACTTCTATGACAACGCAGCATTCGCCTCACTACCAGCCTAGTGCACAGCTAGTGCCGAAAACTGGCGCAATATTGTCAAAGACAAAAGGCCATTTTTTGGGTGGTCGAGGGCGAACCATGCATGTTTCCCCAGGGCTACTATCCTCCGAGGCCTCATATGTACTCGTCAATGACTAGCAATCCTATTACTTTTGATGGGCCAGGTGCTAAATCTGCGTTGACTTGGACTTTAAATCATGCTTAGTTTAATGTGAATGCTGAGATGGTGGGACGAATCTAACTGGGATTGGACAATTCCTGTTGTGGGTACGGACCCCTCTGGTGCACCAACACTGCCACATTAAAACCTCCCGTCTCAGTCTTGCAAGATGCAACTCGTGCATGCAGGCTCAGTCCCTGGTGAATATAGCTCGGGCGCAGCTGGGGAGCCTGATATTGTGCAGCCTGACCAGCTGAAGATGGCTGTCGTAGCCAACTCCGTTCGCCCTTAAAAGTCGCAGATATGAAGTTGGGTTGCGAATTCTTCTTGGAAAATCAAAATAGAATTCTTCAACGCTCTTCTCTGACCTTCAAACATGTCCCAAAGCTCGGCAGATGCTGGGAATGGCTCCACGCTTGCACCTAGGCCTTCTTTGAAGCAAACCTGGAAGATTTGGACTGGGAATCAAATTGATGAACGTGATGTATTTGCAAACCCTCTAGGTATTTGTGCTTTCTCTCAGATAATAAGGCTCACTTGACTCACAGCACGTGTTGCGAATAGTCCGAGTATCCGATCAGGTCCTGCGGCAAGAAGTTCGAAAATTCGCAGACAAGCTAAGAGCGGTCACGCCAGAAGACGCACAACGAGCGGCAGAAGTAGCAAAGGACGGACTAACATATTATGGAATTTCGAAAGGCTTCGTTGGGAATGATGCGGACGTCTACATCCCCGTCACTCTCGACGACGAGGAAAAGATTGGTCTCGTGGCTGAAAGAGAAAAGCTCCTCTCTCAGAAGGGCATGCTCGTCATAATATTCACCGTTTCCCTGGCTGCGTTCTTGCAAGGGCATGTCCAGTCGTCCATAAATGCTGGGAGCCTGTTCAAGGATGCTGCTCAAATTTATCGTGATGATAAAGCTCATGGCGATTGGAAGCTGGGGGCAATGAATGCCAGCCCCTTTCTGGCTGCCGCGATAATCGGCGCTCCTCTCTCACTACCCGTTAACCTTTGTGTAGGTCGTCGAGGCGCGTTAGGCATCTCGGCACTTCTCATCATTGCTAGTTCTCTTGGCTCTTCATTCTCAACCACTTGGTGCCAGGTGTTGGGGGCAAGAATAATAGGTGGTATTGGTATGCGAATGGTGTTGCTTAGTAATGTCTTGATGCGCTAATATTGTTAGGCATGGGATTGAAAGCTGTCAGCGCTCCAATTCTCGCCTCTGAAACCGCAGTCGGCTTTTGGAGGGGTTCTACAATGTTGGCTTGGCAACTCTGGTAAGCCTATGAAGCATTCTGACTTTATCAAGGACAGAGGATAATGATGATTCAGGGTCGCATGTGGAATCATGCTTGGATCCGTGATCAATCTTCTCGTTGCCGCAGGCGCTGGGACCCTGGACTCAAGGGCATCTGAGGGTCACACAACAGATAGGAATCGACTTTTCTCATTTCAGCTCATCCTTGGGGCTCCTATAGGGCCATCCATGCTTCTTCTTGTAGCTGTTTACTTCTGCCACGAAAGTCCAAGATTTTATATGCGGCCCAATACACCAAGTTTCAACATGGACCGCGCCCTCCAGGTTCTCATAAAGGTGCGAGGCACAAAGGTTAGAATCCCTATACCTCCTGTACCTGAGTGATTTTTGGCGCTTTTTTCACTAACCTCACGATCACCACTAGCTACAAGCTGTTAGAGATCTATTACTTATCTGGTGGCCTAATAAAGACATCGAGCATGATCACAGCCGCTCGGATCCTGCCTTGACATACTCAAATCTGACTCGCACAGTTATGAAATTATCAATAAACCAATATTTGACTCTTTTCACAACCCCGAGACTAAGAAACGCCATCTGGAGCACATGCACCGTAGCTTTGGCACAACAGCTTTGCGGAGGTATGTTGTTGAATCCACGAGGTGTTGAATGAACAGCAGCCAACTCACATTGAACAGTTAACGTTTTTGCTTTCTACTCCAGTAAGCCCAAGTCAGCTCAATTAAATCCAGAGATGAGCTAATAATGAAAGATACCATCTTTGGGGGCGAAGGGGTACGGAAAAGTATGATGTACAGCTTCGGTTTTGGTGAGTGAATGCCCCTTCACAGTATGGCAAAGGCTGACCAACTTGTCATCCAGGCGCTGTAAACTTCTTATTTGCTTTTCCCGCAATGAGGTGAGTTTCACGTTTAGTTTGATACGCTGTGAGGCTAAATATATCCAGGTCCATTGACATTCTCGGGCGGCGGAGGTGGCTCCTGTTCACTCTACCATTGATGGGACTATTTCTAATGGTCGCTGCTTTGGCATTTGCAAAGAAAGGGCCAGATACTACTTCTGCCACCAACGTACCTGCGTACGTTACAGGGCTTGTTTTTATTTACTGTAATAACTCCAGTTCTCTTCCCCACTTCGCGCTGTTTTCTGACCACATTCAAGTGTTCGCGATGGCCTATTCCCCAGGTTTAGGTATGACGTGCAACCCCCCTGTGTTAGAATATGTACCAACATTTCTCAGGTCCAATCCCGTTTACCCTTGCATCTGAGAGGTTAGTGTTCACTTTCAACGGAATTACAACCTTACTGACAGTGTTAGCTTCCCACTCTCTCACCGAGAAGCCGTAGGTGACTCACGCCTCTTTGTTTACATCAAACTTATCATGTTTCAGGGCTCATCTATTGCTATTTCCATCAATCTGCTGTTTGCAGGTCTCTTAACGATTCTACTTCCCACAATCAACTCCAAATTTACGAGTGCTGGAACGTTAGGATTTTTCGCTGGCATGAATATCATTGCATTTGTGCTTATTTATTTCTTGGTTGAGGAAACAAAGCAAAAAAGCCTCGAAGAATTGGACCATGTATATGGAAATCCTAAGGGTGAGTTTGCACGATATCAACTCAACGAAATGTTGCCTTACTACATAAGACGTTATCTCTTGCGCAAGGATATCGAAAGGCCTCAACCTTTTGAAGAAATTGACATGACGAGAGCAGTCAGGGTGGACAGCGAGTAACTTAGATGGCTGAGATGCATGGCATATGTGGGTGGATCATCGTTTTCGGCACAGCACACTTTGGTGGAGGCTGTGGCGACCACCGCGCATCAATCCACGAATGACTCCCCTTGGGCCATGAACATCGCCTATCTGCATGCAATTTTACTGTGCAAGGAAGCGAGTGATGTCTTAGTTGAGCTAATCGGAGCCGTCATCATCACAGACCCCGTCGGGTCGGACATTGTGCTTTGCAGTCTTTCGAGGACGGGCCACCCAATGTCACCGCTCTTGTTCTACTACCCTATAGCCAACTCCCTGCATAGTTATCTTATTTTGACACATGGTATGCAAACTCCACGAATACAATTGTGGTTTTCAGTGAGGAGCAAAATTATCTAGTTAGTACAACTTCTAATTACGGCTCAAGTTTGGAGACCCTATGAAAGGTAGACACCCGTAAATGGTTCTTCATCTTAACGGTCTGGTTATGGATTTATCTCAAGTGCTCATATGCCAACCCAAGACTATATTGTAAAAGAGAGAAGGCGATATTATAGTGTCATGAGGCGTTCATCTAAGCCGTAGACTCTGTTTTAGAACTTTTCCCCATTTAAATCCGTTGTGATATCCTTCTAATTGTACCGAATAACTAATCATCTGCATAGGCACATGGATTTATTGACAAACAAATTTACGTCTAAAATTCTAAAATTCTAAAACAATAATACTCAACCGGTGATACCTTAAACCTGCCCGTGGGTCATTTCGATTTTATGCTTGTCTCTCCTTAGCCTGTCTTACAATCTCCTTCATAAATTCAGCAATGATGGAGTTGGCCTTGGCGTCTCCTGGGGGAGTCAACTGGGCGGCCAGTAATCCTGCAACTCCCAGGTCGCGATTTACGAACCAAGCCAAGTGCGGCATGCCGCCCCATGTAAGAGTGTTGACTGGAAGGTTGTTTGTATCCTTCAGTGTGACAATGCCTCCCAAGCCAAAGTCCAAGTTCATGTTTCCATCTTCAGCCAAAGGTCCGGTTCCAATCAGGTTCATGTACATGAACTGGGAGAAGACAAATTAGTAACGTATTCCTGTTTGTAATTGACAGAAGCTTTCAACTCACCTGCATTCTTTGGAGCCCCTCTGCTACGCCTGTGTCGGACTTGTACTGTGGCGTGAACATGGCATCGATAGTCTCCAATTTGAGGAGAACAGGACTTGGGCTCGCCAGGTCGCCAAATACCTTGATCAAATCGGGTACAGTTGAGAACAAGCCGAGACCACCACAGTCTTCCTCAGCGTCCTCAGGATAGAGCCATTGATCGACGGCTGGCACAAAACCGCCATCCGGGTTTCGCATGACCATCTGAAGTCGCCTCTTCTCGAGTTCGGGTTTGCTAGGAGGGTGGAAGGTAGAGTCGTTAATTCCCAGAGGACGGAAGATGTTTTCATTCATGTATTCTCCCAGACTCTGCCAGCCGGTTAACCTTGCGATAAGCAGACCTGTCCACTCCAGGCCACTGCCATATTGCCAGCTTGTGCCTGATTCGAACAGACGCGGAGTCGCGTATGCCTTGAGGATGTTTCCGCACTTCCACTGCGGGGGAAGGTTGTCCTTCTCTTTTCTCCATTGAATCAAGAGTGGATTTTGGCCATCATAGGCCAGGCCGCTGGTGTGTGTCAGGAGATGTCGAAGTGTGATGGCATTTTTGGCTGGCGTGTATTTCAGCGAGCCATCACTGCCAGCCGAGATGATGGGCTGCGTAGCCAGTTCAGGTAAGTGTGTGGCAACATCGTCATCGAGCCTAATAAGGCCTCGCTCCACGCACTGCAGCGCGCTGATGGTGGTGAGAGGCTTTGTGACGGAGTAACACGAGAAAAAGGCATCGTAGGGCACAGCCTCATCAGATGACAAGGTTCTGCGGCCTGCGTTGTTCTGGTAGGTGATTTTGCCTGAGCAGTGTTAGTTCCACATTTTCTTTTTCTCAATGGCAAGGGCATCACGGGCCAACCTGAACTGTCGACGGCCGCAATAACCACACCAAAAAGGTCGTCAGCCTCCTTGGCCGTTCGCTTGGCCAGCAGCTCATTAAACTGGGCGGTTGATGAAGACATGATGCGCTCGTTATTTGTTGCTGGATGTTGATTGGTGAGTTGATATTGCAAATGGTTCCATGCCAGGCTTTTCAGAGATTCTTAAGAACAAGGAATCATGAGCATTATGTAATCAGGTCAAAGAGACAGATGTTTATTGGCAGCGGCCTTGATATCCGAAGTATCCACACACCTGTCATCATAACGCATAGCCTCACTTCGGCCCGGCGGAATGATATTCTAATTTACGATGCATCCTAGGCAAACTACTATGTGCTAGACCCACTAGTGAGATATAATTGAAGTCCTATTGGTCTATTTCACACACTCTTTTACGATCCGGATCCCGAAAATCCGGCGCTAAGGATGGTCCACATATTACCGAGTCCTCCGCCACCCACGATACGAAATCAAAGAGATCTCGGTCAACAAGTCCCTATGGAATCGGACACCGAATATCTCTATCAAAGAGGTCATACGGATTGGTTTTGGTGTTGATACTATGGAATGGACGGACTATAATCAAAATCCGTAATATTACGGTGGTTATTGTGCGCGGAAATAGGTATAAAATGCACGCTGATTGTCCATTTTGGATAGCAAGTTTTGAATCTCAGTTATCAATTGCCATCAAAAATACAATACTTAAAAATGACTTCAATCCCTATCCGCCATGCCTCGGTCGCCAATCAACCCCAGACGCTACTAGGCAAAGTGGCTATTATCACGGGCTCATCCGCCGGAATTGGGGCTCAAATTGGCATCGAATTAGCAAATCGAGGCGCCAAAGTGGTTCTCAATTATCCGTTTGCATCCTTGAAGCAAGAGGCTGAAGACGTCGGCGCTAAGATCAAGTCGGAATGGATAGCTGTGGAGGCCGACCTCTCCACGGTCGAAGGCCCCAAGACGCTCATCGCCGCGGCCGTGGAAAAGTTTGGGACCATCGACATCTTGGTCAACAATGCTTCGCGAGTTATAATGTCGTCACTAGCCGAGTCGACCCTTGAGCAGTGGGAGTCATCAGTGGATCTCAACGCCCGAGGCATGTTTCTTACCACCCAGGCTGCCCTGCCTCACCTCACAGCTCGAGAAGTTGGCGGCGGTGCGCGCATCATCAACATGATTTCCGCAGCCGCATTCCAGCCTACACCCCACCAAACCATTTATGGGGCAACAAAGGCCGCGATTAATGCCATGACCAAATGTTGGGCCGCCGAGCTGCCCCCCGAGTACGGCTGCAGTGTTAACTCCGTGGCACCCGGGCCTATCATGACTCCAGGGCTTAAAGTAACAATGAACGGCATGGAGGATGTTCTGGAATCCATGTTTGAGGCTAAAACACCGATGCCTGGATCCTTTGGACTTCCAGAGGATGTCGCATGGGCGGTTGCATTCCTTGCCGAGGAACGATCAGGCTGGATTAACGGGGCAACTATTAACGTCTCGGGCGGCATGGTTATGACATAGTATTCTTCAAGTATGCACCGGACAATGTATCAATCTGACAACATATATATTATTCATAGTTATATAATAAACGATCCCTGCATTGTAAACCTTCTTGATGGCATTTCGTTCAAACTGTTGCCGCGACATATCAGTCTTACCATATAGGAGTTGAGGACCTTCAAGCACTTGCAACATTCTCACCAGAGAAGTATCGATTTGCTGCGGAACAGGCCTTCAACCGAGGCAACCTGCTTAACACCGAAAGTGTGACGATGCTACAAACACCAGTGCTCTTCTTATCCGCCTTGCCTAACAAGGATGACTCGCGTGCTGAATGATCGCCCACACCGCTTATCTACCACATCGCGCGAACCATGGGTTTTTACCGTGACGGAGTGTATTTGCGCTTAATACTTTTGAGACGGAGATGCACTGATGCCTTTGGTGGCAGGCCTACATCATCGATAGTCGCTCTTCGGAGAATCACTGTAGCGAGTCCATCACGTGGTGCTTTGCTTCAGACATGGAAACTACCATAACATACTGACGATGCCGACTTGTCGTTCGGTATAACATAGCCTCCAGCTAAGAGTTGAGTTAGGGTTAGGGTTATAAAACCTGATACGCGGCATAACATGGCGGCTTCTGTCCCATTCTCCATCATCCGAAACTTCACATTAGACAGTACCCGCTACTATGTTTCTCCTCTCCCGCTGGTCCGATTCATTTACGGTCCCGGTAGAGGAGTGGACTTCGCTGCATTGCATCGCACCCTATGTTGCTGACATCAGTGACAAAGTCGCGCAACCCATTGAGGGCTTGTTTCTGTAGGCGCCAACATGAACGAACATGGCTTATTTCCAGTTGACATCCCGCCGCCTTCAAACTGTCCCGGGACATATAGCCATACGAAATTCCGAGAAGGTTTCTCGGACATCGACTCCGGTCGCGGCACGTGGACTGCCCGCTCTGTCGCAGAATCCTCGGCATTACGGAGCCGGACCTGGACCCACACTATCGATCGGCATAGCATATTGTAGCGAACAGGGCCGTCCGGGATTTGTATCTCAGGGTTCCGTTCCGTGCCGCTTCTACAAAAACCCTCTTCATGCTACACATCCTCAGCACTCATCAACAACAATCCAGCTTAATCCAGAATTCCAAGCCACAACTGCCAAATCATCCATCATGACATTCGACAGACTTGTCCGTTTCGTTGATGAGGAGGGGAGAACCGCATTCGGCAATTTGGACAAGCCTCTCGCCGCCAAGGACATCATTGGAACCGAAGTCCAAGTGTTGGCTGGTACATTTGTGTATGGTTTCACCAAGACAAACGAAAAGCGCAAGGTGAAGAAGGTATGGTGACCCTGTTTCACGTTTCGCGGACACAATGCTAATCACTCAAACCAGCTTCTTAACCCGCTGCCAGATGCCCCTTCAGTGCTGTGCGTTGGTCTCAATTACAAGTTGCACTCCAATGAGACAAATGTTAGTCACTCGCTTACCCCCATCTTGACTATATTTCTTTGAGTAACATTGTTGACGTGAACCAAGTTCGTTATCCCTGTCAAGCCAGTCATTTTCATGACTCCAGCTGAGCGTCTCACCGGCCCACTTGACGATGTCATTGTGCACGATGATGCTCAGGGATTACTTGATTACGAGGGAGAGCTTACCTTCGTCCTCTCCAAGGATGCCAAGGATGTCAAAGAGGAGGATGCTCTCGATTACGTGCTGGGATACACCGTTGGCAACGACGTTTCGGCACGAAGCCTTATCCCTGTAGAGATTTCCGGCAACCAAATGGGCCACTCCAAGTCCTTTGATACATTTGGGCCCATTGGACCATTTATCGCTTCGCCCAAGTTGATTCCTGATCCACAGAACCTCCATCTTGTCACAAAGGTCAATGGTCAAGTCCGTCAAGATGTCAACACTTCAGAAATGCTCTTCTCTGTCAAACAACTGATCGCTTATGCTTCAAAGAACCGTACTTTGAAGAAGGGAACTGTCGTCATGACTGGAACTCCCAACGGAGTTGGCTGGTTCTCGGGAGGTTGTCTCGGCCATGGGGATGTTGTTGATATTGAGATTAGCGAGCTTGGATCCATCTCGAACAAGATGGTATTCCTATAGACTAGCATCACCAGTATTGAATTTAGGTTGTTTTCTATAGAATAGTATTTGGTTGCAGATCCGTTTACGTCATAAACTCAATGGACCAAATTTCCTGCGGCGGAGTTTAACATGGGCCCACCAGCTTTCGGATGTCCGCTCCGATGTCCGTACCCACGTCCGTTCAGACCGCACCGATGCTCTCGGGCTTCGCGCTTGCTTTGAGATCAATAAAATTGCGATGCCTCCTATATTTTGACCCATCTATAACTGTTTTTCATTTCCGGAAGACATACTGCGCAACCCAACTTTACACAACACTCAAGATCATCATGGTCAGCAGTCTCAATCAAGAAATTAAGAATGTCGCCGTCGCTGGGGTGAGTTAACCACGTATCCAGAATATGGCAAAACTAAACAATCAATACACAGGGCACCGGCCTCCTTGGGTCTATGATAATTGACAGCCTGACGCGTTCCGGTCGGTTCAACGTCACGATCCTGAGCCGCACGGAACAAAACAGCAATTACCCAGGCACAAAATTGGCCATTATAGACTACCAAAACAAAGAAACTCTGGTAAATGCTTTAGAAGGCCAAGATGCAGTTGTATGTGCGCTTTCGCGCGATGCAACTCTCCTTCAGCCTGCGCTTATTGATGCCGCGGTTGTCACCGGCGTTAAGAGATTCATCCCGTCAGAATTTGGGGGCAATCTCCAGGACTTCAATTTCCGACAGCTCCCCAATTATAAAAATAAGGTCTGGGTGGAAGACTACCTAGAGAGCAAGTGCAAATCTCACGACCTCACCTATACGTACGTCTACAACAATATTTTCTTGGACTGGGCGCTCCAATCAGGAATTTTGCTCGACTTCAAGGCAAGCAAAATCCGCCTTTACGACGGAGGTCAAAGAGAGGTTTCTATGACCAGTATGCCTACCGCAGCACAGGCAGTTGTTGGCGTTTTGTTGAACCCTGAAGAAACAAAAAACAGAGCTGTTTGTATCCACGAGACTCTTCTGTCTCAAAAACACCTCTTGGCTCTTGCGAATGCAGTGGCTCCAAATGTCAAGTGGAAAGAGGAGTACATCGATCTGGAGGAGCTTGAAAAGAAGGCTAGAGAGGATAACACACCTGGCGTGCCCAACATCAGTCTTTTCCATACATTCGCGTTGAAGGGTGGATTCGGGAAGAACTATTCCAACCAATACGGGGAGGCGGATAATGAGCTTTTGGGAATTAAGCGGCTTTCAGACGACAATATCAAATATTTGCTAGCAGAATTTGCGAAGAAGTTTGTATAATCTCGACCATGGACTGGGCTTGGGTTTGGAAGATATTCTTTCTTCGCCAACTCTCCTTTAGATTGGTGGAGAGACATGTTCCAGCTCTGTTTTCTAGTTTAACCAACATTCCCGTCTGCACGCAATTATATTCTTATTCGAGACTTTATTACATATTAATCAAACACGAAACCTCTAAACTTCAAAATTTAAGTAATTCAACCATAAAAACATTTCAATCTTCAAAAACATGCCAGACTCTCTGGCTTTCACGATGTGCCGATACTGCCGACCATAATATATGGGCTAAATGGTTTTTTTCTCCTGTAGCAGATCAATACATACCACATTATTGCCAGCTGGATTTAGCGGCCCGAGTCGGGGCGAACGCTAGCAGGGATAGCGCTAGGACACGACCAAGGTGGTGGATGTTTTGTACATCGACAACTTCAGCAGTGGTGAAGCTCCGTCTCTCTACCTAAATAAATTTAGGTAATCATGTTGTACACAGGGGTTCCCTCGCATGAGCTACACTGAGCTGTAACAGTGCCCTCGCTGACATCAAAGGCCCGAACACAACTGTGGCCAAAGGAATATCCGCGCGGGGAATCTCCACCATGAACAGCCGCCTCGTACACGGACTCGAGCTCCGCCCGCGTTGTGGTCCGTTGAATTTTCAGGTCCAGGAGTTGAAAGAATGCGGAGCAGAGATCCGCTTCACCATTTCATTCCTGTTCCAGTTTATCGGACCCAACAGGCCGAATCCAGAGTGATGCGCATCAGTTATTAAATATTCCAACATTTAACAATGGACAAATCATCATTACTCCCAACCATCAACCCCAATCCAAATTCAACCTATTCATCATCCCACGCCTACTCAATTTCAGTTTCCAATTTGCAAAATGGTCAGAGTCCACGGCACCGGTTCCAAGGCCGTCAACAGCCCCGAGGATCCTTTCGTCCTCACTCGCCATCAGCTTTGGCAGGCACTGGAGCGAAAGGCTCGCCACCCAAGCGAGTTTGTCCCAATTCTTAGCCAATGCAAGGTCCTCGGGGACAAGGATGGCGTTGTGGAGCGGTCTTGCATCGTCGATCTTGGCAAATGGGGCAAGAGACCCATGCACGAAAAGATTACCACTCATGGAGATCTTTGGGTAAGTAGGAACAGAGCTTTTTTCTTTCGCTGGGCTCTACTCACAATCTATAGATTCGATTTGCCCAGTCTGAGGGATCCGTGAGCAACAACATCGTCTCGTTTCTCCCAAACATTAGCGACACCAATTTGATGCTTACGTACACTTTCGAGTGGGAATTTCCCACCGTCGAGGCCGGCACACCCGACCACGAGGAGTTGAAGGAGTTTATGAGCCAGGCAAGACCCTTTTTTCCAAAACACATATTTTTATTCGACTAACACGCCATTAGATGGCGATTCAGGCCGTTGTAGGATCCATCACCAGGGCTAGGGAGATGGTCACACAAGGACTTATTAACTAGTCATGTGCTTTGTGAAGATGCAGGCTGCATTTGTATAGTTTGTTGAGTGGAAAGCATCCAGTAGAATGAACATCGAGTTACAACTTTCTTTATCAGGATGATTTGTAAAAGTAGCACCAGATTGTTTAATTACAGCCGTGAATGTGGAATGCACAAAATAGTCTATCGCGCGCCATGTTTTGATCCCAAAGCATCAGATATTAAGACCATTTAATGTCTATTTCACGTTCTAAATGTCTTTCATACCAGACGAGTATCAATAGCTAACCTAGCTTAAGAAAAAAAACCCTAAGATAAATATTTTCAATGCCAGATATTTCAAGCCTTTTAAATTACCCTAGAGTGCATACCCTAACTTATGGCGTCAGCAGGAGCATCTGCCTTGGTTTTCTCTGCAACCATTTAATGCGAAAAATTAATCTGAGTAACTGTCTTTCTAATTCTCTCATGTAATTTTCCCAATTGGCCTGTGGTTGCCTATTTACGCGGTTAGATGTGAACAGGAAGAACCTATCTCAGTCCAACAAAGTACATATCTCACTATTAATCATCCATTAAATTGTCTCGGCACTGCTGTAAACTCTACAAAGAAGATGCATGTATAAGTTAAAAAACAGCAAGCATCAATCATGTTGCCAGATGTGGGCTATATACTTGTTACAATTAGTATTTTGTTCACCTTCCAAGTCCAACAACGCTGTTACCCATTTCAAGCAATGGACAAATTCAGTATTCAGGTGCTAACTAGATTCACTGCTCCAAAGGCACTCTAATTGTGCTAACGAATGGAATAATCATCAAGGTATCAGGATCCCAAACACCCTCCACATAGAACGCATCCCTCTTAATTCGAGCCTCAATGATATCCCTGTTAGGTGCTCGGCCGATAAGAGCACTACCAGTCAATTTCGGGTCGGCTTTTCCATGTTCAGCGACACAATATCCTATATCAAAACTTATTAATCGACGTCTTGCGAGGAAAGCAGACAGAGTGACAATCTATGACTGTGGAGACATTTGTCGATCAAAGTTGCACTTACCGCCAAGTGTCCAGAAGTCTTTGGGGTCGTGTTTCATCCCTTCAAGATGGCCACTATATTAAAAATAAAAATCATTAGACATGATGCTCTCAAATCCATGTTTTATCCATAGAGTGCATACATCAAAGCTGTTGCACGCTTGGGTCCGGCATCCTTGCGGTCCTGAATGAGTACGAGCCACTCGGGATCCATGATTTCAATACTGTGTTAAATTTTGTCAAATAGAAGCAAAGTGATGTTGCTACAATAAATTCGCTGTTTCCTTATTGATCAAAGTGCTTAGCTTAAATGTGCTAGCTAGTGCGGCCCAGGTCTCGCACATGTACTCCGCCGCACTGACCGACTGAGTGCGGACTTGAACTCCGCTCGGATCACCGAACTCCAGAGCGTGCACCTACGGCTGCGCTAATGGGAACGGACTTAGTTTTGGTTTTCTTTGAGGGGTTGCACAAGTCAAGGTAGTCGGGGTAGATGTTTAGTTTCATGCTGTTCGGAGTTAAGGGACCGTGGAATCACAGTCTGGATGATCATGAGGGTAACTTGACTTGGTACTAGTTTCTAAAACATTACGGCTTGGTGTCTATATATTTCCATAGAGTCCTTCTTTTTGAGATTATACAGACATAGACATAACAGGATCAATCAAGTCAATAACCAACCGTGAGAATGGAAGTCGTCGATCTTGCTATCATTGGGGCCGGTCAGTCAAGGAGTCACCCATATGAACCCACCCAGCTTACCGAATAACAGGCATATTTGGGCTGGCCACCGCTCGCACGTACACCCAAGCTCACCCAGAAGATAATGTCGTCATCATCGAGTCTGCGGAGTCCTTGGGTGGAACCTGGGCGAAGCATCGCCTCTACCCAGGGCTCAAAACCAACAATATTCTTGGAACATATGAGTTTCCCGATTTCCCCATGGATACCCATAAATTTAACGTTCAGCCATGGGCCCATATTCCTGGCGCAAGCCTCCATGGGTATCTCGCCAAATTTGCAGAGCATTACGATCTTGCCCGCCGATTGAGGTTCAGCACCAAGGTTGAGGTGGTGGAGCAGGGTGACAATGATGATTGGGTCCTCACTCTCAAAGTGCATGGCGGAGCAAGCACATCCAAGCTGAGGGCCAAGAAACTGGTCATTGCCACAGGCATGACTGGGAATCCCAACTTGCCAAACATCCCTGGTGCAGCCGAGTTCGGCAAGCCTCTCTTCCACGCAAAGGATTTCCTACTGCACGAGGGTCTCCTCAAGACAGCAAAGCGAGTAGTTGTCTACGGTGGCTCTAAATCTGCATGGGATGCAGTTTACGCCTACGCCTCTAGTGGTGTCTCGGTTGATTGGGTCATGCGAGAATCTGGACGTGGCCCCTGCTGGATGATTTCTCCATTCATCACGCCCCTCAGAATCTGGGTCGAGAAACTTGTCTTCATGCGCCTGCTCACCTGGCTATCGCCCTGCATCTGGGGAGCGAATGACGGTTACGACTTTATCCGAAATCTACTGCACACCACCGTCATTGGACAATGGATCGTCTCAGTGTTCTTCAGGTTCCTTGGACAGGATACTATCAACGCCCACAAGTACGATGCTCATCCAGAAACCGCCAAGCTGAAGCCATGGTCGGACGCTATTTGGAGCGGTACGGGTCTGAGCATTTTCAACTATCCTACCGACTTTTTGGAATACGTGCGCAATGGCACAGTCAAGGTTTACCATGCCGATGTCACAAATCTCACTCCCCACACCGTTCATCTATCCACTGGCGAGACCATTACCACTGACGCTTTGCACTGTTCCACTGGCTGGAAGCACGAGCCCCCGGTCAACCTTTCGCCTGCATCCCTCGTTTCGGATCTCGGCCTTCCTCATGTAGCCAGCACAAGCCCTTCAGAGCTTGCGTTGAAGGCCGACGAAGAAGTCCTCAGTCGCTTCCCTCTCCTCAAGGCCCAGCCCGATGTCACTCCGAAGAAGAAGACACAGCGTGAGCCTGTCGGCGAAGCCACAACCGCCTTCCGTCTCTTCCGGTTCATGGTTCCGCCCAAGTACATCCACAAGCGAAATTTCGCGGTCGCTGGAGCAATGCTCTCCCTCGGTCAACCTGTCTCGGCTCAAATGCAAGGACTGTGGATCACTTCGTACCTCGACGGCACCCTAAATGTCCCTCAGTCTGTAGAAGAGGCCGAGTACAGCACAGAGCTGTTTGTGCGATACGGCAAGTTCAGAACGCCGGCTGGCTGTGGTGACAAGCACGGCGATATGATCTTCGAGACGCTGCCGTACTGGGACCAATTGCTGCAGGACCTTGGACTTCCCTACAAGCGTAAATCCAGCTGGATCCAGGAGATTCTTGAGCCCTACAGCGCGGCAGACTACTCTGGAATTGTGGATCAGTGGCTCCAGTTGAAGAAGGCGGGCAAGTTGGTTGCTCCGCAGTCCAACGGTGCTTCTCAGAAGAAATTGCTCTGATCGTATGTCCTAGTGTAGATTTCTCTCCGCGGGCCGCGTGCAGCTATTCGGCTATTTTTATTCGAGGAATGGATGGGATTCTAGTACTTCTTTTCCACCCAGAATCAAGATCTTAGTGGAGGGGGGTGTAGCAGAACGGAAACCCCAACACAACTGTGCACCGGCTTCATTTACAGGATCAGCTCTAGCAACAATTCAAAACAGAATAAATTTCAATTTTCCTAGTATAAATGCACGTTAAAGTTGACAGAAATCCTTTTGGACACGGAAAGAAATAAATGAAAATGACGACCGATTGACCTGAGGCGACACTCGCAAACATTGACGAGCCAAAAGCTACACACATATACCGCAGCGAGCATGGCCATCCTCCATCGCACAACAGCGACCAATAGAGTCGCTCTCGTCTAGTGGTTAGGACATTTCGTTGTGGTCACATGAGCATCCCGAGAAAACCTGTGTTCGATTCACAGGAGCGACAAACTCGCTCTCCATTCTTTTTTTGTCGCCGCCAGGTGCATTTATTACGTAAAACCTCTCTCTACATTGTCTCGGGCCACGATTTGAATACCGCTGTTGTGTGAAGAGCTGAAGTTTTCAGGGTTAGAGCCAATGTATATATGTGTGGCAGTATTGACCGGCTTTGTCTCTTGAACATCAGCTCAAGAGGTCCTTGTATTTGTTGCTTCAATGCCGGGGTCAGGCCGGCTCTATATGAAAGCCATCTTGCGATTGGAAGATGGCTTGGAAGAGGGCATTATTCGACACATCCATATCAACCACATCGCCATCAAATTCGAATTCCCCAATCGCATCTAGGCTGCTTTGCTCATCTGACGGGTTGTCCAGGGATACATCGATGGAAAAGGGTGCTGAGCTCTCTGTTCCGTCTCTGAAAAACGTGCAGTTGAATGGCTCTGCTGGGCCCAAGCCTGTGCTCGGCGTCTTTCGTGGAGTCGACAGGCCAGCTTCCTCAAATACGCTCATGTCCAAGTTGCCCAGCCGCGGCTCGTCCTGCAGCATGGCATGAAGAGTATCCGATGTTCCTCTGAAGGATTCTCGCCGGTTACGCAACTCTCTAGATCTTGCCTCTCGTGCCAAAGACAAGAGGTTCAGCATTGATCGCCACTGGGGGCCTTGTCTGTTGTGGGAGCCATCCCAGCGCGTCACCATGGCCTGTTCCACAGCCGGCCAAGCTCTCTCGTGGTCCTTTCTGAGTGGTCTCGCCCCCAGCTCCATCAGAATATACGCTAGAGTGCGCCATGAGATGAAGGTTTTCATCCACCAAGACCACCTTATCCCACGGCGGTCCTTTGAGAGTTTGCTTGATAGCTCCATGGCTTCCACAGCATCTGCAAAAATCTCATCACACTCCGTTGCGTTAGGCTTTGAGTTATGCTCGTGGGGCTTGAGGATGGCAAGTTTAAACTCGAGAAGCAGCATGCGGGCAATGTTGGACGTTACCCATTGAACAGGGACCAGTGGCGAGCAGGGTTTTATGTATTGTTCATCCCACCTCTGCATGACTCTCTTGGTAAAATCCCTCTTCTCCTTCAGCGTCATATCGTCCAAAGGCTTAGAGCAGCCCTCGGGATAGCGCCGAGTGTCGTATATTAACCTCCACAAGTTGCAGTTGTCCGCCCATAGAACCAAGAGCGTGGATTGAGTCCACTCTCGGCGGCTTGCCGGCATTGTGACGGTTTGTTCGCTTAAATCCGAATCGTTGAGATTCAGTGGCAATGGGATGTTAAATCTGCTAGCTTCGAACCTATGACAACCAGTCAACACAGGCAATCAGAAACACAACACCTGCGCCTGAGAGACTTACATTGTAGGATCACAGCCAAAATCCTCAGCAGCTCCAGTTTCAAGCGTAAACATGTACCAAGACAACCGCTTGCGCAATTCGGATTCAAGAATGGGAATGCTCAAAGAAGCTCCATCGCAATAAGCACCCAGCGATTGTAGTATCCGAAATGCAAGAGAACTTAGGGTCCAGGACAGGCGAGGGGCAGAGTGCCGGAGCGTCGTGATATAAATAACCAACGACTGCATGACGAGCATGTCGTCCGTGTTTAGGAATCCCGCGGCGGCCAAGGCCTGCTCTTCTGCGGACTTGTATCTTGCAACCAAAACATGACGCTTTTCGCCCAGGATTTCTAGGCATTCGTCATCTTCGATACTAGAAACAGAAGCGAAGCAAATGGCAAACAGGAGCGCATTCAAATTTCGCGGTATATTCTCGGTGTCCTTCCTAGATTTCCACTCGAGGATCGTGGGCTCAATTGAAGGCAAATGCAGCACCTTTACAATCGGGTCGATGTTCTCTTTGTAAATTTCCCAGAGAGTCTGCCGATACTCGGTGCTGGGGTGGGCGTCGTTAGTGGACCCGGACTTGGACGATATCAAGGGGAAATCGTGCAAAGGGCTTTCTGGGTAGGATGGTTGTGATGCAATATCCTCGTCTTCCGAGCTATCGAGATCCGATAGACCCATTTCATCGACCTAAGATATTTAAGCAAGCGATGACGAATTAATTGGTCGTTTGTTACAAACCTTTGTGATGAGGGTAGTCCAAAAGCTATCACTGATATATACACTTCTTCCCTCCTCTTTTATTAATTTTCCAGACTTTAAGTTGGTCCTGATTCTTTCAGATAAGGGCTCGAAATTGGCTGCCAAATCAGGCGGTGGTGTGATGGCCGCAGGCGAGCCAAGCTGGACAATTGGACTCGTTCCAGGCTCATTGTGATGGTGGGAGTTCACATTATTCTTTAATTGGAGCTGGTTTCGATACTCTTCTATCTGACGGTCCTTTTGCGAGAGGGCGGCGCGAAGAGAATCGATGACGGTTTCAAGGCGGTAGATTTTGGCAATGAGCTCTTGCGAGTCTCCCCTAGCCAAGCGACGCGAAGGTGGGAAAACACATCTGAGCTGGGACTTCTCGCAATTGGTGCAGGGGTATATTTTATTGCACTTGATCTTGCGGCGACGGCAGTCGACGCAGGAAATTGGGTTGATCTTTGGACTAGGATTGGAGGCGGGAGGGCTCTGGCTTCTTTCTTCTCGCGGGGTGGAGTTGCTTTCGGACATGGCCACGCTTGCAAAAAACGTAACAGAATGAGTTTATGGATCGTGGAGGAAACAAAACATGAGAGAAAACAGGACAAATGGCGTGATGCTGTCTGATGAAGACCCCACCATTCGAAGGATGAGTGAGCATCCATCATATCGCCTACCCCTGATCAATCAGTCGGATAGATCGGCTTCGCTTGATAGTCTCTCCTCTCCCTTGCCAACCTTGTGCATCGTGACCTCGGCGGTTATGTGTCGGACCGAAGTGCATATATGCGACATCCCTGCCAACCTTCTTCACAAGCTCTGTGAGTGACGTCTTGTGTGGCGTGGGAGATCGCCCTCCACAATCTCCCCCGCATCTTGATCCGCCTTGGCTTCGGCTTTTGCTTTCCGTGAAAATCCGGACCAATGACAAGTCAGCCGTTATGATAAGGCTGTTCCAAATCGGGCGTGGCTTAGCTGGGCTTGGCTTCGACGCGATCTTGAGACGCGTCAGGTTCCCTCTCGTCGCTTGTCCTGTCAAGAATTTTGTGATTGCACCGAACCTTACTGATCCAGAACAGTAGCCAGACCTCTGGTGGTCAATCCATTCTAATTTTCATAGCATTACTCTGCAAAAGGACCTTTTACCGCCAGACCACATGGATGCCCAACAAAAGCGTAGCGACAAATTAGTCTGTCGAGTGGATCTAGCGTCACTTGCCTACCCCAGAATCTCAAGGCTCAACTGCCGCCTCTGCATAGCCCACTTCATGGACGAATTCATAAATTTTACGTCACGAAATGATGCTGATGCCGATGCCGAGTTTACCCCAGATTTTGTCCTCCAGTTTTTGGTTCTTCTGCATGTGACGCAAAATCGGCGCTGTCATTATCCCTTTGACTGTTGTAAGCCCACAATTTCGCTACGACGGAGATTTGAGCCAATGAAACAACGTTTGAAATCCGGGTACTTCTTCATTTACCTAATCCAGTGGCAATTGGAGTCATCCAAATACAAGTGGTGATATCAATGTTAGTCGACGCTCTAGTCGTATGTAGTAATATTGCCTCAACTGAACCTGGATTTACTAGAGGGTTCTTGAATTTCAGAAGTCGCGATTTGAATCTGAAGCTAGGTGGGGCAGGTTAGGAAAGTGAAGGTTTACCACAGTCAAGGCATGGAACAAACAAATCAATATTTTTACTACCAAACCTTACCTTTGCCCACAGTACTCTGAAATTGAATTCCAAAAATGGTCATTTGAAAAAAAAATCACGCAAGGAAAATTATTAAGCTTGGGAGTCTGTGTCTTGGGCTAAATGTATCTGGTAGGCATCGCACATTGATTAGGTAGCTACCCTAAGGTTATTGTGTTTCGAAGTCAGGCATCACCGTTTTGGGTCCTGAAAATATAAAATATATATATATATATATAAGGAGATATTAGCATGACGGAAATCTACTCTCTGCAATCAAGTATGGCTATTGTGTGGTGGAGGCCGCACGGTGTTCGATCGCACCCTCCGAGGGGTCATCAGAAAAAGAATACAGCAATGGTTGTTGCAATGTTTTGTAATTTTCGAGATTTGATTTGATGCAAACCACCGGACCATGGCCTTGAGTATCCGAAGCCAATCGGGTCTTAATTTGCGGAGTGGAATTCCGGGCCCCTGCTTCGCGACATGCAACCCGCAGCCACGGAGTTCAAGGCCGCCAAGGAAAGTGTCCGAAGTCCGCGAGCCCATGTTAAAAGGTCTCGGCGCATCACTCAATTTGGTCAAGTTGCATTGCATACTCAGCGAATCCAATAGCTTATTCGAATCCGTTCTTGAGATTGCAAACGTGCCGCGCCATATCGCCGCTCAACTCACAAATTTGCAACATTAACAACACCATGGCGCCCGCAAACCACCGTATCAGCCTAAAGAGTCTGATGTACGTGGGGTACACACACCCAGACATCGACATTGCCCACCAATTTCTGACCGATTTTGGTTTGATCCCGGTCAAGACCAGCTCGGACAAGATCTACTACCGCGGCTTCGGAGTGAGCCCGGTCTGTTACATTTCCAAGAAGGCGGCAGAGAACAGCAAGCCCGATTTCCTTGGCGGAGGATGGGCCGTCGACAACTACGAGGACCTTGAGGCTGCTGCTAAGCTTCCGGGCGCTTCGCCCATCGCAAATGCCGACGAGGTTATCGGAGGCAAGACGGTGACAGTCAAGGATCCCGCTGGCGGTGCCATCCGACTTCACTGGGGCCACACGGAGCGCGCGATTGACCGCACCGAGGAGCCGACAAAGCTTGTCTTCAATACGTGGGACTCGAAGCAGCGCAAGGGAGAGTTCCAGCGCTTCAAAGATGGCCCAAGCTACGTCCACAAGCTGGGGCACTACGGCTACGAGATCCACCACTCCGTCTATGAGGAGACCCGACAGTGGTACTATGATACCTTTACTCTGACTGCTACCGACTCCATTTTCCATCCCGCAACAGGCAAGGATATCATGACTTTTATCCACCTGGACAAGGGCAAGGAGTATGTGGATCACCACGTAAGTTCCACACTTCCAACTGCGGTTTATTGCCACTAATCTTTGAATAGAACTTCTTCCTTGCCTCCGGAGACAACACCGAGCCCGAGGTGCACCACGCCAGCTTCGAGGTGGACGATGTAGACAGCGAGCTGAAGGGCCACAACTACCTCAAGAAGAATGGCTGGGACCTGGTTTTGGGCGTTGGAAGACATCTGTTGGGCAGTCAGCTGTTTGACTACTGGTTTGATCCTGATTCTTTCGTTGTGGAGCACTACGCAGATGGAGACATGGTAAACTGCGACAACCCTCCACAGCGTGTTGCCGCTGGCCCTGAGGCCATCTCCATCTGGGCACCAAAAGTCCCGCTTGGTTTTATGACTCGACGAAAGGCGGACATGCAAACGCCTGCTTTCGGGGGTGGCCCTCCCGGAGGCCCAGGAGGTCCCCCAGGGGGCCCTGGCCCTGAGGTTGCCACCCAATAGTGCATGATTCGCACTAGGGAATTGGTCCCTTATCTGTTATTAGTCGTATAGTACCTAGATTGTTGTAAACTATGTTCATGTTCCTATATCATCTTTTTAGTGTCTTTTGTGATTGCCGTAGGGTGTAAATATGTTCAACACCGTGTTGGGGATTGTCTTTTGATATGTCCGGAATTATGGATAACATGCGCAATATAAGATGAATATCCTGTCAACGAACTCTCCTCACATTATTATCAACATAATCTTGTTCATACTCTCTACTCAATAATATACATAACCATGGTCCATAGGCCATAATTCAGTATGACAAATCCAAGGAGCAAAAGCCCGTCTCCTCAACCTACCCGTTAGGTAGTGTACCTCTGCTAAGAAATATTCAACCTTACCTTTCTAGCGTCCTTGACCCCAATCTCGTCATCCAATTACATCCCCCCCAGCCTCTTTAGATCTTGGGGAATAAAGGTGTTGCGGGTCTCTAATCCACTAAGCACAAGCATACCCCGGCCGGATTCAAACTGATGACCTTTTAAGCTCCAGAGGACTAACCGCTACCCCATGGGGCATCACATCCACATGACTAGGAGAAGCTCAGCACGGCGTCGAGGCCGAATTATTGGCATGAATTCAATTTAGTTTAAACTTGTCGTAGTTCATTCCCAAAACCTTGGCTTCTCTCATTTGGGCTATCGCTTCTGCATTTCAGGCTATTCGCTTGTGGCGGACTCGGACCCCGTTATCCAGTACCACCATAACGGAGTCTGTGGCCGATGAGCGATCAACCGTCCCCAGGCTTTGCTTTAAAACCTTTCACTAATGGAAGTAATTCCCCAGTTGAAAACAAATTCTACGGTCTCATAGCCTAAAAAGAGTCTCTGCATTATACACATTCCGCCAACCCCACCCGACAAAATGAATCTGCCCTGCATCACCCTTGAAGAGCACATCTTCACCCCGTATATGTGGGAGAACCTTGACGAGAGGATGAAAGTGGGCATGCTGGCGAGAGACCCCACTGCCCATGAACGGCTCCTGGAAGTCGGAGATGGTCGTATCTCCAACATGGATGCAAACTCAATCCAGACGCAGGTGCTGTCCCACATACCGCGTCATGCAGACCCAGCAGACGTCAAGAGGGTCAACGATGAGCTTCACCAAATTAAAAAGCAGCACCCGGGAAGATATCAGTGTTTTGCATTTCTATCTCTAAATGACCCGGTCAGTGCAGCTGCAGAGCTCGAGCGCTCCGTGAAAGAGTTTGGCTTTGTTGGAGCCCTGTTCCCCAACGTCCTGGACGATGGGACCTTCTATGATACGCCGCGCTTCTATCCGCTTTTCGAAAAGGCACAGGAGCTCGACGTGCCGCTTTATTTCCATCCCATTTTCCCCCCACCCGACCAGGTCAAGAGCCTCTACGAGGGTCCGTACTGCAAGGACATTGCGATTGAGATTGGCTCGTGGTGCTACGGCTGGCATGCCGCGGTCGGCATCCACGTGCTGCGGCTGTTTGCCGCCGGCATATTTGACAAGTTCCCCAAACTCAAAATCATCATCGGCCACATGGGCGAGACGCTGCCGTTTATGCTGGATCGCATCCTCATTCGCACAAAGCTGTGGCCCGGCCACGAGGATCGCAAGCGTGGCTTGCGTCAGGTGTGGGATGAAAACATCTGGATCACCACGAGCGGAATGTTTACTCTTGGGCCCATGTCCTGCCTGCTGAGGACCACCAAGATTGACCGCATTCTCTACAGTGTTGACTATCCACTTGAAACGAACGAGGAGGGGGTGAAGTTCATGGAAGAACTTGCACGCAGCGGACTGGTGACCGAGGAACAATTTCACAAGATTGCCTACAAAAATGCAAAGGCCTTGTTGCGTATTTAGTCTAAATCAGGTGCACAGGTGGGAAAGGGAGGCTGAATTGGCGGTGCCCAGGAGTGACAAATGGACAGTTGGCACAGATTATTTGGTAGTGAGCGGACTTTCTGATAGATTTCAATACACGTAAAGCCTCGCACATTGTTATGACTAATTTATGCCTTACTTATTCTTCTGGTAAAGAATTATCCTACCTTTTGTTTTTGAAATTACCCATCCCTAATTGGATGCCGCTCTCCAGTGCGGACCGCAATGAAGGTCCGATGGTGACTGTGACACTCTGCTGCGGCAAATTATTCAAAGATCGACACTTTTCGGTGCGTGTTCATGCTGACTATGAAACAGCACTGGAACTTAATTCATCGTGTAAAGAGTTGGGCCCTGATGCATCAAATGGATAGATGTCGTGGTCTGCGGCGTGACATGCCTAAAAAGGTCTCGGACTGGAAGTCCGTGAGATCTGTGCACCCAGCGGACAAGGGACTGAGGCTCGGACGAATGCGGACAGGGACCGGGGTGTTATCAGCCACAACGGGGTAGAGCCAAAATGCCAGGGTGACTCAGAATAAAATGGCCATCTCGGAACGGATGATAGGATGATGAGCCGGCTGCGGCTGGATGGATATCTCGATCAAGGCCCCCTCAGCCTTGGCAAGGATGACGGTGATGACGATGATCCAAGCCACACCGCATTGGACAATCGCCTGTCCCTGCTCAATTGGAGATAAGCTAGCCCTTGCACACGCCGTTCGGGGTTCGCAAGGCCCGACTCAACTTATCTAGCGAGCAATTAGTGTACCCCGCAGACGCCTCTGGTCGCGTTCAACTACTACTTGTCAGTCCCACGACCCCCGCAATTTTCCCTCGCCAGAATCAACAAGTGCGCATTGGAGAGAGCGCAAGGAACCCTCTTCTGCCAAGCCCACACGATGCCTCCCCAAGTCCTGCGCGCGGTGTGTAATCATTTTGCCCATGACAAATCACGAACGATGCTGACCTGAACCACAGTGCGATTGGTGCCATTCCAAGAAGGTAACCGCAGAGCTGAACCTTTTCTCTCACAGGCGTGCCAACTAACACGTCCAAGATTAAATGCGACCGCAAAGATCCATGTGGTCCTTGCCGCGATAATTCTGTCACATGCACGCGGAACAGGCCAAGATATCCGCGTCAATCAGCCGCTTCCTTGTCCAAGTATGCCTCCGGCAGCATTCACCTCTCCGTAGCACGCCTGCTGACCGTTGAATGAGTAGCGATGACCGTTTCGACGTCTTGGTTCAAAGGCTAGCTTTTTTGGAAGATGCTATCCGAGCCAAGGGTTCTTCAAGCAATGTCCAAGAGTCTGCATCAAGCAAAGATGCTTCTCCCAACCATCTGGCTATGGCCAGCACGCAAGGAAGTGGTCAAGGTAGAGAAGCAGACGGTGTCTCTCGCACTTCAACTTCAGGTCGCATCGAAGAGAGAAGCCCTGTATATCAGAAAACGCCCCCAAACCCCCCTTCTCAGGCATCCATGATGCGGGACTCTCCAACGAGCGAATCTTGCCAATCTTCACACAACCCCGTGCTTAAGCAGGCGGAGCATTACTTCCAGGCTGAGCTGGGGACACCAGAGCTGAATATTGATCAGGAGCGACAGCATCTATTTCATTCCGGGCTAGCTTTGGCGCAGCAGGTAGACATGTACGAGGAGACCGGCGACATGTACGGACTCGATCCCATTGAGCCTGTCAACTTGTATTCAGACTCGATGTACCCCTCACTGGAATTTCTCTACGTGACGTTAAACGGTAATCCCATACTCCCCATTCGTTGGCGACATGTCGTCTGATCTCGTTGCAGGCCTTGGATCAGATAGCTGCCTCACACAGTATTATCTACAAATCAGCTCCTACCTATCGCGGTCCACTCTTGAGCGGATGGGGGTTGCACTTGTTGAGAACACGGTTCACGGCCAGCGTCGACTGGAATATATCGTGTGCGTCAATTTTTGGATCCATCTTGTCTTGACATCGCTCGAGTCCGGACATCCCACAACCGTCATGGCGCAGCACATGGGGGGCACTAGAGATAGATATGCAGACAATGTCAAATGCGCATTGAAGAGAATGAGTATCATGACTCCGCCAGCAATCAGCACTCTTCAGGCATTGGTCTCTGGGGTGAGCAGTCCACTGCCTTGATGAAGAAAACCTCGCTGACTCGCCTCCTCTCTACAAACAGGTCATGCTATTCCTCCACATCGGGGATTTTGGCAATTGCTGGGTCTTGAACGCGGCAGCCTGCAGAGCATATGTGGCTCTGTCAGACCTCGTCGACCCCAAGGGAAACGCGACACCGGATCAGAGGACAGAACTTCGCAACAGCGTATTTCACTGCTACATTTTTGACAGAACCTTCTCGGCCAACATGAACCGGCCTTGCAGTCTACCGGAAATGCCCCTCACCGAATTAGTGCCAACCACCGACCGCGACATAGGCTACGGCATCCACGTGACGCTGGCCGAGATTGGAAAGGGCCTGGATGTCTTGCTGAAGGAGCGAAAAAGCCAGGGCGAGGGCGCAGATGCGGTGGAAAGGGTGAAGCGCCTTCATGCGGCCCTCGAAGAGATGAAATCTTTCGAGGCGAGACTTGAGCTGGTTCGTGAACCCCAGGGCTTGGCCGTCCCCCTGACTTGGTCGTCTGTGCTAACCTGACAAGGTATATCTCTCTCCGCCCGAGCAATACGACAACTTTTTAAGAGGGGACTGGATGTCCATGGAATTTACGTACTTTTCCATGAGGGCTGCTTTGCTCGGCCTCATTCTCTCCACCAGCTTCGACAACGAGACATATCAGGCTCGACTGGAGTGTGCTCGTCGGGCACTCAAAGCCTTGAAGTCGATGCAGGACAATGCCTGGGCACACTGCACGCGATCCATGGCCTTTGCAGGGTCATTAACATGGTAATTAAGCCGCTTGCTGTGGTGGCGCGAAATCTCTTGCTAATAGGGGCTCCACCAGGACAATCCTAATTTTCCCTTTCTTGGCATTTTTCGTCGTCTTCACCAACGTCGTCATCACCGCCGACCTCAGCGATCTGCGCCTTCTCAAGGACGTAGCGGACGGATTCACCGTCGTCTCTGTCGATTCGCCCACCATCTCCCGGATCGAGGATTTTTGCAAGAAGCTGGTCAAGCTGTGCTTCGACACCATCTCCAAGTCAAAGCAACCCGCAAGCTCGACGCCTCCGCTTCTCATGCCACAAAGCGGAGTAATGAATGGGCATGGTCAGGGCACGGATCAAACGCTGCCCGCTTCGGTCGTCATAGATCAAGCCACGACTGTGTCGCCAACCATGATGACAACGCCACCAACAGCCATGGGAGTGGATCTGGACAATGACAGGGTCATGGTCGATATCGAGAAGATGTTTGCAGACGAGGCCGACTGGTTTAGGTTGGACGGATACGAGCAGCAGGTGTGGCAATTCCTCGAATCCAAGATTGATGGGTTTGGTGGCGTAATATGAGGTGAATATGGACATGTTGGCAATGGGGAAGGGAACAAATGGGTTATTAGTGTATCATGACGTTATGGCAAGGGACATTCGGGAACATAGAGGAGCACTCATGATTTTGTGCCATGGCGAGTTGTTGCGGAACATTTACTTTCTAGCGCCCGGTTTGAATTGCTCCAAAGATATGGTTTTGACAGGTGCATGATTCTAGTTTGTCACACCTTGACATGATATCCCTGTGCCACTGGCGCATGATCAAAGCCAAGCGGCCCGTCGGTTGATCTGCCAGCCACCCATCTCAACGTCTCATCTCGTATTCAACGAAAAAGATTAAAACGCGTTAAAACCAGCAGACACCCCTAAAAAGAAGAAAACGAAAATGCGGGGAAGAAGTTTAACACTGGTCTGTGCGTTATTGGTGTAGTTTTGTTGAAACTCCGAAAGTCCGGATCTTGCGTCTCCCCAGTCATGTGGGCTGTGCAGGCCCCTCTCCTTACACCGCCGGGTTCAATCATGCTTTGTTGATTGGACGGAGCGTAAGGGTCCGGTCATCACTGAAACGGGAAGTGGGTATCTGTACTAATCAAGGGAATTAATTCTACGACAGTTAGCTTGGCGATTTTAGATTGTCTTGGTTCTGTCGGTCTTAGCCTCGGCCGTCATTCTTAGTATTCTTGGCAATTGAGCCTCATTTTGTGTAACGGTAATGTTGTTCTGTAGGGTAGCTCGCTCGTGAGCCTAAGTCGCCAGCTAAAAAACTCTTCCCAAAACAGTTTCTTGTTACCACTGGCCTCTAAGTTAGCGCTTGGTATAATTATTGCATGTTTTAGTCGAATGCATTATAATAAATATGATATGGAGATGAGTAGTCGAAATACAATAGTGAAACTGGCCAAAGATCAAAGAGAAGGGTCTCTATTAGTATGATATTGAATTCACTTAATTAATGTTCACAAAAAGCTGAACGAGCATCTTATGTCCCATAGATCATAAGCTTATTACATAATCATGATAGATTCATTCAACCCTAGCATGTATGTGTTTGTCACTTTGCCTATATGTATTATCTACGTAGTTGGGGTAAGCAGCTATGGCCCTGTTTTAACCGCCTTTGCGAGAAACCAGGTTAATTGTCATTTCAAGCACTGAGATCCCATAAACACAGTGTGGAAATGCTTCCATGTTGATGGGAAACCTGGCTCTTTTTGCAGACCTGACTTCAAATGTCCACAAGGTGTGCATGATGGCAATGGTGTTCTACAATGATTGTTGAATATTTCGATAATCAATCCGTATAAACCCCTTCAAAGTGTTTTTTCGAATACGTACCAACAGTCTTTTGCAATTTCTTGAATCCCCCTTTGTTTGTTGGTATTCATTGGATAAAAGCTCAAGCAGCTATGCGGCTCAAACATTGTAACTGGTAACTTCGTACTTAGGGATTGGTATGTGGGCTGATTAAGGTGTCTGAAGCTCCCAGACCAAGCTGTAGTGCGAGATGGGAGGCGGCCTCTTCACTGCCTGCCCCACCAAGGTCCCTGTCCTGGAGAATCCGGGAGAGGAAACAGTCCGGCGCGCGGCCTTGTGAGATGAGGGATTTCAGGTACTCTGGATAAAGTTTATGCGGCACTGGCTTAATCACCAATTCCACCGCCCGATTCACATCTCGATTAAATTTGACATCGCTCGCCAGCTGGGGCTCGCGGAATAAGTTGGGAAGCTTATTGAGGACATGGAAGCCGTGGACAATCTTGGCGCCAGGTTTGATGGCTGCAAGAATTAGAGATGGTCTAGCGCTATAATTAATTAGGGTACCACAATCTGTTTGAGTTGTCCCAGTTTCTGCAGGGATGGGTGTCAGTGTGGGCAATTCAAGGAGTGGGGACACCCCTGTACCGACCAAGTAGTCAATGACGGGGCCAGGAGATTCTTTGAACTGCCGAGAGGCTTAGCGCAGTAGTCTTTTCGACACCGGGTGGCCAGATCAAGGTCAGATTAAGCTAGGTGGTGGAAGTGCTATAAATGTGGCGTCTCATCTTATTTTAGAGATTTTGCTTGTCACTGCCGCCATCGGGGTTATGAGCAACCTCATGCAGGAACTTGAGGGTTTTGGATTGCATAAACCTGCACAACACGACACTTACGGCATTTATTTATGATTAGAATATCAGAAAGTTGGCCCATTGGACTTCTTCCTCAGCCCTGTCGACGCTGGTCATGCGTCTTTGGCCCTTTGATTTTATGTTACCTAGTTATCCCGTAAGGATGCACATGTTACAAAGCGCCCCCCATAGCCCCTGCCTGGAGTTGTGAAACAGCATGCATGTCCCAACTGCCGGAGCTGTGCCTGGTCGAACAATACATGCTTTCGGGCAGTCCGACAATACGATTCACTTACTTTCCATCAAGGCTTTGTCCCTTAGCCGTGCGGCAGCTGTTGACGTAATATCTGGTCTCAATACTGGGCTGAACCAGCATAACAACGCCATACTCCCTCGCCCACCCCTCAAAAAGAAATGTGGAGATGCTTTTGTCTTGGCGGCATTGATCATGTCCACAATACTGCCAATGGGCAGTAGTCCTTTAGGTCCCGGTGGTCGCTGTCCTGCCGAGCGATCCCTTCCGAGAGTCCGAAGTAAGACATACACCACGGCTAACAAGAATACATTGTTGGGCAAGGAGATCATTTCCCGTAGGATTCGTAGAGGGAGCAATCCCATCAAGGTTGTTTTCACATCAATTTTGGGCTGGGGCTGGGGTCAACAAGTTGATTGCTAACGATGATTTAAGCTATCTTGGAAAAAATAATCAGAAGTGCAAGGCGTTAAGACATAGATGCTGAATTTGATATAACACCGAGATGAGAAGCATTTGCTACCTTCATGATTGGCCCTCGTGTACATCACCGGCTAGACTGACGAACTGACGAAGCATACACCCAGCGAACTGGACTTCGCGAATCTAAACGGTAATAGATGCCGGTGTTCTTTTTCCCCATGTTTGGCATGTTCTGGATTCGGTTTCCGAGGTTCCGCCAATCAAATTGGAAGGCAAAGTGTTAAGGCGGATTTTCGGGATCCGTGACGTGTTTGAGCTTCGCCCCTCCCTTGCTGATCTTGGCCCTAAGCTGCTTTTGGCCGCGGGTGCATCGCGTGTATCTTGGCAAGCCACGACTACATGGCATTATTCTGAATGGCCTATATAAAGATCCCATTTGAGACATGCTGTAGCGAATTTCTTTTTAATCAGAGCCAACCTTGAAAGTTACAGTCTCAAATTTTCCAACTTCTTTTTCCTTACATCAAACCACCATTTTCCTTTCTCCTTGAAGCTTACCAACAACAACACCGACATCATGAGTGCTCATTCTAAGTCAGAATTTGACATTGCTCTTGAGAATATGGACTTGTCCAAGGCTCTTCGCGCCTTGCAGATTCCTGATGACGCGCAGTCCTATTCGATGGCAGTCGTGGCTCTTGCTGTGATTGTGTTGACACCAGTCTTGTTCAACTGGCTATCAGGTCCTAGTGATGTCAAGGTGCCCATTCCATTGACATCACAAGAGCCAAGCAAGTCAAAGAGACAAGAACAGTATCTTCACAACTCAAGGGCAGTTCTTGCTCAAGGATATGCCAAGGTTCGTTGCAACGGTCCAAGTTTACTCTACGTATGAGTGGCATGCTGATATTTCCCCAGTACAAGGACAAGCCGTTTGG
This sequence comes from Calonectria crousiana, assembly GCA_013406985.1. Classification (NCBI taxonomy): domain Eukaryota; kingdom Fungi; phylum Ascomycota; class Sordariomycetes; order Hypocreales; family Nectriaceae; genus Calonectria; species Calonectria crousiana. The sequence goes on along the minus strand of VTGD01000005.1, from coordinate 346,458 downwards.
TGTCAACGCCATGGATGGTGAGGAAAGACTTGAGTGGCTCAAGATCAAGATGCTAACATTTATTTTTCAAGGTGTCAAGTTGATTCTGCCGACTAGCTTTCTGGACAAGCTCAAGAGCCACCCGGCACTTAGTTTCGAGCACTCCATCTCTCACGTAAGTCTCAAAAACAGTCCCTTGAAAGTTGATACCTGCAATCCTAACTCAGTACAGGATCTTCTCAAACCCTACACTGGAATGGGTGGAGTCAATCCCGCCGGAGTCAGCATTATCACATCCAAATTTAACCCAACCCTTGGTACAACTACCTATCGCACAGTTGCTGAGCGGAATTACTAATATGTACACAGGCGCTTTTACTCCTCGTTTGCACGAAATCATTCGCGAATACCTTGTTAAAGCTATTGGAAAGCACAAAAGTAAGCCAGCAAAAAAGGGCTGAACAAATTCATTACTAACTCGCGCTGTTTCTTTAGCCTGGAAAGCCGTCAAAGTTCATAACCCCATCCTGGGAACAGTCACCAGAGCATCTGCATACGTCATGCATAGCGAGGAAGCCAGCAACAACCAGAAATGGTTGGACCTCACGTCGGATTATGTCTTGGAGGTTTCTTCATATGCTACAGCGCTAAAGGAGTGGCATCCTCTGCTCCGACCTTTTGTATCCTGGACAATGCCTCAAAGGCAAAAGACTGCCCAACAGTGGAAGGAGGCCAGAGAGATTATCAAGAAGACATTGAGGGAGAGGACAGAGCCCTCTGATCCTCCTACCATCTTGGACCACTTGACAAGCGGAAAGAATGAAGCACTCCGCGGCAACGTGGAGTATCAGGTCGAGCAGCAGCTGCTCCTGGCGATTGCCAGTGTCCACACCACCGCTTCATCCACGATCCACTGCCTCTATGACCTTGCCGCTCGACCCGAATACATTGAGGAACTCAGAGCAGAAGCCGTGGAGATTCTGGAAGAGTGCGGCGGCACATTTACCAAGGAAGGCGTGAACAAGCTCCAGAAGCTCGACAGCTTCATGAGGGAGAGCCAGAGACTCAACTCCCCTGATCTTAGTAAGTCGCTCCATCATGTTCCTACGCCTACATTTTCGTTACGCTAACATTCTGCAGCAACCTTCCAGCGCATCGCAACAGCGCCATTGACACTCCCTGACGGTACCTACGTTCCTGCCGGCACCAAGATGGAGCTCCCCACGAGCGCGGTGAACGCGGACGACTCCATCTTTGAGAACAGCAACAACTTTGACGGCTTCCGCTTCTACAAGCAGCGCCAGGCCGGCGGAACAGGAGCCCTGTATACGAGCGTTGGACGAACCAGCCTCGGTTTCGGCGTGGGGCGACATGCCTGCCCTGGCCGATTCTTGGCAGAAATAGAGGTCAAGCTGTTCTTGGCTGAGCTCTTGATCAACTACGACTTCAAGAACCCCGATGGCGTTCCTCGCTACAAGAACGTCGAATTTGAGATTATTGTTTTTGCTGACCCTGAAGGAGAGGTCATGTTCAAGTCAAGGAAGTAGGAGGTGCAGAAGTACAGGTTTGGACTTGGGACCATTTCTTTTTCTTTCATCTCATGTCGTTCACAAATGCAGCCTCTTTTCATTTGTTCAGCACATAGATATTGGTTCGGGGTCACTATTGAGTGGGTTTACGCAGCACACAGCTTGCTACTCTGGACGGTTTTATTTGTATTTTATAGTCCGCTGGCAAAAGCCGCTAGTTACGAAATATTTGGCGGGATGCTCAAAATGGCAATTTGATTTAGCACCGTATATTCGCACACCAAAGCCAGCTCCTAGCGACAAGCCACAAATCCGCCAATTCCATATGATGTCGCATAAATGGAGAAAATCATTAAGTTTCCAAGCCCACTTTACTACCATGCTGCTCTTTCCAACCCCCCTATTCCCACAAAGACCCATGTCCGGAATACGCCGGAACGCCAAGCCCGGCGTGCATGGCCTTCACAAGCTTGTTCTTTCGAGCAGGCCCCGACAACCCGGGATTGCGGAGTTCTGGGGATGTATTCCATGAAACGAATAGAATCAAAATGGAGATATTGTGAGGAAGGTTGATGTGTGGCTATAGCTGAGACAGTGTGGACTTCAAGCATGTGAAATTGCACTACAAATAAGACTAACTTTTCTCCGACTATGTTATGCATTTGCACTAGAATCTTTCTCTAAAAATCATCGGAATTGTTCTAGCATATCGCTAATATATTCTTTCAATCATCTTGAGGGAATTTCACACCTCCCTGCCTTCTAACCTCATCCATGATCCTTGCCACCCTCATTGTCTGTGACCATGGCATCATGCTAGACTGCAACCTCCCTTCCGCAATATCTAGTGCAGCTTGGTCCGCCTCCCAGTAGAACCCCCTTCCTCCTGGAGATTCTGTAGTGTATTTCTCGCCCGTCCCTTCTCCTTTGTTGTGATCAATCTCTCCGCCCTTTACCTGGTTCTGGTATACGGTGAAGCCCGTTGGCAGGGGCGGTGCCGGGCCTTCGATATCGATGTGGCCCTCTGTGCCATCAATCCTGCAAAACGCACCAATTTCTCGGGTGGTGAGTGTCGTGGATGAAAGCACGGCGTGAGGACCGGCGTGGCCAAATTGCATGAGCATGCCGGTGTGCACCTCGATGCGTTCGCCATTCTCCATGTCCTCCTTCCCCTGCAGAGCTACAATCTTGGGTAGATTGCCTCCTTCACCCTGATCATCCTCCTCGCTCATATTCATAGTCGATGAATCAGCTATGATGAGCCCCCAATTAACCTGATAAATCCCGAGGTCGAGCAGGGATCCTGCACCGAGCTCAGTGACGCGGTATCTGTTGTTCGTTGGCAGGTCCTTCAAGTTGACCCGAAAGCCGCAGTCCGAAACAATTCTTTGGACAGCGCCAATTGCCTTTTCTTCATGAAGCACCTTTAATAACTTCTTTGTGATTGGTAACCCGCGAGTCCACATGCCCTCGCCGACCCAAACTTTGGCCTTCTTGGCCTCTTCAAAGATAATGCGGGCTTCCTTTGCATTCATCGCGAAGGGCTTCTCACAGAGAACATGCTTTCCAGCCTTGATAGCCTCGAGGCATTCCTCGAGATGCAGTCCATGAGGAACTGCAATGTGCACAATGTCCACATCTGGGTCGGCATACACTTCGGTGTGTGAGTCGTATAATTTTGCCGTAGATGGTACACCAAGCTTCTTAGCAAAATCAGCTCCCTTTTTGCTTTTGGATCCAATCGCTTGGACAATGTGGTGTACTTGCGCAGAGGGTCGCGGGAAAAGCAGATCCCCAACAAACCAGGTTGCAATGGTTCCAGTGCCGATAATGCCCCAGCGAAGGGTTGGGATATTGGGTGTAGTGGCTGACATTTTCGGCTATATTCTTGCACCTATAGAGCTTCTGTCACTGACCAAATCCAATTCGGCAGTAAATTAATTGGGGGTTTTATCGTATCGCAATGCTCACCGGACCTCCCGGAATTCTTCGCTCCGAGCTCGGCTCCACACCTTCCGCAAATTAGTGGGGCTGCGGAGCCAAGGCCGAGTGAGGCCGTACATTTCCCACGGAGCAAGTCGTTGGAACGGACAATGGTCCGTACTTACGAAGGAGGCGATATAGCGAAGGCTAAGGGCAAAGTTTACCTGGAATTGGGGGCCTAACGGCCGTCATGGCCGAGTAAACAATCCGCTTGGTAATGTGTTAGACAACAGTAGACGTCGTACTTACCCTAGACCTCAACATCTGGATGCCAATTCTCGATAGGCCTGAATTACTCTCTCTAGATACGACCCCGAAGTTTCATATCCTTTATTAGTGAAATAATAGAGGGACTCTCTCTGAAAGAAATTTAGTAGCTGGCACGGAATTAGACTCATCAAGACCTATACCATTGAAATGCCATTGACAGCACTGACATCTAATGATTTCCCCATTGATATAAGATACATGTTCAGCTTTTGGAGTATGGTTTATAAATTTCCATCAAAGCTAATTAATTTTAATGACCCAATTTTGCTAAATGTCTGGAACAACAACACTTTCGTGGAGCTTAGTTAATCGCAATAATGAATGGATAGTGCCCATAGTTCATTAATACAAAAAACTTTTATGAACGATTTGAACGATGAATATCTATTGCAGTGACCCGTAACTATCTAGATTGAGACTATAATGGAAATAAAATGACTATACAAAATCGTCCCTCTCACCAGAGGGCAAGGAGAGTTCCTCCAAAGAGCCCTCCCGGCCGTTTCTAATGTCTTGGGCAATGTGATCAAAATGCTTCTCGGCATTTGCCTCCGCATCAAAGTCCAAGACCCAGGGGAAGCGGCGGTTGGCGAGAACCTTTGGGTTGAGCGCGAGGGCATCCCAGTCGATTTCATGCCACTCATCTCTGTTCTTCGCACCAGACTTATGAATCACGTTCGCACGGTTATATCGGATGCGCTCTGTAGCCCGAAGAGCCAATGGTACATCGCCGTTTGCCCTTTCCAGGCAGACAGCGAGCGTTACGGCATCCTCGAGCGCCTGGGCACCGCCTTGGGCAGAGCTGGGCAAGTGGCAGTGGCACGCGTCGCCAATAAGAATTGTTCGTGCACCTCCGCTGATCCATGTCTTTACAGGATCACGGAAGACCAGCTTGTAGTCGATCAGCTTGTCTGCAGGGGCAGCATCCAGCAAAGCTTTGCAGGTAGCTTCATGGCGCTCCATGAAGGGAATGATGTCCTCTTTCTTTGCTGGCTCAGACCAACCCTCTGCAATGTCCGCCTTATCCTAATGAAACGATTAGAAGAGTGAAATAACGATTTGGTTCATCAAGATCTTACTCTGTGCATGAAAACCCAGGCAATATTCTTGCCGGCATTCCAAGCATAACCAAGCATGGTTGTATTTTCAGAGATCCAAATGCGGATTGTCTCCTTTTCAGGATCGGTAAAGTCCTTTAGAAGGGGGTTGGCACGCATTTCGTCGGTAACTTGGAAATAGGTGCGGAAAATGGCCCAGCCGCTGCTTCTCTTGGCGTCCTGGAGACCGAGCACCTGCTCTCGAGCAAGAGATCGGCCGCCATCTGCAGCAACAACAACATCGCCCCAGATCTCTTCTCCATCAGACAGCACAATTCCGGCTTGCTTTTCTGTCTCCTTGTACTCAACCACAGCTTTGCCGAAGCGCATCTTGACTCCGCTCTTTTCGGCAAACTCGCTCACAATGGTGTGCAGACCGCCACGGTGGCCCGCGAACTGCAGGCCAACATCCTCCGGGCGGTGGTACCAAGGGTCTTTGAACAGTGATTGGCCGTCGTATTTATGCAGCTCCATGCTGGTAACCTTGGTGATGCCGATTTCATTCATGCGCTCTGCGACCTCGCCGTTGCCCCATTTCTTGATCACTCGGCCACCATTTGCAAAGAAGTCGATGATATCTATCCAAGATTGTGAGATAATCTCTCAGCGAATGTCATGGAAATCAGTATAATTACCTCCGTAAGAGTTTGAGTCGGGATAGCGCTCCACAAGCGTGACATCCATGCCACGCTGAGTACATTCGATCGCGGCGCCAAGCCCGCCAAATCCAGCACCAACGACAACAACCTTGAGCGGCGCCATGGCTATACTTGGAAGGAGATAAATGTGTCAGGACGACGATGAAATAATGTAATGTTGGTTTTTGAGCAGTGTACTTGAGGTGCGATTGGAGTTGAATGTGGTATTGGCTACATTTCCTTCAGGCCATTAGATATAGGTTGCATTCGAGCAACTGTCCAAGTCAAACACCGGAACAATTTTCCGACTCAACAATCCACTTGGCTTAGTTCCAATCATCCCATCAGCTGTTGGCGAGGCTCAAGCGGGCCAGTCCGATAGCTGATCAGTTGATGGCCGGAATCCCAGGGTCCGGATAAAGCCGTAAACGGTCATTGGCCGTTTCGGACTTGAACACCGTTCAAATGAGATTTAGTCAAGACTTGGCCTGATGATAAACGAAACCGAGATAATACCGAGTATTCAACGGATTGTCATGTCCGATTATCATGCCATGTCCGAATGGTCAAACTAATTTTTGGGTGTTGGTTTCACCAGACATTTCCTTTTTATTCAATGCGGCTCGCCGCTTGCTTGCATTAGATTCTGCAAGATACCCACTTACTTTCCCGCATTCCGAACTTCGTTGAGACATCAACGATTCTCATCTTGGGATTCTACGTCAACAGAAGGTTACTACCAAATCACATCGCATGGTCCCAGCGTCCCCAACCTATCGCCACATCAATTGCGCCAACCCTGCTGGAATTTCAACCTCCCAATACACTTTTATAAGGTTGGGAGAATCTATTTTAATACCCCCCAGACATTCCAACATGGAATATGACTGTACCCGCCATCATCCCTAGCCATATCAACAAACCCCAATTATCCTTTTGTGCATCATAATATCATTCCCTTGCACCTTTCTATTGCGATGCGGCATCTTACTACTTAATTTCGGTCAATGTGACACCTCAGAAATTTTGAGCAAAGATTTATTCTTGGACCCCTTTAGGAATAGGTGACCCGGATATTGTTAACCCACCGTAAGACAAGGACAAGAGTGGGACTTGGAGCGTGGGATTCATCCCACTTCAAGCACCAGTGCATCCATATCAAGTCTAGCTTTTGGATAACACATTCAAAAATGAAAACTCGATGTAACCGGCTGATTCTTGTATGGACTGTCGAATATAAGACGCAAGTAATGTTGCCACGTCATGCCGCTGTGTTGTCGCGAATGACTCCGGCATCATCAGCTCCCAACGTCAGCGTTAATCTTCGGTCCGAATTCCAACCTGAACTTCACACGGGAGTTCATCAATCGACGAAACAGATGTTGATATTTGCCTAGAATGCCCCCTGTTACTGTTACACGTTGATCTACGAGAGGCCGGAGCTTATGGGTATTAGCGCTGCTGTTACCGTTCATCCAGAATCAAGGAAAATGAAGTCGCCTCCCTGCAGGTAGATTTGAACTGCCGCAATAAAAATTTTAAAAGTCCAGACAACTAACTGACTTCAATCTAACGTCTGTGATTACCTCTTAACTAATTATCAAAGTCAGAAGTGTTTCTTCGCTTAGTTGCAACACGCAAATATGGCATAGGCACTCATGTTTGCTTTTTCGCTCAGGCGTGGTTTTGTTTTGCCATCAACAGAACTGACATGTCCTACCAGACATCCAATTCATCGCCAAGTCGTTCGTTTGTTTCCGGGTGGTCGAAGATTAATTTTACAAACCCCCACACCTACCATCACCAATGTTTCATTTTTCGTGACAGTTCTGTTTGGCAGGCAATCTTCACAGAGCAAATATTCCGAGTCAAGTTCAAATGTTTTACATCAATCTTCAATTTCGTGTACTTCACCTACCTTCAAACAATTTTGTTACTTAATAGATAGCCGTCTCATCAACTAGCTTAGAGGGCCAATCCCAGAGTCCCAAACTCATCCTCATCTTGCATCATCATCCTGGCTGCCTTCTTCCTGACCAGGAGGACAATCTGCAAATGCTGCATCTTGAGTGGAGACTTCTCCTTTGCCGCCAGGATACAGGCTGTTTTGACTGCGCTCTTGATTTGCCGACCATTAAGCGCAGACTCTGATAAGATGTCGATTTCGGCATCACTAATCTCCACGCTATCAGGGCTTAGATTTGCCAAAAATCCTCTCCACACCTGCACTCTGCTAGACTGATCCAGGTCAGAATATCCAAGATTGATATCAATCCTGGATTCAAAAGCTGGGTCGATCACGGAGATGCGGTTCGTGGTTAGAATCATGATGCCTTCATAGTACTCAAGCAGACGAAGGAAAGCTAACACACTAGTTAGTGACCGCGAATGCGCTATATGAGGAATGGTTCACGTACTCGAGACTAACTCATTTCGATCGAGTTCATGCGTTGATCGAGTCTCGAGAAATACCTCGGCTTCGTCGATGAGAAGTACTGCCTTCCAATGAGCGCACCGATCTAATGCCTCTTGTAGGTGGCGTTCGACGCTGGAAACATGGGTGCCAATGTCGACAGCATCCAATCGATATAATGGACGTTCGAGTTTCTCCGCAACTATTTGCATCATGTATTAGTACATGGCAGTAAGCTTCGTAGTCTATCGTGGTTCCTCACCAGCTTCAGCTGTAAGTGTCTTCCCAACACCGGGCGGGCCCGATAAAAGCACGACTATCCCTTTGCCTACGGGAGGTTAGTAGGATGTTCGAAAAATGATGTGAAAAATATCAATATACCCTTGTTTGGAATAAAATCATCAAAGACAATCTCATCCTCTTCTCGGGATGAAATGAGTCCCAGCAGCAAGCTCTTTTCCTCAGCGCCCAAAACGAGCTGGTCAAGCGCATCGGGAGCCCAGGTAACATCGTGAATATCAGCGACATTGAACCGACCTGATCCATCATATTAGCGGGAATATTTTCATCGTTGGTTGGTATACTCACACCAAACCTTGCTCTTCAGAGCAAAGCCCTTGACATAAGGCGGCGCGAAAACGCACTCACGATCGGTCAGCGGCGGGGTTCCAACATTGTGGTCAACAAAGCAATAATCTCTTTCAGAGTCTTCCTTTTCATGCTCAAATGTATCTTCTTTGCCCAGTGTGGTGCGTGGTCGCAATTCTGGAGCGCACTCTCCTTTCAGGACACTCCAGGACTCCGTATCGACAATGATGCGCTCGTTCAACTAAAGTAGTCAATATTGTGTCATTTTATCCATGTGTCCTGTATGCTCTTACCGGTCGGATCTTTTCGTCCTCCTCTTGGAGGTGGTATGGGACCTTTCCTTCCTCGATAGCACACCGTGCATTTCCACTATAAAACTTCAGATACTGTCCCTGCAGCTTCTCAAAAGCTTTGCCTCTCTCAAGGAGGGCCTGCTCAATCTCTTGATGCTTTGGATGAAACCTGAGAGGGAAGACAGCGAGTGATGAAATGTGACGACGGCCCTTGTACTTGGATTGCTTCCAGGTCTCAACGGCAACGCCCATTTTTTTACCGTCCGAGTCTATGATGTCAGCTCTGAACTGGAAGAAACCAGGACTCATGGGTGGATATAGAAGATCGACCTCTCGCAAAACACCAGCGCTGAGCACCCCATCCTCGGAAAAGAGAATCGTCTCCCCAGGAACAAAGGCCAGCTCAAGAGACTCGAACCCGATGTAGCCGGACCTTTCCAGTCGCTCCAAGATGTTGAAAGAAGCTGTAATCTCCGGCTCGAGGACGTCGATCAGAAGCTGGAGGTGCTCTTTGGTTTCCTCGTCGGATTCTTCTTCCTCGAGCTTCTGCAGTGCATCCCATTGATGAACAAAGGGCACAAACGGGACCTTGAAGGACAAGTAGGGTTCGGAAACATCAACGCTCATGTAAGTCGAAAACAGAGTCTCAAGCTTTGCCTTGATCAGGCGGCTGTTGACGTCGATCGAGTGCGTCTCCCAGGCCATTCTGGGCCCGTGTCGCACCTGTCTGCGGACAACTGCATAGCCATCACGTTCTTGCCTCGCTTTGACTCCATCACCAGCGTCATCGGGGTTGGGCAATTCATTTTCCCAAACCGTGCAGCATTCGCAAACGGGATTTGGGGTTCCGTATACTTGCTTGACCTCGCACTTGGCCCCAACTTCGATTCCATCAAGTGCACCGTCGTTGGGGATCCCCGGGACTGGAGGGTTCATTGCTGGCGGATGGTGCATGGGTGGACCATGCATGGGCATGGGTACAGGAACGGGCATCATGTGTGGGTGGCCGGGCCGGGGGCCAGGGACTCTTCGCCACTGCGGGCGGCCTCGATATCCAAAGCTGCGAGGATCCATTGCTGAGGGCTGAGCTCGATATGGACAAGGGTTGAGGGAATCAATAGGTTTAGTTGCGAGACATGAAAAGGAATAAATATTCTTTGGAAACTGTCCGGAGGACGCCTTGGGCAAGCCGTGAATTTGCTCGCACACCCAAACATGCCTGGATTACATGTGCTTTGAGACGGGCATCCAATCATTCACTGCTGGTGAAAGCCATGTCAAGGCACCCATCAGCCAATTTATCGGCGACTTTAATTCCGCCAGGCAGAAGTGCACATTCTTAGCCAATAACTATGATTCTCTAAAGACTGGCCGTCATCCTGGTGTCATGTTCTTTTTCAATGCTACCTATGCAGCCTTGGATGTGACCATTGGTTAGGCAGGCATGCAAATTCTGCGGCAATTATTGCCTCGTAAAAATCTTGTCGCTAGAATCAGTAACTCGGTTTCCTCGTCGATTGCATCGTTTGCACTGTTTTACGCGATCTGTCAAGCTGTTCACGAACCCAGTTGAGATACCTGACAATGAAAAGGCATTTCAGATATTATTCAATTTGTCCCAAATGTTGGGAATTTGTCCATATCTATGGAGCTAACCAGAAAAGTGCGAACTGTGTAACTCCTCCTCTGGTCGCAAAGTGTGGTCCCCCAGGTTAGCGGAAGCTATCTTGCCACTGAAGTGGGACGCGTGCACGTCCTGTTCAGCCCCAGATGTCTTTGGCAATTTTTCCATGATTGCATTGACAGAAGGGATCATGTTTGAAAAATGAGATGCGTAAATATCTTGCTCTGCCCCAGAGGCCCGACGCAGCCGACTCCAAATGGTTTCGGTCGGGGGTGCTTTCTTGCCGAAATGGGAATTGTGAATGTCTTGTTCAGCTCCAGACTTTTGAGGCAATCGGCTAGTATTCTCGCGGGTTGGGTGCGCGCTCGATGGCTGGCCTGCGATTGAAGGTACGCCGAGTTCTTGCTCTGCCATGATCTTTTTAACTTGGATAATTGATGATGCTAGTGTGTCTATGAAAAAATAAAGTGAAGTTGAAATTTCTGTAGAGCCAACATGCCATCTTATATACATGCTTTGTCAATGGGCGCCGTTGATGTCAGCGTGATATCATCAGCAGCTGTGATGGCTGCTTTAGAGTTACAGATGACGATTAGACTTTACACTCAATAAAAGAGGTTGTCAAAAGACGTAAAATAAAACCGTCGTTCTGGGTTTAGTCTTGGATAAAGTCTTCTCAATCGTTTGAATGTTGTGAATGTTGTGCAGTTTGATAAATCGTCAAAGAATTTGGTCGTTGACAAAAAGGTAGGGAGTAGAGGATAGTTGATGGCTCATACAGTGAAGTGTAGATTGGGTGGGCACGGTAGTTTTTCCCACAACCGCTAATTGTGTTACCTATTCTCAATTTGCCTGTCCACCTTCAAAATCTCTTCAGACAATTAAACTTGGATTCTGAGAGGAATATTCTTGTGTTGAGTTCTTTCAATCACCTCCCATAGTTGGTCATAATTTGCAATGCAGTGAAAGGAACTGCCTATCTAGGCAAAGAGGGCATCTGGACCAAAAGAAGTTCGTATATGAATTAAATTGATTGACTGTATAACTATCAAAACAACAGGAAACCCTAATGGCTTCCTTTGTCATTCCCCTCACGTATCATGACATGATGGGGGGCCATCCCTCACAAATGCGCTCCAGGGTAGCTGATTACTAAGCATAGGTTCGTCACTGAGGGATTAGGCCGTGTGACTGTGGCTACAGGGCTGAATGGGTAGTTGAACTCAAAATGGATTGAAGAGATTTCCTTCATGATCCGATCATTTATTTCATCTTTTGATGCTATCACACTATCTGTATCAATGCGCGCACCCTGCCCGAACAGGACAAAGGAGGATAGGGCTTTGAAGGGCCATTGAGACGACAATGACACGAATCAAAACTGCACTCGTGATAGTGACTTTCGAGTTTTGAATAGTTAAATATGTCATAAGGCGAACGCAGGACCATGGATAAGTCACCATTGAGCGCGCGCGAAAACCCGAATTCCATATCAGATATGGCGTACCTGAGGTGAAACCCTCTCCAGAATCTACGATAACATCTCTCGCAGATTGGCTTTCTTGGCCTCCTTGATCCAATCATGTGTGATCTTGGTATCTTCGTCACGTGGCGGCTGACATTCGGTTACTGAGTGATGCTTTGCACTGCCTCACATGTTGCGTCATCAGCTGAGCAACCACGTCAGCCGATATCCGAAACCATATTTGTCGGATCAAAGGCTAACGTTGATTCTCGTTCCGACGCGACAAATACCCACCCGCTCTATCTCGACCGCTTCAAAACCATCGCCAGAATCAACAGACATGCCTTACCTCCGTGCCGCTGCTGCACTGGCTGCCGACGGGAATGCCGCCCTGGGCAATCTCGGCCGCAGCATCAACGAACTCGAAGCGAGACGACGCCACCACGGCCACCACGGACACTGGCGGGGCCACCACAACAGCAGCGCCGCCGTCTCCATCATCGGCATCATTTTCGGCTCTGGCGTAATCATCTTCGCGCTATCGTGCATCGTTTACCTCGTCAAGCTTCACATCCATCGCAAAACCGCCAACATTCCTTGCAACGGAAACTGCCAATGCAAGGGAGACGCGCCGCCTCGCACTCTCGAGACCCCTCCGCCCTATGCCAGTGATGACACGCCCGAGGAGCAGCGCGGTCTCCTGGATGCTTCGAACGAGGATCTCGAAGATCAGAAAGAATAGATTGATAAGTGGACACATGGTTGGATGGATGGAGCAGAAGTGCAACATTTGAGTTGAAGATAATGCCAGCAACTTTCATCAACCACCAGTTCACCGTTATTTGAGATAGCCTTCTTGTTCGCAAATGGGGTATCGCCTATTGTCATATCGTGTGTTGCTTGTGAATAAAATATATTTAAATCATTAATGGACTTGAGAATTACTGAGTTGTTATCGTGGTTCTTCCAAAATATTTCCCTTCCCCCCATTCTGATGCGGACATGCGGAGCTATTCCTGTACGCCTTTGCCTCTCTCGTGTAGTGCAATATTTCTACGAATAAGCAGCGACTGACTCAAATTATAACACCCCAATTGTAACACATAAACATTTGTATTAACCGCGCTTTTATTTGGTGATCTGGCTAGCTATCTTGCTATTTTGGGCCTTTGCGAGCCATGCTTGTAGCTAAGCTTAATTTAATCTTGGTTGCCTTTGCGAGCCATGCTTGTAGCTAAGCTTAATTTAATCTTGGTTGCCTTTGCAATGTTATATTCTTAACGACCCTTTTTATTCGGTTTCTAATTGCAGCTAATTAATTATTCTTTTAAGCTCTATTATAAAACCTTTCAAGCTTTTTATTATTTTCCCCTTTAGGTTGTAGATTGAGAGAAATAATAAATACATTAATAGAGCCCATCGCACAAATATTTCCCGGTTTTCCTCTCTTCACCCCCTTAACACCATATCGCTTATACCTTAGAATTCTTTTTCGGAGTTGTAGGTCTCAATTTGAGGATACAGGCATAGGGTAGGTCGCCAGGTAAAATCAACCCTAGTGTGCTATCTTGGTGCTCCATGCAGGATAGCTTGTGGATTGTGTTGTCCAATTATCCATCCATATTGATACCTTATGCGTAACTACCTGTCATAGGTAAATATTCCTCATTCAAAATCCATCCATGATGCGTGACACATCGTCATCCTCACATCCCTCATATATGGGAACAATGCCTGTCTTCATTGGACATGCAAATCACTCCCGTGAGAAGGTAGGAAGCCAAGCCCAGTTCAATCCTCAGCCTGACTGTCAATCAGACTTTTACCTCAATCCATCTTCTGCTATGCTCACGTTGAAGCAACCTGATTTAGACGAATGATTGCAGCTTCCCCGCGACTACCTGCATTGCTTTTGATTGTGGACAATTGTCTAACTGCCAGTGGGAAAACCACAGTTGGCAGGTGGTGATACGCCTCTTCGCACATGAACATTGCGCAGTACTGTGGGGATGCGGAATTATGTGACATCATGACGGGATCTTCATACCGTATCGTAGGGCGAATAGCATCACTGTGTCGAATACAGTCACCATTTTTTCTGATCACTACGTGAATACGACTGGTCTTGTCAGTTTGCAAAGACCGTACAGGTAAACTCGCAAAGTCGAGGTCTAGTGATGCAAAACGTAGAACTTAAAAGCACGCTAGGGATCCACAATTTATCGGAACTTTGTGAGTTTATCCTGTAGGGCACTCCCAATCAAAAACCAGCATTGTCGTCGTACCCAATCCTCGTCAATAAGACTTTAAAAGAAGTGGTGGCGTCCTCCAAAGGGTAAATTGTATTGGAAATGCAAGTGTGAGTTACGAGGCCACTGGAAATCCATTCACTAATAATAATCTTCACTTAAACGTTGAAATTGTAGACATTGATCAGCCAATTAAGCCAGGATGGAACAAGAATCCTGACTGCTGTGAGTTTGCTGCAAGGCAAGAGGGTAGATGCAAGGCGAAATATACGTCTCTCAATTGGTAAACCCATCCCAAGACCACTAGGTGAACCATTGCAGGATCTTTCGCCGTATACTTAACTTTGAGTGACGTAAAAGCTGGATCTGTTAGACGTACGTGTGCAAATTAACTGAGCATATGGATAGGAAGGATGGATACGAGGTATTGTAAAGGGATAGCCCTTGGTTTGTTCAATGACAAGGGTGCTCAAGTGTAATGGATTGAGGCAAAGCCTCAATCCATTACATAGCTAGTTGATCAAAGCTATGGTGGCTTTGATCAATACGTATCCTTTTGCCTTGTGGTGCAATTGGATACTGACTACCGTCACTGAGGGTCGTGGCGCTAGCTATCGCTTTAGCCTCTTTGGGGCCAATCCCTTACATCAAGATTGATCTAACTGAGACCAAGGGACAAATAGGAAAAGGGTAGTTTAGAGGGCCAAGAAAATATCAATTTTTAACCTCAACCTAATTTCATTTCCAGACTCGGAGTTGCAGCGTCCGAAAAGTTAGCGCTTGAATAATCAACAAACATTATGATACTGAGTTGAAGTAGAGATTAGTATAAGTAATGCATCAGTTCGCCTTCAATGTTGAGATTTATTCATCAGCATCAATATACTTGTTGTGTTGTCAAGCTACTACTTCTTACTTGCATCTAAAAGAATTCAACATCGATTTATTTCTCAACCAAAACCATCCATTATGAAGCTCTCAATTCTCCCTATTGCCAGTATGGCCATTGCAGCTCTTGCGACTCCTGTTATTGACATGCAGGAGCGCGGGCTCATTGGAAGCCTGGCTGAGCAGGACAAGGCTCCTTCTGGAAAGCGCGATGATAATATTGATCTGCAATCCATGGACGATATTATCAAGGAGATCGAGGCTCTTTCTGAAAAGCCCGATGACAAGATTGATCCGCAACTTGTTGACGACATTATCAAGGATCTAGAAGCTTTTTCTAAGGAACCCGGTCATGACTTTAAACCGGAACTCATTCAAGATTTGATCAAGGACCTCAAAGCTCCTCCCGGAAAGCGCGATGCCGAGATTAGCCCGCGAGATCTCATGGGATTCCTTAGACGTGTCATTAGAAGGGTCAAAAGTCATTCTGGGAAGCGCGATGTTGAGATCGATCCGCAATCCATTGAAGGCTTTACTGAGGATATCGAAACTCCTTATGGAAAACGCTATGCCGAGATTAGTCCGCGAGGTCTCAGGGCATTCTTCAGGAATCTTGCTAGAAGGATCGGGGGTCGAGCTTGAAAGAGTCATATTGACTAAATGTCAGGTCCATTTGCTGGTATAAGATTCACCTACCTGTGTATATTGGAACCAACGCTAACACACGGTTAATAGCGAACAGCTAATATTCAAATTGGGTTTATAACTTGCATGACTGCTCATCAAGATTATGCCTGTGTTTATTATTGTCAATCGCTGGTCTTTTATTCTTCTTATTTATAGTACTATGCTGCTATAATGATATGTGTTGAACGAGTGTTTTTTTTGGAACTGCTGGAATTGTTGGGACAACATGGATTTGGTGGATAAGTGCAGCTTATTTAACAATCGATAACCACATGTAGCCTCATCAACAGACTCTTTCATGTTTTCTTCATTCTATTTTTTGTATGTGTCTGATAAATGAATGTCCGATGGCTTGTTGGATTACTCACAACGGGGACCTTTTTCGAACATGACCTCGATTGTCGTTCTGACACGTTTCGAATACATTGCGTTTCTTGATTGTCTCAAAAGGAATCGTTGGTGGGACTAGGAGATATCCAGCCATGCGTTCAATGTAGCTGTTATTTATGATTAGTGATGCAAGCCACACTTGTCAATGAAATGTATTTGGGTCCCGAATCACTATTCTTGCACATGCTTTAGTGCATAGGCGCAAATTCATTCAAAACCTTTGATGAGTGGGAGCTTTCCATTGGATTCTCGAACAGTGGAGAAGAGAATCGCCGATTCTTCACGCTTTCCGGCTTTCGAGTATAGCCTGTTCGGAATTTAGCAGCAACTTCATGAGCTAAACTTCGGGGTTCACGAGTCGGCTGCCATAAATTCCAACCCAGCGGAGAGAAAGAAATGAATTTTGGAAACTCTGGCTTGTATGAAGAGCTTGTTCCAAGACACTTAGTTCTCTTCGTTGTTGACCTTGCAGGAAGCGTTCCTTAAACCCTATTGCATATTCCTGTTGGAAAATGGGGAGACTTTGCAGTTCGAAACAGAAGAAAGGGAAAATGAAAGTTCTTATTTATATCCAATTCTTGCCCGGTGCAACTCGATAAGCGGTCGACTCCGCCGGGCTTTTGGCATCAAGAGAGCCGCGTTAGATAAAACAGAGCTGGCGGCGATAACTGAAATCCAGGCTTACCTCCGCTCCTCGGGCGCATTATCCTTGTACAAAAACAACGCGATGCAGCTTATTCAAGACTCCCACGACCGCAACGTGAGCATGAGGAGGTATACAGCATTATGCAAGTTTTTGGCTTGGTGCTCGGGCGCGCCTCCTATCCACATCAGCACTTCAGCCTCTAGGACCTTCAGTATCAATTGGGTGCAGCTCTGAACAAAGAATCACCCATTTTGACTCAGCTATTTGTGCATCTCGAGCAACCGCGCCAGCGCAGGAGCTGATGCATTCGGAACCCCATGGAAATACCGCCTTGCTTGGAGCTACTCTCATTACCTATCGCACACAGCCAAATTAACTTCGACATGAGCATAGATTTGCCGGTATTCACGGGTCAATCGGTTCCGTTTGACAGACTTGTCGAGTTCTGGCACGACCTTTCTGCCGATTGCTCTGGGATAGGAAGGATTTACCATGTAGTCTACCTACACCTGGACCGAACAAGGCGGAATGTACAATCCACGGGTTTGAAAAGTATGAATTCACCTATTTGTATAGCTTTAATTGTATGCCACCTTTGTGGCTTGGTTCCTGGATCACCCGGTTGAGCCTACAGCTTGTTTTTTTATTTAGAAGTAACGCAACGACTGATCGCTGACATAAGCCTTCACTGATAAACAGGGATATTGTGCATACTCAGGAATCATAGATGACCATCATCTCATACCGCGTGTGGCGACGCCGTACCAAACAACGCGGCTTCTACTCTGGAAATTTTGGTTCGTTCTTAAACCTGAACCTCTGGGGCATGGAATCCTTGATCCGAGCATGAAGGCGGCCATAAATGGTTATCTGGTAGGGCGTCAAGATGGTTGTTGGCCATTGCACAATCGATAAATCAACATAAAACGAGATTATATGGATATTGGCACCAAACGGACTTGCTAGACAGTACGTGCAGGCATTACCCGAAGTTGCTTGGTGTGCAGCACACTTGGAGCCATCAAGGTACCCTGGGATGACATTTCCTATTGGAATCCTAGTGATGTTCCATGATTTCATTAGTCGTGAGTGAATTTGCCAAGATTTATAAGCGTATCAAGATGATGAATTCATACGAGTTGAAGGTCTTGACACCCAACCCCAACAAACACCCATGTCAACTTGTGGCAATCCAAGCCATAAATTGCAGGATATCGCGAGCCAACATCCTCGACTCTAATTGCTCTGCGTTTGAATGACAGTAAAATGAATTTTAATACACTGAAACTAAGGCATAGGAGTAAATAAACTTAGGTCTTCAGCCATTTCTTTACACATAAAGTCGAAGAATCGTAATCGTCTCCTGGCAGTCTTTCAACAAAGTCCCAAACCAGTCCAGATTAAAGACATGACCAATATTCGCTACCAGTCGTGTTTCTTTTTAATTTTAGAGTGAATGCTGACGTAGGACCCTTGTTGCCATTTCCAGCCTCGCCTTCAACTCCTGGCAGTGATTCACAGCTGGGAGTACGATGAGGGTCTATATAGCTGGGGCTACCCGCACCCAGTTGTTCTCGTCTGCCATCGCGTTCGCTACAGTCACGTGGGACTGCACTTTCAAACTATCTAAGTCATCACTCTCTTACTGACCTCCCCCCTCATGGCATCATCATCATCATCTTTCGCCATGATTACGGCCGCGCCCCAGTACATGACTCGAGACGACTACATCGACGATCGAAATAAGCAAGATGCTCTGATTGCCAAGGAGCTGGGTCTCATCCGTGAGTCGATCGATGAGAAGCACATTAGCATGACGCAGTTTTTCCAGAAGATGGACGACCAGTTTCAGGTCGTGAACAACAAAATCGACCCCCTGATCTCAAGAATGGATCGCGTCGAAACCAGACTTGACCGCGTCGAAACCAGATTTGACCGTGTCGATGCTAGACTTGATCGAGTGGAAGTCAGACTTGACCGAGTGGAAGTCAGACTTGACCAAGTGGAAGTCAGACTTGGTCGCCTTGAGACCAAGGTAGAGGGTCTGGATTCGCAAGTTCAGTCCATGTCAATTCAGATGCAAATCATGAATGCCCGCGCCCGCAACTCAGCGCTCCGAAACCCGCGCTTTAGAATCGCGGTAGTCCCCGTCTCCCACCCTATCAACGGCGCCATGCATCCCCATCCTGGGCTCTTTCCTCGAAATGCCGACGCCTTCTACGCCTTGAAGGATCAGTCCAAGGCCCATAACCGCAACATGCTGCAGTACCTCGTTCAATTCTACAACATCGAGACCGAGGCCAGCTTCCATTCGTATGAGGGAGACGGCCCAGAGAAGACCATCCTCGACGATCCCGGTTTAGCCGTGGAATTGCTCGAGAGCACATTGGGCTTGCAAAAAGAAAACTTTATTAACTTCCGCGAAAAGGCCAAGCAACTCGGAAACAGAGGCCCACTCGCCGCTCTCAAACGACTGTACAACATGGATGTGGATCTGACCAATCTAGATATTGACCAACTCGAGCGGCGGCCTCACAAGGCACGAAGAACGGACGACTCCAGTGACCCGGAGGATACTGTCATGTGGAAACCGTACGGGCCGGGAAGTTTTGCGAGAGCCATGGCGGCCGTCCCCGATCGCACCCCTTCTCCCCCTTCGGCACAGCTCGAGACCAAGGCAGGCAATGGAGAGGCTTAGGGTGCCGACTCTTCTGCAGCCTCACCAGCCGCTCCTTCTCTTGGCTCGCCGGTCGGTTCCAACGTGGACGAAGACGGTATTTCTGATCATGGCACCGAATCTACTCGGGCATTTTCATGCACGCCCGAGCGTTCTTGATGGAAATGGAATTCTGTAAACTTGGATGAAAAGTCTGCGTCGTGGATAAAACGATGAGGCGGGCGGCCGAATTGTTGATTCTTTGTACAAAAGCTGACTCCTCTCTGCAATAGAAAATGACAATGAAATTTGTCATGCACTGTAGATAGCTTCAATATCCTGGCCTGACCAACGGAGCAGCATCTTGATGCGCGTTGATCGGGATTGGGCTCAAGAGAATAAACCGATGCCTAATTTAGTTAGTCTTTATTTATTTTCCATTGCTTTCCTTCGGAATCCGAGGCCTTTGAGAACTTGACCACAAATCCTTGCCATTGTACATACTTTGGAACTCGAATTTTGCACGCGCAGCAGCTTGCACTTCACCAATTCCTTTACGAAATCAACCTATCATTCACTCTCAAAATAAATCAGCGATAGATAATCCGTTCAAGCTTGACGATGTTGATTTCTTCAAAAACTTGCTAAACACGTGAAACTCGATGACTACGCCATTCGTGCTTACGTAAGGTGGATTTCACATCCAGTTGAAGAATCTCGACTCCGCTCGGCTGACGCGCCGTTCCTTTATCGTCACAGTGTGCGGCAATAACGTGGCCATGGCAGACTCCATTCGAATACTGTCCCTTGATGGGGAAGGACTGAGTGCAAAATCTCAGTTGCTAATTCTCAAGGCTCTCATGGAGTCTGTTGACCCTGTTTCGCCGCCCAAGCCTTGCGATTATTTCGACATGATCGGCGGCAGCATCAGTAGCGGCATTATTGCAGTAATGCTGGGACGCTTAAAGATGTCGGTGGACGATTGCGTTTCTGCATACACGTCATTTGCAGATAAGACAATCGTATCCAAGCCATCATCATCGATGTTTCTCACACCATCACAACGAGAGGCCAACAGTTCCGCGCTTCGGAAAGCCATCTTGGAGATGCTGAAAGCAAATGGCTGCTGTGAAGATACTCTGTTCATGGATGAATCTGATAATAATTGCAGAACGTGAGCTTTTTTCTTTTTAACATCCAATTCCCTAGCCAAAATGGCACTAATAGAAAAGTCTTGTAACGGCATCATCCCTTGACGCAACGGACATGTCCGAACCGAATATTATTACTTTCACAAGCTATGCTCAGAGAGATTCAGAACTCTCACCTGTATTTGAGTCAGTCAAAATATGGGAAGTTTGTTTTGCCACCTACTTTCAGTCCCATCTCTTCCACGACATCCAAGTTGGCTTCTTTGAAAACACCCCGCTCTACACCAATTTTAACTCTATTCCCACCAAGCAAGCCTGGGAACAGGCCCAAATTGTTTGGGCTGAAGAGAAGTTGCTGAATAATCTTGGATTTGTCGCATCTCTTGGAATGGGCGATTTTGATAGAAGTACTGGGCAAGAGCACCCAGACCACCCTGTCGTCAGATATGATGATCCCGACCTAATATCATTCATAATAGTTTCTCAAACCCCAGGATTTCAGGATCAAACCAAGAATATTTATTTTCGGTTCAACACTCCTGATATCGATGTCTGGGACCTAAAAGAAGAGAGAATAGAAGAACGAGCTATAACGGCGACTGTCAAATATCTCAACTCCCACGAGGTGACAAGAAGAATGAAGGCATGCGTTCATGGCGTTCGTCTTCCTTCGCTTTGGAATACTGAAAATGAGCCACCACAAAACACGGCTGAATTCCTCAACAAACTACATTGTGAGACATACTTTGGCCCATATCGGTCCGATTGCTATTAATTATCCCAGATGAACCCTGTAAAAACGTCCCCATGTTTCGCGGCAGCTCTTGGCTAAATGCCCCAAACCCAGACTCACATTTATCATTCGAAGATTCTGGAGTTACAGGCACAGTGAACTCCCACGGAGACCTCGTGCAGTTTACAACCTACCTGAACGCTGGGACTTCGGGCATATTTTCTGCTGATCATACTAACGTAGCTGAGCCATACTGTGTTCGGGATCGAATGCATGACTTGACTCGTTTAAGACGTGATAGAAGAGGGCTTGAGTTGACCTATGGCCTTAAGGTTGCCGAGTTCGCCGGTAGTCCTTGCTTGGATGTTAGCTATGTCCATGACAGATGGCCACGATTTAACTTCGCCAACGAATCCATTGATTTGACCATACAGTGGATTGTTGATGATGGTACAGTAGTTCAATCATGCTCCCTCAAGAACAACAGCGAAAAGGTTCAAACTCAGTCCTTGCAATTTGCAAATGGAATTCACATCAGAGACTTGGAGTATGCGGACAGCAAGAATAGTTTCAATGATCTCTGGCTAGGACACGGTCACTGCAAGGGGCCTAGCGATTATGGGTGGGTATTGGTTAACCCTTTGGCTCCTAAAACAGAAACGTCGAAGCAACGGGACCACACCAGGCATGATGCTGACGAGACCGATTCTACCTGTGACTCAACGCCTTCAGGTTTAAGCAGAAATAGTGCTAATGAGCCTTCCAATACGCATGATGGGGATGCTGGCAATGGAGAGACAGGAGAAGAGAATGCTCCTAACCCCACAAAGCAGGACCAAATCTCAGAAGAGATCAAAGATGGACCATGGGGTATTGCTGTTTTGGTGTCAATTTTCATCAATGGAAAACAACAGAAGTGGGCACACATCCCTCATCCTCTTAGCGAGGAAGATGTTGAGTTCAAGGTGACGTTGGAGGGAAATTCCACAACTGAAGTTGCCGTAGCCTACAAAACCATACTTCTTCCTCATGACTTGATTCATGGTCCGAAAGGGAGCTGGACCGACTTCTTAATTTCGCCATCTGCTGCAAATGTATCAAAGTTTCTGTCCGACGAAGCAGCAGAATTTGAGCCATTTCATGCATCTGCGATGCTCAGGCAAATAGAGGATCCTTCCTCGCAATTTTCGGTCGAGGGCTTCCCCGTTTCAGCGGCGGCTTCATCAAATCACATTGATTTCATTATCAGGCGAAACCTTGACTATATACTTTCTGTATGCTCTATCCCTGTAAATACTTGCTCTTCAGAGGAAGATGAAATCCTTCAAATAGCTTTGACATGTGGTGATATGTCAGGGCATCGTGTTTACACACCAGCAAGTTTGTAAGTCGTAAAGATTATCCCTGTACAAAATGCTCTGAACTTTAATCGATGTTAGTTTCGCGTTCTACTTTTTGCTCGAGATTTCGGCTCTGATTTCAGAGGCTGGGGCAAGTAAATATAAATCACTGCAGGCAAGAATTAAGCGGGTTTGTTTGGGTCATATCAACTGGCTCTCCCAACTAGAAAGGCCAGAATCCGAACAGCTTGCAGCGAATTATTGGCCAACAGGAAGGCTCATTATATTTCCCCCTGGTAGCAAGTCATTCGCGCCATCCCATTCATGGACAGACGTTGCTTTCCAGTTACTCAAAGTAACCGAGTTTGCTAAAGTTTATCCATCTCAGGAACATCAGAAACTCGCGACAGGAGTCATAGTTGACATGGCTAAGGAATGGATAGAAGCATTGTCACTGACAGATTTCCATCGATCATACACATGGCCACACTCGAAAGCAGAGGGATACAAAAAATACCGACTCAGCGAGCAAATTTGGATCTGGAAAGCAACAAAAGAAATACAGCCTCACCTTTCACATGATGATACCCCACAGGGTCTGATGGATTACTACATACCGAAAGATCGTCAAACTACAATTCATCGACGATTTATTACCGAAGACAAGATCTCCAATAAGCTTATGCTGGCTACAACCAGGTCTCTTCGCGAAACACGATTCCTCCTTCATGCAAGCGACACGGTGCTATTCTACGCTTTGGACTGGGACTTCTTCCTCAAACAGCCCTCAGTTCATGAAGTATGGGAAAACACCATGGCAGGCCAGCTTCGCTATCGGGAGAACTCCGAAGCCACATGGGACAAGTTGACTCGTTACAGCTTGGCTATTATGGTTGCAGCCAGGAATTTGACTGTGAATAAACGGTCTCCGACGAGCTTGTTAGACTCGTCACTCGACGTATTGATTCGTTCGACTAGTCCAAATGGTTTATTCCATCGTCGAGTGGATATCACCACGAAGGAACCAGAAATCTTTCTGGGAGAGCCAGAACGGGATGTTCACTTTCAAGCCACCTTTGAGATTCCCTACATTCTTCTCAAAGATTTGGGGAAAATATGTCGTGTATCTGGAACAGTCTATGAAGAACAATGGGATTTAAATTCTCAGGTCGGCTTTTCTCAAGACGGCATTGTCCCAAAAAATCTGCCAACGCGACAGACCTTGCATATAGAAGCTGACAGTTCCGGGGCTGTGATAGCGCAAAAAAAGTCAGATCATGATGGCGGCCTCAAGTCCAGCCCGGGAGCAACTCTGAGCACGGATAAATTACCCGATACATCAATGGTCTTGAAACGAACCTCGCACAACATTTTAGTAGGCCAAAACAACATTGTGGAATTGGAAGATGAATGGCTCTATAACCAGCCCTCGTTCTTTACAACCTCTCTTCCAGATTTGTACGTAGAGGAAAGATTTATGGTGGCCGCCGAGACATTGTTAGAGCAGATCCAAGACAACACAGTCGGATCCGAAATCATGAAAGCGGCCCACCAACTTCTAACAAACAACGAGACGAACCATCGGGTACCTATAGAATTTTATGGCGATAGTATTACCACCTGGGTTGCAGACGTCCCAAGGCAAAACACGGGCAAGAAATTCTGGCATATGCGATCAAGACGAAACTATGGCGTCCTTGTTAGGAATGTTTCGACTGATGCAATGCTTGTACATGGATTGCACGGCTGGCGAAAACCCAACCCCGCGAAAAAGCGCTTCGTCTGGCTGGCCGAGGCAACAACCAGGACAGCTCTCATTTGCGTAACTTCAAGTGGAGAAGATGAGAAACAAGCCATGATGCAGTTTTTCGATCGTCACGGGCAGTACCACGATGCGTTCCTTGACCGTGTAAACATGGCTGTGAACGTATGGGAGACTGAGCTCCACCTGAGCTTTTATCGTCTAGTGGACCAGGATTACAAGCCGGAATTGGATACTTGCATACCTGTACCCAACGCGTCAGTTTTGCCACGAGGTGCAAAGTTGAGGCTTGCTCAGGCTTCAATGGGGTTCCGATTTATCGGAGACGTCTTTGACCGATACTGGACCTGCTACTTTGTCGAGTACCTGCCGGACTCGACCAAGCACTTGGAAATTCATCCTTGGGATCAAGGCAACGATGTGGTTCAGCATCTAGGTTGTTGGAGGCAGAGAAAGGTCCTTGAGCTCCACCTGTTCGATCGCATCCTGAAGGAGCTAGTTAGCAACAGCAATCATATTTTCAGAGAGATCCAGATGGAGCTGGGAATCAAACATGGCGCATTCGCCTTTTCAATTACGAACAGCGATGTGTACTTCTCCTCTAGTACTCGATGGCAGGAGTTTCAGCAGATCCTCCAAGTGGTCGAGGAGGAGCTATCTGGAGTGCTTGCCATCATTGACAAGTGGGAGGCTCGGGAGAGGCAGCGAGGAGCTCAGCAGCCCCGGTGGACACGCAATGATGAGCGCAAATATCGCGATTCCATCAACAAACTCGAGCGCATGAACCGCGGTCGAATTGGAGAACTCCAGAAATGCCATGGAAGTATCCGTTCACTTCGAGAGACGCTGGTGCGAAGGCAGGAACAAATTAGAGATGACCTGGGATTGCGCGGCGCAGAAAACATCCGCTTCTTCACATATGTGACGGTGGTGTTTTTGCCGCTTGGCTTTGCCGCCAGCATTTTCAGCATGAACGGAACACCTCCCGCCAATCTCATAAGAGACATGGCTGTCTTTGCTATCGTCGCGCTTCTCATTACAGCCGTAGCACTGATTAATGCGAAAAGAGCAAATGCAATTGTTGCGTGGCTCAAGGGTCTTCTTGAAGCTCAGTCGATCCAGAAAATTAACGAAAGTCCGCTATTTGATTCATATGAAGTCCGAAGGTCAAAGAGGGAGGACCGGGCACTTCGGGCCAATTCATTTGAACTCTCTTACAGATGGGAGAGAGACATGGAACTGAACGGCCCAAGAAACAAAAGGAGCAATCTTAGTGATGCAGACTCTGAGGCGGTAGAAGATACGGCGCTGTTCAAATATCGGCATGCCAAAGTCCCTTTTCACCTAGACTTTTGGCTGGGGTACTTGTTTCTCGAATTCCCAGCTCGCAGGGTGCTGATTGGGTTTGATGCTCTGACAAAGCCTAATTTCACCGAGTCGCAAACATACGTGTCTGTGATCCTTGGCATATTTTTACTTCCGATCTTTGTTCTCTCATACGTGTTCCAAACGATATTTTACAACACGGTTGACCTGGCAAAACTATGCTGGAGTATGTATAACCCATGGCTTATCCTGCGATCATTGGCTAACAAGCCAAGAACATGTAAGAAAAACAAGGCAAAGAGCTGAGACTACTGCTCTTGACGAAGCGTTATTCAGGGATCGGTTGAATTGGCTAATGTTCCCCCACCGCCCTTTGCTACAGCCAGAGAACGAGGAATCCAAAGCTACAATCGCGAAAATAGGAGGTTAAGAAAGGCTGAGAGAAATGGCCATGCATCGCATATCGTACGGTTGAACACGTGGGTGTTTTTTTACATTCAGTTAATTCCAATCATTTCAACAAATATCAATTATAATGAAAGAATACAGTATTACACTAAATATTAGTGCCTATCAGACTAAATATTACATCTCAATCTTACCTTGCCAATCCCAGTTGGACGTGTACCATGGCCATATCGGATGCTGCAGCAGCCTGTGCAAGGCAAGTCATGTAATTGGATCTGGAGATGTTCAAAATACTGCTTTGAAACCAGAGTCGATTAGGGATAACACTGTATCGAAAAGATGGTGGTCTGAAATTACTCCCGTCCGAACCAAAGTCATTCTATCGACTCTTGCGTCAAGCCACAACATCTCCGTGCACCTTCTTTTGCCGCAGTTGTGCCTTTTCCTGTCATTGGTTGAGGTGGGTCACACCTCGACGAATAAGATGATAAGGCACAGAAGTGCTGAATACTGCCTGCCCCAGCCTGATTTCCCTAACGCGACTACTTCTCCGTAACCTACCCCGCAAGAAAAATTCTGTAAATCAGTAGGCAATGCCACTTTTATTTGCCTCTTTTCTAAAACAACAAAAGGGAGAAAGCTGAACTCTCCAGGAGTCGCATTTCAACACAACAAACATGTCGATGCATGATTCTAACATGCAAAACCCTGCAGCAGGGCCGTCAACACATCCGAACGAAACCAACTCGAATCCCTTGGAACATATCCAACTCACCTATGATGACCCAGACCTGTTTGATGATATATTCAAGGAAACGGGGAGCTGGTGGGATATCTTCCCACATCTCGATTTCTTTTCGCCGGGTGACTTAATCACTTTGCCAGATCCCCAACTCGACAAGACACTATCAGACAACCTGTCAGAGGTCGAGCCTTTACCCCTCACGTCCACAAAAGGTCAGACGCACCCTATGCCAAAATTTTGCAACATTCCCCTACTGGATCAGCAATCTCACCAAACTCGCCCAGGCCCTGAATTAGAATTCATTTGCCCTCATTGCAAGACGCGGCGAAGATCCAAGCGAGACCTCAAGTAAGTAACATACATCAATAGATGATTGAATATCCATTTAACACGTCATAGTAAGCATATTCGTTCCCATACTAAGCCTTTGTGTTGCGATGTTCCTGGCTGTACACACAGAGCTGCTTTCAAAAAAGATCTTCGAAGACATCAGTTTGCCGCCCACTTCGCACGATACCCCCCAGAAGGAGACATGTGTCCCCATAAGGATTGCCCTGATACATTCACAAGAAGTCACTAGTTGGTTGAGCATCAACGCCGGATGCATCCCAAGGACTTCAGCCATGGCACTGGTGTAACGGAACTCACTGATCGGTACGTACCTTGGAATAATGCTACAGTTCCAACTCATAACTAACCCCTGAAATTACTATAGTGACTCGCTTATCTCCCCAATATCTATTCAGCCATTCCCAGCGACAGAAACAGTTGACTCAACCTCGCATGAGTCACGTAATGTTACACCTCCAATTCCCCCGTCAATTCATTGCGAAATGAAGAAAAAGGAAAAGGATCCTAGCAATGCAGCGCCACTCAATAAATCATCCAAGCAAATGGATGGCCCAGTCACGGACTCTGGGTATGGGTCTTTGCTAAACTTTTCGTTGGCGGAAGACATCGAAACCTCGGAGGACGATCAAGCCACAGTATATTCAGCCGCCGAGATACCCAACTTCGCTCAACAATGTGTGACAGATGTTTGCAATGATATCTATAAAAGAATTAGAAGTCACGTGAACGATGAAAATTGGGCGTCCACAGCAAATCTTCTTCCTGGTCTGGTCAAGGCTTTCGCAATCAAGCTAGGCACCACCACCTCGGCTGTTGTCAATCGGCAGCTAATGTGTTTCATCCACAAACACCACCAGTGAGTACTCTTATGATCTTTCTAACCTCAGAAGAACTAAGCCAACAATTTCAACAGAAAAATAGCCCAGCAACTACAGAACATGTTCCAGGGTCTCGATGATAACAGCACTGTGCTGCCTTCCATGCCCTCTGATGAGATGTCTCTCAAAGACAAGATGAGCCTCTGGAATATGAACTCAACAATAGAACATCAACAGCTTGATCCGGCCGAGCTTTTTCAAGGAGTAGATGAAGAGGAGGATTATGAAATTAAACACTCTGACCTGTTGGCATATAACAAGGCAATTTTCTCCAGTACAGCATACGACTGGCTGATTGATAGCCTCTTAAAGCTGTCCAAATTCTATTGGCAAGATACACAATTTCGAATCATGATCGATGGAATCCGTCAGCCGATTTTAGCACGGCTCCCTACCAAAAGGGTCAGCACAAAGAAAACCCCAATTACTTACGGCGCTACCTTCTGGCTTTCGTCTCGTCCTATCTTAGAGCGCATAGGCTTGGAACATCAAGGCCGATCAGCAAGACCAATATCCCAGTTTCTCGTTTCCACTGGCTCACCCAGTGGTCACATTCAAATTACGACAGTTGGAGATTATTTCCGACAAGTATGGGCTTCTAATGGGATAGATATTTTGTCTGCAGTACAGCAGGCGCTTGATTTACCCGGCGATATTATTTCAGGTAACGCCTGCTATGACATTAAATTGAATCATCAAACTTCTATACTAACGCAATGTAGTCACACAAATCGACAAGTCCCAGATCAGAGTCATCCTTAGTGGATCCGCATTGGTGCTCCACGCTATTGGGCATGCATACTCTCTTGCCGAATGTGGTGAACAGTTAGCATGGTTAAATGCTACCCTGCAACCCTCGCGCCCTGGTTTTAGCATCTGCGCTACGCCCAATCTCACAGAGATTTCAGGACGGCCCTACGAGGAAGTCCGAAAAGGGGAAGACCGGCCTTCTGTTGATTTTTATAACAACCTATATCAGCCTGGTCCTGCTTTGCGGAGTGGGTCTTTTTGGAGTGGCTTACCTTCTCACCATCACTGGTCGTTAGATCCAAAAGTTGCTACTGATCCCCAACCGTTGAACTTGAAACAGTGTCTCGACACGCTTTCGGCTCATTCTGTCATTGTCCGAGGATTTCCCACACTCAACGGCCCACTAGCTCATGCAGGCATTGAAGTATCGGCCAAAATGATATTTGAAATGCTGAAGACAACCCTCAAGTTACAATCTGGTCAAGTTTCACTTCAAGGCTGCATTTGCGATCTTATACCCTTGAAGAGATTGGATGGAATGGTCATATGGCATATCGTGCGCTCTTCTGATTACAGCTGCAACTGCCGGTTTCCACCGCTGTCAAGCGATGACGCTGAAGCCTTAGGTAGTATTGGTCGCCTTCGGCTCTATAGACATGTTATCGAACCTTGCCACCAAATCGAAAAGCTTAGTGCTCATAGACCAGATACCCCAACTCGAACTCAGGCCGATTTATATACAAATGAGTGCTTGGGCAACCAGCACGGACAAGCCATGAGAGAATCAGAATCCCCAGCCACATCATTCGACTCCCTGGATTCAGATATGATCTCCATACCAGATGATTCAGACGGAGACTCCATTAGCTCATGGCGACCTCAGTCGGAATTGGCCCCGGTCATCAACAAAGCGTTAACCCAACTCCTATCAGTCTACCGCCAGAGTTCCAGCTCGACATCAACCATCCATGATACCAATCTTACAGATAGTAGCTTTCTCTATAGGTCACTTCATGGTAACAGCTCGTCTTCAACCACCAGTGGAGGCCCGGCATCGACGACGACGGCACACAAGTGTTTTTCCCAGGCAGCCAGTAGTCAATCTGGAAAGAAGATGGTTTCTGATGACGATAGCAATGGAGATGACGACCAAAAAGATGACCAAAATACACCACCGAGAAAAAAGCTGATGAAAGCCGAGGATAGTCCAACCTCAAAGTCCCTGGCTTGTCCGTTTTGGAAATATGACCCAATCAAGCACAAAGATTGTTTCGGTAAAAAGCTATCTGAGATCAAGCGCGTCAAACAGCACATTTCCAGGAAGCATACACCAAAATATTATTGCCCGCGGTGTTTTGACATATTCTCGGACAACCAACAGTTTATGCAGCACATGCGTCAAAACCCAGGATGCAAATGGAGTGATCTCAAGAAGCTTGATGGTGTGACATCCCAACAGAATAGTGAACTTAGTAAGAAATCGAATCGAAATCACTCAGAGTCTGAGAAGTGGTTCAGAATATGGGACATTGTGTTCCCGGATCAGCCCAGGCCTGCTTCTGCATATATGGATTCAGATCT
Source organism: Calonectria crousiana (assembly GCA_013406985.1). Classification (NCBI taxonomy): domain Eukaryota; kingdom Fungi; phylum Ascomycota; class Sordariomycetes; order Hypocreales; family Nectriaceae; genus Calonectria; species Calonectria crousiana. The sequence goes on along the minus strand of VTGD01000005.1, from coordinate 316,038 downwards.
ATCAGAGGACATGTGCGCATTTCAAGAGTTTTCTCAAAGACAAGGAACATCCATAATCCTTCAGTCAGTGCAGGCGAGTGGAATCTCTCATCTTTCCAACGAGGATTTAGTGTCAGCCCTGCGGGACATAATCCGCCGAGGACTTGATCAAGTGCATGAAGACTGGCTGTCCAATCGCAATTCTTTTGATCACTCTATAATCCAAAACACTGCAAGTGAATCACAAGAGCAACCAAGAACACCAGGGAGCTCTTTGGCAGACAGCGGGGTGTTTGGGAGCCAATCACAACCGAGCGAGACCTTGCCAGTTACCAATTGCCGGAGAGTTCAGCAAACGGTCCAAGATTCAAATGGTGTAGACCAAGCTTCTCGAGCAATCGATATAGCTGCTGGTACTCAAGCAACACCGGGTGACTTGCCACACCTTGATGGCGGCATTTTAAGTGGATGGGACAATGGTGAGGTTGATACGGATTGGATTAACTCCAATTGGGGCTCATTCTTAGAAGGTGATGGATTAGAGACAGAATTAGAAAATTTTACTCAGTAGGAATAGAATTGTCTGAGTTCAAGCTTGTTATACATGGAGAAACTATAGAGCTGAAGTCCAAGCTTAAATCTTGTGGAAATCCGTGAAAAAACTAACGTCAAGCCATGGAACACACTATGAGATGGTTGGTTCCAGATTTAACCAGGCCTAATTCCAAGGCAAGGACAAAAAAGCTGCTTTTATGTCTCGGCTTAAGGGAGTCAGATGTAAAGAATTAAGACGACCTCTGAGCAGTGCTTGGATTGATGTGAATCTAAGGCCAATGTTGTTTCGGGATGCAGGGTAGGCAAGCGATGCATGTGGATTAGCCTCGTGGACAAGCACGTGACACATATAGGCGCTAAGATCCTGCAACCACAAGGGGTAGCCGATGCTAGCGTCTCGCAATGATCCCTGAATCGTCGGTTGGAGAAGGATTTGAGGCTAGTGTCTTGGCGTTGCTGACGCGGAAATGAGATGGGAATCAACTGGGCTGTTCGCTTGGTGCCGCCACCACCAGACGCGACGTGGTTGCATTGCTTGGACTTCTCATCGCACTTCTAACGAGCCACAGACGGCCGCCTGACTACATCATCAGCACTTGGATCTATCCTACGAAAGACCAAACTTGGCGCCTGCCACTCCGGCGCAACCATGGCGGGCCTATTTACCTTCATCTGCTGGGTCGCTTTCAACGTTGCTCTCGTCATACCCTCAGCTGTCCTGGTGAGTCTGGATATCGCGCAGCGGCGGCATCAGCTGCTAACCGCTCCTTGCCAAGCTCTTCTACACCATAAACTCAGTCTTCCCTGTCCTGGCTGCTGTCGAGGACCAAGATGCGCTCGTCTACGAGCGCCTTGACCTGGACCAGATTATGGACGACGAAAGTGGCGAGTCTGCTGCGCCGCGCAACAAGGCTGATGCCGAGTCTCGCCCGGTCAGCTCCTCCATCAGATCCATGATGCGCTTGCTCTATTCAAGTAGGAAGTGCTTCTCCCTTTGTCGGGGATTCGGTTGGCTGTTGCTCTGGAACATGGCAAAGGCATTGGCCCTGCTCATTGCCTTCAAGCTCGGTTCAACCCTGGGCTTCCTGGCCCAGGTCCTCTTGCTGCTGCCTCTTGTGCAACTCCACACGCTCTGGGTGCATAAAATCATTGCTCCGCGAAACCCCAAGCCTTTCTCCCAGCGTCTCGTCCCCGCTAGACAGGCATTCAAAGCAGTCGCGTTGCCCATGTTCATTCTTTTAGCCGCCGAGGCCATCACGCAGCGTGTGCTTTTGCACGCATACAGCAGCATGCAAATGAAGTGGGAATACTTCTTCCCCATCGGACTCAAGATGGACAAGGCCTTTCAGTTCTGGCTCCTTCTGGCCATTCTCACCTTCTTTCTCATCGTCCCTGCACACCTGCTGCTGGTACGCGTTGAAGCTTCCCTTGTCCCGGCTAATGAGCGGACCGTCATCCCCGTGGATCCAGCTCTTTCTGGCGACCAATACGAGCGTGGTTATATGACCATAATCGAGGCCTGGAAGTCTTTGACACGGGCGTCACTGACCAATCTTATCTTCCTCTACCTTAGGATATTCTTTGTCACGGCTGCGGTTGTGTGTTTGCTTGGGGCCGTGGATTTCATGTGGTACATTATCATAGCAATGGCTAGTTGGAGGTTTTGATCAATACTCAACACGCGTATAGGGAGAGAAAACATCATTTCTCTGCCGGTCACTGAACTTCCACTGCCGGGTCAAGTAAACTGTTGGCTTTCAAATACATGACTACAATCCCCGGCCTCCACCTATCGGCTCACCTCCATGCTGTAGATATGCTAGCCTCTTACCAAGAAAGAGGTGTGGAGTCTGGATCCTGATGCGGACTAGAATAGGAGAGTGGCTCCAAAAGCTTTGGCCACCAAGATTCTGTTCTGTCGGCCATGCTCGAATTTATCGTCACGTAGTCACCACGACTGACTGAATGAATTCGTCCTGTAGGGTTTCATGTTATGAAAAAGACTAGGTAAAAGTATTGAATTGCCCACACCAACAGCATGCTCTCCCAATAATGGCAATTCAGCCGGCCCCGATGAGGGCTGATCATCTGATGAGGACATGCCGACGACCAAAATGGGATCAAGTTCTCAATTGTAGCCACGGGCACCTCTGGAGCATGTCTCTATTTATAACTCGTGCATGTTACTCAGATTCTGGTAAAACGGCACTGAAAAGCAGCGCATGAACCTATTCCATCAGAGATTATTGAAAGAACTGCACGTAGGTTTAGACCCGAGATGGCAGCTGCGTGACTACCAGTAATGAGATTGTATTTTGCAAGGATAAGCCTGGTCAAGCAGGATGGGGTGAAAATCTTTTCAGGGATGGGCCAGGAACCGTATGGATTGCAAGATTGTACCTTAACGTTATCATGGTTCTGACTTGACGTCCTGGACTTGTTATCCTACTTTCCTTTCTTGCGCACTATCCCAACTCTGGGCGCACCTTGCTGAGTTAATTTTTGATACACATGAGCCAATTCAGACTCTGACAAAATGAAAACCACAGGAGTTAAGATCAATGACTCAATCCACTCGGATCTGGCGGCCAGCCTTGCGATCTGCTTTGCCACTCCCATCTCCATGGAATCGGAATGTCCTTGCCGGCGCTAAATTAGCATGGGTAGTCTATTATCCTGTTGGGTTAGCGTTTAAAAGCTGTCTCGATTTGGACAAAGCAATGTGTAAAGCACAGCTGGCATATTGTTATGACTTTTAATAATCTAAATAGTAAAGCTCTGTGATCTTGACAGTGTCTGAGGCGTGAAACTGGTGGCGGTGATGATGCAACGGTCGCTTTTATGGTCGCGAGATGCCTTCCCCGCCAACCGGAATTTATGAGTTTTTAGATCCAAAACCATCTACTTTGCTTCGCTGAACGGCTTTCGGCAGGCTAGCGTTAGTTGCTACCAGTAGTATGAGCTACTGGTCAGTTAGCGCAAAAGAGTTGAGCGCTACTTGGACTCGTCGTTTCTTCAATCTAGTGGCTATGCGGCATTGTATTGCCGAGAAACGGGTCGTGCTACATGTCCTCAAAAGGTATGATGTGAAGATATTATGAGACTAGAAAATACTGAGAAAGCAGCTTAGGCAGAAAAGGGCTGCTTTAATTTATGAAGAATTTTCAGGGGTTTGATAATGCCATGGGCCTTCTAGACAGTTTAAAAAACGGATTGGGGCCCATATCTCGTTCCTTTCATTACGCGTCGTTCTTTTCTCGTCTCTCATAGGCATATTTCTGCCGTCCAGTCATTACCAAACCTTGCCTATCGACGATATACTCGTATTAAATTACTGTTCAAAATGTACCTTCGCTCCATTTTCCCAGTTTTGGCCGCAGTGCGAGTTGTGGTTGCCGGCCCCTGCGGTTACAACCAATGTGCCAGAAATGCTTGCCTTAATGGTAAAACAATTCTTGCCCCTGATGTCAACAAATGTAGTATTGACGTGAATAGGTCTCCTGGCTGATAGAGTTGCCGCAAAAGCCGACTGTTCATCCAATCTTATCAGCACGGCATCTGCAACAGTCTCGTAAGAAACCATGAGGTATTCGCTTAATAGCATCTAACGAGGTCGCATTCTAGTGTAGTTTATCAAACGACAACAATCGACTCGACTCCGACCGAAATGCTACCAGCCACGGCTACAGCCACGTTCCAGGTTGAAGCAACCGATGTTTTTAGCATCGTTGAGACTGATGTGGTCGATTATACTGCGACTGTGATTGAAAGCGATGTTGCGACCGCCACGGAGCAAACTGTCGTAACAGTCACAGCTTCTGTGCCCAGCCCGGGCAAGCGAGACATTGCTCCTCAAATTCCATCATACGCATCCGGCTGTGTTGGTGATGCCCAATACATATCGGCCTGCTCTTGCCTCGGTGTTTCCCCCGTTACCACGACGCCCGCCGCCTCTATCTCGACCAGCTATATCACAGCAGTGGCCACCGAATCCGCCCAAATCGTTGTCACTACTGTCGAGACCGACACTATCACAATTACCACTGCTACAGTGGAGGCAACTGAAACCATCTCGACGGAGATTGTATCACAAGCCATTGAAACCGTCATTGACAGTGTGACATACTCGACCGAGACTATTGTATACACAAGCACCGCCACAGTTGTGCCGCCAGCCCCCACGTTGCAGTTCCAAATCATGGCCACTGGCAGCTCTGACCCATCACTGAGCTCAACGGGCGGGGTAGGATATGGTGGCCTCACGTCGTTCCGTGGCAGCACTTCTGTCTTTTATGCCACGTTTGGCGCTGACGAGAGCCAAGCTATTACCTTTGGCCTCGCGGGAACTGGGGAGAGCTATACGGCCTTAACAGCCATCACTGGGCCTGGCTCAGCCCCTGGTGAAGAGGTATTTTATTCCACCTTTGGAGGGGCCGTCCCTGCGAGCTACGTGAATATTTCCCCCGAGACCTTCGCGACATCCCAAGGCGGACAGGCATTGATGTGCATGGTTGACTCAGCCAATAATTTGGTCTGCCAATGGGGCAGCACTCAGTTGGCTGATACTTGGACTTGTGACAGTAGACTCAACATGGTTCGGCCGGGTTACGACTTCACAAACACCTGCGCAGACGCGGCTACATCGTACAAGGTATCTCTCAAAGCGGTCAATCTTGTTCAAACATGAGGCGTAGGGTTTCTTCAGACACCATTATTCTACAATAAACGTGTCCATGTGTTCGAGTTTCTTAGGAAATTAATATACCTTTTTAATATTTCACAATACGACGATTCCAGTTTTATTGATCTCTTTTCCCCTGCAAGCATCAAAGAAAGGATGTACTATCTCTACCCAATAGAAATATACCCTTTTGGCTCACCGTATTCATTGCTTGCTTGAATAATAAATTCCATGAGTGACAATTTTCCACAATGAGCGAGGAGTATTTGACCCCGGGTGTGCTCGATTCAATTTTGAGTATCTGGTCCATTACGGCCACCCAATGAGTCCCAGGGTGAATTTATTGGTTCTTTCAATCTCTTTTTCCATTGCTTTCATTTCATTCACATCCCAATTCGCCCAGACAAGTTTTCCGTTTAGAAATTTTGCTTCTGCGCTTGCAGCCCACTAAATAACAAGAATCAATCAGTCTCTGGAAAACATGATTATTGATTGGAGGATTAGGTTAGTGAGTTTGTTTGGCATTACTTACCACTGAAAATTTTGCTGGGAGTTTCACTGCGATTGATATGTCAGCCTGGAAATTGAAAGGTGAAAAGATAGTCTACCTACCAGAGTCATAAGCGAGTGCATTTGGATTTCCTGATATCCCGGTTTTGATCAAGCCAGGATGAAAATTGAGCACAAACATGTTTGGATGTTCGTGGTGCAAGTAGTCAAAAAGTCTAGCGGCGGCCAGCTTCGAGGTTTGATAGCCGGAAAATCCTGGGAGATGAGGCACATGTACGGCCCCGGCAGTCACATTCAAAACTGATGCTCTTTCCGAGGCGATAGGAAGAAAAGCTTTAATCAGATGTAAATTCCCTTTGACATTGATCTCAAAGGCGTTATACCAGTCGTCGTAATCCGCGTCCTCGAGCGACGAAAGTTTTGGTGCATATCCAGCGTTCGCTATTAAGATGTCAACAGTCCCTATGGCGGACGCAATTTTCTCGAAAGCGTTGCCGACACTGTCGCGATCAACGAGATCGGCCATATAGGAAAACATCTTTGTACCCGAACAGTCGGCTTCAATTTTCGATTTGGTCTCCAGTAATGTCTCCATATTGCGTCCGATTATCGAAATGCTTGCAGCGCCCGAGGTTGCGAAAGCATACGCAATCTCAGCTCCAATGCCTGAACCCCCACCAGTGATGACGACGTTCTTGCCCTTGGTTGAAAGATGAGGTAATATTGGGGAAATTGCGGGATAGGTATCGGTACGATATGTATTGACTGGGCAAGGATATGCCAACATCTTGGCATCAAACGGTTAATGAATTGATTACTCTCGAGAAAGTTGTGTGGGTGAATGCTGGTACGAAAGGCTGCGTCAGTCTTTTCTACAGCTCTGACGACCCATTCAACAGTACCACCTCCGGGATTCTACGACGAACAGGTCCGATACCGGCATGTTGAGGAATTAATGTCACAGCGTCAGTCAGCAAGATTACACACATCTCCCCTGACATTGACTCAGGCGTGCAAAAAGCACGACTTAGTGCTGAGGTTGTGTCGCTGGGGACTATTTTGAGACTTGCTATTTTAGGTTAAGCACCACCAACAATTCGGAGCATGGTTTCCACCTTGACAACTAATCCAAGACTAGGATTGGATGAGGTGGAGAATTTTATCGCTCATCAGCAGGGTCTAAATCCTCAACGGACAATCGGCATTGATGGAATTGTCTCTGATCCGAGCCTGCCGCATCTACCCGTCTGTTGAGCCGAGTGTAATTCTGTTATCATGTAACATCGACGATATGCTGGATGGTTCCATTGGAAGAAGAAGAAATTTTATCTGGCATGCAAAGCTCCTCTCAATTTCTTTCGTTTCTTCAAAATGACCTCACTGTCTAAGAGTCATTATGTATTCGATTACGAATCCCTGCTATTGTTGATACCTGCGCCTGTATTACACTCCCAAACAAGCCATCAGTTGTGGAGTATGGGATGTGATTACTCGTATCATCTTCTTTGAGACTTAATTAAGCAACTTTAGATCTTGTATTTAATGTTGGTACGTATTCGTGGCTCACTTAAGATATAGTCGATCAATTTACCATATCTGTATATGGGTCGTGTACACGAGGTCAAATATTGCCAAAGGGCGCGGAGCAGATCTATCTCAGGTGTTTGCTTAGCAAATCAATCTCTTGATTCAAAAATGTGTACTGTTCCACTCGATACCAAATTGCTTGGTATTTGTACTATCGCTGAATTAGGGGGATTAGAGAATGGTGTTAATAATGTCATACTCATGAGTTAAAGCTGACGCAGAAATGTGCTTCGTCCAACTTACCTCCCTTCGGGTATTCTTCGATGAGGCGGCGGATTCAACCTCAATTAGCAAGAGTCGTACCTCGAAACAAAGGCCGGTAAAACTCCTCATTGGGAAGAGATGGTGGCACAGTCCATTGTCGTCCCCGCACCAAAAGCGGGCGTCAATCGGAGCTTACCCTGTATCATGTCATGGGATAAACCCACAGCAGAGATCAATACAAAAGCAACTTACAGGACAGTGTCAGGACCTTTTTTTATAAAATAAATCCCCATTTTGGAATGAATTGATGTTGATTGAAGATTAAGAGGGAATCCTCAGGTAGCGAGTATGATGGATGATAGACAATATGATCATCACCATCCTTCTAAGGTCAAAGCGAAGAGCGGTGTTAGACAAGGTTCAAATAGCAAACCACAAAACAAAATAAACAGTAAACATAAGCTAAAAGGATTCAATATACCACAAAAATAGTCTTCTCTAGCCTATCTATTCAATGTTTTATTCCTGGAAGATTAGTATGAAATTTTCGCGTTCTGCTGCCTTCGCTAAATAACCACTATGCCCATTTAAACCAGGTGGCACTGTGGATATTACTATAAATAGAAACATCCCCATTATATAATTGGCTGATGCAAGCTAGTGAGGAAGAAGACCCTTGTTGACGGACCCTCTGTGACTTTCATGGTCAAAAAGTGTCGATTATCTGAGCATCGAGATGGTCATGGGGGTCGGTTGATAAGGGTCCTGTCTCAATTTGTCGACCAAGTTGGGTTAGCCTCAATGTTTACAAGGCAATCTTGTCGGTTATCTCACAATAATGATTAAAATGTACTGTTGGCTTCCACAAACCAGTCCATAATTCATCGTCCGTGGCCTACTATTCTATTTATTTAAGCACAAACAAAAAAGCCTCTAATCACATGACCTGGTTGGTTGGGCTCTTTATGAACCCTTGGATCGTGATGACCAATTCCTCCAATCTGGCTTCCCAAAAGTCTCGTCGCTGCTCATCAGCCTCGATGCCAACATAGGTCTGATTGAGCTCTGTAAAGGAGACAATGCGAGGAGGAGTAGATGGCTCGGGGTGTGGGATTGTATAATCGACGCGACAAGTGGTCTTAGCAAAGGGCATTGCATCAAAATATCCACGGTTCAGGTGGTTGACAAACGAACCATAGAAATCAGTGTCTGCTGGCCAGTTTGTGCATTCTTGTAAAATATCCTGGAAGCCAAGAGTAGCTCTTTGACTACCTTCGATATAGTACTCGCGAGTATAATCCAGAAGTTGCTTTGATGTCCAACCTGGGTCGAATTTGACACGGATTGGTATATACTGATAGCAGGGTCCCATGGTAGTATCCACTGCAGGAATATCAACGTCTCGGCCAGACACAATACTTCCAAAGGTAACATCTAGGGTATTGAGTGACCGAGAAAGTACCACGGCCCAAGCGGCAGTGACTAATATGGGGAGGGTCGCTTCTGGAGGGCATCCAGAGACATCGATAGATTTGGTCACAAAGACCGCCTCGTTCTTGGGATTTGATGGTGGCATTATTGTTGCCGGAGAGGACCCTTCCAGGGCGTTGCGCCAGAAGGTAATATTTGCTGATCTTGTTTGCTGTAGATGATTCATATAGGTTGTAAATGGAGAACATTTAGGAATTTCCAAGCCACGATAACTCATTTCAAGCTGAGAGATGAGTTCTGGTAGTGAGACACCATCATATTGAGCGTGAGAGATTCGAATCATCAGTGCTTTTTCTTGGTCACCTTGGAGAACGAAGAGTCGTAAGAATGGTGTCCCAAAAACAAATCCAGAGTCAGTATCGACATCAATCTTGGCCAATTCTTTACAAGCTGCATCCAATGGCCCTTCCATAGTGTAATGAGTGATGGGCACTTCCATTTCCTGCAATACTACCTGTAATATTTGGTCCAAATATTGAATAAACACGGTTCGCAGAATTGGGTGACGAGACACTAATGACTTGAAAGCATCCACTAAACGCGTTGCATCAATCGAATCATCCAGGTAGAGCATATTGTACTGTACTGAACTTCTTGGTGCAAAAACTGTGCTCTTTACATCTCGCTGTTGAGGATCCGTGGCCGGAAGAACGTCCTGGACTGTCCAATCAGGATGTGCTAGTTGCTTTTGAACATAGGATAACAAGTCGTCGATGCTTTCCACAGATAATAATGAAAGGAGAGAATATTGCTTAATAGGCTCTACATCATTTCTGGGAATCTCCGTGAGTGAGTCAGCCATGCTGCGGAGCTGCATATTCCGGAAAATGCTTGCCACAGACAAACTGTAGCCGCTTTGGCGCAAAGCTGACACCATTCTCATAGATACGATAGAGTCACCCCCAAGCCTGAAGAAGTTATCATCCAGGGATAGCGTCTCTTCTTTGACATTTAGAAATTTGGCCCAAGACGAACGCAAAACCAGTTCCTTGGCAGTCAAAGGAACCAGCTGTGAAAGACTTTGTCGCATGCTACCAAAGCATTTTCGGATGCTTGTTACCAAGTCCAGAGTGACTTCCTGAGCGATTCTGTTGTAGTAAGAAATATCAATAACTTGATTATCGCTGGCAGCGTTGGATAATGGTATATAAACAGACGGAATTGCATACGGCGGTAGAGTCTCAATGAGGGTTTTGTTGATGGATGTGATTGCCTTGGAGAGGTCGACGGAAATGAAATGTGCTAAGGGGAAGGTCTCTTTACCCTCGATGACAAGTTCAACCATTTGCCCTTTTGCCTTCGGGCTCTCTTGGATAAAGGCTACAACTAGTGGCGTTTGGCTAGTTGAGCCACGGGGTAGAATAAGCTGACATGAGACATCACTAGACCCAGGAAGAAGTCTTTTCAGTGCTGTATTGGTGGCTTCCAGGTCAAGGACATGGCCGTCAATTCTCTTCATGGTATTCTTCCGGCCAATGAATATGAGGCTCATATCATCCGCGTACTTGACAATATCGCCTGTGAGATGAAGTTTCCCATCTCGTCCTTGGATTCCTTCAGCGCCACTTTTAAGCCACGTGGGTGCATCCACCATTTCTCCAGTGGAGTTAGCAATGCCAATCTCCAAGAGTAGCTCTCCAACACCTCCAATAGGCATGAGTAACTCTGGATTCGTAGTGTTTACAATCCAAGAGTTGTATTGGATGGTAGGGTACCTATCTCCATTGGAGAGTAGCCTTGAAATATTTTGCGGAGACACAGGTGGCTTCTTATTAGTCTCCCAAATATGTAGAAGCTCATTTTGGGGCAAAAGTGGCAAGTCTCCAAGTTGACGAAGATGATCGAGCTGTAGCTGATGAAAAACAACTTCAAATTGTGACAACAATCGCTGAATTTGCGTCTCAGTCACAAGGTCCGAGTCAAAGCTTGCCAAGAGACGGAATCCTCTTTGCTGAAGCGTGCAAGCAAGCATCAGTGGGTATGAATTGAAATGAAGGGCTTCAAGAGCTGCATCTCCAGAACGGAATGATGGTAATTCATCTTTTTCCGTATTTAGATCATCCGGATCTTGAGGTTGGATCACAAGGCCCATGGTAACCTCGCATGCGATTTGTGCGTCATCGCTCAATCGACGGATATGCTGGATGCCAAGATGCTCATGTGCAGCCCGAACCACGCTTTGGTCTTGGATAGAGCGAAGGAAATCCTGAACAGAGGCCGTGCGATCAAGACGAATGCGGACAGGCACCGTGGCCAAAATGGGACCCTCAATTTGCTCAATACCCGTAAGAGGGATGGTGCGTCCCATGAAGGTTTCTCCAAAGACAACATCATCGTTCATCGAGTACTGTGACGCAAGCAACGCCCAGGCTGCCCTGATCATTGTGGCAATGGTAAAGCTGTGGTTTGATGGCGCAACGCTAATGAATCGATCGGCGAAGCAGGTCGGGTCCGGAATATATGAACGTGAGGGTAGAGAGGGAAATCGAGGCCCCGTTGCACCCTCAAGTTGTGCTCTCCAATAATCCTCTGACGCCCTTTTCCTTGAAGAGTCAGCCAAGTATTGGACAAAATGCCTAAAATTGGCTGGCCTGAAAACTCCAGGACCATGGTATGCAGCTTTGGCATGCTGAACAATAAGGTCTGTGGACCATCCATCGTAGATTGCGTGATGTGCAGTCCAGACCAGATAACGTTTATTGAGCTCCTCGTCATAAACCAGTGCAAATCGGGAAAGTGCCTGACCAGGAGACATGGGTTCTTTTGCGTCGTTGTGAAGGAACTCATCAAGACTACAGTTGACTTCTTTCCACTGTAGAGTCTCATTGATAACAACTTGCATGAAGCCGTGCTGTTTGAACTCGACAATACGTGTTCGCAAAATGCAAGACTCTCGAACCACAGTATCCCATGCGGACTTTATTTTGGTGAGTGAGGCCGACGCATGGATATCGGCAACCCTCTGGGCGACATAATTCTCCTTCGATCGGGTATAGAATGCCATGTGTATTTCTTGCATTGGAGCACATGGGTAGATATCTCCAATGGCGGCTGCAGGACAACCACATTGCTCTGCTGCCTCAACCTGCAGAAGACCCTTATCCATGTCTAATTTAAGTAGTGAGAATGGAGGAATTCTCACATTCATGTCAACCTTTCCATTCTTATGCATTGACTTTGCCATGTCTGCAAGGATGGGGTAATTGAAGACGTCTGCAACTGAGAGCGTATAGCCCGATTCTCGTAGCATTGGTACTAGCTTCATTGCAAGAACTGACTCTCCACCAAGCATAAAGAAGTTGTCGTTGACGCCGACTTTGTGTGGCTCCACACCAAGCAAGATACACCATGATCTCTGTAAAACGCGCTCAGCCTCGGACTCTGGCTCCCGAAGTTTGACGTCTTTGTTCGAAGTCGAAGTTTGCGAGTCCAATATCACATCTATGGTACGCAATGTCTTTCTATCCGTTTTGCCAGATACAAGCATAGGAATATTTGATAGACAGATGTATACTGCCGGAACCATGTACACCGGTAATACTTTTGAGAGCTCTTCGTTTAGAGTATTAACTGCATCTTGAAGAGGCCCAGTGAAGCTAATTTGCTCAGCTTTGCCATCGGCATTTTTGGCTGCTTCTCTGTCGGCAATAAATGCTACAAGCATAGATTGTTTGCCCTCTTTGCGAGGGGTAATGATTTCTACAACCACATCAGAAGCCGGTGGGAGCAGCCTTTTGATATGATGCTCAATCTCTCCCAACTCAACGCGTTGGCCCCGCAATTTGATTTGCGTATCCTTGCGCCCGACAAAGACAAACCCACAATCCCCATCTGGGTCGTAGCGGACTAAGTCTCCAGTCTTATATAGACGTCCTTTTCGCCCTGGTACACCACCCCCGCCTTCGAGCAAGAATGCTGGGTCATGAATGAAGGCTGCAGCAGTCTTTTCGGGGTCGCCTAGGTAGCCTTCACCAACAATGGGCCCCTCGATAAGTAATTCTCCAACGGCTCCAACTGGCGCTAGCTTATTGTGATCATCTGGGTCCACAAGCCAGATGGTTGCACCAGTTCCTGATCCAACTGAAACATAGGGCTTGCCTGCAGCGCTGGGGTTCACAGTACATCCGATTGTGCATTCCGCAGGGCCATAGCCAATCACGATCCGGGTAGACTGTCCCCAAATCGCAATGTCGCCAGCAGAACAAGACTCGCCGCCAATTCCAAGGCTGTTTAGCGATGGAATAATATCAGGGTCTAAAATTCGGGCGACTGAGGGTGTAATATTGACCATGTTGACACTGAGAGAGCGGATTGCTCCACTTAGATTGTTCATACGATCCGAGTCGCTGGGAATGCACAAACACCCTCCCTGGAGGAGAGTAGATAGTATACTATCCACGCTCACGTCAAATGCGTACGACGTGAAATCCAGCGATCGAGAAGTCTTGGAGTAGCCAATAAGACTACTGCGAGCCAGCGCACTGGTGCTGTATATAGAGTGAGAAATCATGACCCCTTTTGGAGTACCGGTGCTTCCTGAGGTGAAAATAATGTACAATAAAGACTCTGGGGGTACATCAGGGAGCCTTCTCTCTGTTGGTACAGTGCTGGCCCTTAATGAGGCGAGCGCGGTTCCATCAATCACAACCAGACCGGCTTCGGGCGCGATGTCCGGTCCGTAACGGCTCTGGTTTCTGGAAGTCAGAATGAATTCTGCATTGACTTGTTTTGCCATAACCTGGCGTCGTTGTATGGGTTGACTTGGATCCATCAACACGAATGCGCCACCGGCCTTGATAACAGCCATGACAGCAATGGTCGTCCATCTTGATTTCTCAAAGCAAAGGGGGACTATATTTCCGATTTGCAAACCAAGATCAATGAGATGCCGGGCGAAGATTGTGGAATACTCGTCGACTTCAGCGTAGGTCAAGTCACCATCCCAGCCACAGATTGCTGGCGAGTTTGATTGCTGTCGAACTTGCTCAGCTATCAAGTCGTGAATGCAGATATTTGTTGCTGGTGGCAAATTCCTGTTCCAGTTCCAAATAACTGACTTGTCTGCTTCTCCAACAGGAAGTATTGACCTCACTGGTGCAGCCAGATTTGATAGAGTTGCGCGCAGAATTTCAACAAACGACTCTAAGAAGTGACGAGCTAAAAATTCTGCACCCAACGGCTGCCTCCAAGATGGTTGCAGCCAAAGCCCATCTTCGGCGATGATGACATGCAGTTGGATGTTTCCCTGTCGAAGGTAGTCCAATAATGTTAGCCATCTGACAATCAATGTCGAACGAAGCAATGAGTGGGAAACTTACCCAAGTTATTGATTCGTTGTCACTCTGGAAAGATGGACTTGCAGTATCATTCAAAGATGTGCTTTCGTCGTTGAAGAAAAGATTATAGTGACTAATCTCCTTGCTGGAAACCGAAGAGAGGTTGCTCTTCAAGAAGTCCAACACGGACTCTAGCGCTTTTTCAAGGGAATCATCAGCCACCAGGGGCAACTGCTGTGTGTCGAGCTCATATATTTGGCTCGAGGATGCCCCATCCTCACGCAATCCCCAAGCGAATTTGACATGATTACCATGGTTCTGGCGGTAAAGTAGAAGAGCCCATGCAAGGAGAATATCTTCTAGTCCATGAAACTTTGCGTCATGTTTCGTCACCAGACTCGGCATATCATACCGGTTGCCGTTGAGTGGCATCTTGCGCCGTGGTTCATTTGCAGAATGAGCTTCAGCTTTTTTCGCCTTCATTTTAACGTTCGGTAATAATTTGGCGGCAAAGCGCTTCAAGGTCCCAGTTACCATGGTTAAAACATGAAGCTGCTCAGAAGGCTAACCTGGGATGTTTTCGGTTCCTTATGACTAGATTCCGACGAACCGCACCCGGAAGTAAAAATCTAATGACATATCAAAGTGATAATGGAACACCCCCCCACGCCAGTGAGTGGGGGTTTCGTGGAGGCTGCGGATACTCTTAGTCTGTCCAGAATAATGAATTCCTTGAAACAGTAAAAGTCTGAAATTAAGACAGATTTGGAATTTGGCCCGTGTAATTCGGCACCGAACATCGCCGTTGACCTTTTGTGAAGCTTTCGGAGTTCATGCGTGATGCATCCATGCTAGCCCTCGGCCATTTTTCCATCTCGAGTGTAAGTGAGGTTGGGATAACATAACCCCACGCTGAGCCCTGAACACACGAGGGGATAATAATTAGCGGTATTAGGCAGTTATGCTCCAAGAGTAAGAAGCGAGTTCGGCGGTGACTGTCTGCCAAGATGATTGAGACGAATACTACGAAAACATATCATAATGCCAAGTATTCATCCCGAGGCAAACTACTTTCGACATATGATATATCCATAATATTATCCATGAGCGACGCGGGATTTCCAGGGTATTCAGCACCAGCGGCGGTGCCCGTGATCCCGAGTGAAATTTCGTCTGTTACCGGACCGACTGTCGGCGAATTGTGAGTTATTAGCTCACTAGCTACAACGCAGCGGTGTCCACATGAAGGAGTTTACCCTTCTGTGGAGAACTTACACACAGGGGATTCTTCTACCGCGTTTACTCAATGAATTCGGACTGAGTCTTGGGTCTCGATACCCTTGCCAGGACCAGTTAACTGTCTCCAATGAGCGATTAATCCGGGTGTGGACTGTTTGATGGAGCTGCTGGCTGATTTCCGGCTAGGGAGAGGGTATTTGACTAGTCTGATAGGGAGATCAACAGCCACGGCTCAATCCGAATCCATTGAGCTAATACGGCAGTACATGTAAAGTCCAGTTGCCAAGTTCATATACCCACCTATTCCCACATACACCTATGCCCCATGTCAACGGAGATGTCTCGCCGGTTGTGGGGGTACACTCGCACTTCAATCCTGGAAATAAACCCCAGTGGTGTGTATTTTCAACCGTGGCCAAATTCACTCCTAGTGGGGCGATTGATAAGTCGACCCTTGGAATGATTGCCAAGAATATTTGACCTCCTTGGCACATATTCGTGCCAGGATGTAGGTACGTGGCGCAAATTGCACCGGCTGTTGATTCGAAGCGCCCAAAGGAGAAACTATAGCTCAATAGCACGGACGAGCTGCTACTTTGCTCCTTCTCATGTACTTCACATCTCGAATTCATGCCAATTGAGGTCTCATTGCTTCTCTGAGTCATTCCATTGCATTTGCTCAGTCTATGTCGTCATCTTCTCAGCTCATAGCTTGCTATCAACCCACCGAGGGGACCTCTTCTCCACAAAGGCCTGAACTCCCTCGTGGAAATTGTAGCAGTTATCCATTACCGGGTTCCATTTTTCACAATGTAGTCTGCTCGCGTTTTCTACGCTACCATCCTCCCATCCAGCCAGTATCCCAGCTCGTGAGACAATCACACTGTCCGGACTGTTATTAATGATTGCAGTAGCATACCACATGGCCATCTGAACAACAGGTCGGCTCAAAACATCGTGTTCTTCTGAAGCATCATCTGTAATGGAATTGAGAAGGCCGAATTCCTTGGCTTCTGCAGCTGTGATGCTTCGCCCAGTTAAAGCCATTTCCGACGTTCTCTGCCGCCCAATAATCCTCGCCAGCCTCGGTAGAGATCCAGCGTTGGCCACGACGCCTATCTTTGCCTCTGGAAGCGCGAAAGTAGCATTCCTTGCTGCTACAACAATGTCAAGATTTGCCAGCATCTCCATGCCTCCCCCGAAAGCTAGGCCGTTGACGGCGGCGATGATGGGCTTTTTACCGTGACGTCGCGATAGCCCCGCGAACCCAGAGGGCGGATCCATGGGTCGTTTTTCAGAAAGTCCATCAGCTCTGCGGCGGTTTATTTGATTCCATTCTGTGAGGTCCATTCCCGCACAAAATGCCCGCCCTGCACCTGTCAAGATGGCGCATCGAAGCGAGGGCTCAAAATCGTACCAGGTCCAGAGATTCTCAAGCTCATATTCTCCATCACTAGTTAAACAATTTAATTTGTTCGGCCGGTTAAGGATAACAAGCATAATGTGATCAGACGGGAATGATACAAGTGCGATCCTTTGCGTCGGAAGTGGTTGCTTAAACCGAGGCTCCGCCACCATGATGGAAATGAAGGAGGAATGACGTTTTCAATAATATTGGTTTCTGTGAACCTGTAGGATTTAGCAATAGAAATGGAGTGCAATGGTAAATTCTTATAAGAACATGCTCTAGAAATGAATAGACTACCCAAAATATGCGCTCTCTTTTTTTTCTCGGGTTGTAGGTTCTGGCATATTTCATCTCGTTATCCGTAGTATGAACCGAATCAGAGAAACCATCTTGCACCACATCCCCGAGACCCAATATTTCCCTCTTAGGCAATTCCCTCCTAGGCAATTCCCTCTTAGGCAATTCTTCGTGTGACTAACCTTAATCTGCCGACCTCCCCAGCCATCTCCACACGCGACATGGGTAGTAGCGTCCCGACCATGCCCTTGGAAAGGAGTACTCTTGTTTAGTGTCGCTACACGTAAATGAAATGCAACATTGAGCGATCATAGTATTCCGGGGAACGAGACAAAAGTAGCACATTGCAGGGCTGATGCTGCTACACTTCGAGTCCGAGATCGGCTCCACACCCATGGAGACTCTGTTCGTATTAACTATTCACACCTGGGCGCGAGCCTAACACGAGATAAAACTATACATATGCGTTGGTGCCAAGTGATTTCTCTCTTCTCTGATCTTGGCAGCATCCAACATCCCAGGCGCCATTTCAAACTTGCTTCTTGGCTCGGCATGATGCCATATCGCCAAGCAACAACGGCAAATGCCCCAAAATTGCCCAAGACCTTGGCAAATTCGCCGAGAGGTCAATTACGCGGACATGCAATTGCAGGCATCTCAACAACCAGGAATCCCATCGTAACAAATTCTACGTCCGGACAAGACGCTGGGCAGCATCGCGAGCCAGCCAGCTGTTTTCAATTGATGCAATTTGGCACACAGATCACGGTGCGTTCATCAGAAATTCTAGCTGTCTTCCAAAGTGTCGATCATCAAACCAAATTAAGTTTCGGTCCGATATAGGCGACCCATTTTATAAGGATTTCTTTAAACGAGAACAACCAGGGCGCGTATCCCCGTAAACGCGGATAAAGAAATAAGAGCAGTAATCAACTTTATGAGTGGGACTGCCAAGTGTTGTTAATTCCGAACCTCGGCTCAGAACATAGAGGGACTTCCCAAGTGCCAAGCCTGGAAAATACTTGGATTTGGGCCGCAAAAGTATCACTGTCCAAAATTTGCATCCTGCATTGGCCTAGTTGGATACATTATGAATACTGCTAGGTGAACGGCCGAGGGGACCTTTGCGGCAAAGGAGTGAGTATCAAAGCCAACAGTCTTGGCAGGTAAACAGACTTCCCGATATCATTCGACATGGACCATCGATGATCTAAACGATGAGGCTGGGTGCAGAGCGAAAAGAAAACCCTCAGGTCCACCAGAGCCGGCTTCATCCCCCAGTTACACTGACAGCCTGAAAACAACACCCCCATTATCCCCATCAGAAAGGCATTGTCACGAATTTTCCCCACCAGGATCTTCAGGCTTAGGGGGGTTGTCCTTGCCCGAGGCCAACTATTTCAAGGAGAATGCAGGGTACCAGGGGGGCGTCTGCGTAGTCGGACTTCATCTCCAAATTGGGATCATGTGGATCCTAGCTTGAGGTCACCCTCCCGGGGACTCATCAACAGCATAGCGTTCGGACACTTACAGAGTCCGGATGCCCCTAGGAGGGAATGAAGGTCGGTCGGTCGCTAGTCTTTAAGCATAATGAATAGGATTAGTCAAACGGCCCGCCACAATTCGGATTATCATCCACAATTCAATGTGGGGTCCTCTTGGGGTTGCAGGTGTGAGACGCAGTACAGCAAGGAGATGCAGTTGCAAGAAATCATTCTTGTGAATGCTGTATCCCGAGGTTGCTCGGTGCTTTAGTCCTGGGTACATATAAAAATGCACATCTCCAAATATGTACGCCCGGTAGGCTCAAGTCAAAATAGAGGTTTTCCACAAATCAATCCATCATCAATCGACAATGGCCTCGAGCGTCTTTGAACAGGCAGAGCCAGTTAAGATCCGACTGCCTCACCCATATCTGGCAACCTATTTCCTGGAGCGATCTCCAAATCCTGTCGAGGGGAGACTCTCATTCGTTCTGCGAGAGACCAATATTCCTGAAAATGGGAAGCCTTTCCCTCAGCCACTTCACTGCAGTGGATTGGTCTTCAGCAAGCTCCCTGCCTCTGAGTCTGACAAGATTGATGAGGCAGATAACAGAGAATGGGCACGAGCATACCGAAGTCCCGTTTGGGCTTTGACTTGGGACAACCAAGTTCAGCCGAGTTTGGCTCAAATTTGGATGTTTCTGTACACCTTTTTCACACATGAGGACTCAGTCGAGTCCTTCCGACTTCGGTTGGAAGGCCGCAGTGCCCATGATCTAGCAGCAGCAATAGTCATGACAATGGTAGCCACCAACATGCCAAAGAACCCCTATGTTGCCGTACCCTCCCCGGCTCAGGCCATCGAGGTCCTCGTTCTTCAGAGCGCCTTTTGGCAGGGATGCGCTTCGCCTCTCGGACAGCAGCCCATTTGGTTGCCGACGTGGAACTCTAGCAAAGTCGTTCCTCATCTTGAATACGTCATGACGCAAACATCTGAGTCAACTCTGCTAAGACATCCGCGCCGCACGCCCAAGCCTGCCCCTGGCAACATCATCTATAGTCGATACATTCCTTCTTTAGATGAGCACTTTTCACTTGTGGCACTCGATTATCTGAACCCTGAACACTTGGAAGCCTTTAATAAATGGCAGAATGATCCACGAGTGGCGGCAGGTTGGATGGAGACGGGCACTCTTGAACAACATCGGGCTTATCTGCGTGCAATTGCCGAGGATCCTCATCAGTTCTCTGTGCTGGGCTTCTTCAACGATACCCCCTTTGCCTACTTTGAGCTTTATTGGGCCAAAGAAGACAAGATGGGTCAGTACTATGACTGTCTGGACTTTGACCGGGGCAGGCACTCTCTTGTTGGAAACGACAAGTTTCGAGGGCAACACCGCGTCCTCGCGTGGTGGCCAAGTGTTATGCACTACGAGTTCCTTGATGATCATCGCACTGAGAACGTTGTGGGAGAACCCCGCTTATCAAACGAAAAGGTGCTCAAGTACGAAATGATATTCGGGCTCCACCAGGACAAATGGATGGACTTGCCACACAAGAGATCCAACCTGGTTAAAATCACAAGAGAGCGTTTTTTCCAGCTGTGTCCATTCAATCAAGACCTGCCGCGTGTTGCTGGTACCAGTTTTGGGTTTGAGTCGAAGCTATAAGTGAGCCCAATGGCAATTTCTAGTTGCAATAATAAAGCAATTTCTTTTTAATAAAACATGATATCTTTTTTTTCGTCTAGTTACAACTTGGTCCTTTGCTGTGGCCGCAATCGGCCGTCCGAAGCTTTTTCATTACATCCCCCAAGCCTCATTAAATTGTGATATGGACCCAATCAGCTACCTGTTGACGACATGTGTGAGAGAATTGCAGCGTTCATCTCTTTCCAGAATTTTATCTTATCAGATGCCCCACTTCGAGAAACAAGGATCAAGAGCCAAATCCGGGAAGCATGCATTGGCCCAGCCAACGTGACTCGACCACAACACTCAACCAAAGTGGAACAATGGGGGTGGTAGTAGTCGCTCCCAGGGTCATGGCCCACAAAAGCTAAGTTAAAGTTACAGGGCTGTCGGCAGGCTATATTGGTGGATCTCAGTTTAGACCAGCTGTGAGCATAGCCGAGGACAGTTGTTTAAGTTCTTCCTCGCATGAAATGTTCTCGAACATTTTTTGGAGTCTAGATAAATGCTCCAATTTATTGAGGCGTCTAATAGACGGTAGATTGACATAAAACTGGTCGGGGGGCACACTTCAGGCTCGTGAACATCAGCCCGTTTGCTACAGGGTAGCAAACATATCTCATGACATTAGCCGGCTTTTAGCACCCCATCGCGCTAAGTGCTGAATGTTTGTAAGCTGGCGCGGTTATTCTCCCACTTCCCGGATCTTGGCGTTCTAGAGTATGTCTCACGATAGCAGCGCCAGCAACGTCTTGCATTTATCGTGAATGGAGGGGTCGTTGGCCAATTGCCGGATGATCTCGGTTCACAAAACGAGGAGAGAGCAAAAAAGGCTGCTTTGTGCCGGGTATGTTGTTGGACTGTTAGGGATATCTTGGCATATCGGTGTCAAAATATCCAACACATAAATTAGCACGTTTAACTGAGTCGCTGAGGATCTGGCTGGACCCACATACGAACACACCCTCCTGAACTGATTATGAAAGTAAGGATGAGTATAATTTTGTACAGGAATTAAAGCACATTCACGTTTTTTAATATTGCATAATCGGATGCTGCTTGTGGGCCTAGATCTTCAATCATCTCAAACCGCCTCTACTACTCCATTGCACAACACCCTCCCTCGCCGTTCTGCCAGATTTATCTTTGCCCCTACAGGACCACGCCCTTGGTTTGAGTCATCTTGGACACATTGAAATTTTTGATCATCATCATCCAAGCGAAGCCCATGACCATGATTCCAGTGCCAGCAGCTAGCATTCTTGTCTGTGCATAGCCGTAAGCCTTCTGAATACTGAGTCGTTCCGCGCTTCCGACCGGGTACGCAAGCTGATTTGGCAGGCTTCCGTAAATGACGGCGGCGTTTGCCTTGGCGGATTCAGGAAGGTACATTCGAAGAGCTTTCAGGAACGTATTGGTCCAAATCGTTCCAGAAATGGCGTAGCCGACAGACCCACCGATGGTGCCAGATACGAACAGGACAGCAAGCACAGCAGCGACATGCTGGTGATCAACGGCGGCGAGCACGGCGAGCTGCATGTTTAGAATAAACACTGCACCTGCCATAGAGATAAAAATCTCGCACATGACAATGTAGCCGATTTTAACATTGGGCTGTCGGAAGTAAATCATCAAACCCTGGGCAAAGATGTAAAGAGGGACAGCCCAGTAAAACAGCCATCTAAAACGACCAGTCTTTCGAATAGCATAGCCCACGATGAACAAGAGGACGCCCGAGACCACCTGGAAGGTGCTGTTGACATATCCAGCTTCCGCTATCGTAAGATTTGCCACGACTTGCAAGAAAGAGGTAAAGTAGCTGTTCCAGCAGTAGTATGACATTTGATACGTCATATCAATCAAGCATGCACCGATAACAGTGCGGTTAACGAGGAACTCGTGCTTAAGGAACGGTACTGGCGAGAAGTAGATTTGCTGAACAGCAAAAACCACAATCAAGACAAAGCCAGTAACAATCATGGCAATAATGTAGTCAGTCTTCCAGCCATTAGGAGCCGAGGCAGCCAGAGTAAATGGAAGCAGAAAGATTGTGAATCCAGCGGCGAAGAGGAAGACTCCCAAAACTATTGGTGAAGATATGAATCAGCACTATACAATGGATGGGTAGTCTGAGGTTGGCTACTTACGATCAAATTCAACAATGGCATACCGGATAGTCTCAGTAAAGCTGCGGCCACTCTTTTCTCGAACAATGATGCCCTGCTTCTCAGCTTTTTTAAGATTTTGCCGAAGAAGAAAGTACAAAGGGGCTGTGACAAAAGGCAGGATAATTGCGAATGCACCAAAGCCCCATCGCCAGTTGACATTGAGCAAAAATGCCTCGGCAGCTTTCGAGCCGGCAAAAGCAGTGATCATGTATGGGGATGAGGTAAAGGCGAATGCCAAGCCTCGGTTTTTGAGGTTGGTTGCGTCGGCTGCGAGCACGACGACGCAGTAAATTATGCCAGCGAAGCCAACCGAATAAAACACCTGGGATTAACAAAAGGAATATCGGTCAGACTTATTCATTGAGTGATACTCTTGCGTTGAGGTTTTCTTACCTGTGCAGCGCAGAAAGTAGCAAGGTTTTGGGAAGCCGCCATCAGAATTAGACCAAGAGTAGAGAAGACCACCATCAGCAAGAAGCCTTCGGCTCGACCCCAGACATCAAGGAGCTTGGCCATCGGGATATAGACTGCCGCAGTCATAGAGTCTGAGACAATGTTGATGACATTCATCAAAGAGTGAGACTGCCACTCGCTCGTGACATATGGCAACAAGCTTGCCAAAATCGAGATGCGGAACCCGTTGGTCAGGAATAGCAACCATATGCTGTCAAGAGTTAGCTAGGAACAGGTACATGTATGGCCATCGGTAAAGACTACATACAAGACGAGCAAGGCAGCCAATGACTTCTTGTCCCATGTTAATGTGATGGCTTCAATTTTCTTGACACCAAGCTGGGCATCGGGAGTTGGCATGGCGGAATCTGCGTCGCTCCCGCGCTCTCCCGTGGCAGTAACACCTTCCTTGGTATCTCCAACTATGTTGTCGGTGACAACGGCCGCCTCAGCATCTCGTGTAGTTTCTGGGGCATTATTGGACTTCTGTTGGGACGAGCCCAAGCGAAGCTGGCTAAAGGGCGCCATTGAATTGAGCTGAAGAAATTAAAATGTGACAGATGGCACCTGAACAAAAAATAGAAACGCAAATAGAAACGCAAATAGAAGAGCAAAAATGAAGATTTTTAAAGACGCTCGGAGAATCACGAATCTGCAAACTCGATAGATACAAAAAGGGTTGACACGTAAGCACAACACACATGGGGAGGTGATGCCCGAAATGACCTGCTTTGGTTGCTCTCCACCGGAAATGAAGGACATTCAGCTTGCGGTGCGTTGGTTTTGTGTGACCACAAAGAGGTCCCGCAACCAACCCACGCGACGCCCACGCTCAGCCTGGGATAGGGCGAACCGTTGGCGTTCGCTAAGCTCACCAGCTAGAGAATCATGAGGTATTCAAAATAGAGGGTGGGGGATGTCCGAGGTCGGCATATCGGTGGCGTGGGAGGCCACGTCTGATCGGATCTGATTGATCTGATTAGATCAATTGCTTCATCACATGTGCCGAATAAGAGCACAAGAAAGAATTTTTCCTGCGTGAGAAGAGAAATCGCCAGCTCCAGGAGGGTGTCCGTGTTGCCGGCCTTGGCGACCAGCCTGGCACAAGATCAGTCAGGGATAGCGCCAAAAATTGGAGCCTTGTGGACCTTGATTTAGTCTCTCCTGATCAGGCGAGGAAGAGCCCAAGACTTTCACTACACCCCCGGTGCATAAGATGGTATTGGGTAATAAAGCCGTGTGCCCCCAACAGTCAGCCCTGTCACGGAGGCAGGGATTGGTAACTCTAATGGGATAGCTTAACTTGGCGACGCCTCCCATCTCATCTCAGGTGTCATCTGAAGGGGAGGCATTTTTCCAAATTTTGACCTTTCTGGGAGGTCAGTATTTTCAATCTGGTGATCGAGCCAGACAATCGGAAATGATACCGCCGAGATGATTCCGGAGGTCTCATGTCTGCGCAGATGGGACACACGATACGGTCGTCGTCGTCCTTGCCAAGTTGGAGAACGCCGCACAGTTACACTCTTACTGAGCCGAGAATTTTAAGAGATTTTAAAGACATTCAGTAGGCAGCACTAATCTCTAGCATTATTGAACCCATTCATCCTTTGTAACACGGTACTCCACCTCGCCTTCCTCAATGCCTGGAGGAGGAGTGTCGTACTGGTTGTAAAACGTACGGACGTACTTCATGCCAACAGACTCCATGGTCTTGCGCGATCCCACATTAACAGCCATGGTCTCGCCGTAGACTTCGTTGACGCCTAAATCTTCTAGCCCGTGCTTGATGATTTTTCGTGATCCCTCCTTGGCAAACCCTTGCCCCCAAAACTCTGGCAAAATACGCAGGCCGAATTCCACCCTGTCCACATTGGATTGCGAAGAGGACTCCGTGTTGGAGCTGGAGACCTCGCTGCCAGGACTGGGCGGGTTGTTGGTTTCAGACGACGCCTCGTCGGCTTGCTCTGGCGTCTGCGCCAACACCCACCAGCCAACAAACTTGTCCTCTGAGAATCCCGCCCAGCAGCCGAGACCAGTTCCCAAAGTGGCAGTTTCCAGGAGGCACTTGTGCACAATCTTGGAGTCGCTGGCACTCAGTGGTTTTCCGTAGCCAATGTGCTTCATGACTCTGGCGTCTGAGTCAAGTTGATATATGTAGTCGCCATGTTCAGGCCCGAGTGGCTGCAACCTCAGCCGCTCAGTGTGCAAAACTGCTTGTGTCATTGTAAAAGAAAAAGGATTTTGAGAACTGATGAGTTAGGTTATTACTGGAATGTGCTGCGCATTGTTACATTACCAGATCGACGTTGCCCGTCTTATATACATGTAAACCCGTTCGGAGGATTCTCAGGCTCGGTATGAGCATAAACCTAAGCCATGAACCATTTTGGTAATGCTCTTCCATCAAGTTTGTAATCTCTCATTGATGGTCCATCTTACTTACCTTCTTGCATCACAACAAGGGACGCAACTTCTTGGCAACATCGCTAGTACCAGCGGACGAATGTCTTGTCTTGGCTTCCCCGAACATCATTATGGGTGGGGGCAAGGTATCATTTTGATCATGATGAGGCAGAGTACCTGTCTACCCCCTCTCGACTCTATAGTAGAGGCAAGGGCATGCGTAAGCAGGTACCAGTGGGCAGAAAGCCCAGAGCATTGTAAGAACAATCTTTTGACATGTATCGTTTTTTTTTGGCGTCTTGCCGGTGAATTTTAATGTGTCAGTAGTGCATGAGCTTGCGTGGCGAGAACTATGTAGGGCCCTGAAGAGCCGCCACCGATTCCCCGAAAGTAACATGTGGAATTCTTCTGGCTGAGAGAATATGATAAGCCATTTCAGTGGTGGGTGGTGCTTGATCAAGACTCAGCAGCCTGCGATGCGTGATGACCTTCCTAAATTGTCACACCGACACACTGAGTGTGCTATTATACCGCAACTTTCGTCATGTTACATGCCAAATGTTCCGAATTCTGTGAATTATACCTTCTTAATCGAAGGATACCCTGATCACCGTACATCTCAGTCATGACATCAAGTTGATGAGAAGTACCGAGGCGGAAACGAGTACTGGGATGATGTGGGACCAGAGCCCCAGTCCCGATAGTTGCTGGGCGTATGAAGGTTAGGAGAGTGTTGAATCACAAACCAACACCTTGGGGTGGTGATAATTCTCCCCACCCCATCAGCTTATCTCACCCTTAAGTCCCGATGCACCCCCCCCTGGGCTCCCTGTACAACTCTGTTCGGTGGAAATGGGGCACATCACTAACCCTTGATATTGCCACTTCCCGTGACAGCTTTCTGGCCTGTCGGAGCTGCTTTTAGCGCTTTCTTGGCCTTCCAGGGCAGTGTTTTATTGACCCGCCTCCTATTGTGTGTCATAGAAAACCCCACCTCGGCTTAATTGAGCATGCAGTATCCTGGCTGCGGATGCCAAGTGCTTGGCGAGAAATTTCTGTCCAAATGCACACTGGCACGGAACATCTACTGTGGATCAACCACATATGGATTCATGAGGATTGTTTGTTAAAAAAAACTCATTGTGGAGAGGGAGGTGGAGAGACTGGTAGAAGCGCTAAGCTACCTGAGCCGCTGTCTCCGCGGATAACCATGTTCAATTATGGTCGCTGTCATTTCGGGGAAACACTGCGCATAGTCACAAGTTGACCGCTTGTAAGGTGGTTGTTACGAGTGCTCCTACATCGGCTCGAATGTATTGCTACAGTATCTTCTTTGACCGACACGTCATTCACTACTATGTGCAGCCCCCAACACGCTTAAGCCTGCCCTTTCCCATTCGATTAGTTGAATCTGTCGTGCATCTTCGATAAGGAAATTTGATTTTCATTTTGTTTACTACAATACTGGAGCATCTGATTCTAGATTCTTCCTGTCTGTAGCAGCAACTCGATCCATGGGCGTCAACTCTGAAAAGGCGGCCGCTGCAAAGGCAAACGGCGGTATTTTTTCGGTGAGTAGCAGTGTCCTGTGTGTCCAACAACCACTACCCTTTCATGCAGTTGAGAAACGAATGATGAGTAAGAAGAGATATGCTGACGTCGATTCTTCAGTCCCTCCAGGGGCTTTTGCTTTTTTTTAAGCTGCTCTTTGCCGCCCAGCCGACATGGATTGACATCTGCCTCGTTATCTGCGGCACAGTCTGTGCTGTTGGTGCTGGTGTCCCGTTCCCTCTAATGGGTGTCCTCTTTGGACAGCTCATTGACAACTTCAATAGTGCCACATGTGCAGCTGATGATGCAACTACTTCTGTAGATCCCTTCCAGTACGAGGCATCCATCAACAAAAAGGTCATTCAGACGGCATACATCGGTGCAATTGCCCTGGCTCTCATCTACGGACATCTTACTTGCTGGAACATCATCAGCCAACGTCTTGCTCAACGTTTGCGTACTCGCTATGTCTCTGCACTCTTGCGACAACCTCCAGCTTTCTTCGACAACAAAGGTGCCTCTGGTCAGGTCTCGAGCCGCCTAAATGGAGACATCACCGCTGTACAGGCTGGTACCTCGGAAAAAGTTGGCAACATCCTGACAACTATCAGCTTCTTCGTTACAGTCTTCATAATTGCCTTCACTAAACAGCCCCGCCTTGCCGGCATTCTCATATGTATGCTTCCTGCATATCTCCTGTCAGGTATCCTGGGCGGAAGATATCTAGGCAAGTTTTTTCAGAAATCCACAGAAGCTGCGGCAGCTGCCGCTTCTATTGCTTCAGAGGCACTTTCACACGCCGCCGTAGTCCAAGCCTTTGGGGCTGCTCCGCGTCTTGAAAGCAAATTCGCCCAACATATGGCTCAGGCTCAAAAGTATGCGATTAAAAAGGCCACGATTGCTGCTCTGCAGACAGGTCTACTCTATTTCATCGCATACTCTGGAAATGCCCTTGCCTTTTGGCAGGGAAGTATTCGCATAGCTGATTCTGCAGAGTCAGGAAACGGGGGCTCGACGGTCGGTGAAATTTATGCCATAGTGTATCTTTTGGTAGACGCCTGTGTCATGTTGGGAGGAATAGCTCCCAGTCTACCATTTCTGGGTGCCGCCACAGCTGCTTATGAACGTCTCATGGAAGACATCAATGCTCCATCTGCTATTGATGGTACATCGGAACATGGTAAAACTCTCCCACCAGGCACAGCAAAGTCGGTCACCTTTCGCAATGTTACATTCGAATACGCATCGCGCCCTGGCCAGCCAGTTTTGAAGAATGTCAATCTCGAATTCCCTACCGGAAGTTACACGGCCATTGTCGGTCTTTCGGGTAGTGGAAAGTCAACCATTGCAGCTCTCATTGCTCGTTTGCATGATCCTACCGAGGGAACAGTCGAGCTTGAGGGTCATGACCTGAAACAACTAAATGTAAGGTCTCTGCGGAGCTTCATTAGCTTTGTCCAGCAAGAGCCGTCGCTGCTCGACCGATCGATTCTTGAAAACATTGCACTTGGACTTTTGAATTCCCCCAAATCTGCTCATGCCCGCCTCAAGCCATTGCTGCAAGGCCCCGAACTAGCCCGTTTGGCCACAAAAGGCAAAAATGCACTGTCCCCTGATGCATTCCTTGGACCACAGGCATCCGAACTCGCTGAATTGATCCGTCGAGCAGCCGAGCAAGCGGAAGCAGCTGAGTTCATTGAACGTCTCGAGTCCGGGTATGGTACGTCAGCTGGCACAGGCGGCTCTCTAGTCAGTGGTGGCCAGCGACAACGCATTGCACTTGCTCGCGCCCTGATTCGCGACCCAGAAATTCTCGTTCTAGACGAAGCAACATCCTCCCTCGACTCTGCTAGCGAAAAGAAGATACAATTTTCAGTGGAGCAAGCTGCCGCAGAGAAACGTACCATCATTTCCATTGCACACCGTCTCTCAACGATCCGCAATGCTGACAATATTGTCGTAATGCAGGCCGGGTGTGTCGTCGAGCAAGGAACATATGACGAACTCATGGCAAAAGAGGATGGAGCTTTCTCTCACATGGCCAAACTGCAAACTATTGGCAATGGAAAGAATGGCGGCCCCGAGTCTGTTTCTGGAGACTCGCTCGATACAACCGTTGTCAAGACAGAAGCCCGCGTGAGCAAAGATGATGACATCTCAAAATCGCACGTGGCCGTGGATCCAGAAGCCAACAAGATGAAGGATACTACAGAAAGGACCCAAAACACGCTATCGGAAGCGCATAGTGAAGATAAGAGCACAGCAGGACCGTTCAGCTCTGTGATCAAGGGTCTCGCTTGGTTGATCAGACCATCGCTCGGCTGGTTTGTCACCGCAATCACCGCCGCCATCTTTGTTGGAGCCACATTTTCAGGCTCTGGCATCATCTTTGGTTTCACCGTTGGCGCCCTCAACCCATGCGAACACAGTGTGGATCGAATCCGAGATATGGGGCGCCTTTTTTCCGGTCTTTTCTTTATGCTGGCTGCAGTTGAGCTGATTGCAAACTTTCTCGCCTGGCTGGGATTTGGTATCATTGCCGAGAGGCTTCTCTACAACTTGCGCGTGCTGTCTTTCCGCTCCCTAATGGAACAAGACCTGCATTGGCACCAGTCCGGCGGTCGTTCCCCGTCCAACCTCCTCTCGATTATCACCAAGGATAGTGTGGCTGTCGGCGCCTTCAGCGGTTCCACATTTGGCACCATCTTTGCAGTCTGTGTCAACGTCATCATAGCCATAATCGTCTCCCATATTTTTGCTTGGAAGATCGCCATTGTGTGCTTGGTAACTGTTCCTATTTTGCTTGGCACAGGCTTTATGCAATTGCGCATGCTCGCACGTTATGAGGAGCGTCACCGTGAGGCCTTTTCTACAGCCACGTCGCTCGCCACCGAAGCCATCGAGTCTATCCGCACTGTAGCGGTTCTATCATTAGAAAATGAGTACATCGACTCTTTCGCGCGCCTCCTCAAGTCTCCCAGGAAGCAAGTTGTTCGTACCTCCGTTTCCACGAATATCTGGCTTGCGATATCATACACTACCGGCACCTTTGTGAATGCGCTTGCTTACTGGTGGGGTTCGCAGCTCATCATGAAGGGCGAATACACACAAACGCAGTTCCTCATTATTCTTGTGGCCATGTTAACAAGTGCCCAGCTCTGGAGCAGCATGTTCTCTCTTGCTCCAGAGTTTTCTCGCGCCCGCCTTGCCCTTTCTCGTGTCATGCAAGTTGTGGATATGGGAAGCAGCACGCATACGGGCCAATCTGGCCAAGATCCTGCACAGTCAGGGGATGATGTTGAGGCACTTGGCGACACAAAACCAGGCACGATGCATCGGAATATCCCCGGCGGCGCAAAGGTCGTGTTTGAGAACGTCTCATTTGCTTATCCAAGCCGCCCTGATGTCACTATCCTTGATAACGTCTCGTTCTCACTCCCCCCAAATCAGTTCTGCGGTCTAGTGGGCCCATCAGGAGCCGGCAAATCTACTATTATGAATCTCGTACAACGATTGTACACGCCTACGTCTGGCGCGGTGCTCATTGATGACCGAGATATTTCCAAGCTCCCCGCTTCGTTCCGCGATAGCATTGCCCTTGTGCCACAGGATCCAGCCCTCTTCGATGGTAGCGTGCGATTCAATGTGGGCCTAGGTGCACTTCCCGGCCACGAGGCCACTGACGCCGAGATTGAGGAAGCTTGTCGACTTGCAAACATTCACGATGTCATTGTTGGGCTTCCTGATGGCTATGATACAGAGTGTGGTCCCTCTGCCTCCCGATTATCAGGTGGCCAGAGACAGCGTCTTGCCATTGCACGTGCCCTGGTTCGTCGCCCACGCCTCCTTCTTCTAGATGAGAGCACCAGCGCTCTTGACGCAGCCAGTGAGGCGGCCCTTCAAGAGGGATTAGAGAGGGCGTCAAGACGCACAACAGTTCTAGCTATTACGCATAGACTTCACACTGTACAAAAGGCCGATGTTATTTTTGTGGTTGAGGGTGGCCAGATTGTGGACAGTGGAGCACATTCAGACCTGATGGAGCGAAGGGAAAGTTATCGCCTTAACGCGATGCAGCAAATGCTCCAATAACTGGCTTTTATTCTGCGCAGAACTTAAAATTCTCTTCCAAGCATCTCTGCGCTCAAAGGCATTGCTTGATTTTGGAAAACGATACACCCCAACCCGCCAGGGACGTCTTCAGCATCCATACGATAGAACACTACCGTCCCCTCCTCTCAACAAGGAATATCAGAAGATTAATAATAAAATATCCGATTCAACCAGATTGCTTTTTTATTCTTTATACGCCATTTGGTTATAATTTCGTCAAGGGATAGACAGTTTCTCATTAATTCACAATGACTCATCGTTTGAAATATTAGTCGCTGCAACATCTTATTGCAATTATTCACCGAGTTCAAGCATCATCATCAATCATCTATTTTAGCCACCGAATGCCAAAGTCGTTTTCACACAGGACACTTTACATGTGAAGTTCTGCAGAAAATCGACAGGCATTCCTGTTTTTGTTCCACATGCTTCGTAGTATTATAGTTTCCATAAGCGTCTTTATACTCGATAGTTACGTGCTCTGCTCTGTGAGAGTCATTTTCACCCTTCAGAATGCCGTATGTCCTGGTATTCATTCCTATTACTCTACAAAACCAAGTAGGTGACTGTTCCACTGAAACATGTTGCCCGCCAAAATCTATGAGATGGAACAGAACCGATAGATCAGCTGTCTTGTTGTTCTGTATGCGCTGAATGCAGTTGGCTGTCTGAGCGCTAGCCACTTGAAACAGTCCCACCATGTTGCCTCAGGCATTATACATTTGTGGTTCTCCAAGCCCGACTTTGCCTTAGTTGCATTAGGCATCCTCAACCCAACTTCAACACAATTCTTCCTGGAAAAAAGCATTTCAAAAAAAGGCCCTGCACCTGGACAAAACAATGGATTTTCAGCAACCCCAGACAGATAAGGAGCCGCCACAAGACCAACGCGAGCCGACCAATGTTCGCGATGAGAATAAGGTTGTTGAGGAAGGAACTGCTGTGTACCGAACAGGGGGTTTTCATCCCGTCTATGTCGGCGATCTGTTCAACGACCGCTATGAAGTCATCAACAAAATTGGGTATGGCGCCTATTCCACGGTTTGGCTGGTCAAGGATCTGAAAACCGAGTGAGCCTCTTTTCCCACCCAATTCACCAGCGGTTGCACTGACCTTCACCCTTAGAGGTGGCCCTGAGGCCATGTACCGAGCTCTCAAAGTTCTCAGTGCCGAGTGTTATGGCCAAGGTCACGATATATTTGAAAAGGAAATCCTAACTCAGTTGCGAAACGGAAATCCTATCACCGGCTATGATTGTATCTGTCATTTGATTGATGATTTCCAGCATACAGGGCCGAACGGTCTTCACATCTGTCTTGTCTTTGAACTTATGGGAGAAACCCTCCGTAGTTTCGGTTCCTGGTTCAAAGAAAATCAGATCCCTTATTCTATTATGCGAAAGATAACTATTCAGCTTTTCATCGCATTGTATTATGCTCACTCTCAAGGCATCATCCATACAGGTACATCCTTCTGTCTATCTAACCTTTTGCATCCATGTTGACCTACTAACGGATAATACTTCAGACATTAAACCAGACAATATCTTTGTCAGAATTCGGGACCATTCGCTGATTGAATCCGGCTATCTTGCTCGCGTTCCAAAACCTCAGCAGGACAGAACCGAAAAGAAATACACCCCACTTCTTTCTTGGCCACTCCGCAACTGCTACTTTAATAAAGAACAAAGCAAGGACATGAGGGAAAATAACTTCTGCCTCGGAGACTGGGGAGTGGCCAGTTGGAAAACACGGCACCTCAGTGAGAATATCCAGCCAGTTGCTCTCCGTGCCCCAGAGGTCCTTCTTGGAGCTCCATGGGATGAAAAGGTTGATTATTGGAACCTCGGTGCTGTTGTGTATGAGCTATTTCTCTCTATGCGGATGTTCGATGGAAGAGTTCCCCCGGACGACCACTACGAGTTGAAATTACATTTACAGGAGATATCGGGAACATTTGGGCACTTCCCAAGAGAACTTCTTGAGAAAGGAAAAAAGGATATTGTTGAGGAATTGTTTGATGGTGAAGGAAATATCAAGGATCCGATACCCTTGGAACGACCTGCTCTATCATCAGAGTTGGTCATGCCAGGTCTCAACGAAAGCGATCGTGAGGAATTCGCGTCCTTGCTGCGAATGACGATGAAGATCAACCCTGCAGAACGTCCGTCGGTTGAAGCTTTTTTGCGCCATCCCTGGATGAACGCTTGGGGTGGTGAGTGATCACTCTGCAAAATCAAACTGAATGCACGGTGGCCTTTGATAAAAAAGTTCCTAACGGGATCCTGTAATTCCAGTAGATAAAATTGAATGTAATAAGAATGTGAACTGTGCAGGAATATATCTTTTACTTCTGACTAAAATAAAATAAAAACAAGCTGCAGGCTCAACCGGTTGATCCAGGAACCAAGCCACATAGGTGGCATACAATTAGAGTTATACAAATAGTTGGTTATAATATTGGGCGTGAGGTTTATTTACTTCTGAGCAGGAATATGTCTATGTGCAAGTTACGTCAGTAAGAATTCGTGATAGGGGACCATCCAAATTACATTGAATGCGGTCATTTCATCCCACATATCTTATCATTTAGTGGCCTGATGCCATTTCTACCCGCATTATGTGGTAGCATGAACACATTCCCAAAACAACCAGTGTGGCACTCTCAGCACTAGCGTTGTCACAGATAGCTTCACGGGCTCTTGTTTTTATTTTCATTCAGTCAACGAGTGCCGGGGTCTCTATCTCAAAAGGAGCAGAAGAAGCGAAGACAAAAAGGAAATTAAATATTGAATAGTAAATATTAAAGTAGAACCCTGTAATGTGGTGATGGTGATGGTGGTAGCAGCAGAGGGGGGGTCCCGACCTCATTTCGGAGTATCTTATTGAGTGTTACCATTTACAAACGGTATTCCTCTCTTAGCTCCGTAATGAAATTCCAAATTTGGATGTCAATAGTGGGTATACAAGCCCTTGAAGAGATCACGTATTCTCTAACAGCTATGCCTGTATGTGACAGCACTCCTCATTCTCATTGCTCATTTCACACAATGTAACATAGCTGCCTCTCACGCAATGCTTGTTCATATTGTTGTTTCCTAGTCCGGATGCAGCCAAGGCCACATACGCTTAATTATTGAGGGCAGTGTTCATTGCGCCTAAATCCTTGTAGTGTCCCAAGGGAAATGCTGCAAATCGAACCACAACCACAATTTCCAACGTCACAACCGTCGTTTAAACATTGATTCATGGAGGATGTGTTCCATTTACACCACATCTAGCACTTTGTGACCCTAGAGCTTCTGAAATGAATCCTCTTTGGGTTCGCTATTTGTTTTTGTGTTTTCTAACTTTAATTCACCACTGATTCTAATATTGAGCAAATATTCGTAAGCTCCTTAATACCTGGGCATGAACCTAATAAAAGTGTATGAAATGCGACAGTTGTTCCCGGGATTGGATTGGTAGCTTGGTAAGCTGCACCGCCAATTAGTCTCTTTTAACGAATAATTAACTCTTCATCAAAAAGAAAGAAGACGAAAGAAAGAGGAGGAGAGAGGACACAGAATCAACCAAAATTACGACATGCAACACTCGGCATTTTGTTGTCATCAACGGCCTATCCACTACCCGAGAGCTCCTTGGCTTTGGTATGGGACAGTAGACGAGATCCCCATCTGCTTATTCATGGTAAGTCGACGAGTCAACGCGTCAATTCGGATAGTCATTTGTTAGCCCGCCCCGATCAATAACTATACAGGCTAAAAAGTTGGAAGCGACTTCCCCTTCAAAAAATCCGCTTTGGCCATTTCTGCTCCACAATAAGCCCGGCTAGCCTCTTGCAGTTCCGGGCGCGCCCAAATAATTCACGTTTAATGCATATGCACAAACCTAGGATTTACCCGTGGTAAGTGGTTTTGAAAGCCATAAGTAAGTAAATGTAGCAGAGGGCTAAGCTACCATCACTATACAGGTCATTTCCGTTCAAGTTAAATTATTTCAGCTCACCACATACATTCTTTGGCAGGCAAGTCGAGTGGCTTGCCAATTGTTGGACACTAGTGGCGACCAGTGTGGAGCCATCTTCTCCTTTTTTGGCCTGGTCCATACAGTCTTTGCATAACAGCGAACGGATTTTACTCCTAAAGGGCGGTGACTTCCTTGTGGCTGGCTGAGGAATTTGCACATACACGGCAAGTTAAGCGCATCTGTAGCGATGCCACGTTCCAAAGGCAGAGTAGTGTCACTGCCATGCAATCATCATACGACTCTCAACGCAGGAATGCGTCTCAAAAGCCATTTTCAGCACCATATTTTTCCACTATCGATATCTTGGTTTAGATTGGCTCTATCTACTGCATGGATATCACAGATGGCTGAGACAATGGCCATGGTGATGTCCGAGCCCACCACCTGAAATACCAATTTGGTCAAGAGTTCTTGTACCAAGTCTTGTATCAGCTACCTTCGGCCAGCCACATGCGAACTTCACCCCAGCTGGATCTTACCAAAGCTAGGTGTTCGTGGTGGAGCGGCATGGATGACAGCTTTCGCGTCAAGGCCCAGATCTCTCAAAAGCTATGCAAGCTTCTGGTGAATTGTGGAGGCTACTTTTGTACTCGACAAGTATAAAGGCAACAAAAAGTCCTCCAGAAGCTTGAATGTCGCAACCTCATCAAACATATTTTACCAACATTTACCAGTCCAGCTCCTTTCCAGTTTCAACTGCCAAAATGGTTGTTTCCACGAACTACGCGGAATTCGTCTCCGCCATCGATGTATGTCTGCTTAGAAAGCCTCAGCACAAGAGTTACTCACCTGATTTAGGTCATCTACAGTAACGCACAGCCTGAGGGTGCGATACTTGAGCTCAATGGTGGTTCTGCGAATATCAACGATGGGTTCACTGGAGCACAGTTAGTATCCCTCTTTACCAATGCATTGACCCTCGCACTTCCAACACAACTGACCATAATTCTTAGAGCCGTTTGGCTCAAGCCCCGAAAAGCTGAACAGCCCAACAAAATGATCAACAGAGTTTGGGTCGAGCTTTTTTCAAGCCAGGTCCCAGATCGAGTCAATTTGTCAGAGGGAACTGAGGCCTCCTGCCGCTACCTCGGGTGGTCTCGAGATGCAGATGTTGACAAGTAGGCTTCCCAATCCATTTGGCTGTAGGCGTTCTCAAACTAACCTGATTTCATCGCAGATTTATTACTGAGCTTTCAATTTTGAGGTCTTCCACAGAATTGTTGACGGCTCCCTCCACATGGAATGGAATATCGCCTGATATTAACAAAAATCGCAAGGGTGATTATCTCTACGTCATTTGGAGACACTCGCAGTACGCAGGAACTAGGTGCTAAAAGCGGGACGTAATTCTTCGAAATGAAACTCGTCCTCTAAGTGGGAAGGTTGGGGCGAAAGTCAGCAGGACCGGGGCCTGACTTGTGGGATCACCGATAGCAAGCATTTAGCATCTCAAAATCTCGGCTCAAATGTACGCAAATTTACAATGAGAGGTAAAATGGGTGCTGCCTATTTCTCATCGTGTTAAACACCTAATCTAAACAGATTGAATAATTGGCCATCACTGGGCTCCGACACGGTGTTTCATATCCAAGTTTATTTATCAGACAGACCCAATGATGATGCTGATTCTGAAAACATAACATCGAGGACCTCCTCAAAAGTGATTATGCGGCCCCCACCCCCTCATATAGTTGTACAAACCAAGTGTATAAAAACAGTCTGACATTTTAATCACTGCAAGAATTGTCTTCGAGCTTGGTCCATTTCTATCATTGCCTCTCCAAAATACGGTTCAGGGGCAGGGAGCAGCCAACCTTTCTTGGTGGCAGCAACTGCAAGTATAACACTGATGATGACAAGCAATGATCAATTTCCCCTCCTGCGTCACGCGCGATGCCCATGTTTCAAACACCCAAAACAATCAGCCGAGAGGATGTGGGTGCATGCAAGACTCTCACTGACATCTGATTCTCTTTCCAAATCGAGGTTTCACATCGGTTAATGTTCAAATAGATAGCATTTACTTGATCCATTATTAGCAATTTAGCTGGTAATTAGCAGTATGAGGAAAGGTGGTCGGCGTGAATCTCGTCAATTTCCTCCGGTTCTCCTCAAATCGGAAAGCGAGATTGGCATACTTCGTAAAAGCTCTAGTGGAATTCATTTCCAGGGCGTGGTGTTTGTCATCGATGAGACTGTAATTTGCGTGTGGCCATTCGGTTTCTGGTTTCATTGGCTTTTTGCCCCACTGTCACAATATTATGCCTGGTAATTCGTTTTGAATGAGCCCAAATCGGAGAACATGAGGGCTCAGTGAAGATGTTCTCTAGTTTATGATTCTGCTTTGGTACACTGCCAGATAGCCTCCGTTTACATTCCTTATAGGCATACATTGTTCATCAATTTATTCTTGCAAGACCGAGCCTAACGCTTTCTCATAGGCGAGGCAACAGGTAATTTTGTGTTCTGCCAAGGCTATGCAAGGGTAACTTGTAACTGCCAAGCTGTCGCAGACCGGGGTATGGCGGGTGATCATTGGAGACGGAGTGTTCAAAAGGCCCGTGGCCCTGGAATGATTGGGGTAACGTGACCCCATAAACTAGAGAATTTTTAAGAAATAAGGTTCAATCACTCGCTTCGCTTCGCACGGGGCTATCCCCATTCAACTCCTATGCCAATCTCGGAAAGCCAAGCACATGCCACTTGGTTTCTGAAACCACAGGTCGCGACCGTTCTGGAAACAATCGTGTTTCATCTTAACAGCACCTACGCTTCTGGTAGCTTTATTCTCTCGGCAAAAGCCGATAGTGGGATATCCCTTTACTATTGCCAAGAAATGCGCTGCTCCGCTCAGGCCACCTCGTGGAAGCCGAAGACCACCATGCCTGTACTTTGTTTTCCCGCCAATGAGCAAGGCGGATGGTGAATTGAGAACAAAACGGACACATCTGGATACGACTTCGGTCCATATATATGGCATATCGCCCCAACCACAACCAAAGTTTCTAAACAGAA
Organism: Calonectria crousiana; assembly: GCA_013406985.1. Taxonomy (NCBI): domain Eukaryota; kingdom Fungi; phylum Ascomycota; class Sordariomycetes; order Hypocreales; family Nectriaceae; genus Calonectria; species Calonectria crousiana. Next base: position 277,902 of record VTGD01000005.1, on the reverse strand, counting down.
CTCTCAAGCCATTCATCCATCCAGCAGGTTTTCATTCTCTTTCATTCTTTTTTTTTCACATTCTTTATCTGAACTTGACGTTCATTCATTTCATCAACTACACCCTTTCTGCTCATTCAAAATGCACTTTTACTCTCTTGCTGGATTGCTTACCCTCGCCGCGTCGGCCCAGGCTAACGTTGACCCATCTGTTTGGGGCGGAAAGGCCGCCGTGACCGAGCGAGATACGTCCCGAATCAATCGAGTCAAGCGCCAGTCGGGGTGGAATCCCCCTTCGGACATTGCCAGCCCACTAAAGGAGGTTTGGGATCACTGCGAGAAGACCTACAACAACGGAGACATCTTCTCTTTCAAGAACTACGGATGGGATCAGCTCAAGGCCAACAACGGGTGAGAGGGCTTTTGGGCAAGCGATTTGAAATACCGTGCTTACTCTTTTCGTTTAGTAAACTCAATTACTGTGTTCGATGGGAGTCGACCAAGGCCGCCACAGCCGAGCAGAGGCAGCAAGTTGCCAGCCACCTCCAGAAGCAGTATGACCAGTGGTTCAAGTGGGTATACGGTTATGATAACTTCCCCTACTCCAACATTGAAGTCAATGTGGTTGGTTGGGCCGTCAAGGACAAGAGCCTCCTCCAGGGTGACACCAGCGACATCAATGTCTACACTGATGTTGACTCTGATGGTGCTCCTCAGTGCGCCACCAGCTGTGGCCGCTTCTTCCACCAAGATGGCGATTACAGCGGCTGTGCCAATGGTGCCGACAGCCACTATGACCAGTCTTTCTGGGTTACTGATGGATTCTCTGGTGGTGCCGGTGGTGATTGGGGCCAGCGAGTTGGCTATGAATGGCTCTTCAGCGTTCTTGGTGGCGAGGACAACATTCTGCTCCACGAACAGGGCCACACCTTTGGACTCGATGACTGTAGGTTTCTCTCTCCCAGCTTCAAAAGAGTCGATGAACCAGCTACTAATTGACATGTCTGCAGTTTACGGTACGATACGACACCTCCCTTCCTGGCGTTTAAGCCCTTTCTACTCTTGAGGTCTTCATATTAACTATTATCTAGATTGGATGCCCACTGGTCAATCGGGCTTTGTCATGGATGCCAGCTCTGTTGGCGGTGTTACCGATTTTGATGGCTGGATGCTGCGAAACTGGTGGTACGAGATCTCCCGCAGCCGAAGCTGGCAAAACGGGACCTCCTCTGCTTAAACGCATTTTTCTCCGGGGACAATTGCCATTATTGGAAGCGTTTCGGCAACTGAATTCCCTTGAAACTCTCAAGCATTTATCCTTTGGCGGGTACACTGGGTGGTATCGTGTTTGCAGGTCTTGATGATTTGCCACTAGCAGTGGGGAGGAGAGGGCTCTTAGTGCTGGATGCTCTGTAAACAATCGCTTTATCTGCATACAAGCGCTACTTTTCTTCATTTACAAATATAATTATTGCAGTTGGGCTACGCCCAAGCTGTGGTCGGCTGGTTCTGAACAAATACTGTTGTGTGGAATAGAGGGTCGCGGGCTTGTAAAATCGATGTACAGTTCATAGAAACGTTCATTTTGGGATGTTGCACCATTACTACTTATTCCCATGATAATAACAAACTGGCTGATTTAGTGTCGCTGTGAATCTGCCTAATTGTGACATTGGTACAAGAAATCGACAAAATGTGCCCACTTTATAGCCCCCAACGGCTGAAGAGGGAAGAAAACTACGCAGCTTTACAACTCACTTGCCTAAGTGTCAAACTTGATGATTCATTTCTATAGTATTCGAGTCCATGGTAATGCTTGGAGTTTGGATCAAGACTGTCTTTGTTGACTCATTTATTCATATATGTCCCTTTGCGAAAAGAAAGAAACCAGCAAGTTTCGTGTAACGCCTCAGGTTGTGCCACAGAGGGTCTTGACCCGGTCTTTGGGTGGTTCGGAGCTGAGGGCACGTTTGACTTCAGATCAATACTATCCAAGACAAGCCCCTCACCACGTGGGTGAAGAACGATTCCACCAAGGCTGTGTAAGCCTTCCTAAGCTTACCCCTTCGGCTCTCTCAAGAGATAGTCCGACTTAAAAGGTTGGATGTGGGCCACTAATCAGTAATTCTAACTATTGCATGGAGTCTTATTAAAAGTGGAAACAGAGGCTTAAGTGTGGGTGTGAGAGTCACCCGGGGCGTTCATCAGGCTTGTTCTCACTCGGGTTTTTTTAATCATAGTATTTTACTGGAGAATCTTTTCGAAATACATTTTCAATCTTATGTAGTAAAATAGCTCGAAACTGGTATTTTCTAGCACTGCCATTTCTAACCCAACCTCAAGACCGCGAAGGTACTCTTCCTCAAGGTCGATCGTATACTGGGCACCCGCAATTCGTGAATGGGATCCATTTCTCTTCTCGATGCCCTGTTTCACAAGTGACGCGTCCCTCATCAAAGCAATCCTTGCAAATTATAAAGCTCGTATTGAAGCAGCAGGTGCACTGGTATCCATTTCGCAAGCCTCCAATGCTACGCGTACAGATGTCGCACCAACAAGTTTCGAGGTTGTACCGGACCATCCTCTCCTCAGCGAAATACTCGGAGGCTTCAATCTCGACACCGGATTCGGATTCTCGCGCGTATCTTGTCAGGAAGCTCAGCATGTCAGCGCTGCCAGCTCGCGTGGCCCACCAGACAATGCCGTGACCAAGGTCGTCTCGTTGATTGAAGCATTCTGCGCCCAGAAATTCCACCAAACGCTTCGCCGCTTCCATTTGATTGTTTCTGACAGCTGCAAAAACAGGCGAAGCGCCCCAGCGGTCTCTGATGTTCGGATCGGCATCCGCTTCCAGGAGCATGTTCAGGATGCCAAGCTGATTGAATCGAGCGGCGAGAAACATGGCTGTCCTACCGTTTCCGTCTCCATGGTTTAGTGCGGGGGCGTTCGACCATTTGATGAGAGATCGGGTTGCATGAACATGGCCGACTGCGACTGCGATGTGAAGTGGTGTTGAGGCAAAGCGATTGTCCGTAATTGATATTTGGTCAGAGCCCGCATGCTTCAAGATGCAGTCGATGACGCAGCTATTACCATTCAGAGCGGCCATATGGAGTGCTGTCTTCCCCTCGTGAAACTTGAGAAAAGGGTTGGCGCCGTTTTCCAGGTAAAACTCGACACTAGATGCGTCCCCCCGATCTGCAGCCTCATGCAGAACTGAACAGCGTCCGCCAACTCCCTTGGCGTTAATGTCTGCTCCGCTGTCAATTAGCACCTTTAACACGTCCCGTGCCGTTCCAGCCAAGGCCCCAGCCCAGGCCAAGGGGCTGCAGCCAAAGGAATTCCGAGCCTCAACGTCGGCACCATTCTCCACGAGAAACGTCACGACTTCTACTTGGTTGGCCTCGGCGGCTAGGAAAATGGCTGTATGTCCACCACTGTCCTGGGCCTTGTTCACCTCAGCACCTCGGTCCAGAAGATATCGCATCATTGGTATCTTGCGGTTAATCACGGCCCTGATGAATAAATCATTCAAGGAAGGGGCTTGGGGGTGTTTGCTGTCGAGCAGAAACGCGAGTACCTCGACAGATCCAGCTCTCAACGTGTCGGAGAAGAGGGAATCCCTTTCGTGCCAAGTTGTCAGCTCATGGACCATTTTCATGACGTCGAGCCGCTGGTTTAGGGTCGCCCAGCGTTCTGCCGAATTTTCGTACGGGTAGTTTTCACGATTAAAGCGATAGAGGTGTGCGAGGAAGAGGTTGTGCAGACGTCTGCTCGAGGTGGCCAGGGCAGCAATCGAGGGCTGAGACCGAACCTCAGTTCCGATGGCCAGGAGAATCTCATCAGGGAGATCGAGAAAGTGCATCTTGAAAGCTAGTTCTTCTCTTCGCCCTCTTTCTCTTCGCCCGGGTGTCTCTCTTTCTTCTGCGCTGGCAGTAGGTGAGTCAAGCATCTGACGCTCATCGTTGATTAAGAATAAGCATCCACCGGAGATTGGGTTACTGTGGCACTAGTGTGGCTCGTGGCCGTAACGACAAGGAGACATGGCTGAGTCCCAGATGGCTGCTTTTTTGTTTGCTTGTTGGTTTGCTGCCTAATAAAGCCACTCATTCAACTGAAATGCATCTGGGCTTGTGATTGGGACTTGTGTCTTGCAAAGTGGATCAGTCTTGTCCAACACTGGTTAAGCTTACTTCTAGCTCATGCCGTGGCTGTGCGCCTTGTGGTACCAAGCATCTATGGTATTGAAGTTCGTCAACAAAGAATATTGTTGGATATTTCAATTCTCTAATATCATTGAAATTGGGATAGGAAATTGGTGCAGAAAACCACACACAAAGCCCAAAACGACACAACCGGATTGTAACCCCGAGTGGTGAACGCAGCCACTATCAAGCTGCTAGGATTAGTAGTAATCACCATAAAACCAAACAACAACCCACAACAGTTGGACCAAAATAAATATTATTAACGTTATCAGATCCTTTGATCGGACGTTCAATTGGGAGGAATCTTTAAAATAGGGCTAAAATCGTTGATTGAGACGAAAATGCTTTGTCAATCTAGTATTGCGACTGGCTCGACAGGTCATCTGACCTACCCTACACTTTATCATGTGGAGACCACCGTTTCTATAGAATCAGTTGCCACCATCAGTTGCAGCTGAATCTGTACAAAGCAAACTTAGGCGCTTAACTCTTGATGAAATGAAATCTAATGGTAGGTAAGACGCTAGTTGTGGCTATCAGAGTATGGAGGGACACAGGCCACACTCAATTTGACTGCGGTGATATGGGGCTGGTATGAAGCTGTTGCGTCAGCGGGCTTCGAGACAGGACTGACCATTAAATCGCTCTAGAAAGGAGGGATCAGATGCCAAGAAAGGGGTGAAAAGAAGTGAACCAGAAGAACTATCCTGCTAGTTGTATAGCTATCACCTATCCTTTGTTTGCTTCCTGCTATTAAGGCGTAAAAAGTTGGTGGAATGAAAATCTGATCTAAAGGGTCTAATTTTCCCAGGTTTTGAAAGATAAGGCATATTCATAATCCCCTCGGCCGTGACACTAGGTAAAGTCTCAACGCAGTTGAAACAATAATATTTTACACATGATAATGAATATAGGGAACCCAATATGACAATTTCATCTCTCCATCTCCCTCTTCATCTCCAAGGTATACAAGATTACGCTCTTCTTTATCCCGTGCGTCCTTATCACTCTAGTCCTTGGTTATCAACATGGACCTTTCCATATTTTCTCACATCTGGTTAAGCGTATTCTTGCTACTATTTGATTTGATATCCCATCCAGCCAACGGTCTCGCAGTGACCTTGTAACAATGTGAAGGCCTCGCCCTACAGATTCATCTGCCATGCACCCGCTTATTACTGTTTCCTAGGTAATTTGCGCGATATCAACGCAGTGTTCGTCTTTTACCTCCCACATTGTTCCGATTACATGTCTAAATCCTGCCAATTGACAGGCACTAATGAGATGAATACTCTCATCCAGCAATTTTTCATCTTGGATGCGAGCTGTCCCGCACGCAGAGAGATAGGCAAGAAATGGTGAATTGTCGCGGATATTAATCTCAATCAGGTCAGAAACTGTGAGCGGATCGCTCTTGTCCTCCAAACATAAATAGCTCTTTAACGGATCAAAATCGTTTGTATATCCGTGTCCAGCAAAATATAACATCTTGCATTTGCTCAAGTGAGGGATGGTGTCATTTTTGGAGCGGCCCGGTTCGACATAAGTTAATGAAATGGAGTCATAAAGTCCTTTTAATATCGAGACCTCCTTTGAAGCAAAAGCAAGCAGGGAACAGCCGGGGTATTCTCCATCACCACCAATACACCACACGTAGAAGTGCCCGGGGCACTTGGCGTTGGCGGCGGCTATGAATAAGAGACTTGACAGAAGAGGCGTATGATGATATGACTCTATCCATTACCGTTTTAGAACAACATTTTTTATGTCTGCCTGAGGCATACAAGGGAAATTTGCTCAAGAGCCCTATCGGAATCCACCACACACACATCAGGCCAATTTTCTCCATCTAGCGGCCCGGTGAATCCTAATGCGTCAAGTATAGGGCAAGTGACAGTATCCCACAGCCATTCAAGGATCTTTGTAGTTCCAAGTTGTCCTTGGGTTGCTTTCTCGCGGTCGTCAGAAAACTTGACGTCCAAATATAACATAACACTTGCACTCGGTGTTGTTCAATCAAGATTGTGTGGTATCCCGTGAAGGCAACATTGAGAATAATTAATGGCCCATATTTTGCTCCATTCATAATGATTCTTATACGCTAGAATCAGTCGTCAGTGTATGCCTCTGTCAATAAGCATACACTTTTCGTGTTAGTTGAGCCGTTTTTCATGTCTATTCAGTAAATACAAATAGAAATTTTGAAAAATCAATTTTCACTTCATTGGATATTCACTCTCTAGTAGTAGCACTGGTTAAACCATGACTGGAATCAAACTGGCGACGATCCCAGGTTCCTTGATCCTTCAAGTAACACTATTGTCTACACCAACCTGGGACTGGCACTCATTCGGTTTGATTTCGGCCATTATCAATACCCGATGCCCGAGAGCCTAGCTTCTTGAGATTGTTGACGCCCTGCTTGAGGTTGGCAACCCGGTTGCTGAAGTTCTTCTCAGCACGATCGGCCCTTTCATTCAGGAGCTGCTCCATCTGTGCGTACCGGGCGCTGGTGCCATGCTCAACGCGGTTCATGTGGCTGGTTATTCCTTGCCCGAGGCGCTTGTATCGATCATTGGTCCCTTGCTCGATAGCAACGCCGCTATCCGTGAGCCTCCGCTCAAATCGCGCATACCCGCCGCGAAGGCGATCATTTGAATCTGAAGTAAACATTGCCAAAGCCATTTTACGCCTGTCCGCGGCCTGGTTCATAGCCTGATGAATATGATCAAGCTTACGCTGAACCATGGAAGACCGGTGTTTGGTCTTGCTGCCTCCGCTCTCTGCCGATGGGCTTTGCTGAAGAGCATTGTCTTGAGTTTGAACTTTATCTTGGTCGTACTGAAGCTGATGTACGCCGTCGACGTAGATTTGTTTCTCACTCATGTCCTGAAGCTGAGTTTGGCTGAACCGATCTTCGGCGTTCGGTACGAACTCCTTTCCGCCCCCGTCGCCCCATGAACCATTGCCAAAGACTTCTTTTTCAGCGTGAACCTCTCTCTCAGCAACGTCTCCTTCATAAGGAGGTGGAACATCATCATCTTTAGATTCCCCGGAGATGTAGACTTGCTTTTCCTCTGCCATAAAAATTCCTTTCCCGTTGGAAATCTCTGCTCGGCCACAGACTTCCTTTTCCTCAGACGTTTTGGACAAGAAAATGACCTCTTTTTCTGTGTTTTCTTGGCTATCGGCAGGGCCACCAATCTCCTTTTCCGTCGTAGACTTTTCCAAAGGATTCACGGTTTTAGGTGCGTCATCCTGGCTGTCGACGGGGTCGGCATCCCCAACCACCAGGGTAGGTTCTGAGACCTTGATCTCAACAGGCTCCATGCCCGAAAAACATGATACCTGAGTTTCGGGGAACGAGAACTCAGGCTCATCCTTGTAGGGCTGACGTGACTCGGACATGATGATAATGGCCTCAATATGCTTCAGAGAAGTGGATCGAGTTTTCGATCATTGCCAGGTTTATGCGTCAGGGGCAGTGCCAGCCTTAGCCTAAACCAGATTGGGCCATGGTGATCTTTTCAGTTGATTAGTAAGATGCGTTTGCTGGTGATGCGGTCATTGCCCCACAGGATTGGCCCCTAGTGAGGATGAAGGCGCTAAAGAATCCTTTCGGTGTTTGAGCACTGATGTCTCCCGGGCCAGCACCGAAAAATAGGAAGGGCAGCCAGGTGGGACGTGAAGTCAGAGCCTAATACACAAGCCATGTCTTGGCAACGGAGCCAAGAGTCCACAAATTACAACCGGCTGTAGGACCCGCCACTACCACCGCCACAAGATCCAAATCCCCAACTGGCGTTACTTGGGTCTGACCACGAAGGCGATACGAGGTACGCCCCAGCAGACCAACAAGTCGGTCCTGGCTGGGAGTTGGGCCATAACTAACCCATCACTCTCGTGGACCTAAATAGTGAGTATCCAGAGCTTGTCTCGGTTGAACTTGACCATATCCCAGAAACGCAACCCATTTGCTTCTAGACACACTTTACTTGCTTCAGTTTGTCGCCACGTGAGAATAACTATTTTGTGTGGTGAGTATGATGAGTTAGTGTTAGTCGCGTACTTTTAATCCGATCTAGACGAATCAAGCTTTCTGGTTGGTTTTTTTTTCAAATTAAACATTTCATATTCAGGATATATAATTGAATAATTCAAGAAATAAACTTTTGGCCGTCTTTGAATATTTCATGCTGGCTCAACTGTGATAATTTATGAGATCTTCATAGCGTAGTTTTTACCCACGTTTGTTTGTGGATGCTCCCTGCACTCAATGCGAGAGCGACGTACCACGGGGAGCGTTTCTTTCTGTGAACATAACAAAGATGTAGGATGTTTTAAAATCCAGTTCATTGGCCCAAATAATGCAAATCGCACGGTTAATTTCCTAGATAATAAATGTTCCCACAAGTCTGGAGTGAGACCAAGCTTGCCAGTCTATAGGGTAAGGACAAAAACTGGAGGCTGGGGAACCTTCTACCTCGGCAACAAGAGATAGCGTAAAGCTATTGTTATAACCCATAAAGGGTTTTTCTCTCTCTGAATTATGTGCAAAATCCCAGTCCGTAATCGATAGCAGCGAATCCAGAGTGACTGTCGCAGGTTTTCGATGACGGGGCAGCATGGGAGACACAATAGTGAGAATATTATGTTTTAATTGCTCGCTTGCACGAGCAGCAGCTAACCTCAACCAGCTTCCATTCTTCTCATCAATCCATTGATCATTCCTGATTTCTTCGCTGTGCAGTCACGGGCCGACTCATGACCACCGGTTGTTATGATGGCTCATTCATTTTATCAAACGTTACATTCGATCCACTTTCCCAATCTGGCAATGATTCTCGACTGGACACCCTAAACATGCAAGCCACAGGCTCTTTACGAGATGCACTCTTAGATCAGGTGCCTCATTATGCCCTAGTTTGAGCGCAAATTCTAATTCAAGAATAGAAATATGATTATGCTCTTTTTCGGTCGCGCCCTTTTTGCCTTGTTGCTGGGACCTTGGCCCGCCATGCGACCATGACGCCACAACGTCGTCGCTCGGACAATGGAGCATGGACAGCAGCAAGGCCCGAGTTCCTCGGAGCATCAGGAGATTGACCATCGATTTCCTTGTTGGGAGGTGTCACTTACAACCTACAGATACAAGGACTTTTCAGCCGAGTTCAGGCAAAGAGAACATGGGGAAACAATCAAACTATCGAACAAACCTGTATAGTGTTTTTCTCACCGTGAATTGAGAGGCCCGGGCCTACCGGAATATGTTCTTTGCGGACCGCTTACAGGCGCAACACGAGAAATACTCCACAGCCCGCTGAATACGGGGTGGGCGGACTGTATGTGGACTGATCGGGCGGGACCAGGAGTCTAGCCAATCGGGCAGCTTGCGCATGGCCCGTCTATTTGGGGGAGACGGGACGTCGGCAGATCTGTGTCTTGGATGCTGCTCGGCAAGTTCAATTCCCGGTAGGGATCCGGATAGATGACCATCGGGAACGTCGGCGTTACATCGTGTTCGGCTCAGCTGCCTCAGGTGGAGAGTGATCAGCACCGTAGTGGAGAGGAAGCTGGCCTCGAAGGAGACATGCTTGCATTATACGAGAATCAATGAGTCGTTGACTCTTCCAGCCCCTCAACACGTTGTGTATAAAAAGGACTCTTGAGTATCCTTCAAGTCTCTCATCATTCTCACATCCAACACACTCAAGTATTCTAACACTTCATCTACATTCGCTTCTTCACCGCCAAGGTTTAATTCACGAACGCCGCAAAAATGCAGTTCTCTAACATCCTTTCCATCTTCACCCTCGCCACTGCCGCCTCGGCCATCTCTGGTAATGACCACTTATATCGACTTATTTGCATTTTATGAGTTTGCTAACAGATAGAATGCAGTCTCTTACGACACTGGCTACGATGACGGCAGCCGCTCGCTTACCGTTGTCTCTTGCTCCGACGGTGCCAACGGTCTGATGACCAAGTATCCTAACTGGAAGAAGCAGAGCGACATCCCCCGGTTCCCCTACATCGGTGGTGCCCAGTCCATTGCTGGCTGGAACTCGCCCAACTGCGGTCTTTGCTACAAGGCCACTTATGGAAGCAACACCATCTATGTCCTTGCCATTGATCATGCTGCCAATGGCCTCAACGTTGGAAAGATTGCCATGGATGCCTTGACCAACAACCAGGCTGCTCAGCTTGGCCGTATTGATACTAGCGTTGTCCGTGTTGACAAGTCCTTCTGTGGTCTATAAAAGAGTAATGATAATACTTGACGATGGGAATGAGGGATAGTGATGAATATTTTCAGTTCTTTTGTATATATAGACCACATAGAGACTTTCAATGATGATATTGAATGTACACTAAACTCAACGCGATAAGTGAGCTGAACAATCCCAGTAGATTCTAGCATCTTGATGCTAGTATTTCGACATGAATCTATATGATTATCAAGAACAAAGGTGGGGGGCTCCTAGGTCCCTAAAGTAAAAAAAAGGAACAAGAAAGTTTACGGTCATGATATATACAGATACATACAACTTGTGCATCGGGCCAGGTCGGGAGTACTCCTACAACATGGCCTTGGGAAACTTTCGCATGGCTTGCCTTACACCAAGGTCTCCAAGTACCTCCTCTGCGCCGCCAAGGATCGCATCAAACTTGTATGTTCGATGGAACATCTCGACAAACTTGCCCATGCCAGTCTTGGTGAGACCGCGGCCTCCCCAGATTTGGACAGCCTCATCAGCAATCTCGTGAGCAGCGCGGGTAACGCTCATCTTGAGCAGGCCTATGGGGCCTGCCAGGTGCTGCGCCTGCTGCTTGTAGGGCATGTGGCACATTTGGTAGGTGATTGTTTCAAGCCAGGACTGGTTTGCTTCCACCAGGGCAATCATCTTGGCAAGCCTGACAAAAATGTTAGCGCATTCGCATCACTCCCCTCGACTCGGAGTGAGTGCTTACTTTTGACGGATGACGGGCTGGTCAATGAGCTGCTTGCCAAAGACGTGGCGCTGGTTCGCCCACTTGAGACTCTCCTCGACAATGGACCTTGACATCCGAATGCTGCCGCCTGTGGGTGGATGGTTAGTTTTGATTTCGAATTTCTGGGGTCGTTGGAAAACGTACAAACCATGGCCCAACGCTCGTGGTTGAAGTTGCTCAGGATGACATGAATGCCCTTGTTCTCCTCGCCCAATAGGTTCTCAACCGGCACCTTGACGTTGTCAAACGTCACATAGGCAGTGCCAGCCGTGGTGGAGTAGGATGTCTTCATCTGCTTGGTTTCCACGCCCTCGCCACGCTCAATGAGAATGACACTCAACCCTTTGCCGGTTCGTACGCCAGTCACAAAGTAATCCGACCAAGCGCCATTGGTAATCCACTTCTTGGTTCCATTCACAATCTGTCATGTGTTAGAGCACTCACTCCCCTTAAGATCCGAGACGCTGAGGACGACTTACGTAATGCTTTCCATCTGGAGTCTTTTCGGCCGTCGTGCGCAGACCGGCAACATCTGAACCAGCAAAGGCCTCGGTGATGGCAAGGCAAATCTTCTTGTCTCCGCTAAAGACCGAGTTGGAAATCTTCCTCTTCCACTCCTCGTTGTTTGCGAAATTCAGCACGGCCGTCAAGCCAATCATCATGCCGCCCATGTTTCCGTCTGCAAAGCCTCGAGCCATGGCACGGGCCAGCTCCTGTCCCACGACCAAGTCATGGAAGTAGTCAAACTCCTCTCCCTTGACCACGCCGCCCATGAGCTCGACGCCGTGCAGATGCTTTCCCGGTCCGAGCCGCATGTGCAGGATCCCCAGCTCGCTCATGCGGTGAATCATCTTTTGGCTGATGTACTCGCCCGACTCCTCGTACTTTTGCGCCTCCTGGTACAGCTCGGCATCGACAAACTCCCTGAGCTTGCGGCGCAGCGCCCTGTGGCTTTCCGTGTAGTACGGGGAACGGAACGCGGGTGCCAGCCACAGCGGCTCGGCATAGGGCACCGGGCTGAGGTCTCCTGGTTGCGGAGTAATGACTTGTGAGCTCTCGCCGTCAACGACGCCGATGACGAGGCGCTCGTTTCTCGTGAGAACTTCATGGCGGTGCAGGTTGTAGAAGGCAGAAGTGCAGTCTTGGCCAGCGACTTGGCGGAGGACCGTCTCGCCACCTGGGTGCGCGTCGACGAAGTCGGTGAGATCGTAGACCTTGCTGTCGATGATGCACCAGAGGGAGTCGTCGGTCGTGTGCGACCGGACCTCCTCGCGGGAGAAGGTCTTTGTGCTCGAGCTCATGCTTATCAATGCGCTTGGATCCCTCTAAAAAATTCTACAAAATGATGACAAAGAGGTGCTAAAAAGATTATACAGACAGAAGAACAAAGGTATGGAATCTGATTCAGCAATGGAGAGGCCAAATTGGCACCTAGGCCAATTTAAAGGGCTTCCTTATCGCCAACCGAACTTCTGAGCACCGAGCCTCGGCTCCGTTGGAGTGGGTCATGATGGCCCCGTTTGAAGTAGAAATGCGATATCGCCGATTGGCTCGACGACATTTCCTCTCATTTGCGGGGGCGGGGTTGACAAGGATCTGACCCTTCCTCGCGGCGCTCTCCGCTCTGGATGGGTCCGACGTGGCCGAATGGGCTGAGCATGAAAAAAGGAGAGGCTTCCAAGGTGGGGAGCTCAAATCTAGCATATGATCAGTACCGACAGCCCTGGGCTGCCAACGTACTTGCCTATATGAACAATAAGAACCTAATAAATTGCTTATTCTTGACATGACTGTTATCTCATTTCAATGTAATTTTTTTCCGTTTGATTATACTACAAAAAAAATCGTGGCAAGTCTCCATAGCCCTGCTGTTTCGAGCAATTGGTCAGATCAGATCCGGCTGTGCCATTGGGTCCTGTTCCGTGGTCATCATTTGAAGCCAAGTGCCTGGTGCACTGTGCCATGTTAACAATTTTGCTCAGTGCTTGGTAAGGAACATACTCACATCGAGTTCCTAGCGGTGATAGCGGATTAATTCCTGATCCATCTCTTGTCACGCTGACGCCATTAGGCTTAAGCTCAACAAACCACGCAGGGTAGTTGGATCGCACGGCCACATTTCCTCCACCCAATTCTTCCAAGAAGCGTGTTGGTACTGAGTAGGTCAGCTTCGAGAGACGTGCAAAGTATCTGCCGAGTACCTACATTCGAAAGTCACCGACGCTGAATGATCGCCACGCAGCACAATCATTCTGGATTTTCCTGAATTAGGATCCAGAACAACTTTGAGCTGAGCATCGCGCAGGAAAATATTCCGGATCATAATGTCTCCAACATGCCTGTAAATGTCAGCGCTATTTGGGAAAGAAAAGTCCAGCTGCTTACTGCTGATACATGGTCTGCTCTCCCCATCGTGCGTGTTGCAGATATTGGACAAATAGCTTCTGTTTCATGTCCTTCAAAGTGATGAGAAATTCTTCCGCAACTGTATGAGTTAGCATTTTCATAGGGTACAAGTTCTGTCAAACTATATCGTACCAGAAGCATCGGAAAATTCGAATTCCACCTCCTGGCAGCGAATAGAGTTCGATTGTTGTCGATACTCTCCCCCTCCCTCCATCACACAAACCGGATTCTGCATCGCTACGTATCTAATGCGTTGAGTACTTGAAAATGTGGTTTCATGAGTTACTGGTTTTGTTAGTGGCACAATACAGATTGGGCTGCGACATGATTTTGCTCGTACCTTGAATAAAATAGCGCTCTCCTCCGTTGTCCGAGCCAGGGTTTGTGGCAATTGTCTTCCGAGTCACAATCAAATTGGCATGTTTCGTGAAAGAAAAAAGGTCCGGCCCAACCAGGTGGGTGGCATTGGGATCAAAGAAATCCCTGGGCATACTCGCGTAGTGCAATAGTTGCATTGATTCTATCCCATTAATACAGAATTGGGACCCGTTGGCGGTAAATCGGATGTTGAGAAGTCTCGAACCGAAGGAGGCTATGCTCCTATTGTGTTGTCAGTCATGACGGAAATATCAATCGCCTGACATACCCACCCATTGGTGCTCAAGACAGATATCTCGATCCGGTTTCGTAAAATGAAGGCATTAGAAATATTATTGGCCATGTAGCTGGCGGCTTGGGTCGTGGCCAGCCGATTTGCGCAACTTTCTAGACTGGCATGATCTGCAATATATGTCAGACAAACTGCCTTGACCACTGGGTAATATTTCATTTACGAATTGGAGACGATTCTTCAAGAATAAGCGAAACAGGGGAGTTTGTATGTGGCGAGGCCGCGTATATTTGCCAGTTGCCACGTTTTGAGGGGCCCGCAAGCCTCACAAGCATACTGATAGGAAGAACTGTAGTCATTAGTGAGGCTCTAGACGTGTGGATAGGGAATGACATACGTGTATATTTTAGCTTGCTTGGATGATGGTTAGTCGTATCAGCGCCTTTTGATCTATTTATGTCATCACAACAGCACCGGAGCATTCTTGGAGAGTTGGGGTTGGGTAACTGTGATGATAATGCAGTGGTTTCAAAGGTGGCCCGAGGGCATTGGATGACTTTTTCTGTATAGTTTCCAACAATAACCTCTTCATAGAGTCGAAATGTCATCTCTCGACTGTCTGAGGCTGGGGAAGAAAGTTGCCCCAAGCTCTGTGCGCGGGTGGAAGTTCTTTTTTCCTTCAAGTTGGTTGCAAACCATTGGTGGATATCGTCCAATTTCTCCTTGGCATCCTCCAGTTTCCCTTGCATCATAGTTTGTTGATCCCTTTTTTTGTAAGCTGCAGCTGTGTATAAGAATATTTGGAATTGCAGTATACCTATTAATGATGGCGACAGCCAGATTCAAAGTGTTTGTATGGGCTGTAAGGGTCTGTTTTAGTTTGACAATTTCCCGTTCTTCTTTTATCCATGACACCCTTCTCAGATTTTTCTTGACTTGCTCTATCCACTTGTTCCCTCCTTGTTGACTCGGGTCCGTCTCTAGGGCCGAATATTTGGCGATGAAGACCTGCAGATCATCGAGAACACCCCGGCAGTTGGCAATGATACTGCTCACAAGAAGAAAGCTCTCATCTTGAGCTGCATGCGTCGGCTGACTATCGGACAATCCGTCATCTTCCCCATCACGATATCCTGAGAGGGTTTGGGCGAGGAGTTTTAGAGACTCGCTTACGGAGTAAAGGAGGCTCCGGATTTCGGCGACCTCGGACGGGGCTGAATTTGCCGTAGAGATGGCTTTCGCGATTGTGCAGGCCGTCTTTGCCAACGTGAAGACATCGTTGATGGAAATGCTTGATGGCACCGACATTCTGCTTCTGCATCTGATTATATGAAGTGTTTCATGTTGTGGGTGTGTTGAGGATGGAAAAAGCTGTCACCCCATCCGTGGTGGGGTTGTGATAGGTGAGCAGTAGCCGCATCAGGGCATGCGAACCAATGAGTAAGAAATGAGGCAACTAAGCGGCTGCCTCCCTGCGCCACAGTGATGATATGGCCTACGATGCGACCGAGAGATTCTACTCCGCCAAAATCACAAGCTTCAACGCTTCGCAATAGTTTCCACCGCTCCGAAATGATGTCTGACTATCTCTATCCTGGCTTCGAGCGCATCCCCTCTGGCGTCTTCTTCGCAGCCCAGGCCCGTTTCCAAAAGCCTGACACTGAAGGGCTTCATCATCCTGGCTTCGAGCGCTTTCCCCGCTTTGCACACTCGCGCAACGTTAATCGCAACACCAATCCAGCTCATGAAGACTCCATGCTTTGTTTGCCTCTTCTTGACGTCACCGTCGATGTCCGCGTCGATTGCACCATTGCGGAGACGAGATTGGTCCAACGATTCACGAATCTTTCTGATTCTGCCATTACGGAGGCTCATTACACATTCCCTCTCTATGATGGCTCAGCAGTTACATCCTTCCGGTTTCACATTGGGGATTCAAAATTGCTTGAGGGCCAGGTGAAGTCCAAGGAGGAGGCAAAGCGGGAGTACAAGCGAGCTATCGAGAAGATGGAAGCCGCAGCGCTTCTGGAGGAGCATACACCTGAGGTGTTTGAAACAATGATTGGAAACATCCCACCTCGCACCACCGTCAAAGCTGAGATCACATATGTCAACGAATTAAAATCCGACGTGAGCGGCAAGGGAGTCCTCGTCACCATCCCTACATCAATCGCTCCTCGCTATGGTTTGGATCCAGAAGGATACTCAACCGATTCCAATGTCACTAAGGCTGGGCTAAACATCGCAGTTGCCATCAACGCCCCAGATGCCATCCAGAAAGTTGATTGTCGCACGCACCCCATCTCCCTTGAAATGGGGAAGTTTGGCTTATCGTCTGAGGCGCGGAGCTGGGACGCACTCGCCAATCCACCAGAGACGCATAACGACTTCAACCCGAAACAGGCTACAGCCCGTCTCTCGGACCGAAGCGCCAAGATGGACAAAGATTTCGTGCTTCTTATTCTCACATCCGGGGATTCTCTTCTCCGCTCCCGTGCTCTTCTCTCACCTGCAAACTCTCTTGGGCACGCAGCCCTCATGGTGTCAATCAAGCCAAGTGACCTATTCCCTGACGTGATTCAATGGGATACATTCGCAGGAGAGATTATCTTTCTCGCCGACCGGTCTGGCTCCATGGGTGGCGCCAAGATGACTGCCCTCTGCGAGGTGCTTCGCGTCTTTCTAAAAAGTCTGCCACAGTCTTGCCACTTCAATCTTTTCAGTTTCGGCTCGTCATTCTCGTCCTTGTGGCCTAGTTCCAAAGGAAATGACCAAACCGCCCTGGATGAAGCCATCTCTCACGTGTCACGGTTCGAGGCTGATATGGGGGGCACTGACCTCCTCCCCGCGCTGAAGCAGCTTGTCGATCAACGAGCTCCCAATAGCGCCTCAACTCAAGTAATTCTTCTCACTGACGGCGAGATTTGGAATACGGAAGAAACCATCGACTTTGTCCGCAAGAAGCGCTCCGAGCTGAAAGACAAGATCCGATTTTTCTCCCTCGGAATCGGTGACGAGGTCTCCCACCGCCTCATCGAAGGAATCGGCAACTGGGGCGGTGGGTTCGGTGAGGTGACAGGTGTGGACATGCATGGGAAATGGCAGGAAAGAGTCATCGCTATGCTAAAAGGAGCCCTCACCCCACAAACATGGACGTGCGAGGTAGACCTGGGTAACGGCGTCGTGTGTCAGAATCTGGCTGTTGACAATTTCGCAACAACGGAGGTGGATGGGTCCAAACCTACAAGCGTCAAATACATACAAGCACCGCACCTCTGTCCCCCTGTCCACCACTATGCGCGCAAATCAATATTTTTCCTGCTGAAGCTTGGTAATGCAGCGGCTCCAACAACAATTAAAATAAATGCTCGGTCAGATAATGAGGATACGGCCCCGGTTACTCTTCAGGTCGTAAAGACGACTTCGAATCTTGCAGCAATCCAGCACTTGGCAGCCAAAGCCGCTCTGCTGGATCTTGAGAGTCAGGTTGGGTTATTGTCAGGCGTTTCCGATGCCACAGCTAGTCGGAACGCAATCCTCATTGGTGAGCAGTATGCTGTCACGAGCAAATGGACCAGTTTTGTTGCTGTTGATCAAACCACGAAAGCTGCCGATGAAATTAACTTGTACAATGCACCGTTCACTGAGCTACCCTTGTTGACCCGACACACAGGCCAATTCGAAAGGCCCTGTCTGGAAGTAAGTCCCACAACCAGCCATATTATTCCTCATTCTATGTCAGAGTGGGAATCTGGAATTGGAATGCATGGAGTCACCTGGGATGGGGTAGATGCACAGGGGGGATTTGAACCGCTCTTCTCTGCACGATGGTCTCGCTCAAACTATTCCCAGTCCTCAAATTCAACGCGTTCTTCCTATGAGCACTCTCTCGCCCCCCCCGCCCGGTTGTCTGTGGCAGAAGAAGAAAACACGAGCAAATCAACTGCAGAGGGGGATACGGCCCGAATCGACTGGTCTTACATCGTTGCATCACAGGCCGTAAGTGGTGCGTTTGCACTTGATAGTCGTGTTCGAGACACATTGTCATCACACTATTGCCCGAGAACCCGAGATGAGGCCTTGAAGGTTGCAAAGAATCTTTCCAATACTTTTCCTGAGGCTTCTGAAACGCAGGCCATCTTCCTCGATACACTAATGATGATCCAATACGTGTGGACGCATTTGTACAAGAAGCGGGCTTTGTGGGATCTCATGATTCGCAAGGCGAAAGCCTTCATTGATAATACCGTTTCAGACCGGGAAAGCGGAATCCAGCTTACGAAGATGGTAAAGTCATCACTGAGCCATGCGCATTTCAAAAAGCTATTTCCCTCATCCAGTCGTAAAGCCTTGGTGCCCTGTCAGATATGCAAGATGACAACAGATGGAGACGGAGTGGTTAATAGGGTCGAGCTTGGGCCGGAGCACGGACAGAGTGGTGTGGGCAGTCCCGTGAGCCGCAAAGCCAAAAAATCGCTCACAAAGTTGATGTGGACCCTCAGAAGCACTATACAGCCTGTGAGTAAATTGGGGAAGAAATCAGTGAGTGATAATTTATCTCGGAATGAGGGATTCACCTGTGCGGTCACAGGGTGTTCGAGGCATTTTGCCTCTTGGGACGACTTGTGGAATCATCAGACAGAAAAGAGTCATGTCGTTTGTTCATAGCCTAAGGTATGGTCACGGCGATCCGTGCTCCAACTCTATAATAACGGGACAGATGCGGAAGGTAACCAGAAAAAGAGGAATGAGATGATGTTTTTGCTACATGCAATCCGCTAATGTCCCGATGACGGCAATGATGCATTAATGTGGGGATAATACCGCGCACTCGCGTTTTTGAGTGGTATCGCAGCTGTGTTTGGCTTGATACTATCTACCCTGTGCGTCGTATGTAGGTTGGTTCTTTTTTGTCAAGGAACAAAACGAAAACGAAAACGAACATCAGAAACACAATACTTTCAGTGAGTTCTTGCAGTATCACCATTATCATCGTTCTGCTACAAGTGCGTCCAAGGTCGACTCATCAGTGCCAAAGCAAAGCAGCAACGGCAACATCTATCCCTCGCTTTCCATTCATCCCGCTCATGACCAAGGTACAAAGGCAAAGATACAAACCCAGATTGGTACTTGATAAAAATATCAAATCATGTGCAAGTCTAAGATATTCGTGGTAAAAAACGCTCGCTACTTACGGCCGCCTTCTTTGAAGGTGGCCTGATAACGGCGGCAAGGGTATGGCAGGTCCTTTTTACTACCTTTTGTACTCTTCACCGGGGTCAAGATTGAGATAGAATATCTAAAAAGAAGCGTCTTTTGATGACGTAAAACCACCTGCTTTATGGTCGCTGGGTGCCTTGTAAGTTTAGCTTTTAGGGTTGTGTGGACGCGATAATGCATACCCTATCAACTATGCGAAATGGTCAATATCTGGCCGAAGTAGATGTTTTGGTAAAGTTTGTGTGCAACTTGAAAATTTTAGGGCGTAAAATCCATAGTCTCATAGCCGTGGGTCGAAGAATAGTATTCAGATACGATCGGCCGATGAGCCAAAATATTACGCCAATGAAGGTGGTGGTTGTTTTCCACAATAAATCTGAGGCTCGGTATTCACATTTCTTATACACCATACGAATCTAAACTTTGATATTTTGTCATACAGGAGCCCAGGCTGGTGCTACTGTTGCCCAAGCGCTGTCTTAGCATCGTAGCAGGTTCAGTAGAGTGTTTAGGATTGGTTCTTGTTGTAACCAAGTGAGACTGGTGCAGGAGTATGCCACAGAAGACAAGTGAAACAATGTCATAATAATTACTGTAAATATTAAAACCTGTAGAAACTGGGCAAAACTCGCCCACATTTTTTATGACTCTTGCCACATTATTAGGTGTACATGATACCACCTCACTTCTTCCATCCCTTGTACCGATATTAGAGTTCTTTAATTGGCGGTATTATTATACTCAACGCCCTGCGCCTTCAGGCCGAGACCCCAGTTTGAGTACTGGTCCCAAGGCTCACTGACCTTCAATCCACCAACGGCGGCCCCGCTTACATGAGCAAGTGTCGAAGTGGTCAACTCAGTAACATAAATATCTCCCTTGTGAAAGAGCATACGGTGGGTCCAGCTCCTTTGCGTAGGCAGCGTGATGGCGTTTTGAATTGCGATTCTCGGGGCTGCGGTGCCACCAGTCGAAATATCATCGATTTTCACGGTGAATACAGCATTGATACAAGACGCGCATACAGTCGATGATCCTAGGAGCCAGAATTGAGTAGGGTCATCGCTAAAGGCCATGTGGATGAGGCCTGCAGTGGCGCCAACAGGAGACGACAAGGTGAACCAGTCGATGGATGCGTTTTTGTTGATGCGTCCAAATGTACCCGTGCCGGTGGTTGAGTTGCCCAGCAGAGCGACCCAGGAGTTGCCATCAGCTCCGGAAACCAGGCCGACGGGCGTGGTGCCTTTGCCTGGGGGGACAGCAATCTCCTCGCCGTCTCCTCCGTCGTTCTTGTAATGCCAGATCTTGCTGCTCAAGTCCAGACTGGCGAAGACGTCACCGCTGGTGGGGTGGACGGCAACGAAGATGGGACGGCCGCTGACAGCCCAGACTTGGTAATCCTTGGGGTTGCTGATGCTGATTCGAACCACGTGAGCGCTGTCCTTGCAGGCCAACCACAAGTTTCCATTGTGTTCCAAGATGCCGTGAGGTCCGAAAGCGGGTGCGGGCACGGGGATGGTCTTGACAACCTTGGGTTCCGAGTTGATGTCGTCGCCGTTCGGGTCGATTTGGAGGACAGCATTGTCAAACTGGACAGTGGCCCAGACAGTCGATGAGGAGTTGCTCCCTGATCCTGAGCCCAGTACTAGTCCGTGCAGACCGGACCATTGGTTCGTTGCGGTCCATTTGTGAGCGCCGGTAGGCTGTCCATTATCATCAAGCGACACCTTGACCAAACTTCCATCGGTTTGTTGAGAGATGAGCAGGAGCTTGTCGCTGATGGCGATTATCTCGTGGGTTTCTTTCGCAGCCGGGAGCGCATATTCGACCACTGACTTGGCAGGCAAGGAGTTCAGCGTGGTGGCGCTCACTAAGTGCACTAGGGAAAATAGCCCGAGGAGACGCATTTTGGCTTCGTCTTTGGTGATGTAGCCGGTGGGATCGGAGGCTGTTATCTGATGGTAAGCATGCAAAACTACGCAAAGGAGAATCAAAAACATTTATTTCAAAATAGCACCCGCGACGTACACAGGCACGGCTGAGACAAGCTCCACAGTGCTGAGGTCCTTCCGAGTCATGCCATGTCGATCTTTGGACGGATGGAGCAAATCTAAGATGAATCTCAGCAACCGATCTGACGCCAAAAGCACTTGCAACCACAAAGAGTTAGTGGGAGACGGCAGGGCGGAATTAACGGAAAGCATTGACATGCGGTTAGGAAAGGGGGGCTCGGATTGGTTCCTGATTGACCGAAGCGGGTGGGCTCTCCACTGGTTGGAGAAATGGATCTGCAGCTAAGGGGCGCCATCTACGACATAGTGCACTGCTAGGGCGCCACTAGCCTGCGCAAGTCTTGAAAACGGGCTCGAACCCCGTTCTTCGGGCTCATCAGTTCAGCGACATGGTTAACCTTCAAACGGGAGAAAAATACCATAACCTTTAGTGCAAGTGTCACCATGCACTTGTTGGAATGTGGGGACAACCGCTGGATCAAGAGACAAATGCTATGACACTTATTTCCGTTGCGATAATTCTTCAGCACCATCCCGCAACGCCTGGATTTATTCTACCAACTTATCTTACCGCCTTTGTTCCATATGTGTTGTCGGGGCCCAGCCAACATCCTGCGTGAGGCCAGTTGGATTCGGGTCAAACAGCGAGACCTTTGTTGGTCGCCTCCCTCTAGTACCCGACGCACTAGCCCAGATAAGCCAAGTGGATCGATTGAAGATTGCACAGGTCTCAGCCGCAAATCTGTGGCTACTGCATGTGCCAACTCAGTCGACAGCTTTCATAATCGACCTCGGCAACACGTCACCCGCACTCGGGCATATTGACTTGGCTCCTTGTGAGAGGAGCCACGCTAGAAGGAGTTCGTTGGTAATGTCACCCTCACGCTAACATTTAGTATGCTTTTGATGGGATCCCGTGTTCTTTGATTGGTACAGTATGCGTATGTCATTATGTGTCTCAAAACTACGAGAAGCAGATTTCAACATCCTCAATGCCCGAACATCACCATCTCTTCCCCCAATTGTCCCACTGCGTCTTCCATGGAGGGCAACCGCCGAAAGGGCCCTTACACTACCGGGAACGCATCCTTGGCATGCTTCAAGTTTGGGCTCAGCCGCAGCCCCCACCCTCTTCCTTGTCGATGAGGAGCGAGAGCAACAGTGGCTGTGGTCGGTGACGCGCTGAATATATAGCAATACTCGACCAAAATGATCACCGAGCGCTAAAGATCACAAAACCTCGAGAACCTGCATTTTGAAGCATATGGTTGTGTAGTATCTGCTCAACAGTGTAGATTTATTGTTATTTGGGTGAGTCGCACGGCGTGGATTTATAGACGAAAGACATGCGTCAATTGTCAAGGGATTGATTTCTAAGATGTTGGTACGCATGTTATTTATTATACCCACTGGATATGAATTGATAAAAATGATCGTCGGCGGAAGTCGTGGCTTTTTGTAAAGCTTTTTTCTTTCCTTCTTTTTTTGCGCGCACAGTTCCAATAGGTTCATGTCGTATTAGATCACCAATTTTACAAGTCCAATGTGCAAAACTGTAACTGGATAATCGGTCATCTGTAGTGCACCAGGATTCGGGTCCGAGGTAAACCCTAACTGAACGGTATGTGTGGTAGAAAAGCTAACGGGAAGGATTTTGTTCTTTTATCCATCGTATGTTCCTGATTAGTCATTTCAAGCTTATACTGTCAGATCCTCTTTTAAGTCTATTTCAGCTATATATAAATATAGAACGCATCTTGGGATTTGTCAAATGCAGGTTCGCTGTTTTCATCCGCTCAAGAAAAAAGGGTAGTGCCTAAAGTGGAGTGATCTCCAACTCTTGTTCCGTTCATGTCAGCCTCATGCCGTCGGCTGTTGCCGTTCAAGGCAACCTCTGTGTAAGACTGAAAGCCAATCAATGAATCCTCTTATAGCTAAATGTCATGCTGAATCTCACGGCATCCAATGCCCTTGCCGAATGCGGCGGGATCTTGCATACTCAGCCGGCCGGATAAAACGAATGATTAAAATAGTCTCGACCAAAACGGCTGCAGGATTCGCATGCCATCAATAGCATTTTCCCGATCGAATGAGATGAGCCGCCACCTACACCTCCAGTTCCCTGTGTGCCGAACATAATCTGACCTTGCATGGGTTCATTGCACCTTAGCGATCCTCAGGACCCGTATATGGATTAAATGCGATCAGACTTCGTATGGAAGGTTTCTGTCAAGACTAATCTTTTGGAATTCGGCTGAGCATGTTCTGATGTCAAGTCTATTAATATCTTCCATACAGATTTTGGTAGTTAGTTCAAGTTTTTGTTCTATATAATAGTCCTTATTCTTCAAAGTCGATGATCACTTATCTTTGCAGCCCATTCATTATTTCAAGATTGATTCGTATTCAGATTAGTTGCGTTCAATCCTACTTTATTCTAGCCGTGGGAGCTGCCTTCGAAATGAAGTTCTCGGCAGTAACCTCCATTCTTGCTTTATTGACACTGGTGGCCAACGCTGTGGCGGATGGAAACCCTCAGTCTTGTGCTACAGATCAATGTCCTTGTAAGAGCGGGTGTGAGCCGTTTGGAAACGGGCAATCATGCTGCCCCCAAGATGACAAGCATGACGGTCACGTCTGCGGTCCAAGTAAGTATCAAGTTTGTGTTAACAGAGATAACTTGCTTATCATAGATGTGAATTCATAGACCTCCAGTGCTGTGGAAATGGCTGCTGCCCCGAGGGATGGACATGCGGTAGTGACGAGCTATGCTATCCAATCAACACCATCACTGAAGTGGACACGACTATCACTACGATGGTGACAGTTACAAAGTGTCTTCCTTCGTCTTCGGTCGTGGTATCTGCCACCACGAGCACTCTTGTTACCACCAATAACGATGGTCAGCCCACCACAATTACAACCGTCATTATTCCAACAGATCAACCTGTGACAACTACGACTACTCTCGTAACTACAGACTCCAGTGGTCAGCCCACCACAATCACCACCGTTATCGTACCCACTAGCCAGTCAACAACGGATGACTCAACGGTTGTAATTGTGACCAGCTCAACCGTCATCGTCCCACCACCTGTGTCAACCACTACCACTCTGGTTACCACGAACAGCGATGGCCAACCGATGACAATCACAACGGTCATTACTCCAACACCAGAGTCTTCGCTAACCACAGCTACAGTGGTCACTACCGATACCAATGGCCAGCCGACCACAATCACGACAGTCAATACACCAACACAGCAATCGTCAATCACGACTACTGTGGTTACCACCAACAGTGAGGGCCAACCTACGACAATTACGTCCGTCATCATCCCAACAAACACCGCCTCATCTGTTCAAAGTGGACAACTCACTGTGATTGTGACCACCAACTCTGATGGTATAACTACGTCAATTTCAACCACTATCCCACCAAACCCACCCAGTTCAACCACCATTGTAGCCACCAATTCTGATGGGCGGACTACAACATTTTTCGTCCCGCCAGGTCAAACCCCCTCCACTGTAACCTTTCCTCTTACGACATTACCTGGTGGCGAGGTTTCGACGGTTTTCACTGTACCATGTTTCTTTTCAACCGAAACACCGCGGCCATATGTAGGTATTGGCCCGAATGGGCAGCTCACGACGGTTTTACCTGAGCTTTGTGGAGCGCTCAGTATCTCAAAAAGCTTTCCTACCACACTACCCAACGGCCAGTCGACAACATTGTTCATCCCACCAGGCCAAGTTCCCTCAACTATCACTGTGCCTCCCACTCCAACCACTTTACCTGACGGCCGTGTTACAACCGCGTTCGCTGTGCCGTGTCTTCTCCCTTCAGAGACGCCACTGCTATATGTAGGTACCGAGCTTGATGGACTTGTCACAACATTTATGCCCTTGTTTTGTTTAGACACCTCTTCTACGACGAGTATTGTCACAACTATCCCCGGGGGTCAGTCCACAACTTTGTTCATTCCACCGGGTGAAACCCCTTCAACAATCACATTGCCTCCCACCCTCACCACCAAGTCTGATGGCCAAGTTGCGACAAAGTTTCCCGTTGCGTGCCTGGAGATCGGAGGTGTACCGATACTCTATGCCGGCACTGGACTTGATGGTCTACTTACGACGTTTATTCCTTGGTTTTGCGATCTGCCTCCGGCAACAACAACAACGAGTTCAACTACGCATCACCCATTTATGATCCCCATACCAACTGGCGTTGATCAGCCAGAACCAGCAGATGACGGTGTCAAAGTTCCATGCAAAATTTGGTTTTTTAATATTTGCATTACATGGGGTGAATTCCATCTTGATGGCTGGCATTTGATTTCTCCACCCGGAATCTATCCTCCGTATGTATACTACAAACAGGTAGTGAATGCATCATCGAACTCTAATCCGTTATTAGGGGACCGCCTCCGCCTATTTCGTTGGATCCTGATGCTGGAATCACGATTGGCTATACAGGAACGTTGCCGGAATGGCCCAAATACACGTAAGTACTTGTATCTCAATCCATGACTTCCTACTGCATTACTCATAACCTGAATTCAGCATTGGCCCTGACCATACGCCAATATTCGATCCTCAACCAGAGAAATGCGAGACAGAATCAGCAAAAATGTGCTTCACAAGCACTGCATACACTGTCACAGTTTCTAGCACAGTAACGGAGACGGCAGATGGACAGGTGACGTCAACCTGCGCAACCGTATACGGTTGCAAAGTCACTGATTCTGCCACATCCGTAACTGCAACGACAACGGAAACCGGAACGCCGACAGCAATCCCTCATGTTGTTTACCCTTTCAATTCAACAGATCAAGCTACAGCTGCGTCTATTCAGGCCAAGTTGGTGGAGATTGTCAAGGATCCAAAGCTTGTTTATGCGGCCGAAACCAAATCATTTGGTACTATTCTTTGGAGAGTGAACATGTCTATCCCTGATGCCGACACAATCAGGTCATTTCCAGGTGTAAGTCTCTCATCACTCGAAAACTGTTATCTCTAATCTGTCCACAGGTCATATCAGCCACAGAAATATGTGATGATGATTTATATCCATGCAAGGATCCGTTCAGCACAGTTCTTGCGCAAGACAATGCGGACAATCATCTACAATACCTGTCGTGGCCGCAGCACAACCCACCAGTGAGATTTGCGGATCTGCGAGGAAATTACTATTTCGACAGCGAAGAAGGCAAAGATGTCCCTGTTTGGATTCTGGATACAGGTGCAACTATCGAACACCAGGTATACACCCGAATTGAACTGACAATGTTGACAGAGTATTCCAGCTGATTTTGAATCTAGGAGTTTGATAATATCAGGTCTAAAATTGCGATCCACAACCGCCTGGCGGACAGGGACGGGGTATTCCGCGCCGATGATTCCCGGAATGATCTGAACCACCCAACCACACACACCGATACGCACGGCACAGCAATGTTGGGCCTTATCGTGGGAAATACCAAAGGAGTTTCGAGGCAGATTCAACCACATGTTATCCGTATACCGCGCACAGGAACTCATGACCCTCCGCCTGATGTTTGGCTCGAGTCCCTGGCTTGGGCCGTTGATGCTATGCCAGGCACCACTGACGGTACAACTGCCGGAGTATTGTCTATGTCTTCGGCAATATCGAAATTATCAGTACTGCGCCTCGTTGGAGACGGAACATTCACGGCTTTCCCAGGCATCACCAACAATGGCGATGGATTCAAGCAGTGTCTTCACTTTCTTCTTCAACAGATCTTTTCGAAAAACTATATCTTGTTTGTGGCAGCAGGAAACGACGGTATGGATTTCATCGATTCGTACCCCGCTAATTTTGCCAAGACCATCATTCCTGATGATCCGGATGAGGATGACGACTATAAGACGTTTCGTAATGCGCCCTTCATGGTTGTTGGTGGCGTGAATCCAGGGGATCCAACTGGAACCGAAAGGATCTACGGTAACGTGGATCTGGATGCTATGTTGCCACACATCTACGCCCCATCAAGGGCCAAGGTGGCCAACGGGAATCCTGGAACCTGGACGGCAGACGATGACTCAAAGTACGTGGACGCGTACGGGACTTCAATCTGTAAGTTTCAAGCATTTGACCAAGCATGCGAACGAGAATGCTAATGTTCGAATACAGCCACGGCCTTGACAAGCGGCGTGGCAGCGATGCTCATAAAGATGGCCCAGGAAGGGAGACTTAGAAATAACGACGGGTCAACCGTGCCAAACACTCCCGCGGCCATCGTGCAGTATATGAAGACCAAGAGCTGGAGCAGAGGCCCCTTTTTCAATAGGCTTGATGATATCCCGAGGGATCGCAACGGCATCTGGAATGGTATCAATATATTTGAAGAAGGATACTGCCCATGGACCCCGCCTGTTCGGGGAGGGCTCCAACAGCGTCAAGATGGCGGTTCATGCAAGTCTCCTCTGACACTTACCCAGACTACAACCAGTTCATCCACGACATCCACTACAAGCACGACCAGCACGACCAGCACGCCACCACCGCCCTCAACCACAACAACTGCGCCTCCGGCTCCGACTCAAACCATCACGCCCCTGGCTGTTGGCGCAAGGACTTGCAACGACGAGAAGAATTTCCCCGGGCACGCCGACATTTCAGAAGCCCAAGTCGACGGCGCAGCAACTAGTTACTGCTCCGAGGCTTTCAGGGTGGAATGGACCTTGGGCCCCGGCGATGGTGCGATAACCCGCAGGGTGAAGTCCACATACAACATCAACTATGATTTGACCGTTTCCTGGATTCCCGGCTGTAAAACTACAGTGGACAGGCAGAGCGTGCAAGAACCTTTGGGCAGGGACGTGATCCAGTGCGAGGACATCTTCAGCAAGGCCTGGAAAGAATGTAAGTACACAGTTTGCAAAAGCAACCCTGGTATTAGAAGTCGGCAGCTAACGCATTGCAGGTATCAATGGCGGCGTTGGAGGCTCCTACAACGTGGGGTGTCTTCAGTACCATCTGGATGCTGGCAAATAGAGTAATGCATTGCATTATAGAAAGGAAGGAACATTACATTAGATTTCATTTACTTGTATTTAGACCTGTGTCTTCCTCAGAGCAGCCAGACCTGTATCTCGCCAGCTGCAACCATGAATTGTTCAATAATTCTTTGCAAATGTCCACATTGCGCATTTTTATACATTCCGTTTTGTATTAATTTGTCTTGAAATTTTCATCGCACTCTCTGAAATGCTTTCATCTTCTTTTGTTACATCTTCTCCCATGATTAAATGCCGTTGCCTCGTTACGCACTGATATCTCGCATCTCGGCTTGGTTTATACTCTCTTAATGGCTTCCATTAATGATAACGGTGCCTTCGGGATTTGCAGTTCTGGTAAATTCAGGTCAGACACCATTTTTGCAACGTGGGTAATTTGCCAGGGCACATCGTCCCATCGAACGAGATTCCGTTGTGTGGCAAGGACCATTGCTTGAAGAACCTCCGCAAGTTCCTGACTATCCCAGAACCCTTCTTTGCGGTGTCTCGAGCGAAGTAAATCGATGCATCTTCGCTGAACTCCAGGGTCGCCGCATGAGGTGCACACCATGGCGAGGGTGGAAAGGACATGTCCTGCAAGAGAAAATATGGCCCCTGCGTCAGGTCCTTCGGATTCGAGTAGAGATTCCACTTTTTCGAGAATATTGATAGCAGCTTTGACTTGTAAATTATCCTCAAATGAATCCATTTCGACAAGAGCTAACCAAACGGCTTGCTCCAGGGATAGGTTTCGAATTTGACGGAGCTCCGCCTTCGTAATAGACTGCTCATTCACTTGACTTTTGAACAAATCAAATCGGGAACTCCAATTATAGATTTGTGCATCTATTTTCTGAACATGCATCTTTTCATACCAAGGATATTCGGAATCAGTCAGACGTGGGTGTAGATCAGGATCGTCCTCGCCCGCAGCTACCAAAGCATCAAACTGTACTCTGGTAAGATATACCGTGGAGCTGAATTGGGATTCGATATTGTGGATCGACTTAGCGGCGGCTGCCGCGGATGAAAATGGAGTTCCAGCCATGTGTGGCTCAAGTGGAGTGGCGGGACAAGAGTATAACTCGGGAACAAGGTCGCTTCCAGTAAAGACCGATACATCTTGCGCCAGGATCGATAGTAGTTTTGCCATGGCATCAAGCAACCCAGGTGCATTTCCCACCGCTCCAAAATGGGCAATCTGTGCCCCAGAGTTGTGAATTGTGCTGTTTTGCAGTGAAGCAAGCATGGCACCGCCCGCTTGAAGATGGCTGAGAGACACCGAGTAGCGGCCCAGCAGGTTTTCTATGCCGATGAAGATGATGCAACAAGTTAGAACGATTTCAAGATTGTTGTCCGACGTCGACTTGGTGAATAATTCGATATGACGTATTGCTAGGTTGTATTGTTGAATGGATATCTCTTCCAACTCCTGGGTAGCCGCTGTCCGAACGAGCTGTGATTTGAAGACTTTGTGAGCAGCTCCAAGGGCGCACAGGGCAAACTTGACAGCATCCACTGTATGCGCTAGAGGAAGCGCATGGATGTACCAAAAGTCCATCGGAGTGAGAACCGTTGATAAATCCTCAAATGTGCAAGTTCGCACATGGTGGAATAGGTTGATTTCGATCGGAAGCTGAGAGATGTCGCTGATTAGGCCGCAAGACAGAGGAATCGAAGTCCGATTCTTTCGAGACGTCGGTGGTGATAGTGACTGCGAGGGCGGTTCTTTTATTGTTTTCTGCGCGTCATCTCGTTTGAAGACGGGTAGATACCCATCACATTTCATGTGGTCATTCAAACATCGTGTGCAATGAGGTTTCCCTTCGTCGCATTTTAGATGTCGGATTCTAAAAAGGAGATTAGTTCTCGCAAAATCAAGTCATCCTTTGCTGCCATGTGGGAGAGCGTACTTGCTACAACTTAAGTTAGCCGATCGGATCAAAGACGAATCGAGCCACCATTGCTCACCACGTGATGCATCCGGTTCTTACCTTGCGAGTCCTTGCCCGGGTAAATTTCTTCTTTACTTCTGTAGATGTCATTCTTGGAAAGATGGCTTCAATGCTTGAAATTGCGATAGACTGGGGGAACGCGCGTTAGCCTCATGCCAACCTTTATAGCATATCACAGGTGCGCACTAGCGGATCCACGGGGCTGTGTCGGTGAGTCGATGGAGCAGCACAGACTGACATCCAATCAATTTGGCATAAGCAATCAATCCTATGGTAGATGAAGAAGTTTAAATTTTTACATGCAAAACCCGAACAAGCGTGAAAATTCTTTACGCGCTTTCTCGAGACTATTACTCCATGTAGTAAGTCTGGGTGCTTGGATCATGGCTTGATTTGCAGTGATGTGTTCCATTCCCATGACAGCGAATCTCACTCCATTTAAAGTATCCAAGCTTTGACCAGGTAGATATGCTTTAGTATAATGAAATGCTATACTTTTTTTGCCAGTTTTTTATCTTAACTTCCCGTCTTAGCCGACGTTAACTACGGTCTGCCCAATCAATGCCGTTCTGTGTACCGAGATTTCACCGCATGCCTCGGCCAGGCCGACACGCTGAAAGCTTGGGCCTAGGCCAGTGCGCGGCGCGCCTTTCCCGTCGGGCTCCGTTAACATAACTGTACGTTAATTGCGGCTGCCGTTTCAGGTGCGCCCGTGAAGGTTATCAGGCCGTCCTGAGACTAGGCGTCTTGACCAAATTGGGGTTGAAAATAGCTACTGCGGCGGCGGCTGATTCTTTCGAGTTTGGGGAAATCTGACCATTGTTTTCTCTAAATATTGCGGCAATGGGTCTTTCCCGCTGGTGTCCTCGGGCGCCATCTCGTTTGATAGATGAATATTCTGTGCGACTCTGACAAAAGTCGAAAACTCGCTGGTATATGATTCATGTGTGCCAAGAACCACCATGGTTCCTATGGCCACACAGAGGGCCGATATCAATATTGCAATTCCGTATGTAATCCAAAGGGTGCTGGCGGAATATCCGTAGACGCTCTGAGAGGCCCACCTTTGTACGTTGACCTCCGATGGTGCGTACACGGACGCGTAATCTGGACTGTGTCGCCCGTTAGTGCAATGCCCCTAACATCCGGAAAGTGGACATACTTGAGAGCCGCTTCGTTCATCAGACTAATGGTTGCATTGTGGAACATTTCTTCCATCAGGTCAACCAATCCTCGCGTCGTTGTCTGGTTCTGATCCACGCTTTTTCCATTCCACTCAACGTTGCCTAAATTCGAGTTTTGAAGCTCAAGTGTTTGGGAAATATTCCGCAGCTCTCTTGCTTGAATCAACGGTGTCATGGCCATAGATGTTAGCACATTCAGCGCAGTCGAGGTATCATTCCCAACTGTTGTTGTCGTGATCGTCGCATTCCCCACAAACATGGAAGCGAACGCATCAAAGACCGATTGATAGGCCCACTGTTTTACAACAGTGTCGTTCAACGTTATCCTGGTGAGGTTTGGATTGTACGTTATATTGCTAGTCGCTACAAAATTGCTGAATCCTGATTGATAGTTGACGCTGTTAAGTGGCTCGGATGTCTGGATCCTGATCTCCTGAGCTCCATCAGGGTAGGTGAAGTCAACATTGTAGGACACATTCTGAAGCTCCATCAGCCACAAACGATTATTCTCTTCCATGTAAGGCATAATATCATCTGCGGTGCTATTGTAATTCAAGCCCGAGGGAGAAGTGGAAGGTTGAGACATGATGTAAAGCGAGAGAGGCTCCCCGCCAGCTATTGCCGCCCGTGGTGTATATGTAGAGTTTACTCCCTCTGTAAACGGAAGGCTGCTGTTTATCCCAGTACCTGACGGAAGCCAAGAGAGATAAGACATCCAGATTCCAATAGCTCCATAGTCCCAGGCCTCTGCGTACTGCTTGTATATGCGTTTTCTGAGACTTTTTAGTGTGGCGTTTTTAGTGTCATGTAGCGCTGTACACTTCAATGCTGGCCCATAAAATTGGACACTCCAGGACGTGTTAGACGACGGAGCCGTGATAGACAAAATATTACTCGAAATGAGAGAACCCTGAACTGCCTTTTGTACTGGATATTGAGGCTTAGAGTAAGTCACTGAAGTCTGTTGCCATTCTGTTTTATCCATTGCCCGGAATGTATCAGAGAAACCCCAAGATACGGTTGGAAAGTTCATGCTGGTGAAGTCTACCATGGGCACTCGGGTAGAATCAGTCGTGTTCACCCATGCTGACTTGATTGTTAAAGCCGATGGCGTTATGAGAGGCGCTAGTTGCAGCAGCCTAGTATGTTCGTCAGGCGTGCGACGTACATGGCCAAAACCGCGGTGACGTACCAGAACAAAAAGACCAAAAACGCCGCAAATGGCATGTGCAACCACATTCTCATGTTGACAGCGCTTATCCAGTCTTCTCTAGATGAAAATAGAGCATTTATTAGACCAACCTCTGTGGGGTGGTTCTTGATGCTTCTCCAACTGATTTGATCGTGCGCAGCCGCCACTGCCATGGCCAGGAAGGCCTTGGTGAAGAATGCCAGAGCGTTTCCCACTGCTATGTTAACTTTCTGCTTGGAGACGCCATGCGCAAAGTGCCATGATGACTCTGGTGGTGGTTTTCCGTCGAGTTGGCTGTAAAAGAAGTGTTGACCCAGAGCACAGGCAATCCCGGCTGCCAGGCTGAAAAACATGAGGCCGATTTTGCCTCCAAGCGGAAAACCTCGATTTGTGACGCCATTTTTGGACAATTGTGTTGGTTTTGATTCTGTGAAGACGGCGGTGTATTCCACTCCAGCAGAAGTGGTTTTCTGTGGCTTGGACTCGCTTGCCACCATCCTGAGAATATGCGACCCAGAACACGAATGAGTTCACTTAGATTGTAGTCTGCTTTGCATATATCTGGTTTGCAAAATGCTTCCTGCCTTCAGTCTCGTGGGGACGAAGACATTGGCATACGAGTTTTGTGGCTGCATAAAGAGAGCAGATAAACTAGGCCGCAAGTTTTGGGAAATGAAGGGTGCACACCTTTGTTTTTTTCTGGGTCTGTCAACATAAGCACTAGTCTTTTTATCCTTTGTTCTATAGGATAGGAGGATCCTGGAACATGTGGTGTTTTAGTGTGGGAGTACGCGCTTAACAGCCAGATTAAAATTGATCATATGCTTGATCTTCTGCCTAAACGTATGGTTTTTTTATCATGTTTGATTAAATCCACACTCGCGAATCTTGGTAAAAACTCAGATCCAAATTTATTCACAGCACCGGTTTAGAACAGCTTGAACTGACTTCACTTCCTCTCGTTGATTGAGAACAAAAATTTGAGAAGGATTCAACCCTGGCTAATCCCACGGCCCTGGTTGGATCAGGCCCACCAACCGCCTGACAGGTCATGACGAAAATAGTTTTAGGAGCTGAATCCCTGTTGAACCAGCCTCACTCAGGCCCCACAACGGCATGGAATACCCGAACCACCCATCGCAGGCAACACAATGCCCAAGCTTGCTGACAAAAGCATCATGGTATTGAATATTTTGTGCTGAAATATTTCGTCCTTGATTTCTCAGAGGCTCACAATCAGTCTCTGCTTATGGCTGAACAGTTAGCGATACTGTGCAGCAGCTGTGCTCAAGCATAGCTGAAGAGTCGAAGACAGACCGCATCGACGAAGTACATTCTATAGCAAAATTAAATCCGGGGTTTCTGCTAATATATCAGCGTATGGAGAGGTAAGTTGTGATATCTTCAAAATATAAATGCGTAGTTTGATGTCGTCTCGTTCTCGACTGAAGCCGCCGCATCGCAGAGTCGCCAGCAACGCACCCCGAGCTGGGGCCCGATGCCGATCGACCTTATTCATCGTGTATTTTTACTTTAAATATAGACGGCTGAAAAATTCTTATTCATTGAATCGGTGACATTTTCTAAGTTTGAAAATCTTAGTCGTTATCTGCGTCTCTATCACTAGCGTTGTGCTTGTTATCTCGCTTGGGTCTCAATCATCTCGTTCTTGGCCCTTAGTCCTCTAGCGTGGGTCAAACATCATATTAGTAAGTTCAAAGGTAGCATTCACTCCGTACGCCGCAAGCTCCAACTTGCGCAACTCTCCAATTTGCCTAAACCCATACTTTTCATATATCGGCCTCCCTGCTGCCCCGGCCTCAAGATAAGCAGGCACATTTTCCTCAACGGCCCGCGCGAGACCCCATCGAATCAACATGGCAGCCGCCCCACGCCTTCGGTGACTGGGTCTCGTAGCCATGTGCATCAGAATCCAGCACGGCTTCCCCTGTGGGATCCAATGGGGTCGGAAGGAGTCACGGTCGGAGAGGATGTAGTTGTGAAGGGCGAGGTTGAAATTGGGCGGGGGATAGGATGGCAAAGATTTATCATGGCCCTTGTTGTTCATGTAAGGTAGGAGAGGCTCAATGGTATCTGGGGCCATCTCCCAGTGAGCTTCGTCATGGTAGCTGTAGCCGTTGGGATAGTAGTGCCAGCGGGCCAAGGCGACGATCTCATCTTCGTCGCTAGGCTCTCCCTGACCATCTCCCGTGTCGACAACTTTGAGGAAGCGGACAGATGGGTCACCGAGAAAACGACGCTTCTGCAGTGCAAAGGCGCAGCGAGTGCGCGCTTGAGCCTCGTCGCGGGTGGTGACGGGCCATGCAACAGGGTTTGGAGGCGCTACACAGTCGTCTCCAGGCGCACCCGCGTCGGCATGGTGAGTAATGTGGTCAAAATCCGAGACCTCTAGCGGGAGGACTTTGAGCGGCATTTTATTTCCAAGTGAAAAATGATTTGAGCGACTGGACCTGGCTCCGATGATGCGTCGTGACTGTTCTCGAGGAATCATTATATAGCGTGGGTCCGTAATCGCTCGACTCGACAGGACTCCACCCAAAGGGCGCCAAAGGAATCCTTCAACGCTACCACCTCTGTACCCCAACGATGCGAATTAGTCAGCCATGCTCGCTAGTACGCATTCCGAGGACTGCGTAGCGACTTTGAAGATCAGAAGGTCTCGTTCAAGGCAGTTGGAGATAATTACGTCTTCAACGCGCGGTCAGTTACACTCAAACGTCTCCCAAATCCCCAAAGCCTGGAGTCCTGTTACGCGTCTAACTTCGTCGCGAGGTCAAGATACTTGCTGCAAGCTTTTTGGGATGCCCCAGAACTTGACCAGCTTTCACCTTGTAGACATCAAAAGGCGAGCCCCAATTGCTCCTGAAGGGGTACCGCGGGTCCGTTATGTGTCTCCTGGCAGCGATGGGATTTACATAGCGTTTGTGCGTAAGTGAAAAGGTTCATATTTGGAGACACTGAGGAAACATTCGGGGAAGGCATTTTGCTTGGAAGAACCCAATTGCCCGCGAATGGATCTGAGATGGCTTCTGTCAGCGACCTCCGTGTGGTTCCCGACTTTGCCTTTGAGCCCTATACTCAGCTCAACTTGGTCATGATTGCGGGCAGCAGACAGTT
Source organism: Calonectria crousiana (assembly GCA_013406985.1). NCBI lineage: Eukaryota > Fungi > Ascomycota > Sordariomycetes > Hypocreales > Nectriaceae > Calonectria > Calonectria crousiana. The sequence continues at coordinate 241,979 of VTGD01000005.1, read as the reverse complement.
GCCGGTCGCCTGATTCGTCGCTGTCATACCTTTAGTCTACTACACTCAAAGTTCAATTCTATGTTGCAGGAGAGGCTCATCAAGTTCAAGTAGAGGACCCTGGCAATAGGGATTCACAAGCATCTATCATCTGATACTTTGTGTTTATACTAATGATATTGCTGTATTCAACGACATCCCTCAGTAAGCCACCTCAAATTTCCCTAGTCTTGTAAATGGCACCCACACCAAGTAACAAAGTTAGGATCTACTTTGCCTATTGGGGCATATCGCGCACGACGTGGAAACGCGCGACACCATCGTTCGCGACTTGAGCCACGAGCCCATACTCCCAATCAATATAAGCCTGCATATCCTTTTCAGCGCTTTGAGTCCCTTCGTACGGACGTTTGTATACATCAATAGGTTCTGAAACCCATCGTGCCTCCGTCTCGAGTGGATGCCCCGCCGCTTTCCAGTCCGCCGTACCCCCGCTAAGATAGAGCACCTCTCGCGATGAGTTGGTGATGACTTTGCGCGCATGCTCAACATTCGCGGCAGCAATATTGCCATCTGGTGATGTAAGCACTATCGGACCATTTCCTGGGATAGAATTCAGATCGCGAGCAAGTTCAGGACCGGAGGCGAACCATGCGCCTGGTATGTGGCCCTTCCGATAGACGGGGCTTCGGGCAAGGTCGATGACAGTCACATCAGCCAGTTTCTGCAAGTTCTCAACCGTAATAGCACAGGATTCTGGCGCATGAAATACGGGTTGCCCGACTTCAAGCAAGACTTGAAGTGCAGGGGTACTTTCTTCCAGAACATGAACATCCCATCCTAGCTGATGCAGCCAGCTTGCAGTCATGAGGGCTCTCACTCCATCATTATCGTACAAGACAACCCTAGCTCCTCTCACGCCAATCCATTCATCGGTAGCTTGGACAAGCTGACCACCAGGAGCAGAGCGGAAGCCATCGGGATGACCCTCGGCATATTCCTCTGGGTCCCTGACATCCAACAAGTAAAGAGTCTTGGTTTCGGCCGATGCTATAAATTGCTGGAGTTGCTCATTGCTGATGACAGACACGCCAACGTGTTTGGCCCATGCTCTGGCATGCTGTCGGGCCTTTTCCACAGCTCCCGGCGACGGCGGCCCCGCTCGCTCAACTTTGCCAGTATCCAGCTTAAATCCTGCGAGTGTCCAGCCAATGGTGCCGTTTTGAAGAGCAAACACCTTGTTGCGAACGCCCACATTGACAAGAGACTGAGCACCAACAATACTGCGGGTTCGCCCCGCGCAGTGCACGATGACGGTGGTGTCTGGGTCTGGCGCCACCTCAAATAGGCGATACAAAAGCTCACCGCCGGGACAGCTTTGCCCTCGAGGGATGCTCATTGTGTTGTATTCCTCATATCTTCTGGCATCCAGGACGACCACGTCCTTTTCATTCTCCAGGACATGCTTGATTTCGCGAGCGGGCATGGACGGTGTGTGACGGATGGCTTCGACGAGCTCGCCAAACGCCTTTGACGGCACGTTTACATCCCGAAACACTTCACCCACCAGTGCATAGCCCGACAAACCACCATCAAGGATTGAGACGTCTCCGTAGCCCATGGCCAGTATGCGTTCCGCCGCGCGTTCGACGTAACCTTCTCCATCGTCATAAACAACTACCGGTGCAGAAAATCTTGGAACCAAGGCCGGCAGCTTGTCCTCAATCTCGGACACGGGCACGGTGAGAGCAAAAAAAGGATGGGCCTCTGCATAGGGCCCCTCTTCTCGGACGTCAAGTAACGCAATCTCCTCCCCGTTCGCCCAATGACGACGCAACTTGTGGGCGGTTATTGTTTTGGCCATGTCTTATGCATAAGATAGATGCCACGCAAGTCGAATTTTCAGAATCAAGAATGAGATCAAACTAGCTTTCTCCTCCGTTTATGATTAAATGTTTGGCCATGATCAAGATGCATTCCTAGCACGACAAGTTATGGTGGGGTGTCAAGGCCCAATTTTCGGTCCAGCAACTGGATGACAAAGCTCCATCGTCAGAAGCGGCTATTTCGAATTGGACAGCTCGGACCATTTTACCCCATGATGATTGAATTGTGGGGAAATGGTCCGCGATGGGGAATCTAACATCGTCGCGCGTCTCTCAGACCTCGTATAGATAACTCACATCAAAGCAGCCCAGCGTAGCTTCAATGAAGATAGTTCGCATCTAACATTCACATTTCAGCAGGTAGAAGGCAAGTGAACGCAGGCATCCATCCAAATGAGGCCATGTAGGGTTTGTCATGAAGCCAGGCTGCCGACCATCGGGGCTTACCCTACAGCACAACAGATGCACTTACCTTGGCAAAATGTCGATCTCAAGCTCAAACAAAGAAAGCAGATATAATGACTGAGTAGATCATTTAAACTGCCAAGCAATTTTAGAATTTAAATGATAAACCTCTGACTGGTAGGGTGTTGGTGTGATTGACAGGGCTTCATCTCATCCTCTACAAACACTAGCCTTAGCAGCTATTTGTGGATGAACAATAACAGATTGAGAGGGTTCCTTGCACGTTCGTTTTAACCACGGTCAATGGCGACCTGTAAGTGATCCGTTGTCGGGAAATAGCTGGAAATAACCACAGTAGTATCTTGCCCAGGTGCTGTCACCAAATCATCTTTCGTGAGATTCCCGCCCGATCGCGGAATCCACATAGCGCCATCGCCCCGCTCACGTTCGTCATCCCTCAGCGTGCCAGAATTGAGGCTGCCGATGGAGTGAAATCATGGAGATAGCAATGAGTACCGTACGGCAAAAGCGAAAATCGTGCGAAGCATGTCGTGAGCTCTCCCTAGACGGTCCCATGGCAGTCTTCCCAATGCTGACAATAGTTTGTTTTGCGCTCATCAGGGACACGAAAGCTGAGGTGCTCAGGCAACGAAACGGGATGTTCGCGATGCGTGCACTTCGGTCTCGTCTGCAAATTCCATGATAAGGGCAAGCCCGGAAGGCCTCGAAAATGGATGCAAATTGAACCGCAAGAACAGACGGAACGAAACACGCAGCTGAATGGCCAGAGCAACTCAATGCAGGGAGACCTCGACCTCCAACAGCCTAGTTGTACTCCACTGTCGATATCTGCAGAAGAATCCTCTGTAGCTACGTGCAGCTCTACTGACTTGCTGCAAATTGCGCCACTGCAATGGACTTCGCGGGATAGCAGTGATGTGCTTTTTAATCACGACGAATTTGGCGCACTACCACTGCTTGGCTTTACCACTAGCGGGGAGCTGGACTCCCTACCTCTAGACTCTTTTCGAGCGTGTCTGTCCAACAGCAGGCATAACATGGATGCTGCAGACTTGTCATCCAACGGATCGGTAATATCAGCCGCACCGCAAAAGTTTTGCGACTGCGCGAAAAAAGTATTCGAAATCATACGGTCATTGAAAGGTGGCCCGGTGTCGCACAGCACCGTTGGCACTCTTCGCCTTGGTACTGACCTTGTTGGCAAGCTCTTGACGTGTCCCATCTGCTTCGATGTATCCAAGCCTCCACGGATCACTCTGCAGAATGTTCTCCTGGTCGGTCGACTTTTCCTCGAAGTGGCGAGTGGCTATCAAAGATACTTGAAATGGCTCAAAGAATACTACAATGATCTTGCAGGGAGCAAGACGCGTGATACAGTGTACCTCATCCCCGGCGTAGATTCAGGCTCAGCGGTTGGTTTTGAGGTTGGCGGCGACAAATTGTACGAATTGATCGTGCACGGCCTGCAAAGAGATGCTGAGCGACTGTCAAATCTGGGCAGCCAATTTGCATTGAGGCAGCATAATCGTCATCTCATCGGGCACGAGACGTGTCCAGACCCGGAAGGACAGTGTTGGAAGGAAAAGGGGGACGTTGATCCCGACCCATCCGATATTTGTCCTCAGAGCGCCGCAGCCAGAGCATTGACTCCTTGCTACCGGATTGTCGATGAGGTTAGGTGCAAGATTAAACAATTTGAGGATGTTGTAAGGTGGTAATTTGTCTTTGGAGGCCCCTTTGTATGAGAGATGGACTTTGCGCTGGATAGCCTTGTGCGGGCATTTTACGGGACGAGGGCGTTTAGGTACACAGATTTCTTTAAATGACAAGAAAAATCAGCCTTGAAATGAGTCATTTCTTTTCAGATGACTCGTCTTTGGTTATTCCTTTATGTTGACATCACAACCATACCTGATCCGTCATCGATCCTCTCCGCCTTCAATCACAGCATGTACCATTGGCCGAGTCATCTGACGCCAACACTCCTCCTTTGCAAAAGCATGACGAAGGGACTTCAATATCTGCTTCCGCGGCGGCAAGCGTTAATTGCCGTTGGATTATATTGGCCTCACCATAACGCCCAAGCTTGACCAGACACTCGTGGTAGCCACGCAGCGCCCATATATTGTTCGGATGCTGGTGTGCCCGTTTTGGTGTGATATGGAGCCCAAGATCCTCTGCATAGGCGATTGCAGCCTTCTCGACATGTCCCTGCTCCAGAGACAGCGCAGCATATGCATGCCGAGCTGGCAGCATCCACCCCCACGGCTCTGCAAAGGGGAGTTCATCTTCTAGCGTGATGGCATCCTGCAATCTCTCGAAGGCCAGGTTATACTTGCCACGCCTGTACTCAATCTCGCCATCTAGCATAGCTGATGCTATCTTTAAGATATCTGTGATTTTGTTTGGAAAGTCAAGACGGGTCTCTGGAACATATGCAGAGGCTTTTCTGAACAACTCGTGCTCTTTATCAGCTTCCTCCACTTCGCCGGTAGCGGCATGCGCAATGGCCTTGCCGTAGTGCCTCATGACGTTTGTGACACAATAGAGCTCCTTGTCGGGCAGCGGTTGGAGCTTCTTGAGCTCATCCCACATGCCGAAGCGAATGTAGACATGAACGCGTACAGCCTTGAAAAATTCCATCCAATCTGCCAGAAGCGGGTTTTTAAGAAGGTCTTCCGTAATGGTCTTTTCCATCCGCTTGGTTGCATCGAGTGCTACCTTGGACTTTCCACCTAGCATAGCTGCATAGATGAGGGAGTGGTAGTCATGTAGTCGATAATAGCTGTAAAAGGTCAAACCGCCGCTCTTCTTAAAGTATTTATCGTCTGCCTTGGTCGCCTTGAGGTTGTATTCGACTGCTCGGCGATAGTCACCAATGAGCACGTCAATGTGCGCAGGCATGTGGTACGTGTGTCCGGTATCCGGAATCTGGTTACGGATCATATCTGCTGCATGAAGAGCAGCCTCCGGCGTTGCGGACATTTCCATGAGATGGATATACATGTGAGCGACGCCAGGATGCATCTCAACGCCAGGTCTTTTTAATGTTGCCTCTAGAAGATCCTTTACTTCATACACAGGACTGGTCGGAATGGGCTTGCCATTGGTGGTATCAAAGAGCCTTCGAGGTGCAACATTCATGAGCGCATCAGCAAAAAGCGTGATGATGTTGAAATCATCCTTGCCAAACCGCCGATGCACGTCCCTCATGGCGTCAGCATACGCCCTATCGCAGGCTGCTAAGTCGCGTTGGCGGTTATTATCAGGGAACCGAAAGCTCAAGGCTTCTATCAGCCCTCTTTCCCATGGCGCTGCATGCTCCACCCTCTGCAGAGCTTGTTGTGAGTATTCATAACACTTGATGATGGCCTCCTCTCGATCCTTTGGATGGAATAGTTTCCAGGTTTTGTTGTAGTTTGATCCTGAGCAGAAAGAGATACCCCAATACGCGAGAGCAAGGTCCTCGTCGTATGCGATTGCTTGCTCATAGCATGTAATGGCCTCATCGTGATTGAAGCAGTACGTCCAAATCATGGCACGGTTGAACCATGTCTGGGCTTCCGACGAGTCGGTACTGACTTTGATTTCAAAATCTCCCAGGTCATAATAAGAGTCGCTGGAGGGTCGCAGAGCGGGATGAGCAGAATCTGAGCCCATTGTGTTGATTGTTATCGTCAGTTGATCGAGTTGACTGCGTTGTTCAAGGCCGAACATGGAGAAATCTATGGCCAAGATAAAACATCTGTGGGTCTTTTGCCAGCAGCAGATTTTCCAGATTAGAACCGCTGAGAACAAACGCAACCGCTATCAGAGGCTAACCCCAAAATATTGTTGGCCAAGGCTCGCGGAGGGTTTCCGCTCTCCACAGCGGATAGTTTTTAGCTAAGCCACACACTGCAATCATCCGTACAACGGCACGCAAATGACAAAAAAACACGGCACATAATGGGATAGCTTTCCGCCATCGCACGACCTGGCCAGCAGTAACATCCATGCGTCGAATATTGCAGACAGCCGCGGCATGCATTGATTTCTTGCTGGCTCACCAAAGTGTACAGCAGTGCACCGCATAGAATTTATTGAATTAACTGTTCAATGTCAATACGCGCGTGCCCTAACAATAATTCGATTTGGTACTCATGGACTCGAGCTAACGAACGCTCCGTATTTAGTGTTATTTTAATTATATCTGCAATAAAGATGGCAGGATCAATTTGACTGCAAGAATGGAGCCCTAAAGTCAAGGATGGGTGCGGCCGGAAATTCTTCGGAAATACGGGAGACACAGCAAAGACGACGCTGTGTGGCGTTCTGCATGGTTGCTAATGGTGCATATGCATGTCTTTTCTTTTCTGCCAACATTAGTGACTTGGATGAAATCGAATTTCGGCTTCCAAAACCTGCCGGAAGTTTAAATGAATTTCATCATGACATGAAAGTTGATGGAGTCGAGATTCACCAAAGGCTTATCAAGGGAACAAAAAGAAAACACCGAAAATCGTTCCTAATTAGGACAGCTTAATATAGAGGAGCACCACCCTCAAAAAAGAACGCTGAAAGGAATTAAAAAATGAAGCAAAAATGAAGTTGAAGGGCGATGTGAGCCAATTTGCTCCCAGCAGGGCTTGAACCTGCGACCTCCGCATCACCAACACTAGGAAGTTGTAATATTAGTACGAAGCTCTGACCAACTGAGCTATGGAAGCCATTCAACTTGCGTTGGACGGGCGCTGCTGATGCCATCCTTGACTTCATCGCAGGTTTGGAAAACCACACAATGGTCGCAGGTTTGATACCAAAGGTATAGATCATACGCTTTACGGTACTTTTATTGCAACATGTATGGGAATTCGCCGGGATTCTACTTTACCACGGCAATTGTAGATCAACAACCTCAAGTTTTGGGTTCCAAGTCTCGATCGGACACATCGTCAAGTACCGCCTCGTTATTTTTCCTGGCTTCGAGTCTTGCTAGCTTGTGCCTTCGCGTGTCACTCTCTGTTTGGCGAGTAACCCACCACGTCAAAGCGTTTGTGAGTCCACAAAGGGCGACCAGGGCCATGGAAAGCCCAAAAGGCAGTTGATACCGAGGCTCGTATTTGTCTTGGAACATCTGTGGCCCGAGAGCGTCGCCAACCTGTCCGTAACTGTTGACAAAGCCAATCGCAAACGCAGAACCTGTGGCTCCGTTAACGGTCTGAGCACGCCATGGCCACATTAGACTATAGAAAGGTCGTCAGCAACATAATCTCCAGTCACAGGCAGGAGACAAGGTGATCTTACGGAAACCAAGCAGTACCACAAGCAACTCCAATCATCATTCCGAGATATACGCCAATGTCGTTGGGGTATACAACCAGGATTGAGTACATAGCGATAATAACGACCGTGCATCCAATAGGGTAAAGCGGAAGTGGAATCTTTGCCGTGTTGGACGAGTAGCCCAAGACGAGAATTATGATGATGGCCAGAGCAGAGGTAGGAATGTTTAATATTTGGGCAGTAGCGATATCGCTAGGTTGAAAGTTAGCCAGTAGATATTTTTGTTGGTGTCAGAGTTACCCTACCTGAAACCCATATTGGAGATGATGGTTGGGCGATAGAAGTCAATTCCATTCTTTCCACACGTCATCAGAGCCCAACTAAGGGTGAAGAGCCAAAGTCGTTTGTCACGAAGAGTATTTATAACCTCTCTTCCAACGAAGTCTTTCTCTGAAGATCGAGGGGAGTTTTGGGGCAGGCGGGCTTGGAGAAATGCTTTTTCAACGGGAGATAGCCACTCTGTATTCCCAGGGACTGGCTACAGGTCAGATGTACAGTTTGGACTGGAGTGGGGACCCCATGCCAAAGGAATAGGACTCTTAATACGTACAGTCAGGCAAGGTGAAGTAAACGAGGACGGAGAGAGCCATGGTAGCCGCCCCCTCGATAGCGAATAGCCTTTAGGATACAGTTAGTTGCCGAGTAATATAAAGGAAAGGGAGATGAAGAGTGAAAGCACCATTGCCAACCAGACAGTCCTCCAGTACCTGAAACCGCGTGGAAAGCATAGGCTAAAAGGCCCCCGATGATTCCTGCCACGTTTCCCAAGCTGACTTGGAGTTTATTAGTCCACTACAACGCTGGACAGGAATAATGTTGGTTCGCTTACAAATCCAGATCAGTCGAACAGCGATTTCATCAGGTCGGTACCAGTACGATAGTTGAAGAATTATTCCAGGGAACATTCCTGCTTCAGTCTACGCATCAGGTTAGCGGTCGCTCTTTGATCAGGGTGCCAGACAGAACGATGTCGAGTCGTGGTGTCTCACCAAACCAAGAAGAAAGCGACAAGTATAGAGGCCACCCAAGTTGCTAACAGCTGCCGTGCAAGCGGTAACGACGCCCCTATCCAACTGCATTAACATTTAAAATTATTTTGTGAGAGCGCATTATCATGCTAAAGTTATTTACCATGAAAGCATAATTCTGGACTGCCAACGAGAGGGTTTGAACTTTTTCAGTAGCAAATTGGATGGGATCTCGGCAACAATGTACGGCACCTACAATCCATTGTCAGATTCAGAGAAATACTTGCTGTAGGTTGCAACTCACAGTGTATAAGACTGTGACCAATCCAAATTGGTCGGATGTGATACCAAACTGTGTCAGGATATTACGATCCGTGCCCTTGTTCATGATGCGCGCATTCGAAACCTGGCCACGTCAAATCAATTCATCTAAGAATTTCAGCCGCTAACCACCTACATTATTTTCGTCTAGCTTCTTAACGAGGTATAGCATGCAGAGGAGAGGTATCAAACGCCAATCAACCTTTCGGAGAAGCTTTCGCTCTTCATCAGCAGTCAACGAAGTTAACGCAGCCTCTCTGCTCAGCTCGACCTCCGATACGTCCGTGTTATCACTGGGAATGGTGGCTCTGCCGGAACGTTTTGCCGTTTTCAAATTGGAATCAGCATAGAAATGCGGGCCTTCATTGGAGGCTGAGAGCATCGTTGGCTCTTCATCTTTTTCAGACACCATGATTAAATTGGAAAATTAATGTCTGAATATTTAATTCACAAACAAGGTGAATATTAGGACAGCCATGGAAAATTAAAATGACAGAACGCGGGTTTTATACTCAAATCCTTGCATCTACTACTTTGGTGTTCACTTCTCGCGTATTCGAAGGAGCAGTTGCAAATTGCTCAAAGGCACATCCGCGCATCATGCCATCGACGAGCCAGAGCACGTTTCAACACATCTTTACTCAGGGGGTATGGCATGTCACCCAAGCTCCTTGGCAGTATCTATGACAGGAACCGGTACCCGGCTTGACATAGCCACAATGGTACATACGATTAGGGTCTTGGCACGCCTCCCTAACTCTCATCAGACATTGAGCTTAAATCAAATCAAAGATAATGGCGTCACAAAGAAAGATAAAAATCGTGGGGTAAGTTTAGGAGGACGGCATACCTGAATTGTGGAGATTATGGATCCCTCTCGATGATGCCATGGCTATATAAAAGCACGTATCCCTCCAGTAAGCATGACGATTTGCCAACGCCGACACGTGTAATCCCCGCATTCTCGGCTCTTCTCCGTCAAGACGTGCTTTTTGGCTGCATATAAAACGGCCGAATACTGTCCGTGGTATCAGACATGGGTGCGAAAGAATCCTCCGAGCAGGTTCACCCAGGGAGATCCCGAATTGAGATTGCGACCTCAAAGTTCATTTCGCAACATCTCTTTGACTTGGCGGGCACAGCGACAAACAGATCCAAAAAAATTATTTCAGGTCTGGAAGCATCCAACGAAATAGATGCCTGTATTTCAAAATCCATCAGCATTGGCAGCACAAAACTCACTTACTTCTTCCCCGTTACATTAAGAGGCCCACCAATACCATGTCAACCACGACAGTCACTTGGGTTACTCCAGCCGCGCAGCCTCCCCCTGGTCAGCCTGATATTAACTACGCCCCCGACTACGATAAGTGGCAGGCCCGAGTTGCCAGACGACTTGCGGCGGGTAATCTCCCTACCAAGGTGCCCGAAGGATTCCCAGAGCAGTTGGCCGGAGATGTTGTTTGGGAGGGTTCAACTCTAGCAGAGACATACGACTGGACGTATGTCTTGAACTCTGAGCAGCTAGCCGAGATTGACCGAGCTGTAGCTCACTTTAAGTGTGCGTTTCTCTCACCCATACCCATTTCTTTCATCCCAGTGACTGACATGCACTAGCCCTCGGTCTTGCTTATGGTCACATTAGCGCGGATACATTCCCTCTGCCAACCCTCCACCCTGAGCTCCGACGTTTATCAAATGAGCTACACAGTGGCCACGGGTTTTTCGTCATCCGTGGTATAAATGTGGATGCGCACACCAGAGAGGATAATGTCATCATCTACACCGGAATATCTGCCCATATAGCTGCACAACGAGGCCGTCAAGACCACAAGTTCAACGGAAAGACTGCAGATGTCGTTCTGACGCACGTAAAGGATCTTAGCAAAGCTGATCCGAATAGGATCATTGGCAGCCCTGCCTATACCACGGACAAGCAAGTATTTCACACCGATTCAGGCGATATCGTGTCACTCTTCGCGCTTGAGACGGCCAAGGAAGGAGGTGCCAGCAAGTTGACAAGCACGTGGAGGGTCTACAACGAGATTGCCCGAACCCGACCTGACTTGATTCATACATTATCTGAGTCGTGGGATATGGAGGTGTAAGTTATCCAAATACACGGCCCTTCTTGTGTTGGTACACGCTAACGAATTCATGTGTAGTTTCGAAAAGGCTGACAAGCAGTGGATGGAAAGACCACTGCTGCACCTTTTACCAGCGACTGAAATAGCTCCACAAAGGGTCTCTCTACAATACGGACGACGATACTTTGTGGGATTTGGAGCACTTCCACGTAGTGCAGACATTCCCCCCATCACAGAGGCACAAGCTGAGGCTCTGGATACGCTGCACTTTATTGGAGAAAGGTTTTGCGTCAACACAGAGTTTCAGAAAGGCGACATACAATATGTCAACAACCTCAGCATTTTCCATGCACGAGATGGGTTTGTGGACCAAGGAGAGAAGCAGTAAGTCGAACCCTTTCCCGACAAGTTCAAATCGATGTTAGCTCACATAGATGTTGCTTTGCAGGCGCCATCTGCTCCGCCTTTGGCTGCGCGACCCCGAAAACGCCTGGCATACTCCTGCAGTGTTACAAAAAAGATGGGATCAAATCTACAAGGATGTGCGGCCCGAAACCGAAGTTTTCCCTATTGAACCGTATATCCGCAGTGCAGCAAACAAGGGTCGATAGGGAGTCGCATTTGTATCTACTAAGCAAATTTTATGAAAGAAATGATGCAAGAGTTATGCCATTTAACGCTATCCTATCGGCCATCTCTACTTTGAAATCTACCCCACCATGCGACCTTATATCTCTCTGCACAGGAACCCAAACGATGATTCTCTGCGCAGGGAGTTCGCCCACTTTCAAACTCTGGCCAGAATAATGTCATCAAACCACCAATCAACAACATACCTAGAGGCCGAGCCGATAAACCCAGAGTAAGCATCGCCTGCTTAGGGCTCCCTGGGGGTAAAGGTAAAGCCCCAGCAGTACCATTCGTTTCCATAGTAAACTCTCTTTCTCGGTCTGACATTGTAGATATTCTCTTTGGCGTTTTATAGAAAAACCTGGAGGTAATCACCAAATTCAGAACCAAGACCCAGAGCGACCTTTCCATTTTTGATCAGGCTAGTTCTGGCGGAAAATGGAATTTGGTACTTGACACCAGATTCCAATTGAAACTTGGGTTGATATTCGACTTTGACATCTTTGTGTTTTACCGCAGCAATTTCTACGACTCGAAATGCCCATGCAATAGCATCAATGTTCCATTATAACTGCTGCACGTGCACGAAGAAAAGTTTCTCCAAGATAATGCATCCACCAACAGTCGATATTTTGATTGTCAAAGTCGAAGTTGATGTGACAGTTGCCTATAATCTGTAATAATGTAGTGGCCAATAGCTTGGTCGTCAACAGCTGAAGCTGGGCTGGGTCTACAACCTTCACTCCGCCAAGCTCCGGAGCGGGGGCACATTTTGCCAAAAAGGCAAAGGCTAAGGGCAAAAAGGCTAGGTCGAAGAATTGCTTGGTGAATTACGGCTTTGGTAGAATGACGAGGAGGTGAGGATTTAATTAAGGGAATATGGGACGGCGAAAGAGATGGACCAATATAAATTCTTAACATTTTGCTTTTGTCAAACCTGCCTGGCAGACATTTTTGCATAATGGAGGCAACTATATCAGAGACAGTGGAGATTGCAGCTGCTCTCCGACAGTTTTTGGATAGGGCATATGAATCAGGATGCTGCAAGGAAGTCGAATTGCAAATCCTATGGAAGCCCAAGGTAAAGGACGTAACAAGTGGCAATAATACTTTGATGAACAGTATTGTGCAAATTGGTCATGATTTTTGCAACAGAATATATGAATTTTGGGAAAGGAAAATTGATCGCGACCAGGTACGACTCACCAACTAGGTTATGGCAGAACCCAGATCGGTGCTTGCGTCTGGCTACGTCATCTGCTCAGTGAACCATAGCGGTGCTAGTTCTTTCAACAAAGCATTGTGGTGAGCATATCTTTCCCCCTTAAGGTCCCTATAACAGTTCATAGAGATCAGCTTACATAAGAAATATTAATTCGCGTATGAATCTCCCGTAGCGGCGGTGGGACCTCGTCCAGCCACCTTCAGCGACTTTTTGGGTGCTTGTCATCATAAATCGAGTGTTGGATCACAAGTGCCCAAGCATAATTGACTTGCTCATCAATATTTCTCTCCGATTCAGCTCCAGTATTCCACAGCTTGTTCTAACAGGCTGGGCAGATTCTTATAATTTTGCAAACAAGACAGAGTTGCTTGATGGGAGAATGAGGAGGCTAAGCCAAGTTGGAAGAAGAATGAGCTTTTGGAACATCTGGTGGAAATCCTCCGAGGACCCCAAGCCAAGAACATTCAAATGCGAGCTAAGGATTTGGCTCGTAGTACCCCGAAGATAGTGGACGACGTAACGCGGCTGAAATGCTGTTGTGTGCTTTGAGTTGATAGAGCCCACCGCCTAATCACATCCATCTGAAACAATATTGTTCATCTTAGGTAAGGACCTAAGAATTATCTTTACATTCATAATTTTGATGTGACATAATTTGCAAGCGCTAGTTTACACATAGTCTACGAGCGTATGTGCGAAAGTCCCAGCCCGACCTCCACCGTCTTTATCAAAGGCGCAACCTCGTTAAATGAAAGGCGGCGCGGGCCAAGTAGCACTGCGTTGTCAAAAACCAAAAACGCCATCACCTAGTTGTGAAACGAGATATAAATGCCCTACGGAGTTTTCGCATGCGCAAAGGCTCGCTTGTGCTTGAAAGGTTTCTGCCCGATTGATTTATCCTCGCTTCGACCAATTAAAACTTTTGGCTGAGAATGACGTTATACATTGTGGGAAAGCAGACTGTCTTTTACACGCTGCTGGCAATGCTGACATCGTACAGAAATAGAGTACAGAAACAAACATTTGATTGGCTTAATCAAGAGCGTTGAGAATTATGAGCAAGGTGATATGGACAGAGACGATGTGATTTGTTGAAGCCATGTCAAAAACAGGTTGCTGGTATGTTGAGAGCCACAAGATTCTTGGGTCGGTTTCGTAGCCAGCCGTAAAACCTGTAGATTTCACCTGCTGATCTGTGATTCAACGTGATGCCGAGTTGTGTGCTTGCCTGGTTTTGCGATGTGATATTGTGACGTTGAGGTATCACAACTATCAAAGTCATCCAACAAACCAAGGCCGTACCTCGGCAAGGGAAACAAGCAAAACAAGGAAACGTAAACATTTTTAATTCTCCACAAAGCGGAGCAAACATGAAGTAAGGCTGATTTAATATACAACCGTCAGTGATGAAATTTGCATTGTTTGTGATTCGGTTGACACTGGGTGGGTCATCTCGTGTCCATGGCGCAACGAAGATGCCAATCCATAGACATACACGCGGTGTGTTACATGCAGGCTTAGAATGCTACCAAGTTAATAGATGCCAGACCCGTGATGGCAAAAAATTAGTCTCATTCCATGCTCTGACTCTGGATATGGGACATCGCGCAAGGTGCGGATAAGGCAGACCATTCGGCGGCTTCGGCCGTGTATGTGTGCTCTGTGAATTGTCTTAGATTGTGCCATAGGTTGTCCCTTTGAAGAGGTCAAAGACAGCCGAGGTAGTTGATGAGGTATTGTCTCGCCTCAGGGGCTCTTAACAGGATCAAAGGAGATGATTCCGACGATTAAAGAATGGGCATAATTGGGGTATAAAGACTTGCTGCTGGCGGCATTGGAAGGTTTTGTTTTTACTCCCGACACAAACTATCCACGGCATCCTTGATTTCTACACAACCTACCAGAACATTTCACACTATGAAGATCGCCACTGTCTCCGCCATTGTCGGCCTTTGCGGCACTGCTTTGTCCGCACCCCTCTCAGATGGTTCTATTGTTGAAAAGAACAGTCGAGCCATCCCCGTATTTGGACCTGGTGACCCCCCTATACGCTTCGTGGCCGGCGATGAGGATGCCATTATCCCTGCGAAGCGGGATGAAGAAAAGCCAAGCAGCTCTGCTGAGCGACGATGGAGTGGTCCGGCCTTTGTAAGCATTTTGGCCGGCGACAAGGATGCCAGCATCCCCGCGAAGCGAGGTGAAGAACAATCAAGCAGCTCTATTCATCAGCGACGGAGTGATTTTGCCTTTATGCGCTTTTTGGCCGGCGATAAAGATGCCAATATCCCCGCAAAACACGAGCAAAAAGAGCGAAGCGCAACCGGTGGGATTTTGCCTACGGCTTGCCCCATAGGTCAGCGATACAGCATCCTTTTGCGGAAGTGTGTTTCTACTGGTTCCTTTACAGGCATTGTTGCCGGTGATAAGGATACTAGCGAGCCTGTAAAGCGCGACGAAGAAAAGCGCGCGATCGGTTGGGGTTTGCCTTCGGCTTGCCCTATAGGTCAGCGATACAGCATGCTTTTGCGGAAATGTGTTTCTACTGGTTCCTTTACAGGCATTGTAGCCGGCGATGGGGATGCTAGCAAGCTTCTCAAGCGCGACGAAGAAAAGCGCGCGATCGGTTGGGGTTTGCCTTCGGCTTGCCCCATAGGCCAGCGATACAGCATCCTTTTGCAGAAGTGTGTTTCTACTGGTTCCTTTACAGGCATTGTAGCCGGCGATGGGGATGCTAGCAAGCTTCTCAAGCGCGACGAAGAAAAGCGCGCGATCGGTTGGGGTTTGCCTTCGGCTTGCCCCATAGGTCAGCGATACAGCATCCTTTTACAGAAGTGTGTTTCTACTGGTTCCTTTACAGGCATTGTTGCCGGTGATAAGGATACTAGCGAGCCCGCAAGGCGCGACGAAGAAAAGCGCGATGAGCAATCAGCCGAAGAATGAGTCCTTTTCAGCTCACAATACTGCACGTCGCCCTGGAGATATCAGCATCAGAACAACTCTCCACTTGGTCAGAGGAGGGTAGGGAATATGAATAGGCATTTCCGTGCCTCAATGAGAAGCTGATGGCGAAAAGTATCGAGATTACATGGCTCAAAACCCTGGGTCATGGAGTGGATACCATTCTTACTTTCTTTTCGAGCCCCATATGGCACTTTTTTATCTGCAGTTTTGTACTCAACTTTTCTTATAAAACTATTATCAATCACTTTTGAGTATTAGTACCTATATATGCCGGTGGTAGCTAACATGAGTTGCCCGTCCTGCCTGGGTAGTTGGTCGGGTTTTACAACATCTACAATGATAGGGGATGTCCAAACATGCACGCATACAAAGGGAACCGCCCCAGTCCAAATAGCATGCAGTTAATCAATCGCTTCACACTTCAACATGATTCGCTAATCTAAGACTGTTCTCTCGTGATGTGTTGTACCAACTACTCTTGTATAATTTTCAAAATACCCACACACTGCGAATTGTTTGAATGCGAACCATCACAAGGTGATTTGCACAGCCACACTGCTGAATGTTTGGTGGTCAGCAATTACTTGAAACTACCCTAGAGGCTGCCAGCTCGCTCTAACGCCATAAAAAAAACACAGCCCTGTCAATTAGTGGTTCCGGTCTCACACCCAGGTCAATTAAGCGCCACAATTTTTCCAAATGCATGCATTGATTTGTCATGAACCATGGTGGGCTGATTCAGCCCTTGGGAGGAACCCACCGGGTCGTCAGCTGGGGAAATATTCAGTATCGTCATTCCATCAACCTCTTTGCAATCTTTTCCCATCTGCCCGCTTCTGGTCCTCGCTTAAATGAGGCTCTGCCTCTAGCGTACCATCGTAATCACTAGCCTATCCCCAAATGGATGAAGAAAGGATGAAGAAAGTCGCCGATACCGACATCACCGTCCTGTATGAGCCAAATAATAGTAGGGAATGTTCGGTTGAGTATGCATCTGCCTTAGGGTGAATAGTGACGGAGTTAAATGAGTCCTCACATTTTAATAGTGTCGTTTTCGTGCATGGGTTGCAAGGTCACCCAAGGAAAACGTGGGTTCACAAGTCCCATACTGACGAGGCCTCAAAACATTGGTGGTCACGTCGATTGTCCAAGAGAACCCAAGATGGCAGGCCAGACATGGAGACGCAGGTTTTCTGGCCCCAGGAGATTTTACCAGACGACTGCCCATCTGCTAGGATCATGACATGGGGTTACGATTCCCATGCGACCAACTTCTTTGGTGGCGCTGCAAACCAAAACTCTTTTTACGATCATGCAAACGACCTTTTGTATGCCCTTGCGAGAAAAAGGGCAAAAAACGTGAGCAATTTGGTGAGCCTTGGAGTATTTCAACCAACTGATGTACATTTCAGCGCGAGAGGCCTCTTATCTTTGTCATGCATTCTCTGGGCGGCATAATTGTAAAACAGGTAGTTAGACTCGTCAGCATTTGAATGCCCTCTCGAATTGAGCTAACCTCAAGACCATGCACTTCTCGACTCCAACCTCGCAGACGGCAAACGGGATCTACAGTTGATCGAAAGCAGCACTGTCGGCTTGATATTTCTTGGAACCCCGCACAGAGGTAGCAATTTTGCGGAATGGGGCCAGATAGCAAGTGGCATTGCACGTGTCGCCTTCTTTGATGTCAACCAAAAGAATGTAAACCTACTAGAGGTTCATGGAGATCAGCTGGCGCAGCTTGAGAAGAACTTTGGGAGAATTGTCATGCAGCAGCATATCCGGATCCACAACTTCCAAGAGTCGTTGGGATATGCCGGGGTCAGAGGTCTTAATGGAAGAGTGAGTATTCGCAGTAGAATGTTGGTTTGAAAGATTAACTGTTTGTATATAGGTGGTGGAGCCGTGGTCTGCATCCATTGGCGACCCAGGCAGGGAGAGAACTGAGACTATCAACCGCAATCATATGAATATGTGCCGGTTTTCAGGAAAGGACGACTCTGGGTACGTCAAGGTTGGCGGTCTCATTAAATCCCTCGTTGATGAGCTGAGAAACCTAGCTGTTGGTGAGTAAATCCCATATCTCGTGAACGGATGATTTTTAATGGAATGCAAGACAAAATGGCCAAGGAATATAATGGTTAGTACAGGTTAGTACATAATTCGGCAGCAACTTACAACATTAGATACACTTGCGTCCTTGAGCAATGGAGTAACTATTGGTATACCCTCACATGTAGGGGATCATGATCCTTCAACGCTGCGATGGCTTGGGGATGATGCTCGGATTTGTTCTTGGAATGAAGACCAGCACGGCATATTCGCCATCAAAGGTAAGGCAGGATCGGGCAAATCCACAATTCTTAAGCACCTATTCCATTCAATAGCCCACGACAGCGCCACTCACCCCTCCAACGTGATTAAAATACCCTTCTTCTTCAATGAACAGGGTCTTCCAAAGGACACGTCTTACAGTGGGATGTTGCGCGGGCTTCTTTGTTACCTTCTCAACGCCTCTATCAGAGTGTATGAGTCAATTTTCGAAGAGATCGAGTTTGAGGCAAACTTATACAAAACAATACTCTCCATAGACTGGACTCCTAAGGTACTCCAGAAGCTTTTGTCTCTGGCTGTTCAACGCACCAAGTGTAAGAGAATACTCATATTTATTGATGCACTTGACGAATGTACCGAGGATGATAGGGCAACTGCGGTCAAGTTTCTTTATGATTGGTACAAGGAAAGCCGAAGTTCAGGCATCGTCATGAATATCTGCCTTACGAGTCGACCAGAGGTTTCCATTGATATGGATCTTTCACAAGTTTTGACCGGCTCGATGCTGCTTCAGAATGAGAACTATCGCGACATTATAACTTATGTCAACAATTCGCTTGGCTCAAAACGCGATCCAAGACGAACCAAGAATTATTACGCAAATTTCGCCGCCAAGGTGGCAGAGAAATCGGATGGCGTCTTTCTCTGGGTCATTCTCGTCATACCCACCCTCAGCTCCGCCATAGCACGAGGGAAAACAGAAGCCGAGCTGAATGCCCTCTTGGAGCAAATACCTCCACAGCTCAAGGACCTTTATAGAGGAATACTCAAGAAAATCGACAAGGATTATCTGCAAGAGACAGTTCGGATGCTACAAATTGCGACTCTGGCAAGGAGGCCCTTGTACCTCGAGGAATTCCGACATGCCTTGGCCTTTAGCCCCCCAGCACGATTTGATTCTATTTCGAAATGGCATGATTCATCGGAGTTCATCGAAGGGGATTTCATGATTCAAGCTAGGATCCAAAGTTGTTCCGGTGGACTGCTGGAGGTATGCAGGACGCCGAGGGACGGGCTATCGACCTCGACGAGGAAAATGGAAGAATTCAGGAATTATTACGACAATCCCTATGAATCTTCCACGCCACAGTCTCCAACAGACAAGTCATTTGTTGACTCCCCAGAAAACTTGACCAAACTACATGCCGCGCCTGCCACCGACAAACCTGGGAAAGAATCAAAAGCGGACGACAAGAAACGCGATGAAAGATGGAATTATTCTCAACAGAACATGGAGACGCCAGTGGGTGCGGAACGCGTAAAGAGGCGAAGTACCTTTGGTCGCGGCTTCGGTTCTAAACAGGAAGCTTCGCGACCAAACCCAGAGGTTGTTATCGATGACAATCACCACGCCGCACCGACGAAAGATGCTAAAACAGATGGACAATGGTGCGACACGCAATTTATTGATGATCCGAAATCCAAGGCAACGCACGGTGCGGACAACGGAAATGAGCTGCGAGAGACGTCCGGCCGAGTTGTCAGATTGATTCACGAGACAGCAAAGCACTTTTTCGTCAAGGGCGAAGGCTTTCCGATCCTGTTCGATTTTATCCAAAGTCAACAAATCGAAAACTCTCTCTGGCAGCAAAAAGCTGCGAACCCATTCGTGTCTCGAGAGGGCTCATACATAGTTGGCGGGCACGAGCACATGGTCAGGACCTTCTTCAACTACTTTGACCTGGACGAGATCAGGCCGTTCTCAAGGGACATACCGGGGCTAGGGGCGCGCCTGACCCGAGCCAAGAAGCAGTTTCCGCTCATCCAGTACATTTCGGAGCACTGGCTGACTCATGTTGGCGAGGCTGACCGAGAATGCGGGTCGCAGGGCTGGGTGCTGGACACGCTGATAGCATATGCACCAGCCTACAACGACGTCTACATATGCTGGGCGGCAGGCCATGGCATTCTCTCCTGGATTGATGCTGCCGAGGAGCTTGGCATGGACCTGGATACGCCCGAACTGGCCTACGGTCGACCGATGATGAACGCAGTACGCAGGGGCGATGTGAACATGGTAACGAGGTTGGTCAGGGCTGGCGCAAACGTCAATGGTGTAACGGGAGGCGCGGAGACGAGTTTGCGCATTGCAGAGCGCATGAATCACAAGGAAATGGTCAAAGTACTCAAAGAGCTGGGAGCGACGATGGATCAAGCTCATTATTTGCCACCTGCTGGTGTTCGGGTAGTCTTGAACTCAAATCGAGGTGTTTTAGGATCGGTCTAGGGCAACTGGATTGGGAGATAAAGGCAGGGAATTGATCTGATGATATAATTCAAGCAAAAGAACGCATGAAACAATTAACTCATGGACACTGATCAGTGCTATATTAAATTCATGGTCAGAAGCTGGTCCACTGTGATGCTGCATGTGGACCGGCGAATATGAGGCTCTACACCAGTCCGGGTGCGCAAGGTTATTTTCTGGTGGTCGGAGTTGATTGTAAATAGAAGTTCAACAAATCACTACTGGAAAGTCGTCACAACTTGGAAGGTGCCAAATGCTAAATTTAGACAGTTACGATCGAATCAGGAATTTTTACTATCCTTTGGGCTATGTATCTAGCTGCTCGTTGATAAACAAAGCCACACTGGATGCGTCATCCGGGGATGAGTCAAAGGGCTTCCCGAAAGACTTGGTATAACAGGGTCTAATTCCTCTCTATTTCATGGCAGTGTACACGTTTACGATACTAGCGTGGCCTTGATCAACTGCTCCCTGTAGGCAGAGATGGGGGAATTGGTGTTCTTATCGATCGGTTTGGTGGAGAACTTGGGCTGAGAGTCGACGCCAACTAGCCTGGTTTGTCAGCGCTAACCGTCTCAAGTTAGAAATGCGAGATCTCGGTCCTGCACAAGGTGGAACTGCCTCATCAGACTGATCGGACTACTAGCCGCCTTGGGTTAGACTTCTCGCATTCTCTCACATCGCCATTATGTCAAGAATCAACCTGGAGGATGGCTAAGTATAAAGAATCAGCACCATTGCAACCAAAAATGTCGAGACCACTCACCAGTTCACTACATCTCGCTCGTCTTCTTTTCTGAGCTCGAAGTTTTCTTTTCTTTTTACACCAAACATGTCCTTTAAAAACTGCACCGAAGTGTCTGCAGTTTGTCCCGTCGAGGCGACAACATACGGCTATTACCCGTCGCTACCAGCCAACGCGATACTACTCACTGCATTCATCCTAGTCATGTGTTCCCAGGTTATCCTGGCGTTTACCACCATGATATACTCTTACTCGCTCGTCACCGCCGCTGGGTCTGCCATGGAGATGATTGGATACATCGGGCGACTCATGATGAACAATAACCCATGGGGGAAGATGGGCTTTCGGATACAGGTAGTTTGCCTGATTATCGCTCCCGCGTTTACGGCAGCCGGCATCTACCTCACCCTCAAGCATACCGTCAAGTACTACGGGTCCAGATACTCACTCCTCAAACCCTCGCTGTATACTTGGATTTTCGTCGGATGCGATGTCATATCAATTGTTCTTCAAGCTGCTGGAGGTGGTTCTGCTTCAGGATCGGAGGATCCAGACAAGGTCGAGCTGGGAAACAACATAATCATCACTGGAATCGCATTTCAGGTCGCCACCATGGCTGTTTGCGGTGTCCTGGCCGTGGATTTTGCATGGAGGCGATACCGACACCGACAAACAATGAGCCCAGAGAAGCGATTGCAGAGTTCTGCCTCGCCAAGAGCCAAGACGTTTCTCGCCGCTGTTTGCTTTGCCTACGTTGCTGTTCTGATTCGATCCATCTATCGGTATGTCCTTCGCATCATGGCATGAGGCCAAAGCTAACGTTGCTCTAGTATCCCTGAAATGGTTGGGGGTTGGGGGAACCCTCGAATGAGAATTGAGAAGGAATTTCTCATCCTGGATGGAATGCAAGTGTGCCCCTCTATCATATCAAAGAATTCGTATTGACAAGTCATAGGATGATTGCCCTGGCCTCTATTTCACTCACGGTGTTCCATCCTACCTTCTTCTTCCCTATGATGAGAACCAACAAAGACACGTCAGATGATGAACAGCCGTCTGAGCGAGAGCTTGCCGGTGAACCGGCCTACTCTTCCCTTCAGCATTCAGCGACCTAGTCGACGAAATTAACATCGACTACAGGATCAATCAATCGATTTGGAAGATCTCGTATGTTCGATCTGACTGAGCGCCCTTGGTTGTTGAGGCAACCAAGAACAGGACGTGCAAGAGGAGGAACATACGGGACGTAGGTGTGGAAATATAGAGTTGTAGTTTAGAACTTCCTTTCGTACACATCATGTTTAACAAGATTGCATCAATAAACTCTTTTTTTTTGGCACTAAATCGGTCATATCCCTAATTGAGCTCGTGGCCAAGCCATCAACTCCAACCAGCGCCCCTGAACAGTCCGACAGACCTCAAGTATTATAGCCTCGGACCATCCCATCGCCCACCATCTACCATTCAAAGCGTGAAATGCTACAGCCCAGTACCCTAGAATAGCTAAGGCGGAGTGGTCGCGACGCTTCAAGTCGTCAATATACTGGGGCGAAAGTTGGGCAGGCCACCCGACAAGCAGCTCTGCATTTTCCGGGGCTTGAGAGACCCCAAACATGTACCTGATTGAAAATGTGCGGACCTCTCCGTTTTTGTGCGGGAACGCTTTGGAGTGCCGGTGCAGCTCGTCCTCCAGATTACATAGAGCATGTTCAATATTTTCCGACAGTGGGGGCAACTCGCTTTCATCCGGCACGCAAAAGAACACCGACAGACTGCCCTGACTAAGCCAAGGTTGCGACCGGTGTGTTACTGGACGCAGCGGCTGAATGTGTCGAAGAAGCTGAATAAATTGATCCAATGCCGACTGCTGTGGTTCGGGCTCGGCGGCCAAGAGGCTGATGCTCTCGGGCACGCTCCTCGATGCGAATGCCCAGAAGACGGTGAGAGTGGCCAAAACAAAAATGTGAGACGCATTTTCTGAGGTTATCTCTTGCACGCCGAGCCGCAATCCTTCCAACGCCTCAGCTTGCTTTCGCAGCACAACAGTCTCAAGCTGTGGCAGTGGCCCGGATGAAGCTATTCTGTGGAGAGCGGCAGTAGCAAGCACGCCGCACAGGAGGGTAGGGTTAGACAGGGCCATGCGGAAGACGGTGTCTCGCCATACCGCTTTGCCTTCGGCGCTTCCCCACAGGGTGGAGCAAGTAGAGGTGAGATATTGATGCGTAAGATCTAGATCAACGAGATAGGATGAGCCTCCTGGTGGATGCACTTCTGGCGCCGGTGTACTGCTTCGAGATTGGGAAGGTTGGGCTACAGGAGGACTGCTGAGCCCATACTCTGTCACGTACGAGCACAGCTCCTTTCGCACCGTGCATCGATTGCAACTGGGCAACGTCTCGTCGCACTAACCCCGTCTTTGTCAGTCAAGGCTGAATCTTGGCGTTGTGCAACAATTTATTCTCCATACTCACCTTCACCTTTCTCTTCTTGCAGCGCAAGCAGCCGCGACGAGATTTGGTGTGTTCCCTCATGAACAATTGGTGACAGGGGGAACCTTCATGAAAAGGTGAGAGTGGGCGGGTCGTCTTTGCGGTATTTGGGTTGGACTAACTGCGCCATCCCAGCCAGTTGCCTTGTGGCTGACAGCTTCTCCGCAGATCACCAAACCAATTGTTTCCACCGTCTTCATGACGTCATCAGCAAAGGGGTGTCGAGTATGGTGTTGGTTCATAGTTTCATCAACCTCACAAAGCCCGTGATCACTGGGCAGCAGTCAGTGTGACTAAACAGCTGGTTAACCGGACCTCATGATTTTTGCTTATAATAGTCACTGTAGCACGAAACCACAAGGCCGATTTAGTCTTGTGTTATGTGATTGGGTTGTCGCATTCGTGAAAGTCGTCACAAGAATAGGTTCAAGGATGAATCCTTTGGATTTAAAAAAGAACAGAACCGACTATTTCAACTGATCATACAACACTTAATCGAACCAATATTCGCCAAATTGGTACAGAATTACTCCAACGTCATTCCAGCGCAGATGTCTGGACGGCCGTCTCCATCGCTGTCTCTGAGCCCAATCACAGTCGTTCGGAAGTCTTCTGGCTCCCGACCAAGCATCTCAGCCAAGAAAGTTGACGCGGCAGCGGCCTCGCCACGGCGGAAGCCTTCAAACGAGCTCGCCCACTCAAGCGAATAATCCACGCCACGGTATGTCAGGTTGGCGGGCAACTGAGGCTGGGCGGCAAATTCCTCATTCGAAACCTGTTGAATTTGGATTTTCGTGTTGGTGAGTTCGCTCAAGATATCGATGCTTTCTTTCAAGGAAAGCGCTTCAGGCCCGTTGAGCAGGACTATTTTGTTGCTCCATTGGAAAGCAGCAGGCTCCTTCGTGTATCTTGAGATGATCTCTGCGGATCCCTCTCCCAGCTCCTCTCGCTTAACCCACGCGATGCCGGGTCCAGATCCATCGTGAGGGATCTTGATTGTGTCAACAGGTTTCTTCACGTTGAAAAACGACGTGTACAGCGGGAACGACTCGGAGTACAATCCTTCTCGAATAATGGTGTAGCTGAATCCAACATGCTCTTGAGCACACTTCTCAAGATACTTCTCTGTCTCCAGGTGGGGCACCATAACATGGGCAACAGTCTCTTGGTTGTCTGTAGGTCCAGAAAATCCTAGAGATCCGTAAAAAATGTGCTTGACGCCGTTCTTGATGGCGATATCGATGGCCAGTGAGTGAACCTACAGGGATATAATTAGCTATGCATCTCAAACCTCCAGTGCACATAATCTTGCCTTTATTCTGTGCTCAATCTCCACCGAGGCATATGAGATGAGAAACAGGGACTCGAGGCCAACGAATGCAGCCTCAAGAGTCTCTTTCTTGTCATAGTCTGCATAACGGACAGTAACACCAGAGGCAGCAGCAGCCTCCCAGTTCTCAGGGTGTCGGCAAATGAAGCAGAGTTTCTCAGCAGGGAGACGGGTAAGGAGGTGCTTGGCGGTGAAACCTCCAATTCCACCGGCGGCGGGGAAAACGCCAACTTTTTGCTCGCTCATGATGGACGTCGAAGCTGGAAGAGGTGTTAGCATGTTCATCATAGACATAGATAGAGGGAGGGCAAGTTTCTTACATGAATATGAAAAGATGGAATATGTGATGGCGTTGACAAGTGAACTAAAATGAAGCCAATCTTCACTTATGTATCAGAAGCTCTGGTCCGTTTTCGCCGAATACAAGCCGATGGCTACCCCACTTGGGATGGGCAGGTTCGTGTATTCGGCTAGATTTGTCGTGTCAGCGGCCAGGGCTCCAGGATCGGAGTGGGTTAATCCAAATGAATTGAGAGTGTGAATGAAGATGGCTCCAAAGCCCACTTAATAGCGCAATGGTGTGAATATAATTGGTAAAAATAACACTGCAGATCCTCAAGGACACGTAGGCCGCTATCATTCATATGCCATCATTCGTTAAGGATACCAGATAACGTGCGAGTGCCATCTATCACATCCCCACCAAATCATTTTGTGACACCATTCTCCGCCTTTTGGACCCGCCGTGTCATACAACTCCATCTGCCGACACAATAACAAATCCCAGCAGTTTTTTTCATGGATGCCTAAGTAAAAGAAGAAACTGTAGAGATAAATGCAGTTATAGACATTGTAACTACGTTTGCTTAATGCCAGCAATGTAGGCGAGAGCAACCACTTCCAAGTCAAGGTCAAGCCGACAAATTTTGTTCTGAGCCCCACTGCCAATATGAAGGAGTTGAAGAAGACAAAGAAAGACCAAATTCAACTGATATTCTCTCAGAGCTTACCAAACTATAAATATCTAACAGCTATTGGTGTGCAGTATCGCACAAACAGGCAGTCAAGATATTACAAACTGAAATTTACCAGCTGATTTGGAGTCCCTTTTACAGATGGTGCAAGGTGATGACATTTGAAAACAAGCTAACTCTTTCTATCAAAATATATAGGTTAATTGAAAGTTTAAAACCGGAGCGGAGTTGGGATTTGCTCACCCGTTGAACTACAAGGCAGCCGGTTTTGATGAAAGGCTTCAATTTATCATAAAGAACATGATTGATGTCTGCTTCAATAATTCTGGGGTGGTGGGATCTTGAATATAGCTTTTTTGAGTAATTTTTCATATTCGGCACCATCAGCCAGCGCAGCGACAATACTAACAGGTTAGAAGACCATCTCACTTTGACCGGAATGTGCATCATGATGCAGGACCGCCTTGGCACAGTTGTTGTATTTGCCACCTTATGTTTGAGGGACTTTAATTCCATCTTGATAGAGGTATCGGTGAATTGCATGGCACTCCCATGATCAATGTGGTGCCTCGTGATGACACATGAGGAAAGTTCGCTTCGGTGCATCCTAATCACCTATCCAGTTTAAAGTCCTATCAGTGATAATATCTTCGGCGTAGCCTTTTCGAACCTTGAGCTCTCCATCTCAAAAAGATCAGTACCAAAATAAGAGTCCTTCCCGGGGAGAATAGACAAGTGGTCAAATCCCAACGACTGGTGTAATTCCTCCTCACCAGGGTGCCGCTTGCCAACGGTGCCACTTGCCAATCACCGCTGTCTTGTAACCGCCAGAACGAAGACAGTCAGCGAGATTTGGTAAGTTCTTGTCGATTTTACTTCCAAATAACTACTCTATTAACTTGGGTGTAGGTTCCAGAGACTAGCAGCTGCGCTTGAGGTGCAGATGGAGTTTGTTGCATGGCAATAATCGAACCAGGCTCCATGTTTAGCGTGTGGTCAATGCCATGTCCACAGCAGCTGATATCCTTGGGTGCATGGTCTTCAGCCATGATGAAGTGAATGTTAGGTTGTCAGGTCATGGTTTTAAGATTTTGGATGAGGTAAGTCTTATTGGACAACAAGGTGAGTGGAGACAAGGCGAAACGTGATAAAACGAAGAAAGACCAAAAGGGCGTTTGGACAAGCATGGTTATAACACACTGCTGAGACCATTCATTCACATTACAGTAGTCAACGCCAAGGCACTCAGTGATGCTCACAAGTCAGTCTGCATTCAACAATTGACAAGATTGATTCCCGATATGGTAAGGAGCTGCTGAAAGGATTTTCAGATTAATCATCAACTCAGACCGAGCGTTGACAAATGAAGTGCCAGCAAGAGCCCACTCTGTCATTTTCTCTCCATTCATATGCTGTGCATCACATACATGGATGGATGGAGAAAAGCTGACTGAGATTTACCTGAGTCCATTTTCGCGACCTATCTGGAGCGGGGTGTCTGCGACTTGATGGGTCTACAAAGCCGAGAATCCCAGCCTATCGGGTCTGGTTATCCTAATCGCTGCCCGTGCACTTTAAATATCATAATGTCCCTAGTCTTGTGATCATTAGAGTTTTTTGAATTCATTCGACCAACGCTAAACTAGCTCCACCTTGACGATTTACCGTACTTTACCATTGCGGTATAAAATCGTCTGCACGGTTTCAAAGTTGAATAAATTATCTCCTCCACACACCGCCTTTGCTGTGGGCATATTTGTGCAACATCCTCACCCGAAATCAACGGTTCCATCGATAGGATGGATGCAGCCCAAGTCCCTCAGCAAGACGACCAAAAACGCATCTGGTGGAAAGATGGCGTCGCCTACCAAGTATGGCCTGCCTCGTTCAAAGACTCGGGGGGCGATGGCATGGGTGATATCCGCGGACTCATCAGCAAGCTTCCCTACTTAAGCGACCTTGGTGTAAATATCATATGGCTTTCACCAATGTACGAAAGCCCGCAAGTTGACATGGGCTACGATATTTCCAACTACGAGGATGTTTATGCCCCATACGGCACTCTGGCAGACATGGACAACCTCATTGATGCGTGTCACCGCCTCGATATGCGGCTCATTCTGGATTTGGTTGTAAACCACGCATCGGACCAGCATGCATGGTTCAAGGAGTCCCGCAAGTCAAAGGACAGCCCGAAAAGGGACTGGTTTATATGGCGACCGCCACGCTATGTTGACGGTGTCAGAAAACCGCCCAATAACTGGAGTTGCACCCTTGGAGGCTCGGTGTGGGAGTGGGATGAGACCACGCAGGAGTACTACTTTCACCTGTTCAACCCTGAGCAGCCAGATCTCAACTGGGAATCCGAAGAGTGCCGCCAGGCAATATACAAGTCAGCCGTCAAGTTCTGGCTCGACAAGGGGATCGACGGCTTTCGCGTGGACACGGTCAATCTCTACAGCAAAGATGTAACGTTCCGCGATGCAGAAGTTGTCAACCCACAAAATGAGCTCCAGCCAGCAGCGCAGCACTATGTAAATGGACCCCGCATGCACGAGTTCTTGACCGAGCTGGACTCGCAGGTGCTGTCCAAATACGACGTCATGACGGTTGGAGAGCTACCCAACACCAGCAACGACGAGGTGCTCATGTACGTCCGGCCGAGCGCAAAGCAGCTCAACATGGTGTTCCAGTTCGACACGGCGAATTTGGGCTTCGGAAACCCCGACAAGTTTGTTCTTGAGCCGTACGATCTCGTTGCGTTCAAGAAATCCATCCTCCTACAGCAAGACGTTGCCAATCGTGGAGGCTGGGCAACGTCTTTCCTCGAAAACCATGACCTTGGTCGCTCCATCTCGCGATTTGGAACCGAAGACCCGCGCTTCATGGTGCGATCAGGCAAAATGCTGGCCACCATGCTGTGCACCCTGACAGGCACACTTTTCGTATACCAAGGCCAAGAGATTGGCATGCTCAACATGCCGTCTGCCTGGCCCATTGATGAGTACAAGGACAATATCACGACCGACTTTTACAATGCCGTCAAATCACGACATCCCGTCGGAGAAGCGCAAGATTCGGCGCTTGTAGAAGCTATGGCCGGCATTCAGAAAGTCGCTCGTGATCATTCGCGTACCCCGATGCAATGGGACGATTCGCCTTCTGGTGGATTCACAGATGGTCATCCGTGGACGCGTGTGCACGACAACTATAAAGAGATCAACGTTGCTCGCCAGCAGGATGATCCAGATAGTCTTCTTTCGTTCTGGAAGCAAGCTATCCAGTTCCGCAAACATCACTCAGGTGTGATGGTGCACGGAACCTTTGAACTGCAGGACGTAGAAAATCCAGATGTTGCAATGTGGACCAAGAAGGCGGATACAAAGAAAGCAATAATCATGCTTAATTTCACTGGTCAGCCCCAGCCACGGCCATGGCTCACGCACCTTGATAGGGACAGCTTCAAAAAAGCATTTGGAAATGTGCCTGATCAAGCAGATGAGGAACTAGCACCTTGGGAGGCGCGAATTTACCTGTCTTGTGTATGAGACAATGGTGATATCATCTAGATGTTGTGAAGTAGCTTAATTGATTACTTCACTCACGTATTATTATTTCCATTAATGCCATAGAGGACTGCCCACGACAAGCATAGTCTAGCCAAAACCCATGTGAAATATCAGGATTCTGCCACCCCGAATCTTTTCCGTTTGAATTGCAATAACTCTTTTCTGTTGCTTATCAAGTCGATCATGACTCAGAACAATGGTGGTGAACACTTTGAGGTCGCTGAGCCTATCTCGGTTCTGACCTGGCCGGTATCCTTCGTGGATTTGTGGCTCATCCCTCATCAAGTGACTGGTTTTGGAGAATACACTTTTTTATTCGATGGGAGTTTACTACTCTTATTTTCATGGCCTCTTTCTTGGCCCCAGAGTCGCCTTGGTGTTTGCTCTGCAAGAGGCGCATCGACGATGCTACCTAAAGTCTCTTGCGACTGACAAGCCGGGGGGCTATTGGTTCGTGTATGCTGATGCACTATTTTGGTCGACAAGCTCTATTTACCTATAATCTCGTTGCCCTTCATATATTCATATTCACAGTTAGAATAATTTCAGCATTTTGAAAATCTAACAGCGCCAGCTGATCCCTTGGTTCCATGCTTCTCGTCTTTGCGTTGTGCTATAAACAGCGATCTGTGCTCTCCGTGACTTGTATTGTTCTTTCTAACTTCGGGAGCCTACAGAGAAAAGATATAGAGAGTTGGATATTTTGATCGCGCGTAAAGCCAGTACTCGAAGTTTTGACAAAGCGGCTGTGAATATTATAGATAATACAGCCAAGGGCATTCATTGACCACCGTACCTACAAATTATGTTTCAAGTCTTTGGTAAACGCATGCCAAATAGGTTACATTTTTAACTGAATAATGTGGCCTTGGATTGCATTTCCGATAAACCCACTAATGCGAATTGACCCAGCATTGCCTCATGACAACTATAGTCACTTGAAACACACTATGTGATTTATTTTATGGGATGCATCTCTGATTGGCACTCGATCTCGCAACACTCGAATATTGATTCTCCCTAACAAGGTGTTAAAATCGTTTGGGAGCAGTTAGCGAGGGCATCCCAGGCAGCCTGAGATTTCATTGTTATGTTATAGAGAATCATGCCTACCCGGATGAAATCCCGCAGTCGACGCGTCGCGCCTTGGCTTTGGCTGCAATGCAGAAGTCTGGATTCCCGAGGAGCTAATTTGTGAGCCTCAACCTGGCGCTGAGTATTTTCCAGGCATCTATCATTGCTCAGATGTTGCGCAACATCAAGTTGGAAGTCAGATCAGGGTCGGTCAATTCCAGCTGTTGTATTTATGATTTCATTTTTAGGAATGAGGCATGGCAGATGGCTGTGCATCCGCCTAATAAAATGCATTCAAACCAATAAAAGACAGGTTGGCTGCCAGATTGAGAACAGCTGGCTCGTTGAAGGGATCAGCAACCAGACACTCGCCCGACCAATGTCGTGTCTGAAACAGAGGCTGTGACCACGAGGCTGATGACCACGGGTTGCATCGGGCGCTTCCTAATGGAGAGACAGGCATGGGCCCTGGTCGCCCGGAACAGGACTAGGGCAGCTCCCCGCAAGAAAGCCGGCAGCCACTCAGCCCGCTCACACCATCAGGTCATTGCTGAGACAAGTCACTCATTGGCCCAGTGTCCAAGCGCGTGCCGTTTTCCCCACAAGCCTCCATCCGTCATCCTTCGCGCGGGGGCTTGGCCAGGCAGTGCTGTGTGGCTGCCTGCGACGCCAGTTAGGTTCGACACCAGTACACGGAGGGAATAGTCGGCTTTTTAAAACCATCCGTGACCATCTTTGCAACGCCAGCCTCCTCTTCCTTCTCCTCAATCGAACAACATAGATTGAAAAAAAAAAAATTGCGGCAAAAAAGAATTTCCAAATGCCTTCACGAGATGTCGAGGCCCACCGAGGGGAGGAGGCTGCGCCTCTGCTGGACCCTACGGCGGCCGAGCACAGCGATTCATTCGAGGACAACGAGGTGGTGAAGCCACCGGTCCCGGTTCATTATGTTGTGTTTTTCGTTGGATTTGTCACCGCTCTCGTCCTGGCCGTCGGCGTTCTGGGCCTCAACATCACCCAGGCCCTGTTCGAAAGCTACGGGCGCTCAAAGTTCGACTTCCGCGACTGGACCATGGAAGGTTTCCGCGAAGCCATGTTCTGGGGAGTCAGTTGTGCCCTTTGTCTTGCTTCTGGCGTCGCAAACATTAACCTTGATTGTCTAGGCCTCCATTTCCTTGGTCGGCCACATCGCCAACGTCATCCGCCTCTCCCGGTCCCGCCAGCCGTTGCCCGGCTTCATCAACTTCTTCCTCACCCTCGTTTTGGGTCTTGTGTTCCTCATCGCCGTGGGCCATGTGGTGAAGGACCGCAGCTATTCGTCACCCGACTACTGCAAACCACGACTCCGCTACCCAGGTTACCCTGAGGAGCCTTACCCTGACCCCAACAGCCCGCTGATGGATCCTCACACCATGGAGGAGTGTCTCAAATGGGCTTCCAAGACTGAAATTATTACTCAAATTCTCATCCTAGTTGCAGGAGTTCACGGGTGAGTGTGCTTCTTCTCCCAGAGCTCAAGCCATAGTGCCAAAAGCATGATGATGAGTCAAAATCACTAATACAACGTCAACAGAATTATTTTGGCAGGCGTCTTCATCGCTGTCTTGATCAACATCTACCGATTCAGATCAGAGATTGGTGCCTATTTTGGGTGGCCCAACAAACTTGGATCCCGTCTTGGCCCCGGTCACTTGTCCGTCGAGGTGAGCATTCGCTGGGGTCGACCTCCGTCAAACACGGTGCAGGAACAACCGCAGCCGGAGCAAACTCTCATCGACCATGCGTAAAGAGTGAGGTCTCCAAATTTGTCGACTGTCGCATTCAAATAAAATCATGATTCGAGTCCTTGATAGACACTGGACCCGATATCCGATGCTCAAAATCTCAAGTAAGCGGCGTCTTGTTCCGGATGATTTCGACTAGTTCGGTTGGACACCTGAAAGGATCCACGCATTTGTAGAATGGCATATTAGATGCACGGCTACATAGTTCCAAATAAATGTATACGAATAATCAAGCACACGCATCAAGCTCAGTAGCGTATTTTCTGATCGTCGTCATATTCGAGTATCATCAGAACTTGCATGTGCCGTTCGTAAAATATAACGAGCTCCAGACCTTGAGATAAGATAAGATAACTCAGCTTCAGGGAGCTATAAAACCCTAATTGACCTCTCCTTTAACCATAGAAAAACAAGGCTCTTTCAATTCTCAGCTCAACGCCTCGAGATGACCAATCCGCGCAGTCTGACTGAAAGATTTTGCAGTATTCTGCCAATCCTGCTAATCCTCGGTCAGAAACATCCGGGTAAATTAAGCTTAGGTCTTAGATGACGTCCGAAGTAAGCCAAAGACTCCAAGTATGAGATCATGTGAAGATGCATGTGGAAGGTTGTGGCTGAGATGAGATTTGGCTGACTTGACATGCCATTATGGCCGGTCCTGCCATATCATCTACATTTCAGTCCTTCAACAAAATGGTTTGTAAAGTTTTATGCATAATCTACGGGAGCAGAATAAAGACTGCCGAGTGAAATAATAGACGCCAAGAGCTGAGCCCATTCAACCCTCGAATTCCGCTCACATTCACGCAGTCCCAGGAATCTTCATGTCTTCATCCACCACCACCACTTTTTTGCTCGATCTCCCCAATGAGATTATCCACCACATTTGCAGCGCATTATGTCCACATTGCTCTCCTGATACCGATGCCAACACGAGCACTCTTGGCCATTTGTCCCTGTCACCCTTCGTATGCAACCAAGATCAGCGTATCAGGGCTTTGGCGCTATTCTGCCGGACATCGCAGCGGCTCCATGCTATCGGCACCCCTGTTATGTATCACTTGGTGCTAGAGTCGAGCTTCTTGCGATCGTGCACTCCGCTATTCCTCCGCACCGCTTGCCAGCGCCCGGATCTGGCAGCTCACGTCAAGCACGTGGCTGTCAACACGTGGGTCGGGATGAATCTGAGCCACGGTCAAACTGTGAGGGATTCTATTGAAGCCCTCAGCGTCACCCTCCCCAGTGGTTGGACACAATTCCCAATATCGTACGATGAGGACGAGGAGGCCGACAACATCCGGAACCGCCACGCCTTCATGACAGACTTGATTTTAGGGTTTACCGTGTATTTGGAGACCCTGAGTTTGCGAGTGTCAGCGGGACTCTGTATTGGGAAAAACTTGCCCCCAACGATTCAGTTGAGCGCCCTGAAAAGATTGCATCTGACGAATTCCCACAGTTCCTACAGCTTTGCGCCCCAACAGCTTGAACCCCTACTCGCCAGAGCTCCCAACCTAGAGCATCTAGGACTGGACATGTGTATATCGGCTCCGCAGGGAGAATCATTTGGCAATTTGAAAAGCCTCAAGTTCTTCACGTCCGTTCTGAGTCGAGGAGAGCTGAGAAGAGTGGCTTCCAACTGCAAGAAATTGGAGGTGTTTGTGTTTCATTATTTACAAACAGGGAGGCCTGAACATTCGACACCCGGCGAACTGGCTACACCCAAAGATATCATTGAGGAATTGGAGCCGTGTAAAGATACGCTCATGTATATGCAGGTGGAAGTTGGAAAATGGGGAGGACGCTTGGCGATGAATCAAGAGGAGATCATGGCTGGATTGGCTCGATTTCCTGTTTTGAAAAGGGTTAAATTGGATACCGGCCATGTTCAAAGGGACTGAACTACCTTTTTTTCCTGCGCATCGTAAGGAGAATTTTGTGAAGGGATGGTCATGGTAACAATGTTACAGAGTAACTACAGTTTGAAGGCTTCGCACTGCATGAGATGGTCAGGATGCAAGCATCTAGGCAACAACCAGGCCTCTTTTTGTCTCATTTCAACCTTACAAGTCAGTTAGTTCGAATTCGGTGTGTGAACTCAGTTAATTCACAACCTTTACCTCGATGGCAGATGGACAAATTAGCAACAGTGCGATAGAGCTTGCTCCGAAACCGTTTTCTGCTTCTTCACTGAACAAAACAAACGCACGACACATGAGTACAAAATGCCAAATGATTTTTTTGACCCATTTTGTAACCAGATATCCGAATACAAAACAAACGCCAGAACCCATACACATCGCCGCCAACCAACACGCCGCCACATCAAGCCGTATCGCTCTCAAGTTTATCCAACGTCTCTATCAGCTCCTTATTCCACTGTTTATATTTTTCTTTTAAGCTCTTTGGGGTTTCCCCCTTGACATTCGGCACATCAATCTTGGCCCCGGACGCCCGCAGCAGCCGTATGATGGCCGAATCATCCTCTGTTCTTATGGCCGCGTGCAATGCCGTTTCTCCCTTGTCGTCTTGCAGATTCGCATCTGCTTTACCATCCAACAGCAGTTTTACAATTGGCTCATGATTGATCAAGGCCGCTTCGATCAGAGGCGTCCGCCCGTGATTGTCCTTTATGTTTGGGTTCGCGCCGCAGTCGAGCAGCGCTTTAACTTCCGTGTCCTTTTTCAGCCGCACAGCGCGGAACAGCGGCGTTGCTCCGGTTTTGCTCTGCACATTCGGGTCAGCGCCGCGGCCGAGGAGCAGCTTTATAATCTCGGGCCAGCCAAACTCGACAGCGTCAAACAGGGGCGTGCGTCCGTTCTTGTCCTGGGTGCTTGGATTGCTGCCGCTGTCCATCAGGGCCTTTACTTCGTGGTAGTTGCCGTATTGCACACCAACGAGCAGCGGGGTTGCGCCCGAGTTGTCAACCACATTCGGGTTAGCCGCTCCCTTGAGCAGTAGCTGCAAAATGCGCAAGTTGCGGCACTTGACCGCTTTGAAAATTGGTGTTTGGCCACTGTCGTCTTCGATGTTCGGATCAGCCTTGCCGTCGATGAGAAGCTGCGCGACGTGCAGGTTGTTGACGCGCACAGCCTCCATTAGAGGCGTCACGCCGTTGCTATCCTTGATATCGGGATCCGCACCGCTCTCAAGCAGTGGCTTAATTCCTCGAGTGCACGTATATTTAGCGGCTAGAAAAAGTGCTGTTTCTCCCGAAGCATTTTGCATATTCATATTGGCTCCCATTTTGAAAAAATGCCTTGCGAGCTCTGGAACATAGTGTAATAGAGTATTGCCGTTTTTGTCACCAATGCTTGGGTCTGCGCCAGCCTTGCTCAAGGCTGCCACACAATACGCAACACGCTGGATGCTTTGTTCTGGTATTTTGACTGCAGCGTATAAATATAGTAATGCGGTTTGATTGTTTCCCGCTCGTGTGTTGGGATCGACCTTATGCTTCAGAAGGAGGCGGATAATCTCATCATAGCCACGGGACGCCGCGAGATGAATTGGCGCGCGACCCTCTACATCTCTTTGTGTCCCCGCCACTTTCGGTAGCAGAAATTCAATCATTTCAAGTTGCGGGCGGCAATCCCCCGCAAAGTGTTTTTGGTATTGTCGGATCGCGGAGTGTAGTGGGAAATCTCCGTACTCGTCGGGAAGGTCAATGTCCACTTCGTGGTCGATAAAAATTCGAAGGGCGTAGAAGTAGCCCTTCACAATTGCGTAATGCACGGATTCATTCCAGTCCCAGCCGAAAAATCGAACAAGCGTCGCCAAGCATTCAAGTTTTCTTTTTTGCATGGCGTGCTTTATCGCATCCCGCAATACTTCTTCTTGGCAAGTCCCAGAAACATCTGTATTGAAGCAGAAGGAAGACAGAAGAACATCCAACGCGCCCAATTGGTTGCCATTGATTGCTACCTCGAGTGCCGTTAAGCCGGGTCCCTTGCCATTTTTCGCCTTCACGCGAAGTGATACATCCGCACCAGCGTGCAGAAGTTCCCGAAGAATGTCAACGTGTCCCGCAAAGGCGCCATTATGCAACGCTGTTCGGCCCGCCACGGAACAAGAATCGACGTCTACATAGGAAGTTCTGAGAATTTGCTGTACAATATTGATATCTCCTTTACCTGCAGCAGCTCGCAAGTTTTTGCCCAGCATGTCCTGGTCACATGACACAAGATATTGCTGCGAAAAGAAATTCGGCACGTCAAAATCCCTCTCCTCCGTTGCCTGCGCAGCATCGCCTTGGCTCTCCAGATCCGAATCAGACTCTGTTCCTTGGAATTCTACCACCTGGCTCGCATGCATCGACATGGGAACCTGAGACATGACGGGATCCAGAAATCTAGGACCAGAATCACTAATCAAGTTCTGCAACGGTTCGAGCCCATAGAGCTGGCTCGCTTCGTTGGAGGAGACAATGAAATGGTTGAGGCTTTCCATGTTGATATTGGCCGCTTGGATAGCAGAAACATTCTCAGGCAACCCATGTGCCGACGATTTATCGACAGGGTCTGGTGGATCCGGCGGCTTTTGGGATATACCCATAGAAGTTTGGGCTGATGAAACCATAAATCCTGACGGTGGTGGCATAAGACACTTGTCCGGTAAATCCGTGTGTTGCGGCCCGTGTTCGGTAAGCCAATGCGGCATGTCGAAGGTAACATCCAAATTACTGCCGAGGCTTGGATTTGATACCATCTTCTGGTCTGCAGCGCTCCTGAATATTGGCGTAGGTATTTCACTGATATCAACTACATTTCTTGGCACCAAGGAATCGTCCGTTGGTTTCGAAGATTGGGGGGTTCTTGCTGTATCCACAATACTGCTGTGCTCCGAAGGCGTCTTGTAGTCGATATCGGGCGGAGTCGCACTCATCAAGGTATTCCTAGAGGTTGTAACGCGATGCTCGAAACCCGTCCTTTGGATCCATCGATTAATCTTCCCGTCGGGAATTCTGCGTTTATTGATTGAGAAACGTGTAGCCTTTTCGTCTTCGTCAAGCCTCCTCTTGCGGATGCGCACAATATGTCTCATGTCCTTGGCCGAGACATGTTTCTGCAGTCCCCAGCGCTTGAAGGCGGTTTTGTATTGTCTAATTCTGCGGTCTCATGAGTGCCCATACCAAGGCTAACGAGCAATCAGCCCTTACGTAGCTTTAAACTGGTATTGGGTTTCCATAATGCCCATGACGTCGGTCAAGTCCCGCCCTTGATCCCAGTACAGCTTGGTGATAAGGTCGCGCCGATGATCGAGGTCCTCGGGGCGAGCAGTTTTGGCGGGCGTTTGGCCCGCCGGCTGGCTCTGGTTGGTGTCCATGTCGAGGATTGGACGCTGATGTCGTTGAGGTGTTACGCAGGTGAAGGAACATGATGGGAGAAGCAAGTTCAGCCTGACGAGGTCGTCGACTCAGCTCAGCTGAAAAGGCCTGGGAGGGAGCCAATCAGACACAAGTACTCTGCATGAGAGACAAGGCAGTGTCCGAGGCGCGACAAGGGATTGGCGGGGACTTTTGTTTCCAGCCAATGGCTGGTGATAAGTTGCCGCCTTGCCGCCCTCAGCAAGGCTGACTTGTCTTTCCCTTGGTGCGCGGCAATTCTGGATAATACGTCTTTATGAATAGACGTTGGTCCACACCGATGAAATAATGCAAACACACATGTGCATAACTTGGATAACTCCATGCTTATTTTTCTGCTCTTGAAGCACACGGTTCGGCTTTTGAATCCATCTAAAACGGCGAGGAGTGGGGCTGCTAAATTCGGCCACCGTCATCATCCTGACGTTCGGAATAATGATTTCCCTTACCCAATCCTCCATTTCAAACTAGGAATTGATGGTGGGTCGTGTCTCCACCTGAAATGGTACGCTTGCCGCCCCTTCCTCACAACAGAGATGACCTTACCCTAAACCTGGTTGCTCTTCACATTTGCTCAGTGGCATTTACTACAAATTGTAATGGTTCAAAGCCGCTCCGCATGGAAAGATGCAGAGATTATACTACATGAATGGTTTATGCTTTACAAAAATTGAAATATAACGCTTGAGTAAAACAAATGATTACATGTACGCAAAGCATCAATGAAGATTTTAGCTGCAATACGGGGAATCATTGTTGTTACGATACGGCGTCTCCAAATCTCATGGATAAAAGATATTGGTTCTTTCTCCTTTCGTGGCTCTTTTTCTACTATAGCCTCATTTTCTCTTGTCCTATCCCTTACTGCTCCCTCTTACTCTTTATTCTCCTTGCCTATATTAAACCAGTTACTAACACTGTTGCTATTCCTTCGCGGCCCAATCCCAAACCCTGTGCTTGCATTCAACCTTCTGATAAGACTATTCAATGTTATTCGCATAATATAGGATGCAAGTGCGATAAGAAAGCTTGCTATAAACCTTCTAAGAGAGTGAATCCAAGCTCTCAGCACGCCTAAATCTTCTCCGAAGCCACGTTGGAGGAGGGGGCTGAAAGGTGGTGGCTGAAGAAGATGGAAGATTGCCTCTATGAGATTTTGACGAGTTTAGTAGCATGTAAGGCGACGAGATGCTCCAGTTGATGACAATGCTGGAGTGCACGTTCAATCGTTCCGCGCCATGAGGGTCTTGGCTGGCGAGAGCGAGGATCCCTTGGCAAGGCAGAGTGGGCAACCGTATTACCAGCCGTTCGACAATTTAAAAAAGAAAAGCGATGACCTGGATCTTTCCCTAAAGCGAATGGGGAAGTGCAGTTTGAGCCATGGTTAACTCGGGCAAACTGAATAGCTCGACATTTTGTCCGGTCGGTATTCTAACATGCCGTGACAGGTGATCGGCATCGCACAATATTGAATATCTGTCGGGATTTCCCAGGCTAAGCATTGGCGTCGGATCATTCATTTAACTACTGGAAGCGACGTGTCCCAACTTGATGATCAAGTTGTCGGCTGCGGACAAAGCACCGGATGCGAGTCAGCGAACCACTGCGATGGAACAGGGGGCTTTGCGCTAGTCAACGGGCCTACCGCTCTCCTCGGTGCCGGAGCCAGGCACAGCAGAGACTAGCAATTCTAGAGCCCGCTAAAGGATCGACTGAAAGACGGATGAACGTCAGCCGCCGGGAACTCTAAATAGGCGAGAGGAGAATTTAAACCGAGGGAGAAACAGCTGTTGGCCTTCATACCCACTCTTAAAACCTCGGACCGCCAGCTTTTTATCGGCAATTGGTTTACTTTCCAGAGCACGGTGGAGCCTTGGAGCCTTGTCATGCATAATGGCTATCGACCCGAGTGTGACAAAGGTGAACCCTACAGGCCTTGCGCTTGTTCTGCTCATTGTAACTCTGTTCTTTGTGCTCCCGTGCGCAACAATCGTTATCCTGCGAATATGGCTCAGGGTGAAGCATCAGGTGTTTGGAACCGATGATGGCCTCATGGTCACAGGCTGGGTCTTGTTCATGTGCGTTGTTGGTGTTGTTTCTCGAGGGACGTACGCTGGCATAGGCATGGAGGATGACAAGCTAAACGATAACCTGCAGCGAACTGGGCACATGGTGAGTGGGGGTCCCATTCTGACTTTACGGAACATGGCTTACGCTGTCGTGTATAGTACATGTGGCTGTTTCAGCTGTTTTACTGTTTCTCGCTGCTGTTTATCAAAGCGTCCATTTGCGTGACCCTTCTTCGAATCGCTGTCGAAAAGCAGCACCGAATCATTGTTTGGGGGACTCTTGTAACCTCATGCATTTCTACCACGATCGTCATCATCGCGCTCTTGACCATGTGCCGCCCAATCTCTGCGGGCTGGAATCCGGACACGGGAGTGTGCTCGCCACCCATTGTCATCACTAGTCTCAGCTATCTGGTATCGGTGGCTACTGTGATCACGGACTGGATTTGCGCAATCTTGCCGGGATTCATGCTGTACAAGGCCCAGATGAAAGTGGCGACCAAGGTCTCCATTACCATCATTCTCGGCCTTGGCGTGCTGTAAGACGGCCTTTATGCACAGTGGAACTTTATAACTGACCGCTAGATAGGGCGTCCATTGCTACTATTGTTAGGCTTCCGTACATTTCGCATTATGGCAAGCCAGAAAATTATCTCTGTAAGCTCAAGTGCGCCTGCTGTCTGGTGCGGACCCTGGACTAACCTTCCGCTTCCAGATCACGTCGCGAACATCGGTCTGTGGTCTGTCTTCGAGTCAGGTACAGGGATCATTGCTGGTTCTCTTCCCTGCTTGAGGCAGCTGCTCAAGAACTGGGTCAACTTTGATTCCTCTGTGGGCCGGTCGCCTGCTAACATTACGCCGTTCACGGGAACGAACAAGGCCACTGTCACTAGCAAGGTCGGGACTGCATCTAACGCTGCACGATCGCGCTTGGGCGGCAATGGGGAATGGGACGAACTCGATGACGCATCTTCCAGCCGCAAGATCTACGTCAAAGTTGATGTGGAGATGCAGTCCCTGGAGCGGCCAGTGACGTCTGCGGGATCTAACGGGTCTATGGATGATATTGGACTGCCAACACACGGGAATGAGTGTGTGCGGGGGTGACAATGGTGTGCATACACGAAATAGGTTGCGTTGGCGCGGAGTGGGCAGCGTACACGATACCCATGTGTTACTTGACGATTTAATTAACTGAAGTTGTACTTGATTGTGCCTCTTCATATGGTAGTTTTGATATAATAGGCAGTTCTGGTTTGGTTTCCATATGCAACATGACGGGTATTCGAATGAAAACTCCCAATATCATCTTATTTCCATGGTATCAGACATCAATCATGCTCGTTTCTAGTCCATAGTAGAGAAAGCCTTGCGACATAGATGGTAGAAATTGACGCAACAGAGATTTCTCCCATGACTTTCTCCATCAGCTAAGAATCAAATTCATGAGGGATCGTAGACGCTTTACAAGTCCGAGCGCTTGCCTAAAAGAAATTGAGCTCTCATCCCCTTCCCAGAAGACATGCCAGCCGCAAAGATCCTTCTGACCGAGAAAGTACTCGATCAGACTCAGTCTATAAACGCCACGTACGTCAATGCGGGAAAGTAGCCGACTTAGCTTCGGGGCAGTTTCTGTGTAGCAGACCCAGCAGGTTTCCGGAGGCTAGTTATCTTAGTGTCAACGCTACCCACACGCCGCTATATGCGTGTCAGAATATTCTGACACGACACGATACCATTACATGAAGGCAATTTGATTTCAGAGGACCAATTTTATAGGGGAGTGTATTTTAGCAAGCGGGGATGTGGCTGAATGTAAAATATGCTATTGTTTTTTTTTTTTGGCACACGGCCGAGCGCAAAGTCCACCAAAGCCCAATATCGCCACATGAAAATACCCCAACGCCAACGCATCAAGATAACATATGTCCATGTCGGCGTCTTCTAATTTTATGGCGCTTTCACATGCAACTTAACATGAAAGTCCATCTCGAAGACCTTGAAATTAGATGGCGCAGTCGATGTATTTGTTTCGGATTTCCAGGCTTTCCCTACTGCTTTTCTTCTCGTCCATAATCAAAATAGTATTTCGTGTATGGCTGGTAGCGAATAAGATGAATTCCGTAGGATATTAAATTAATCATTAGAAATATCTTTGGTTGTAAAATCCCTAGTCACTCTGACACTCCAGAGTCGTTCACGTTGCCCCAACTAAGCCGTCGCAGTAGGCACTCCTTCAGCTAATCTATCACCACCAGGGGATACAAGTGATCTTCCAATAGGGATGTCAGGTTTTTACTTATCCAATTGCCAAACACAGAACCAGCCCATTTGGCAAGCGCATTCAAGACCGCCACGATGCTGTACAGTCCAATAATGCTTTTCGTATCTCCAATGGAAATATCGTCCAGAATTCGGATATGACTGACGTGATCGCATGCGAAGAAAAGTTCCCATTCTTGCTCCACAACATGTATCAGAGGGAGCGTGACCATTACAGGCACTTCGTCGCCCAATCTTGATCCCCGTGGCTTCAACAAGGCTCCCATCCGGCGGTGCCATGCAGCGGTCCACATCCCAAGGCGTGCCCTGCCCTCATCGGGTGCTTCCGCAAACGAAGCTGCAATGTGAACACAGATGGGCTCTACTGGCGACTCCTTGGCCGCATTGATATGCCTTTGATCTTGCGATGCGGTTATTAGACTGCGCGGTATGATGTCCTGGGTTGCGCTTGGTCCAGCATTAGGTGAAATGTTGACAGGCCGATACGCCAAAGCACACTCGATTCTTGTGTCGTTGGGTAGTTTCTTCCTGCCGGTCAAACTTGGGGAAAACGCTGGGGAAATTCTTGCAGTCGCTAGATCCAAGAAGCCGACATACGGATGATTCAAAAAACATTTGGTAAATAGCAGGTACACCGTCTGAACCCATCTTTCTCGGGGATCATCTTCCAAAAGGGCCAAGTGGGCTTTACTTTTGATCTCGTTCAACATTGACATTTTCATCCGAGCCGCCTTGCGGTTTAACGCCAACACCTCCATGTGCATGTTGGGAAAGGAGAGGAGGGGCGATGGCAATGGGGATGGTTGGGCGAACCATTCCTCCTCGAATTCGCGTCCGATCTCATCTACTATATCTTGACGGATCCTGCCGTCAAAGATGCCTTTACGTTCAACGGCAAGCTCGTATACTCTGCAGTACAGAGGACGAACATCTTTGGGCAATTGATCAACAGCATAATCCCTCAGAGGCATAAAATGTACGGGCTTTGATAATCGTTTGAGATCTCTGGACCATCAAATTGGGAGGTCGTGTTGGTGCTGGACCAGCGTGGGGGAAATGCAGTCGTTGTCAGCTACCCTTTTTCTTTTTTTCGATCTGGGTGATTGGAGGTGCGGAGGCGGCGCCCGTGGTGCTGGGTTCTCTTCGGAATTCCCCGGCAACAGTGTTGCTATCCACTTCTGAATCCGCTCGTGCTGACCATACGCGTTCATGTTGGCGGTATCTAATGCTGGGGGTTGCAAGCACGGTCAACACCGCCCAAAGGGATGGAGGCGCCTCGAGGTTGCCATGGGTAACCGGATACCCACATCGCTAATTTTGGTGAAGGTGGGTCAGAGAGACATCTACATAACGCAGTCGCAACAGTCTTGGGTGGTTCAAGATGAACGGCGGCCAGATTCTTCCCTAG
This sequence comes from Calonectria crousiana, assembly GCA_013406985.1. Lineage (NCBI taxonomy): Eukaryota > Fungi > Ascomycota > Sordariomycetes > Hypocreales > Nectriaceae > Calonectria > Calonectria crousiana. The sequence goes on along the minus strand of VTGD01000005.1, from coordinate 198,499 downwards.
CCAAGTAAAAGAATTGAGCAGTAGATCTAGGGGATTCTGGATACAGCTGCAATCCTCAAGTCAATCATTCTACCTGTGGAGGCTAAGGTATGGGGTATGGATACTAAGACGACACGCAATCTAACTACTGAAGACTAAACTGCCTATTTAGTGCCAGCAGCATTTTTGAATGGTACGAGACAATGGTGGGAGGTAAAAACGAAGATTCATTCTATTGATCAAGGTCACGTTTCTAATATCCGTGCGCCTTCGATCGGGCGAGCAGGTTGAATTGCTAAGACGAGAAATCCATCAAGCCGATTCCCAAAAGAGAGCCCCAATCATCTTCATCTCCCCAGAAATGAGAGTTTTCATTTTCAAATGCAAGATCCTCACAATATGAATTAAATAAGAGTTTTGAATCAAGTGGTAGTTCGGTATCAATTGGTCTTTCAGAGGCGTCACTTGATGAACCGGACCAGCCCGGTGCTTCAGGACTGCCGAGGGCGCTGTACCCAACAGCATGGTTAACCCGCTGGGTAGAAGAAGATGGCGGCTCTGCTTGCATATTACAGGCATTAGATAGTTCTGAACCTCCATCGAACAGGCTCATGGGAGGCTTGGGGTTGAAAGTCGGCTGGATGGTGTCTACCGCGGCCTCAGCCATGTGGGTAGATGGTGAGTTGAGAAAACCGGAAATAGGCAACGAGGTGCTCAAAGTGCCGTGGTTTCCGACTTCTGCAGCCGAAGGTTCTTCAGAAGTATCTGCCGTTGTCTTTGGAAGGAGCTGGGTGGCGGTATTGTGTGAGTTCAGGCTGTTGAAAATGTTGAAATTTTGTATCCGATCCGCCTTGTTACTCTCTTGTTCAAATATACCTCGAGCTGTGTTAGTAAAATCGAGTAGTATCGATAGAATGAGGCCGGTCTCACTCTCTGTGACATCATTTTGCCTTGAGACGATAGAAACGCTTTCATACCCCTGCTTCATCCAGAGCTGATTTGCAATATCAAGAATCTCTCCTTCTGGACTGCCAAGGTGAGGCTTTGGTTTGTGGGTTGAGTCTCCAAATAGAATATTCCATATCGTGTACCACTGGTCCTGCGAAGATAGCTTGCGATTTATTCGGTCTTTAAGACGACCCAAAGCATCCTCCGAGACACCACCTGGAGCACACGAAGAACGTAGTGACGCCAGGGATGTTGAATTGTTTGTTGTGTGCCGGCGAGAGAGATGTTGCTTGACGTCACTGATCCGGTTTAATTTGGTGTTGATACATCCTATGTGGCGGATTGGATCTCTCCTGTAGAATGGACACGCAAATGCACTGTTTTCTTGTCGTTTCTTGGCCCGTGATTTAGTGCCTTGGGTACATCGATCGAAATCCGCACAATTCTCAAAACAGGAAGTACGTAGGTGAGTTCGCCTTGGGGACATCTGGCCATCTGAGGTTGGCTCTGTGGCTCGTTCCAACGAGCTGTAGGAACTAGAGGGCTCCAGCCTTGGGCTGAGGGAGCGCCGAGACAAGGCTGCAAAAACCAGTCCGTGATGCTCATAAGGTACATGCTGCCTTTCCTTTCTGGGCATGATTCGATGATGGGCTTAGAAGTTTGCGGGCGGCAGATGGGTAGTTTATGAAAAAGGAGATGTCACTGTGGGTGTTGCCTGCCTTGATTGTTTAGTTGTTAATGGCTAAGTGATGCGGATAAAACAAGGGAGGGCAGATGAAAAACGGCTATATCCTTACGGTGTTTGGTGCAGGGACGAGATTATCGAAAATGATGTGATGGCACGAACGAAGAACTGTTGAAAAGCCTAAACAATGGCAACTTGATATCAACACAATCTGCGTTGGGGGTGTTTGGGAAGGGAGAATCGGTAGCAAACTTAGCAGCAACACTTAAGTGTAGGTCTCTGAAGTCCGCTACGGTCAGGGTAGCCGATGCCAGAGAAGATGACTTCACTAGTCCAGAGGCGCAGGAGCGGCAGATATCCTGATAGGCTGGTCTCTTGGGGGCAGGCTCGTGATTATTTGGTTGGGCACCAAGATCGAGTCTGCAACCAAGGCAAACACACCCCCTACCCGATTGACCTGGCCAATGATGGGGCTTGAGAGGACAATAACGGCGTTTGTGGGCGTGAGGTGCTGCCAATCACCGGTCATCTTTTCCCACTGAGTATCCGCACGGCATGGTGTTGGCGCATCGGTGGAGGTGCCCTGGGCCAATTGTGCCGGCTGAAGGCACTTCGGTGGCTTCCCCCGATGGGGTGGACGTATGAGAGATGAGATCTCGGCAGCGCTAATTGGGGGCTTGTTTCTTTGGCCAATGTGAAGGCATCGCAACTGTGCTGGACGGATGGTTGGGCTGTTTTGAACGGCATTTGAGGGACTGAATACCAAAATGCAGACCATCTCGCCCTCTGTCGGCGCTGACCCTCTTCAATTCTTCTCGTCTGCTCAACAGCCTACATACTGAGCGCGTTGCCTTTGAGCCCATTCAATCGGTATAATTCGCCATTTGGGTCTACTCAGCCTTTGTCGCTTCATAAACAAGATGCTCGTCTCAGAATTTGCGCGCGTGGTTGGCCGCGGCGGCGGCGCGAAGCATTCCCTCAGCGCTACTCAGCAGCAGCCATGGTTAGCCACAGCCTCGGTGGGTGCGAAAGAAGCTCGGTTCGAAAACAATGGCAACGCGGATAATAGTATTAGTCTTCGGCGCAAACACGCAGGTGATTTACACAATGGGACCCTTTTGCGCATCCATCAATATCCTAAAGGATTGGTTGTACTGACACTGTTTGGGTCAAGTAGCATCGTCATCGGCGGATTCCGGGGAGCCCGGCCCTAGCTCCAGGCCATTACCGTTACGTACCCCCACGAACACCTTGAAGCACCAACTTCTGCGTAACGGTGGAGGCTCTCGCAAGAAGCGATCCCAAAACACTGGCAACGACGAGGATGACGAGAGCGACCAAGACGAGGCGAATAAACAAGAACTTGCCCCGGAAAAGGTACAATTCGGAATTAGGCTGTCTTGTCCCATCTACCTGCAAAACCCTCTTGACAACGGGGGTTGCGCACGTCACAATCTCACCAACACCAACTACGTCAAGCAGCATGTGAAGAGGTGTCACGTGCTCGGAGAGGGCATCCTTTTGGGCCTTACTGTTCCAGGTGTCGCCGGATTTGGCCAAACGATAAAAACGGGGAGAAGAGCTGTGATGAGCACTGTCGGTCTCGGATCCCGTGCAGGAAGACCACGATCGAAGAAACCGGGCGGCTACTCTTGGAAGAATTCAACCAGATCAGACTGCCCAAAGGAGACGAGATCCAACGATGGGAGTATCTTTTTAGGTGCCTGTGCAAGAATGCCCCGCTGCCGGCGTCTCCCTACCACCAGGATCCCGTTGCGCGGATGGCGGAGCTGATGGTTGCCAAGGTTCCCCACCTCATGGCGGCGTGGGGTCGCGCCCCTCTCAGCGCCGAGGAGAGGGCATCCCTAGGAGCCGCCGTTGGAAAAATGGCAGCCTCTTGCGGCTCGGCGACGACGGTTGGCCAAACGCCCGCCGCCCAAGGTGGTGACCCTGCCCCTGCCATTGCAGCCGGGCCCTTCCACAACAACCCAGAAGCGCCCGCCACGGCTGCTCCGACCACGAGTGTCCCACTCAGCCCTCTGAGCCAGTGCTTGCACGACGCCAATGACCTGCCAGATGACCGCCTGCAGGGTGCAGATGACCCTACCCCGACCGCCACAGTGGCCGAAGCACAGCAAAACCTGAGCGACCCGGATCAGTGGGCCGGGGGCGGCAGTTGGCTGCTGACTCCTCCCTCCATCTTCCTACCAAACTTTGACCAGTTTGTCAATTTGAGCCCGGAGGAATGGGATTTCATTGGGCCTTGGCTCGCCAAAGCGAGGTCGGCTTGATAATATTTTTTTCAGCAATCATTTTCCTTGGAATGGCGGCGCTTTTTTTTTTTCTTTGTTTTTTTTTGTCTTTTTACTTTCTTTGATTTTCTTGTTTAATTTCTTGGAAATGTTTTGTTCATATTAGCCAGCTAGCCACGGCCAATTCGGCAATTCATGAGTACGGGTTTGGACATGCACAGTTTCCAAGCCCTCTCATGCATTTCTTTTACAAATCTACAGCTAGACCATTGAATAATAAAAAGAACACTTGCACTCCTATGCAGTATCAAATTCATTCTCACCATTCCATCAGGCCAGGTACATGTAAACCAACCCCCCTCTCCCTCTTTCTTGTCCTTTACCCAAGGCTACAAGCGCCCGCACTCCAGCATCGCCTTGTTCACCAGATCTTGCAGAGTCAGCTGGAACAGCGCCTCTTGAGCCGCAACATCATGGCTTGCACCAATTTCTCCCAGCAGCCCTCGGTTTTGCAGGACCAGCGAAATGCACTGATGCCCATACCCCTCCCAAAAGTCCCAGGCCACTGCAGCCGCATAGCCGCCACCGGTATCCAAGTAAGGGGAATCTGGGAGGTGTTTACCAGGGAAGATATATGCATAGATCTGCTGCCAACGCATCGTCTCGCTCACGCACTGCTTGTCGCTCCTGATTATCGCAGCCATCTGATATTCGTTGATGCCGTCTCTGTGCTTGAGATCCCTCAACTCACATGTTCGTTGCGAGATGTGCCTGTCTCGATCCACAACCCTAGTAAAGGTTTCATTGCATCTCGGACAATAGCGAGGTTTTGTGTGATGACGTTGCAGGTGCCGGACCATATCCCCCATCGACTGCAGCTTATATTTGGACACACACGACCTGTATTCTTCCGGATCGGACACATAGAACGGGCAAGCAAAGCGGGAGCGCCTGTTCTGGCGGGAGACGACGACGAGTTCGTCGTCGTCGCCATCAACCTCGTCCTTGAGCAACACTGGACGCAGGGCGACTTGAGCCCGGTTGCAAGGCGAAAGCTGACTGTTGAGCCCCACCCCGTACCGGGCTGAGCCCATCCATTCAAGCATACGGGAGTATGCGAATGAGAGAAGCTCTGGCCTGATGGCTTGAAATGTGTGGTTGTCAGGCAGAATGGACCCTAGCCCAGCAACCTCCCCACCATCCTCTGTGCTGGCAGGGGAGTTGCTGTCAGCGTCTGATGGTGTGGGGGAGTGGGGCGTAGGGGAGAAGCATGCACTAGAGTTGTCGCCACCGTCGACGGGCGTTCTGAACTTTTCAAAGTCGGGCAGGTGATTATTTGCGGCGCCATGAACAAATGGGTTGTCCTCAATGCCATCCTGAGATTGACATTGGGGAAGTGATGGCCGACACTCGGGAGACAGCACCCGAGTCCGCCAGGGTAGTATCGTGTTCAGCATGTTTGCGCCCAAAGAAATAAGTCGTTTTTAGGAATTAAATGGAATAAGAAGAGATGTCCTGAAGATGTCTTAGGCTGTTGAACTTCGTATATGAAAATTTATAGGGAAAACTTTACGTTCATGACAGCAAGAATGTACACATCTGCGTGCAATCTGTGTGATTTCAATGGATACCAGTCTTTCGCTTTCTTGGACAAGAACCAATCAATTGCCCAACCACTACTACACATCTGTGGAGGTGATTTGATTGGTGGACCAGTGGCCAATTTCTGCTACGTGGGGTAAATTCAACCACCCCATCCGCCTTGCTGACCCACCCCGAAATCAATCCCGTAGCTCGCTCGCATAGCGAAGTACCGTATAATCTCGCAAAATCCGGCCATGGAGTGGAGATGAAAATATCCCCATAAATATGCATAGAACCAATAAAAGCCGTTACTAGAAGCCAAAACGCGGAGAAAAAAGCAAAAATCAGCTCCACTCCATGGTCGGATTTTGCGAGATTATACGGTAGATTCAGTGCAAGTGTGGCGGCTCTGGTTTACTTGCAAGAAAGAATTGCAAGCAAGAATTGCAAGCAAGAATTTCAAGCAAACATCAGCGACAAAGCTTCATCTTAGTGACAAGATTTTCATGCCTGTAGTCCCCAAATCCATTCAAGAAGTTCGATATCGGCTCGCTGCTTTGACGCCTGCCACCAAGATTACACAGCAGCTCGACAACAATCGCGCGAATCGCCTCCGAATTCGACCGTCGATGACCAACCAGGTCCGCGCCCAATCGAACCGTTTAGTTTGATACTTAAAGAGGCATTGAGCTCAATATTGCGCCGATAGCTCATCCACGCTGTGTCGACCTCGGACAATCCACCCTTCCAGCGGTCGACTGAGCGATGGAGTATAGCTGACCCGAAAGTACCAAGCGCCTTCCTGCACAAGTCGAAAAAATGGTCACCAGATTTCCTACGAGAAGGTGGTCGGCTGAAAAGTTGTCACGACAACTTGTTTTACGCGGGAAAGCCTTCATGGGGATGAGTTGTTTAGCATTGGGCGAGTGCTACATTGGGTTGAAGATTGATTGCATATCGGAGAATCGTCCAGCTTCATGGTATTTTCTGCTAAATATCGATAAGGAACGAAGATGTTCTGTCTGGACTGACTTGATGGCGAATTTTGGGATAGTTGTGTTCCCTCTGGACGCCAGGTTCATCATTACATTGCTTTTACACATATCTTTCAGGTTTCTGTTCGATAGCTACGAGCTTCTGGCTTATTCATGAAATTAATGGGCATCCAGAGTAAATTTAGTTAAAATTTTATCCTTTTTATTTCCCTTCGTGATGATGATAGAGCGGATTCATGGCTTCTCAAAATGCAGGCTAATATTGAGTGGATACATTTTGAACGAGGCCCCAGATTCTCTGGTGGGTATGGTCGGGTGCTACGCACCAGCAAGCAATGCCAATCGCCCTCGAACTGGAGCCTGATTGTAGTACGTACTCGGTGTGACCAAAACTCAACTAAATACATTCATGATCTGGCTGTTCGCTCGGGGTACTGAAACGTCCACAACCTGTGATCCTTGCGCGACCAGCCGTCGTGTTCCATTATCTTGGCATCCGGCACCAGGCAGGGCCATGGTTCTTCCTCCATATCGCCGTGACTGTTGGTTGGTCGGTACGTTGCATCCTGCCGCAGCCGCCAAAACACCGACTCGTGCAGAACTGCCTTCCAGGGGATATCGCGTGTGCGATACCAGTGGGGACACCACCGGTGAAAGTGCCATGTGTTGTCATTCAACTCCCACCTGGGCATGAATGGCAGGTTTTCTGGGCGAATTAGCAGAGAACCGCGAGGAATAGTTCCAAAAATGACTAACCGAGAAGCTTCCATAGCAAGACTTGGAGGAATCCTGTGCCGCGATAGAAATGCAGCGGGCTATGAAGAGTCCCCAGATCCTCACCATCGTCATCGTACGAGGGCGTTTGGACCGTGTTCTTCCACTCGTTGAAATCTGTTGTGAACTTCCTCACGCGAATCTTTTGCCAGCTCAGCCCCGGAGCTTTACTATTCTCCCGCTCCTTTCTGTCAATCTCCATGACCTCGTCCATCATCCACGCGAGTGCAATATCGCTCGGCTGGATGCGGTCGCTGAGCTCTGTGAAGGTGCTGCCTCGGAAGAAGTAGTTGAAGTTTTGCTTCAGCTTTTGCCACATGGTAGTCTTCTCCCTTTTCCCCAGAGGAAGCTCACAGGGATTTACAGCAGGGTATCCGCCGCCGACGTCGGAGTGGGAGCCCGGAAACCACACCTCCCTGATGTCCTGGTAATCGAGGACACGGTCTTTGCTGTTTGGGTTACTCTGCAGGTCATCTCCCACTTCCAGCTGATTCATCCTTTCAGCCTCCCGCTTCCGTTCCATGTCGCGAATGTTCTGTGCCAGAAGCCAAGGTCTGAACTTGACGCGCTGCTCATCAATTGCGACGGCGTGTCGGACGTATTGAGCAGTTCCAAAGACGGACAGAGGCGCTTCCACCTCGGCTTCTATAAGGGCGATGGAAGAGACACATTCCCATAGACCCAGGAAATGAACCCTAATGTTGTTGTTCTTGAACCCCTGCCTTTTGGCATTGGCATCCTTGCGGCAAAATGTTTTGCGAAAGGCCTTTACTTCCTCTTCAGTTGTGAATTTCTTCTTTTGCTTGGCATCTCGAGCTTTGGCCTCTCCATCATGCTGCGGACTGGTATGGTTGGCCAAGAGTGGTGCGTGCTCGTCATCATCTAATTCCTTGCCGCTGTCATTGCCCGCGTCATCATCGGCTCCGCCATAGCCACGAATGTGGGTGTCATCATCTTCTGGGTGCTCCACTTTTGTGATCTTATCCCTATCAATGATTCCGTGGGTTGCCTCCAAATTCAACTTGCTTATCTTCGCTACACCTTGATAATAGCTCTGGAAGAGACGGAAAGCAAATGGAACCATTTCCTCGTTACCCTTGCACAGCAGACCCACTTTGTGTATCATTTGTGAAAGAAACTTGGCCGTGTAGGCACCGCGGCTGAATCCAAACATGTAAATCTTGGCGCCCTATGAATTTTGCTTGTCAGTGATAGGTTTACCAGGGCGTCCAACGGAAGGGTCCTGACATCTTCATAGTGTTGCATCAGAAATTTGTAACCGCCAACAACATGCTCATAAAAGGTCGTAGCAAATCCTTGGTCCACTGCTTTTGAAACAGAACTACGGATCTTCTTCCAGGTTGGTTGATTTTTAACTGATTCATTGACTTCGTATGTGCCGATGCCGGCTAGTATAAAAGGTCAGTACGAGGCTTCCGGTCTTTGAATGTGATACTTGCGTTGGTAGTAGTGGTACTGATTAGGAGCACCACGGTTTAAATGGCGCAGTAGCTTCACGACATTGGTATCAGCGTCGGATCCACTGAAGCTATTCCCGGTACCATCGAAGCAGAGGACAAGGTTGATGGTGGGTTTTTTGGTCGGCGGGTCGACAATAACTTCTGGTCCAGGCATTTCTATGGTTGGATTAATGTATCACGTCTTCGCATTCAGAGCACATCAACTTAAGAGCCTGGACACAAATCGTGATTGGGGCACTGGCATCTTCCTATCCTTTTTAAATAGCAAAGCATTCGGCGAGGAAAATCGCTCATTAAAGTGCCCATTCCATTGCTCCTCAGGCACTCTAGGCTACAAAACTCTACTTAAATCACCTGTGCATAACAATTGCATGTGCAACCATAATGTGAGCGTCCAGAGCAGCAACTAGTCATGAAGGGTATTGAGGAATTTATGTGCTCAAAGGGTTATGCGCATGCAATCACATGATTTTGACGAATGTAGTTTGGCCTAAGCAGCTATGGAATGCAGGGTGCTCCCAGCCGGCGAATGAACAGAAGCTTGGCGTGGACTATTGTGAACAACAAGGAACATGCCGTAATCTAATTTATCAGGGTGCACACAATCCAAGGCAGTCCCAGAAAACACATACAACGCATTCCATTGTTAGGAGCAGCCCCCCACACTCGTCAAACTATGTTCAAACTAGCCGATATTCTCATATCCACCACTTCCATTGACTTTCAGGATATGACTCGCATTTCAGGTAATCAGTGCAGCTCCCTCGCCCCTGCCCAATTTCTTGCTAACGAAAAGATTCACTCCGTAGTGAGAGATATCAATAATTAGCGTTTTGAGAATTAGGACATCCTGTCGCTCCCTGTAGAACTAAGTAATTTTCAGGATTTTCTAGCATATCGCAGGAGTGACCGAAAAATGACATGTGATTGTCTCTGTATCCGGGGTAGCCAAGGTTTAACTGAGTGGTCCATACAGTCAAGAATCCCCCAGGTTTTGGATATAATGGCATCAGAGTGTTGAAAAAGCTGCCACGAGCTCATGGTAGATCCTCGTGACGATGTGAAAGTTCAGCCATCAGCCAAGTGGCGTTGGCGTTGATGGTTCGTTTCTCTTGCTTCGAACCCCGCAACCTTAACACGAATCGTGCTCGATGGCCCATTAGTATGGCACACACAAGGTTTATACAGTGCTGGAGACAGACCCCGGATCCCGCCAGCCATTCTTTGTGCTGAAACTAAAGGGCGGGTAGCCAAGGTCTAGGTGAGATCCTTTGAACGGAAAACTGCCTCGGAAATTTTAGAAAGATTGTTTGAGCAGCCCGAACACTCAGGTTCAAAGCACAGCCGATGGATGAGAGGCTATCACGTGCTTAACAATCCACAATCTTGAGGGCGGCAGATACATTCAGTCTTTATCCCCTGATTTCAACAGAACGACGAGATTTGATAATTCTTTTGCGTGTTCTTTTCCACATACTGAGCAAAAGTACTCTACTAAAGCCCAGTATAATTGGTGTGTTGGAACAAATAGTGGTATCACCACTGGCCTGAACACTGTTTTCTTTCTTCCAAGTCTGGCGATCAGATTACGGTAAAAATGGGAGGCAGTGGAGCATGTTAAAAGAGAGCTTTACTATCATTTATGCCCTCTAAAATAATCCCTAGGGATCCCTATATAGCCGTGAGCAATTGAATGCCATTATTATCTCATAAGGAGAAGTGATCAGACCATGCATCCCACTTTACTCAGGCACACATTCCAAAAGGCGAGCCTTGTCCCTCTGCATAGACTCCTCAAACGAAGTAAACGGTATGCCAAACTTTTTCTGCATCTCTTGGGCCTCGCCCTTATAGGGTGTCCAGTCCATCGAGTTTGCCCACAGATGAAATCGCACGCCAAAGACCGAGACCATGGCCTCGTCCACCTCAGCAGGTGTCCGCTGCCTGGTAGTAATTTTCCTGCCGCTGACCTTGGCAAGAATATCGCGAACCTCTTCTACTGTGAGGAGCTGGTTGGCCATGTTGATCTCCTCGCCGCCAAACTTTGATGGATCTTCAAAGGCCGCTGCTGCATACTTTCCAATGTCGTGCGCGTCCGTGTACGGCATCCGAACACCTTGGTTGCATCCGTGATCAATCTCACCGCGCGCAGGAAGCCCAGGAAAATTGAACTGGACACCAGGCAACAGGTAGTCGGAATTTAAAACGGCCGTTCGCAGGATGGTGTAGGAATTGGGGCCGAACCCGGCACGGACTGCCTCTTCAACCTCAAGCTTGGACAAGAAGTACTCAAGCAATCCAGGAACCTTTCCAATCGCAGGAACATCCCACGTGTGCCTATCGCCCACTGTAAAAGTGGTTGCGGCAACGATGCTCTCCACACCCGCCTTTTTGCACGCCTCGACAATTGTCTTGGCTTGCTGGGCCTCCAGGCCTGGGATGGGGAATGTGTTTAGGAAAGCTCCCTTGCAGCCTTGTGCTGCCTCAAGTATTTCTTCAAAGTTGGTGCTTTCACCCTTGAACAGAGTGATGCCCTCCTTTTTCAAGGCCGTTGGGGCCTTCTGAAGGTCGCGCACCACTGCGTGGACTTTGGCTCCAGCTGCAAGGAGGTGGTGGATAACCCATTGGCTTTGCTGGCCGGTGGCTTGGGTGACGAGATAGGTGGACATTTTAAAATGGATGATTGTTGGAAGAATTTTTGATAAGTAGTTGTGTTGGTTAGTTGTGTGCGAGAAGTCTGGGAGATGTTGAGATGGAAACTGGATTGAGCTTGTGTGCCGGCTGTCTTATATAATTCCGGTCCCCAACATACGCAATCAAGGTATCCATTCAGGCAACAACTTACATGTTCATTCTTCCCATTTCCAATGCATTACAAATTCACCATCCCACGTTGCCGAACAGGATCATGTTGTCCCGACTCCTGCATCATCTAGTGTCTGACACGGATCGTTAGCCTCGATGATACTTGCAACCAGTGGGTCCAAGACCACATTTGAACACAAGGCCTTTCCTATTACGGCCTAATCAATCGCCTTCCATCAACGAATTGGAGCCTCCCACAGCCACACCCTTGCGAGCTATCTTGGGCGGGAAGACTGGTGTCCGTGCCTGACCATCTCGCCGGCTTAATTACGGAACCGACCTCGTCATCACTGTCCACCGGCCCAAAAGCCGAGTATCTCTGTTCTTTTATCCTGGGCCTTGAGCTTTTGAGACACAGCTGACCATTAGCTTTCAAATCATCTCAGACAGTGCCTATCTTCACATTTGATCCATCTTGTTTGCAATAGCATTCCATTTCTGTCTACTATCAATACAGATCCCAGCATGATTCAGGAATCTTGGTCCTTTTCTCCTCTTGTTCTCTTAAAAGCTGAGCCACAGCAGAACAGTAAGCATAGCCACAGAAAAAACTCCTGTTGGCACACCAATGCTTGCAGCAGCATCATCCTTATCCTCGCTGGAACTATCCTGACTATCCGAGTCTGAATCAGAGTCCGACCCTGAACTCGACTCTGACAATTTTGTGCACACCAACGCCAGCGTTGTGTCATCGGCCGTCGTGTTTCGGACCTTCCTGTTCGTCACACTGGCGTGCGGAGGGTAGCGCAGCAGCATTGCGACGGCGGCCTTGCGCTCCTGGAACTCGATTGGCCTCTGCATGTACAGAGTCCGCGAGTATGTAAACGAGCTGTTGCCGGGTGGCATAACATCGTCCTGTCCGTGCCCCTCATCAATCGTGACGTTGATCGGAGCTTCCGCGGCGAGCACTATTTTCCACCTTGTTAGAATATGGTCGCGTGGGGAGGGGAGCGGGCTTGATTAGTGATGCAAGGGGGGAAACTATGCAACGTACAGAATGAAACAAACTCTCCCACTCTGTTTATGGTGTCGATGCGCTTCTCGAAAGATTGGAAGCTGAGAAACAAGTCGGACGGGCACGATGTGTCTGACGCGGACTCGGTAATGTTCTGCAAGAGGTATTGCAAAGGCATGTTCTGATCAGCCCACATCGCCCGAAGTGTGGAGTTGATGCTATCAATACACTCTTTTCCCAGAAGACCCTCGCATCCATTGTGATTACCCTCAATCTCGTTGGTTGTGTTGGTGTAGGCGACAATCATGTCCGTGACCATGTACAGGTCCGTGTTGTTGAGCGAAACCTCATCGTATTCGAGCCACCACCCCGTCATTGTTGATTCGTAATCCTTCACCTTATCTTCGTCGAGAAGCGGCTCCATGGCAGCCAGGTCCTCGCCGGTGACGTCGTCGGCGGCGTAGACAAACTTGGCGCCTTTGGGGAACAGCGGAGGGAAGTCGAACTCTGCCGAGGCCGTCTCCTTGGGCGCGATGCAGTAGGTCTCGCCATTGTATCCGTTGGTTTTGCTGTAGTCGCATGTTCCGGTCTGGAGCGCAGCGATGGCGCCAAGCGGGAAAGCCAACACTATGTGCCACATTGGCATAGGCTAAGGGAGCTATGTATGTAGTTGGGGAAATGCGGATGTTTACAGGACGTCGAGACTCCATCTATTATAGAGTGGCTACGGCCGTTAAAACAAAGAACTCAAGCCTAAAATTAACCATATGCAACTCCAATGCAGGGGACCTCCAGGAGGATGCTAGCGTCCATTTCAGCAACCAGATCTCAAACGTCAGACGGACCTTCATTTGCCCGGGCGCATTTATCCACGGCAAAGTTGGTGTTGCACAGCTTACTTCACTTCCTCAACTCAGTTCATCGCTTTTCACACTGGCAAGGCGCAAACTTGTACGATAAAAAGTCATGCCGCCGTGTGGTCTCTGAAATAGTCATGCCGCATAGGTGCATTTAGAAAACAATGATGGAATTCCCGTTGGTTTGATCTATTGAAAAACGTGAGGGTATCCACAACGGCTTGTTTGACCAAGAACCGGACACAGTATCCGACATGGGCTGCACTTCAGCTCTGGCCTAATCAAGACTAGAAGAGTAACAAAAAGCAAGCTTATCGGCCGAAACCCCAGCGACATCCATCACCAGATTCATGGACAGGGGTGGTTGGGGTTGTATTACCCTCCCATGTTAGGGCTGACAATTAGCTGAACACCCACCAGCTCAGATGAAAGTTAATGCCGCAATCTGCTTCGCCGAGTCAAGGGTTCGACCCGGAGCTATACCGCAATATTTCTCTAGCCTAGCTGCTCGTGCACGGATATGATGACCTCAAAAAGTAACGTACCCTGTAGGAGCTAAATCTGGCACTTCTGAACTTCACATTTGGTGTTAACAATGCGAAGGGTCATTAAAAAGAGAGGGCGGTAAATTTTATACAAACCCAATATTTTCTGAACCAAGAATGAATGCGTGGTCTCCTTAGCTACGTCGTTTACGCAGCATTTCCATCTTTAAGCTTTTTGGGTAACGTTGGCTTTTGCCGTTCTCGTGTTAAACATGATACAACATAAATCGTGATGTTTTTAATTCCAGGTTTTATCACACGATCATCAAGTCAATTTTACCACAAAAACTCCAGTACGGTTTATGGACAAGTGTGTGCTTTCCGCTGTCCTACAAATCACAAATCAAAACAGACCATGGTGCCTTTGGGACAGAGTTATATGCAAGACTCCCAAGTGAATACGGCATGTACTATTTTACCTACGCGCCTGCACCTACAAACCAAGCCGTTGTTGCTGGTTCTCATCTGGCTCCAGTACCAGTATTGGAGGTGCAGAACTATCAGAAGATGTATCGGCGTCTTGAGTTGACGGCAAACTCGTGCTCGTAGGGACGCTCGCGCGTGAGGGGAAAGGCGTGGGCAGCAGTGTATTAGAGCATGCCTTTCGGTTTTCGGGACAGTGGAAAACCTCATCTGTCCAGGCCATGGCGACCTCTGCGGCAACAAGCTCCGAAATGCGAACGCCAGGATGGAAGATGTTCCACCACAGCTGCGGGACATCAGCTCAAGAATACCAAAATTTGGGGCAGGGTTTTTCTCACGCAAGAGACGCCATCGCCGTTGCAGCATGTGGGGTTTGGTGCACCAAATTCAGTGGGGTTCTGATATGCCTTGGCGAAAGGAACCCACGTATCAACGACTTTGTAGTTGATGCCTCGCATCTTGGCAGCGTAGATTGGGATTTGCTCCTGAAGGATTTGATTGAACAGATCAGCGGCCCAAACAAGCCGGTCGTATCTTGACGGGCTTAACCTCCGCTGCTCGGGAGTCAGGTAGATTGCTGAAGCGCTTTAGCACAAGTATATGCAACGAGTGCACGCATACTTACGAGCTACTGTGAGGAAGATGAAATTTCTGATGCCATATGCATGCAAGAGCTGGGCTTGAGTCATGTAATCCTTGATGATTTTTGAGTACAGATCAGGCACGTCTGAATTCGACCAGGTCTGTCGGATGTCGTTGAAGCCCATCCAGATGGATGCCACAGAGTTGTCGGCAGTCCATGGGATCCAGGCTGGGCGGTGGCGGATCCTGGCGTTGAACAGCTGGACCTGCTCAACCAGATCCAGGGTTTCCGGGATGGATTGGAAGTGGTCAATCAAGCGGCGATTGACGACGGCCCCGCCGCGGGCCAGGTTGTACAGCCAGACGGACGAGGCGTTGAAATGGGTGACCATGAAGCCGGGCCAGCTCATGCCGCCGGTAGATGTGCGGCCGGGCAGGGCAGGGTTCCCGATTGGGTTGTCATCGCGGGGATGGGCACCGTCTGGGTTCCACAGAGTCTTGGAGTAGGAATCGCCGCTGTTCCGGATTAGCACACACGCACACACAGGCCGTGGTCAGGCGGCAGCGGGTGACTGCCTACAAGGAAAAGAAATAGGTCCTCTCCGCCACTGAAGAGGCTACTAAAGAAAAGCCGGTCAGCGCAGCGGTGATGGCGCGGATCTTCATGGTTGGTTTTGTGGTATTGTTTTATTTGATTGCGGGCTGACGACGCGGCCGGACATGGGGGCTTCCAGGTCAAAGTTAAGGGGCGTCAGTGCACTTCACGTGTACCGGGTTTATTGCGGGGCAGCCAAAGCATTAGCGGGCCAGGGTCCAGAACTCGGCATCTTGGGAGACCACCCGTAAGTTGGCTTGTCCATCTCGGCGGGAACAGAAACGGTCCCGAACTTTGGAAGCCACCAGCCAGGGAAATGGCGCAAATGGCTGGTCACGAGTGTGGCCTGGACCTGGAATCACGTTGGTGGCTAGGCTGGATCGAAGTTTGACCCCGCAAACTGGTCGCTAATAATAGAACCGGAGTGCACTGGACAACTGCCATGCCGACAGCGGGGAGGCTGGGAAGACATTTTCATTTTCAAAAAGCTGGGCAGTGCATAGGGCAAGACATTTTACGCCTGCGAGCAAGGACACGATGCCGTCAGGGTATTCATCCTACAAAACCACCAGGCTACTTATTCTCAGGTTTCTTTGCCGTAACTACAATCATGGGCCAATAGGCGTGTACACTCCTATCACGCATATCCGCTTTCGCCTGTTCAACAAGAAGATTAACCTCTTCGGGTTTCCAGCCCAGCGCTCTTGTCAATGCCGCCATAAGGAAGCCTTGTAGGCCTGTGGTGATGTTTTGGTGATTCCAAATACCCAGTTCCTTGTGCTTGACATCGCGGGGCCATGCGTTTGAGGGCCACTTGTATCGATATTCCCGGACGTCTTCAAATCCAGCTTCATCAAGCATTGGCTTGATGATGTTAAGATCAATAAACGCGTGCTGGCTCTTGGCTGCTGCCTCGCCAAGATGGTGCATGGCCTTGTACAGAGCGTGATCCTTTGTCAGGGTGCCATCGTCGGACAAGGGTAGAGCAAACTCTTGGAATTCGACGTAACCACCAGGAGCTAGGTTCCTATGACGAATCTGAGAAAAGTGCCCTTGGGATCATCAAATAAATCTTGCGAGGCTTACTGGAATGATTGCCTGATATACTTCTTCCAATCGGATATGCTCGAGTTATTCATCCTGCTATGGATGTAGTCGAATGGTTGCGAAAAAGTCCAAGTGAATTCAAAATCGTCAATTTCAAACTTGACATTGGGAGGAACACTGCAGCAAGAGTGAGTCATGTTTTCAAGCAGGTCGCAGGCGAGAGGCTGCATACAATTGAGGTTGGCTCGGTGACAAATCAATACCAATCACCTAACGTGATCATGTCAGATTATCCCATAGATTCTATGGGAAAAAGAACGCTTACTTCAGCTTCTGGGTGCTCCTCTCCGAAATCCATGGCCCAGATACCCGTGCCGGTGCCAAGATCAAGAACTCGGCTGACTTTGGAGCCAGGCTCATTTGGTGGAGCAAAACCCAGCTTCCCATTAAGGGTGAGGTAGAATATGTGATGCTGCAGATCTGGGCAGCACATATCAGTCGTGGTTTGGCCATCAAAAGACAGATCAAAAATCACCTAGCCGTTCATTCTCAGCCTCATCATTGGGAAAATGGTACTCTAAATGTCTATAATTAGCTCATCGTTCGCCGGTTGCGTAGGCGCGGGTCGTGTGGGGGAGCGACCGACTTCCATCGTGAAATTTATGATAGGTCCTCCCGTTTTCCCTCCGATAGTCGAGAATAGAGCTATTCAAGCTCGCTGTCGAGGACCCCGTGTCCTGGCGCGGGGTCAGTCAGCCACATCAGTAGAGAGGCCGCAGTGATTCATACGCTGAGATCGTCAATGGCGGAGTCGACATTGTTGTTGTCGTCCGGCTCGATAATCATGTTTCGCTGGTCTTCGGCCATGTTGGTCGGTCTCTCCTGTGTTCGGTGCAATCGTTGTTGCGAATCTGCCTGGCAATTAGCTCAGTATGATGGGTGCGAGGGGTCCCCAACCGTGGCGTTTTTGAAAACGAGGCTCGCTTAACACTACCCCACCTCGTGATATTTGGGCCCAATGGCAACTTGTAGCTTAAGCGAAATTGTTGTGATATCGTGGACGAATCAGCTCGCGCAATGTCAATACATTCTATTGATAGAACTCTTCGCTTGAAACTTGATATAAAGGGCAAACAGAACTTTATTGAGTTCTCAGCATGGAGCGGCTTACCTCTTTCTGGGCTGCCCGGCCTTAATGATGAGATATTTTATGGTGTTTCCCCATTCGGTTCATTTTCGTTTGCAATCTGATCCAAGAGCGAAGCGAGTTATACACCTGTATATTCCAAGAGTACTCTATCGATCTACGATCTCCACTTTTATCCTCGCGTAGGACAAAGGTAAAGCCTTGCAAGGATACCACCATGGCGGTTTTTTGTTGCAGACCCACCTTGGAAGGAAGACTAAATTTTACCTTCGGCTTTTGAGATCTACTATCATTTTATACTTTCGAGGAGCTCTCGCTTAAAAATAACGACAATTTCTCTGTATATTATAGTATCCAATATTTATTCGCCACGTGCCGCACCAGGCCGCACAGTTTTGTTGTACAAAGCAAGCATGGCGATCATGGTCCCTTCTACCAAATTCTGAGAGGGGCAGTATCGACTAGGTAGAAAGAGGGTTTTGCCCTCAGAAACACTATCCTGTCAAGTTTGACCAAAACCGAGGAGAGTCCAAGAGTTCACCCGAAGCGCGGGATTGTTGCCACACTTCACTCCTCAATTCGGAACCTGTGCCAACTCGAAAATTGCCTGCCACAGCTCGGGCAGTAGTAGTACCCCCCTTCCACTTCACCAGGAAATTTGTGACTGCAAGACGGACATTCATAGCGCCATACACCCCCAGGTGGTGCGCTCTCGGGTGGTTTCGTACAAAGAACAGGAATCAAATCTGCAGAGAAGTCTGGCGTGTTCCTGATAAGGTCACGGAACCCATTCAGCTCGAGTAGCTGATCAATGTTTTTGCGGGAAACCTCGAGAGCAACGTCACGGAGTCCCCTGTCCTGCAGGGGCGTAGACTCATAGACGATGGTGATGGCGAGTGGGAAATCGTCCGTGTTCCAGCCCGTACCAATCGCTGCATTGAATCTATCCTTCGCGTGCTCTTTGAGCCCGGAAATGTCATATTTGTCGGCAATTTGGTAAACTTGAGCATCAAATATCATGGATGGAGGAGCAGAGACATCATTGTAGCTGAAGCTATACATGTAACGAAGCATGGCCTCAACAAGGGTTGGGTCGAAATCTGTGATCTCCACCCTCCTCTCGATGCTCTCCTATGGCAGGGTAAGCGCTGGTCACGAGTAAACGAAATGACAAAGGATTTTTAAGACCTTCCAATTTCCGTTTAGGAGTGTCGCGAAGTACTTGGAGTGGAGCGACAAGATAATGCTATGGGTCTTGAACTCTTGATCACCGCAGACGATGACCATGTCGGAAAAGGTATCCGTATTATAGTAGCTACGGGATCAGCGAGGAAAATGACCAATTAAGGCGCATAAAAACCGATGGAGCCATACTCTTTCAATGCCAAAACGAACTTACTGAGCCCCTTGAGCACCGTCTTTTGGGGGGCTCGATCGCCGGATGCCGGTGGGGTGATCCCGCCAGCCCCGTTGATAAGCTTCTTCTTCTCCATGATGGGCAAGCTGGAAGTGGACATTGGGGCGCAACAAAAAAAAGACAAAAGTGTTCTAGCGAACTTTAAGTTGCTCGAGTTTGGAGAGGGCGGCCCCAAAATCACGCGCGCACGACTGGAGAGATAAGCATGGGAGGGTCAGCCGCTATGTTGAAGTGAAAATGAGGGGTTGGGGGGCCTCCTGCATGAGGCTACGAGAGTGGTATGAGCGAAATCAGGACGGGATTACGGTTGCAGCCGGAAGCGGCAAAACTATCGGCTCACACGGCAGAGCTGACATAATGCGCAGAAGCAATTTTTAGAGATGAACTTGATCAGGCTCGATTGGTCGGCCAGCATAGGCCTTAGGACGAGGCAGATAAGCACCCAACTGGACACTGGCATATTTGAAGCCACGCGTAAAAAAAAAAAAGCCAAAGCTATTCCAGGACATATCCATAATGAGAATGCTCGTTATACCTCTATCCTCGAAAGGCAGCCAGATCGGGGTTCGGGGGGTGGTGAATTTGGGGCAGCTCAATTACATTTAGCAGAGCCCGAAAGTGAATGTGGAACTGGGTCCGGGAGTCAAAGTTGGACAATCGGACTTGAGAGTGATGTTTGACTCTGGTAACCTGAGCAGGAGTTTGGAGGTTACAAACTTCGTTCGTGCTTGAGAAAAAAGGGATTTTCCCACTAAAGCACTGAAATCTGCTTTCATCGCCGACTCAAATAATGGGAGGATGCATAGGAGAAAATATATGGGAAATAGCGTTGGTTGGTAGCCACCGCAGTGTACTATCAAATAACCCTTGCACTAAGCAAAAGGGAACGTACACACCGCTAATTCCTAGTGCAAATACAGGTTATTATCTGAATGTGACATATACTATACTCGAATATAGTACCTATCCCAGCGCCAATGATATTTAATCTCACTTGCGACATTCAGGTTCCAGGAACCGAATGCTTTTCTCATGATTCTAGACCATTGATCGACTATTTTTAATTAATGTAAGAGGGTTTGAAGCTTTGTGGAAACAATTCTCCACCCTAAACACTAGGGTTTCGTCCTGATGAAGATGCAGTTTGATGGGGCTTTCTGAAAGGGGAAATCAACGAACCTGGACAATAGGTACATAGTCATGCATTTGGCTCAGCCTCATCATCCTCCAATGAGAGCATCGGTTCTGTGGTCTAGTTGGTTATGGCATCTCGCTAACACCGAGAAGGTCCCCGGTTCAATCCCGGGCGGAATCACATTTTTGCCTTGACTAGAGCTTCTTGCGCTTGCGGCCCCTTCCTTCTTTTTTTCAAAAAAAAAAAAAAAAGAATGCACCCATGGATGAAAAACACTTAATTTAGGCGTTTCATTCTGAGTTCGTCCGTGCATCATTGCTAGATTGCTGGTGCTATCGTGAGCTTTCGTGCAGGTGAGGACCAAGTCGCCTGTCCTGCGCCAGTGATTAACATGTCGCAACATACATATTGGGGCCAGCCAGATCTTTTTATTAGCCAGGGTGCCCAAAAACGTATGTTTTGGCCTGCCCATCCTGGCAATATCAGCCAATGACCATTGCCGTAGTCTCAAGTCCTCAATTAAGCCCTATATCTGTCATGGGTATTCTAGGAACGTTGGGTATACAAATCATTACGTTCATGCCAATAGCCATTAAACCCCAGGTAATTCTCCTCATTATCCTGTTCCATCAGTTCGCCTCCTAGTCTCTGAAAAATCTCTTGACCATCCTCACTCATTGGAGGTGAGGGATGGTTTTCAACTGCATCACAAAACTCCTCGGCCTCGTATTCTTCTGCCCAATCGTCATATTCATATTCATCTCCAAGCGTCTCTCGATATGTGACCTCTGGATGATTCGGCGAAGGGATCCAGGCGTGTCCATCTTGAGCGTACACGGGTAGATCATCTTCGCTGATCTCTTTATTGGAGCTGAGGGCTAGCTGGGAAGCTTTCTCGCAATCTGGAAACTGAACGCGACTACAACGTGGCGGAGCACGCTTCCAATAATCGTCAACACCACCTGTTTCTGGATATCGTTTGTCATCCCAATATGGACAGCGTGATTCGTTTCCCACCCATAGTCTTTCGAAATCTTTCCTGGTATAGCTCCTGTTGTACCTTGGCACCCTTGGGTAGGATGCTCGAAACTCTGCCAGGTCGTATCCACACTTCACGAGGGCAGCATCCCACAGATCACCTCGATAGGAGCCTTTGGATGAATATGAATTATCAGTCGCACTCGGCAGATAGGCTCGCATTGAGATCGTGTTACCATGATGATCTATGGCAGAAGTGCTTGCGCCGTATTTAATTAAGAAAACCAGCGTTTCAAGATCGTCTCGGTCCTTTGTTCTATGTGCCGTATAAGCAAGGCTGTGTAAAGGTGAGAAGCCCAGTGTCTGGTGATCTTCCGTGGACCACGAGCGGGTTATACGAGCGGCGACATTCGCCCCAGCGGCTACCAGCATGGCGACTGCCTCTCGCTTATTCGTGTACTTCGACTCTGCCATGCATATCTGATGAAGCCTCGTTCTTCCACTCATATCTGAACTTTCGAGATCGTGCATGGCAAAATGGCGTCCATATTTCAGGAAGAGCTCCACAGATGGCTAAATCAGCGCTGTTAGAATAGTGAATGACACGAGGAATGATGACCATCTTACTATGTCCATACTGCAGGCAGTCGATAAAGGGTTATCCCATCCTGGATAGGATAGAGTTGGATCAGCCATATTTTCCAGTAATAATTGCGTTGTATCGTGGCGGCCTAGCCCTGCTATACGTGACAGGGCCGTCCCGCTGTGCTCTCCCATTTCATCTACGTCTGCTCCAGACTCAATCAGGAACTTGCAAATCTCTACACTTCCTGTAACAGCATACTTAATCAAAGTCAGCGTCAAAAATTTTCAAGAGCTTTCGGGTGTGGGCATTACGTGCAAAAGAGACATTCCTTGCTCGTCGTGGTCTCTAATACTCGCCTTCCCTTGATCTAGCAAGATTCGAAATGCGTCGAGTTGACCTTCTCGGACCAATTGGAACACTGGGGATTCATTTGGAACAATGGGACAAACAGATATGCGCGGGATACTTTGGATACTGCGATCAAATAGCTGCCCTTGAGAGACAGAGACGCTGAATAGCCACGGAGAAGCTGATGGGCGGAACATGATGTTGGCGACGACGTCTCGGGTGGTTTTTACATTTCCTGGCGAGTCAAGAACTGATGTTTGACATATCCTTCTTCGTTTGTTGATTGAAACCGTTAGGCATCCATGCTCGACATCGATTTCCTCTCTGACTCTCTTCTGTTTAATGATGGTGCCGTGGGGAAGATCTGACAAAAGTTGATGGGAGTTGGGCACTGTCTTGTCAGTTTTTGACGGGTCCGACAAAATTCTATGAAATATGGATGCGAAAATTGTGAAAAGTAACCCATACCTGATTTGTTTATCGCAACAATTGGTGCGGAGAGAATCAGTCCTTCAATGAGTTTTAGGCCTCTGTGTACTAGCGCACTATCTTCATCAACGATGCCGGCGTACGTAGGAATTTTGCTATCGCGGGCGCGTTTGGAAGATAACTTGTCCTTGGCGGCCAGGATGAATCTTTGCAAGTCATCAATGATTTGCTCTGCATCGTCCGCATCCAGGGTGAGTCCATCGTGGTCAACAAGGCCAGACAGGCGCGAGATGCTCTGCTCCAGCTCGGAACACAGAGTCATTGCCTCGAGCTCATCTGCAACTGCACCGGCCGTATCATCATGATTTGCCTCGGTCATTGGTCCATGGTCATCCAAGCGCGTATGTAATCTTATAACCTCACCAAGGATTTTCTCCAGAATACCAGTTGTCGCCGATGCCTGCGTGCCAATTTTAGAAGATGTATCCGAAATGGCTTGTGCTTGGATCAAGCCGAGATAAAGGTTAGCCTGCGTTGTCTTGTCGCGGATCCTGTTCCGCGCATCCTCTAGATGTTCCTTCTTCACAACAGCAAGAATGCCCTTGTATACGCGATGTGATCGGCTACTGTTGGACTGGATCGAGAACTGGGCAAGTCGAGATTCGATGGTGGATAGCTCTGTCTGGCAAGCCAGGAGCATCTCCTGCAAGGAAATGACGGTGCTATTCAGAGCATTATCGAGCGAGCATTGTGCCAGCCGCTGCAGCACCATCTGTAGAAGATGAACATCCTGGGCCAATTCGCTCACTACTCTCGGTGCATCCTTGATGGTGGTGAGCGAGTTATGGATGGCCCTGGCTGACTTGACGGTCAAAAGTAAAAAGGCGAGAGTGCTGGAACCAGCATTGATGGTATCCATGGCAAGTTCATGGGGATGTATTCAGATGATTCAATTCAATGTTGCGAATGCTGAGGAAATCCGGACAGATTTCCCCTGGCTTTTGGCTGAGCATAAGCCTAGACAATGGAATCTTTGCATCAGCTCATGGTGGTGTTGCCTGGAAATTCAGCCTCATCGTGGCTGTGTAAGAAGAGAGAAACCCCTCAGCAACTTCTTGGCAGCTTTACCACCAATCAACATTCATCATTTGATCATGGTCCGTGCACGCTGCCTGTGCCAGGGTTACCGGAGCCGAAATTACGAACTCACGCGGCACAGCAACCCTATACCCGCAGGCGAGTCAATGCTACATCATGATAGAACTGCTAGACTTAAATCCAGATTGTGTTTTGAACTCTCCTCTCGGTTTTCTTTCGCGGGACATAATCTGGTAAAGCATACATATGCAGAGTCTTCGGTTGGTTGTAGTTCTGTTTGGGAAAAAAAAAGGCGCCGAAACCCTATTCATGGGGTGAACCGTCATCATCAAAGCACACACCGATGAGGATAATATTAGTGATAAGTAACATGAATCAATATTGTTTGCCAAGGAACCATTCCCGAAAAAATGAATTCGAGTTCTCCCATATCGAAACCTTCCAACAGTTCCGCAAGTGTTGAAATTAAGCCCATACCTTTGGACGTCATTCTCCAAACCATATTCTGGGAGAATAATATCAAACATTTAGTATCCGAACTCCACACGAACCATCTCTCCTTCTTATCAACTTAGACCCATGACGCAATCCATCTCCACTCACGGCTCATACCAGAATCATCCCACCTTATCTTCCGACTCAATGTTCAACAACCACATAATCCCGATATTTCCGCAGTCGAGATTTTGCATTTTGAAACGCTACTGTGCTTGCCATTCTAAGATTCATCGACGAGTTCGATTGCATCTCCCAACTCCACCTACTATCCAATTGTACACCAGAATAATTCCTTCTACCATGCCTCTCAAGCAGCGCGAGGTTGCAAGCCACAACAGCACAACTTCCTGTTGGGTTATTATTCACGTAAGGAGGCCAATCTGACACAGAAACGTGATGCTGACTGCAAGTGAACAGGGCAAGGCATACGACATGACAGAGTTTCTTCCAGGTATGTAGCGAAGTAATGTGCACGTGCATCAAGTGGGCAATCTGTATGTAATGCGCGACAATATTACTTATTAACGCGTTGACGGGATTCTATAGATCATCCTGGCGGGCAAGCAATTATTCTCAAATACGCTGTATGTAAATGCTTAGGGTTCGGATATTGGTCTTCTCGATACTTGACTGACTGGGCCTAGGGCGCGGATGCAACGACCGTGTTTGACTCGGTTCATTCTATCGATCTCCTGGATAGGCACTTGGACCCGTCAAAACACTTGGGAGCTGTCGATATTGAGACTCCATCGCAAGCGGATCCAGAAGATGCGGAGGATGTAGACCGCAAGAGGGCCATTTCCCAAAAGCCTTTGCTTTCACAATGCCTCAACTTGTATGATTTCGAGGCTGTGGCACGCCGGGTCATGAACAAAGACGCTTGGGCGTACTACTCCAGTGGTGCAGATGATGAGATTGTGGGCGCCCCTATTTTTCGATGTGAAAAAAAAAGAATGGCTAACAGATTGATAGACTGTTCAAGAAAACCACAAAGTCTATCACCGCATTTGGCTCCGTCCTCGGGTTTTAGTCAACGTGCAAGACGTTGACATCTCCACCACGTTTCTCGGTGCAAAAACATCCATCCCCATCTACGTAACCGCGACAGCCCATGCAAAGCTCGGCCACCCAGAGGGCGAAGTGGTTCTCACGCGCGCTTCCCACAAGCGAAAAATAATCCAAATGATTCCCACTCTCTCCTCTTGTTCCTTGGATGAAATTGTCGATGCAAAGGCTGACGACCAGATCCAATGGTTTCAACTCTATGTCAACAAGAACAGGAAGATTACCAAGGACCTCGTCCAGCACGCCGAGAGGCGTGGCTGCAAGGCACTTTTCATCACCGTGGACAACCCCCAGGTCGGTCGTCGGGAGAGGGATTTGCGTGCTAAACAGGCCAAATTAACCAATGTCAATGTCCCCGCAGGCGCTCAAGCTATTCCTGTCGGCACCTCGAATCTCTTGGACTCGGCCCTTAGCTGGGAAGACATCCCGTGGTTTCAAAGCATCACCAGCATGCCCATTATTCTCAAGGGTGTGCAGCGGGTTGAAGATGTTCTCAAAGCAATAGAGTATGGCTGCCAAGGCGTCGTGCTTTCCAATCACGGCGGCCGCCAACTGGAGTTTGCCCGGTCTTCTGTCGAAGTTCTTGCCGAAACCATGCCTATCTTACGGGAGAGGGGGCTGCAGGATAAAATTGAGGTCTACATAGATGGCGGCGTACGCCGCGCTACCGACATTCTCAAGGCTCTTTGCTTGGGTGCTCGTGGAGTCGGCATCGGCCGTCCATTCCTCTATGCGATGGGTTCGTACGGACAAGAGGGTGTGGAGCATGCCATTCAGATCCTCAAAAATGATTTGGAGATGAATATGCGACTCCTCGGCTGCAACAATATCAGCGAATTGAATCCCAGATTTCTCTCACTTCGTGGGGTTGCGGATCATGCTGCATATCATGTGGATGGCTTGTCCGCGACCATCTATGAGCCGCTAACTCCAGTGTCGCAAAGGGAAAAGTCCAAATTATGATCATTCAAAGAAAGACTGGTAAATCTCTGCTATTATTTTATAGAGAACTTCTTTTCCTTTCAATATTTATGCATTTTCTCTCAAACCAGCTTTTCTGGCGATGGCATTTCGCGTGTGTTCACGGTGGGTTCCAAGTGGTCACCTGGCTAAGTTGGCATTGTTGATAGCGTCTCTGCCCCGCGTAAGTGGCGATTTCGGGCATTTACTCATCCAATAAGAGCTTATATTCCAAGCCTTACTGCGCATTCGCCCTTCATGGACGGACGGAATATCATGTTTGTGGCCGAGGTGTAGCCAATGGACCATGGGTCCGTGTGCAGGCGGGCCATAGTTCGCGCTACTAATGCGGTGACTCGGTATTCGCCATGATCAATACGATCTAGTCAGCTAAGCAAGGCTTGAGTCAGAGGATCCGATATCGCGGGGGCGCAAGGGGGATTCGGTTGGTCATTTTTCTGTCTGCGTGGGAGAAGTGATTATTTTTGGACTGAGTGGCGCGCGAAGTTGGCTCTTGAACGGCATATTCCGTGTCGTGTATTGAGTGATATATATTTCAAGGCGCTGGTAGTAGCAGAATAGCTCTTGTGACGAGATCTGGACTGGTGCTACGTGTCATAGCATGTATGCGCCAAGAATTAGGCTGCTGAACAGATCGCGAGCTGATCAAATACATTGCACAATTCGCGACTTGGGATCAAGATTTTGCCGCATTTGCATAGTGGCTTTAATAGTGTGATTGAAAGGAGGGGATTGTCCAGGCCTATTCCCAATAGAGATGCCGTGTGATGCACGTCTAGTTAAAAAGGAACCGTAAGCGAGTTTCATTGGACTGTATCGAACCTCCACCAAGGCGACACAGATGTGGCGTTGCATGCCGTCTCGGCAAACACCAAGCTAGCCGATCCCCCAGAACTAATATTGTCCCGCATGTTCATAGTGATCCCATGGTCTTTTCCTCCGACCGCCCCTGATTATACTGGTGAGTAGCTTGCTCGCGGCCAACCATGATCGAGATTGCTTTGCAAGGCTCGCCAATTTCATGACTTGGTCGGACCTAGCCGGCGCTGATCGGAATTTTGTGTCTTATTGAATTGACGCACATGCCTCAAGAACGATCCAAGCTAGGTTGGGGTTCCCGGTTCAGCCTTCGCGGCACGAGACGCGCATGATCTAGTTAGGCTCACTGGTCCAAGTTTGTGAGACATAGCCAGTAATATGTTGGCAACTGCCAGCCAAGCGAGACATGCTTGCTACCATGCAGCCCGCTCGGAGCTGATATCCCACAGCATGAGAGACATTTCGCACGTGCATCAATATTCGTCCGGAAACAGCGGCATGGATGCCTTCGTTCGCCCACTTTATGAGGGATTCATGGCTTGCAGACTGTGACTTTTTGGTCGTTGATGCTTCATGGTTGGCTCCTACTTAAGCCCTCCCCGACAGAGAGCTAAGAGACCGGGGTAGATGTGATTGATGGGACATTGAGACATGGCTGCAATCGAGTCCAAATGTGGATTCGCTAGTTCCTTTCCAGACTGGCCTTTATGCAGATCTCCATTTTTCCTTTTCGCCGTTTGGGCACCAGGTGCAATATGGAGGGCCATCTGGCTCTGAGAAGGTGCAACAGGTTATCCCAGAATATGTATAAGTATCTATGTAGGCCACCAGGGATCGTCGTCGTCATTCTCAATTTCATCCACCTCAACCTCCAAATTCCCCATCCTCGACTGGTCTCTCTCAGCCACACACAACCTCATTAAATCACTTGATCAATTCTCATTCTCACCATGAAAGCCTCCCTGGTGTCACTCTGCGCTCTGGCCATGTCGGCCGTTGCCGCCCCTCTCAACGTTAACGGTGCCATAAATGGAGCCGTTGGGGGAGCCTCTGGCGCTGCCAGTGGTGCTCTAAATGGAGCTGGTGCTTCCGGTGCTGCCAACGGTGCTCTTGGTGGTGCCTCTGGAGCCGCCAACGGTGCTTTGAATGGAAGCGGCGCCTCTGGTGCCGCAAACGGTGCGGCCGGTGGTGCTTCTGGTGCTGCTAATGGCGCTCTCAATGGAAGCGGCGCCAATGGCGGTGCAAACGGCGCCCTTGGTGGTGCCTCGGGCTTTGTCGAAGGCGCTATTACTGGTTCTGGAGCTGGAGGAGCAATTGGCGGTACGCTAGGCGGTGCTTCTGGTGCTGCCGATGGAACACTCAATGGAAGTGGAGGCAGCGGTTCTGCCAGCGGTTCTCTAGGTGGCGCATCTGGTTCTATCCAAGGCAGCGCGGATGGAACTGGGGCCGGTGGCTCTGGCAGCGGCTCCCTGGGCGGCATCACCGTCTCTGGCTCGGTTGGCGTTTAAAGCGGCACGGGGTATTGCTGATCTTGGTTGAGTTATGGCTCCAGGAATGATGTTGACTTTGACCAGCTATACTGGGTCACCAAGACCAATAATGACATGATTAATGAGACTCGTGTGGGATTGGGCATTTGGGAAATTTGTTACGTGTCCTAGGGGGCACAGGAATACCGAACAGGGATAAGCCGGGTCAAATAATAGCTTTATTCTAGGCCTCGCCAATTTAGAAATATCTTCAAAACACTTGAGTAGTTCTGTGACATAAATCTGGTGCCTAGATATCGGGAATGGAGCAGTATGAGAAGGAATATTGAGTAGAGTTGCCATAGCGCCACGTCAACGGGTGGGTCACGGGCCCTTCTTCGGTTCATTCTCACGCAAATCATTGAGTTTCGCCGCACCTTTGCACTTCTCATTATCATGAAATAAACTCGAATCTTGTGCTATTACTTTGAGGTCAGTAGCGACACGAAGTATCTCCAATGGTTGAAGGAGTTCCTGGAACCACATCCTGCCATATTTGGACCTCTGCCCCGCATCGCAATTTATAACAATATAAGCAGGCAGGGTTGGAAAGTCTTTCCTTTAATGATTTGATACATTCCAAGTATGAGGCCTGTTCTAGGAAATGACCATATATATGTGGCTGGCCTGGCAAGTTGGTTGCGAAATGAACTCGAGAGGCGTCTGAAGTTGTTTAGTTCATGGCTCAGTGGTCAGTTCGACCCCACAGTCAACCTGGTTTCAACATTTTCTCCTCCGAGGGCATTGGGATGCAAGCCATTTTTGTAGCATGCGGTAAAATGCATGCAGATGATATTGCAACTCACACTACATAATGACCAAATGGGCCGGTCTAATATTTTGGCTGTGTAGTCTTTTCCATCACCATTACTTCTGATTGTTTCAGGTCATCTTCCGATGGTTCCGTAGCGTAGTAGAAAAGTATATCGAAACCGTTGCGTTACTGAGAGGCTGGGCGGAGATAATATCTCCGGAATGTGACAGGGCAATCGTTCCGACAACACATATGCACAGCTTCTGCGGTATTGCAGTTGTATTTGGTTGCGAGAATATTTCCGTATTCGGCAAGGTCAATAATAAGCCAGGCTAGCACAGGGAGTAGCCATCAAGTGCCAGCCCTATGATCTCCGGTGCCTCCGATACGAAACCTTCAACGACAGACACAGTGCTGACCCACAAGTCGACCCATTTTGTTGCGCGAGAATCTTTCCACATCCGACAAGGGCTTCCGTAGACTCGGACGAAATTGTTTGTGGGTAGAGAGCTATGGTCACTGATGCTGATAATAAAGTCCGACGGAATTGTTACCAAATTTAAAATGCTGCTCGTATATCTGACCTCTATCGATTAGATTAAAGTCTACAATCGAACATTGGAAGCTAAACTGGCTAGCGCACGTCACTTCGACAATGCCGATTCCGTACAGTGTAGAAAAGGGACAACGTACGCTCTGAGGGGGTTGAACAGCGTCGCTTCTCTGTTTTGCCACGCAATCGGGTTCCTAAAGGCAAGAGTGGTGGAGATTGGTATTTATTTTTGGGAGTGTCTGCCCACTATCATGTTGCCCAAACAGGCATCGCCAAGTCTTGGTCAGGCTTACGCGTGTTCGAGACGACTCGGATTCTCGGGAATCGCGCGTTTGCGAGGCAACGGATACCCGGTCCCCGCGGAGTTGGAAGACACGACAGATGCCATATCGGTCTCCGTCATGAAAACTGTGCTTGATGGCCGGCTTGGCATTATTAATTTTTCCCAATCGTCCCATAGCTAATTATTTATCCAGCGTGCTCCTGTCCCTTTCCATCTCTGGCTCACCTTGTTTCTAACAATTCTCTTCATCATCTCCTAGTTCCGTTTTGACAAGATCAAACCTAGTTCCTACGCTACTTGCTCCCCAAATTCGCAATCTAAATGATGTCAAATCTTCCCAACGGCCTCGTGGCCTTCGGTCCTGATGCTAATTGCACCCTCGAAATCTGCCCGCTAGAATGGAGCATTTTGCAATATCGACCGTCCCAGGCTGCCAGTGGTACTTGTATTGGCATTTTTGCCTTGAGCATGATGGTGCACGCATACCAGGGCGTTAGAACCCACACCTGGGGGTTTATGACGAGCATGTTGTGTGGATGCTGCCTTGAGATTGCTGGCTACGTGGGAAGATTGCTCATTTACGACAATCCGTTTGACTTTCCTGGATTCATCACTCAGATCGGTTTGCAGCCCCTGTTGCCAGTATTTGCAGGTAGAGTTAGAGATCATACTTGCTAATCTTGATCAAATTTAGTTACCATCACAGTCGCCCCAGTTTTCTTCTGCTCTGCCATCTACGTTCTGTTGTCACAAGTGTATGAATTGACGTCCAAACGAATTGAACAAATTGCCTGATAGCCTCCATCTCAGGATCAACAACGTCGATCGATCGATATCACGCTTCAACCCGCAACTTTATTACTGGATCTTTATACCCTGCGACATTGTATCATTGATCTTGCAAGCGGTGGGCGGCGCATACTCGTGCGTTAGTTCAAACAAAGACGATGTTCAAGTTGGCGTTGACATATCGCTGGCCGGCCTTATCTTCCAGGTTATCACTTTAACAGCTTTCGTTGCGCTCTTTGCCGACTATCTGATGATTTGCAAAAAGTTGCCCTCATGGGAGAAACTTGGAAAGGCCATGAGGAGGTTCTTGGTGATTCTTTTTATATCCATTTTATTAATATTTGTGCGGTGTGTGTATCGCATCGTTGAGCTTCATGATGGCTACTTTGGTGAGATGTTTCGGGACGAGCCGCCATTCATTGCGCTCGAATCTGCGTAAGCATAAGTTATAAGGCGAGGCGTATCCACCTAGATGCAAGCGACTAACTCTATTAGGATCATGTGTGTCGCCGTCATTTGTCTAAACCTTGGCCATCCGGGACCCGTCCTGGGCCGTCGCTCAGCCAATGAGAGCGGCTATGAAATGGAAGATTCCAGTGTCATTTCAACGCAACGAAAGTAGATATTCCAATTTAAGCATAGCTGTGACCATTTGGTAAGTATGCAGATCATTTGCTCGCTTCCCTTTTCTTCATTGAATCGGGTCACTGGCATCCAGATTACCTTGCGAGGGAATTCAAGCAGTTTGCGTTGACACATTGAGTAAATCCCTTTGCTAATGCTCGCGTTTGTCCACAGGAAGCCAAAATATGGCGAGAAGATCGGGAGCAAAACCACGTGGCAATGACAAGAGAAGCACCAAAAGGGTAGGGAAGGATGTAAGCACATTATTTAATTGTATGATTATGAGAGAGAATGTCTGCAGTGGAAATAGAAATAGCCAAGGGAAGTAAATGAGCTCTTTAGAGTCATACTTTGTGTATACCGCTCTGAGAGCCTCCGCTAAAACGAAAAGAGTCGTTGATATCGAATCGTTGTTGTGCAAGATCCGATCCACTCGCAAACGCGACCCAAAGCTTTCGCACCTCAGGCCCAACGCGCTCGATCACTTCCTTCGCACCTGGTCCATGGACCATAGGCGCCGCCTCCCAGGCTCCCCAACTTCCGAAGAGGTAAGGGAGATCGACGCAGTGACAAGCGCCCAATTCGCGCTGAAACCTGTGCGAGAAGCGGACAAGAGTGGCCTGGCCGCCCGAACTGTTGACCTTGCTGAATAGCTTCTTGCTGCCCCAGCCGAAGATTTGCCTGCTGTAATACCACTGCTTCAAAGGCAAGCAGATAGATTTGACCACTGGGACACGTAAGAGTGGACGCAGTCGGTTGTCGATGGAAGCAAAAATAGACCCGTCGTCTCGTGTGTACGAGATGAGGATGGGTTTGCGACAGCGGCGAATGTCATTCAGCCTCAGTTCCGCTTCGGTAGTTCCCTGCAAAGGAGGGAGAGAGAACGATGGTCCGTAGGCCACGAGGCCCGCAGGACGTTTTGAAGCCGCTAAAAGAGCGTTGTGGCTCACTATATTGATCATTTCTTCGGTGCTTATGCTGGCAACATCTCGGGTTCCGACGCATTCGCGGATCGCTTGGTCCATGAGCCTCTCCATCCTCTCGCGCCTTTGAAAGGACATCGCTCTAGTTCCAAATGGTGCACTCTGTAATATGGCCCTGTGAAAAAGCTCCTGTGCTTCGTCGATGAGAAGCATGGCAAATGCAGAATCTGCCCCAGCCGAATGGCCAAAGATTGTGACGTTGCCTGTATCTCCGCCCAGGTGCGCAATGTTGTTCTGAACCCATTTGAGGGCAGTAATCTGATCAAGAAGCCCGAGGTTTGGGGCCGCGAGTTTGTCGCTCTTGGGGTAGCCAAAGATTCCCAGCCTGTATGTCACATTGACAACGATTACCCCATTGGTTGCTAGTGCTGTTGGGTCGTAGCAATCTAGATCACCGCCGCCCGTGACGTATGCACCGCCATGGTAGAAGACCATGACTGGCAGGCGGTCACTCTGCCCCTCCTGGCCTGCGTTGATAGCTTTGAAGGGAGCAGCAATGGAAACATGCAGACAATCCTCAGATTGTGGCCAATCATCCCCTATGGGCCCTGTCACCATGGCGAGCGCGGACGGTGATTGAGGGCTCATGGCTGCCGGTTGAGTGCAATCCAAGGTGTCGTTCCACGCCTCCACAAGTTCGGGATCTCCAAAACGGGCGGCTGTTGCGTACTTGACACCGCGCGCCCGAAATATGTGGCCATCTTTGGTGAGGAAGCCTCGAATGCAACCACCTGAGAGTTTGACAACAACTGTATCCTTGCTCTCCATAACGATGCTGCTATGATCAACATGTACTCCCAAAGTTTAAAACCTAAACTTTGTGCCTTTTCGGCCCAAGATCTATTTCAGGCTTGCAAGTAGTGCCACCTTCTGCATGCTGACGTATGTGATAAGTGTTGGTGCGATAGGCGTGGATAACGGAATCCGCGGCATGTTCCGACCCAATACTACCAAGGCGTGGCTTGCAAAATCACATGCCCCCAACACAAATCACAAAATTACTTGATGCGGACTTTCCAGCGTGATTCATCCCAACAACTTGCTCCGTTGCGGCACGAGCGCAAGCTGGGTGCCCGCATGCCCGCGCCAGCCCAGACAACTCTGCAACGACTCTTTTACATATTTTGGCTACACACTCATGGGACATAGATGGGGTCTGTGTAGACTATCATTAAAGCGCAGGTAGATTGCTTATCTTGAATGTTGCTGACACCTTGGTCAGCTTGATGAGCATCAACATTATCATCAAGGTAGCCAAGGCATATGCGAGTTTGATGGTTTCATTGGGGCCGTCGTGATTTTCATGATACAATGAGCAAATGATGTTCAGGAGTTTCTTTCCACCTGATTGAAAGGTAACTCGTTAAGGACCACTCTCATATTGGGTCCAAAACAGCCTAAATAGACTGTGATATCCAACCATGTAGACTCCCCTGGTAGCAACAGCTCCCCCTTAAATGGCTAACCTTAATGAGGTCAGATAGGTCTTTAAGTCATATTTTGTTAATATACATGCAGTGCACACACCGAATCTTAAATTATATAATTAATTATATTTTTTCAAAGTAAATCTCTTCTATCTTTCCAATATTTCGGCCTTCTTATCAATGCGTTGCGTGCAGAATGTTGGATAGTTATCTGCATCTCAGTTGGCTGAAGCTTTCCAGAACCTTGGTTCTGTACCTGGAAGTCCGACCTTTATAGCCTTTTATCATGCATCATAAAAAGCCTGACGATTCAGTATTCTAGATTGCAGCCCAGGCCGTTGATTCAGGCCGGCGCCAAGCTCCGAGAATACTTTGAGAGGTAGCCCATTCTAATCACATTATTTTGGTCACTGACGGAAAGTTGGGCGTGAGTCTCGTTGCATATATTCTCATTCTCTTTAGCTGTTCCTGGTGTTGTGGCTGCGCCAGTTGTTCAGCCACCCACCAGCCTCAACATCCCAAACACCACCCGTAAAATTTTCTTTCTCGTGCAGGCGGGCGCTCAAGTTTGTTCTGGAAAATGTAGGTGGTACAGCTGTCAACACGTGTTAGATTAAGCGAGCCAGAAAACAATGTTTGCCTACGTCAAGATTTTGGCGCGAAAGCAGACCATGAAAATTCCCCCCTTGTTTTGCATGCTACACCCGACTTCTTGTCGCCTTTTGACGCGTTCCTTTGCCTCCAGGACCCTCCTGGTTCATCATGGCTGCAAACTATCCTCCCTCCGATGTCGACAGAGCTATCGCTGAGATTCGGGCCAAGCTCACGGACCAGCAAATCAAGAAGCTGGCCGTATGAAGAGTTGCGGATGCTCCTGCTCTAGAACGCCTTTTGGCTGATGTGCCACGAGTTTATTCACTGGAGACCAGTCGATTCAACCGCTCCTACGTTGAGAACTATCAAGAGCGACGAATGATCTTCAGGAAAGTTCAAATGGCGGTAGAGATTCAACTCCGTCAACATTTGACTACAGCTGCTGCTGGTGTAGTGATGGTGGCGCCACTTCGGGACCTTCAAGACTTATCTGCCCGCGCTCAACATCAACCGACAGTCAATTTAGATTAGAACGCGCTTGGGGAATTATCGAACATTTACGTTGAGTCTTCCGTGCGTGCTCCTTACGCTATACACATATGTATGTGAAGCTCTACTATTTGCATTCAGGTCATGTCATGATCCCCATGAACTAATACAACTTCCTAGTCCGGGCGTCAGGAGGAATGCCTCCAAATACGGACGAGTTGGGAATCGGGATTACGCTTAAGCCCAAAATTCAGGAAGAGAGACCCCGGGGTAAGCGGGCTAAGGAAGATGTTTGTTCCTTCATCCAGTGTTTCATCAGTTGTTCCTATTGCTAATATGTACATAGTGTCTATCGCGAGATGATCATCGTTGTATATTTACCGGTAGCCGCGTCCCCGAAGCTGCTCACATCACTCCGCATTCTGCGATCGATCCCGACCAATGAAAGCACATTCAAGCCATCGACTTCTGAATAAAAGAACAAGCTGTAGGCTCAACTGGGTGATCCAGGAACCAACCCACAAAGGTGGCATACAATCAGAGTTATACAAATTGGTTGGTTGTGACATTCAAGCTATTTTCGATCTCTTTTAGCCCAAGCAGGACGTCCCTGAGTCCGGACTGGAGGGTATATTGTTCGTCATGCAGGAGGATTTGTCGTGTTTTATTCTCGTGCAAATCAACTGGAGAGGCTTGAGCCACGGTACAACGCAACGTCAAGGTGAGAAGAAGCCACACCAGGTCACCAGGGTCCTCCAAGGGGCCGAATCCTGCCGATCGAGGAAGTATGACAAAATGTGCGGGTCGTCGCAGCTCGAGGTGGGTCGGGTGGGCGGGTGGCTGGGGCATCATGGGACTGCGACTGCGGGCTAACCGGATCGACGGTGCAACCTCAACACAGGTGACAGGTTGTTTCGGCGTGGCAGAGTCGTTTCGGAAGCGGGTGGGCAAAATGGAGAAGTTGTGGAGACTCAAGCTCTTCTAGCTCAACGACTACGACTGAGAGACTGGGGGCTTTCGATGAAAGCGGCCTGCCCCTCAAAACCGGGCAAATTTTTAAAATCATCTCCGAAGACCCCAAGATGCTCCCCATCCCTGGGTACACAGTGGCACTTTGCTCGGATTTCGGCGACAGCCAGTATATGAAAGATTTGTTAGCAGTCGTTTCCTGTTCGTTTCATCATTCGTTGGGTGGGGGAATGTATGTCTAGCATGGCTTTTAATTGTACCCCAGTTGTATATAACTTGGCACTTACTCAATACTATCCCTTTGACTCGCGGATAGCTGCACTTGGCATATCACTACTTATGATTCCAGATGCATGTGGAAGCCCTCGCTTAATGTAACTATGGAAAGGATATATCTAGGGCTCTTATAGCTGCTGGAGGCTGCCGTTGAGGGCGGCCTCGGGCCTCGGGGTCGAAACGTTCCATAGACATGACGATCGCAACTTGGCCCCGAGGGTCAATCGGCCGGGCCCTGCAGAGCCCATGGTCGAAGGATTGATAAGGAAGGCTTGTGTATTATTTAGTATGATATTTTGGGGCCAACCGCGGCCGCAGTTATCTTCCTTTTACTCTTTATCCCGATGCCGGCTATTCCGGGCATGTGACCTGTGCAGCAGCCGTCTTTTGAGGCGATTGAGACCTCTTGTGAGTGTGACGGGGTACCTCGCCTAATTCATCAGACTACTAAACTAAATTCTAAAATGTAAAATAAAATCTAAAAAATAAAATAATTTTATAGAAATGAAATAAATTCTAATGCAAATAGCATTGAATAACTAAACTAGGATTTGTATATCTTCAATTCAGGGTACAACAACTAACAGCCTACTTTGCTGGGTACCGAAGTGCAGCTATCCGGCACTCAAAGGGATCCGTCGAGAACCAGATCAGCCATACCTTACCACCAGCTAGAGAGATGGAGCCAAACTTACAGTCCCTTAGAAATCGACACCCGCAACCGGATTTCTCAGAAATATGATATTTGGTCTCTCGGTTGTCAAAGTCGAGTGTACGAAAGAAGACAGCTGTATAATAAATCCCGGCGGCAAAGTGAGTAACCTGACTCGTTTGACGTGGCTTCGATCACCTCTATATTCAGGACAGCTCAGGTCTCAAAAATAACTCAATGAAATATTTAGTTCAGCACGCAGAAGGCAACATTAGCCCAAGCAAGGAAGAACTTTCATCTCCTAACTTGAATGATGACCTCACTGAAGATAGGGATTCATTGGTTGGGAGCGAAGCGACTCCACAACCACACAACGATCAGGTAATTGATGGCGTCGCAAACTAGTCTTCAAGTGCCTTGGTACCAAATCAGGACAGACAACAGATACCTGGAGCACAACAGATTGAATACCAGATAGAGCCGGGCGGACAAGATTTCATCTCAGAAAACACTACCACATTCCAGAATGGCACAAGTAGCAAGGCGACTGCGAAACGCAAGTCGCTAAAGGTCAGAATACGACGTGCACTTGAAACTATCAAAATCCTAGGTCAGTCAATGAGATGAAAGATTCGCCAATAAGTTTGACGAGAAACTTCGATAAAGCAAGATGACCTTGTTGACCCAGATCACTCCCGATGGCTAGCTGAAGAGTCCTTACTCCCAGGGTCAGAACAACAGCATGACAGCCGGGCGCAACAAGGTATCTCAATGTTCCTTGACCTGTGGCCGTGACACACAAGTTCCTCTTTAATAATTAGAGCCCACATGACCCTCAAAATGAGTGAAACTTAATGCAGGTCACACTTTAGATACCTCCATGGACCATCGAACTTAAATAATAATGATAAAAGGTGGCCTGCTCCTCAAATGTCCTATTTCCCATTTCTGACATACAAATTTTCATCTTCACGAGCCATTACAGCAATTTCATCATGGGCTCTGATACCAACGAATTCGTAATCTTTGCGCGCGCTATGATATACAACAATCCCGAATATCCGAAAGAGGTCAGCCACTATGTCGACAATTTTGATGAACGTTGCGCCTTTTTCAATTTTCTACAATCCTGTTATTCAAGTGCCAACTCAGACCCATTAAACGCTACCGGCCTTGGCATTATAATGGTTGCTCCAGCTCAGAAGCTAATTCCGCTGCGCGAGGAATTCACAAAAGCTTACACAAGTTGGGGCACTGATGGTCTAACATGCTTTCGTCAGAGTGTTTGTCATGAGGCCCCTTGGTTCTTGGCGTCATGTATGTCTATCGAAGCTAAAAATTAAGCATATATATGTAATATCCATTGCAACCTACTAATGCTATTTCTTATTTAGTTCTTACGAAACTGCAATTCCCTCTTACCACAAATGCTTCAGAATCTGCAATAAAGGAGTGCCAAAGCCGATATGATAACAGATGTCTCATTATGGGCACAGAGAACCCCGATATTACTCATATTTTTCCCTTTGCAGGTAATGATGATTTTCAGACTATGCCAATAGAAGAATTCTTTTGGTATAAGTTAAATGCAAAAAGTCCACAATCAGCTATCCATAATATCCTAAGGGAATTTTGGGGTGAGTCTGATGCTGCGAAATGGGATAAATTATTTCACTATAAGGCAATTTCAGCATCTCGAAATCTTATTTGCCTTAGCCCACGGTTTAACCGTTGGTGGCATCAGGCTAGGTTTGCCTTAAAGCCTCTGAAGAGAATGGAAAAGGAGGTTCATGTACAGTTCCATTGGTTAAAACCATCTTCTTTCGCCAGAGGTGAAATAGTCGGAAATGATGCTCCTCAACAAGCCGGCCTTGATAACCCAGAATCGGGCAAGCCGCCGGTTACCCACGACAATTGTGATCTGCCCAAAACAGGTCAAATATTTGTTATCCGAGCAAATGGGTTTGATGAACTCCCAGACATGGACCTTTTGGAGTACCAGTGGATTTTTATGAGGATTGCAGCTATTGCCTGTGGAGGTCAGTTATTGAAGGGAGAGGATGGAGTAGCTGGCAATTTGTGATACTATAACAATAGGACTTTTGCTGTTATCACTAGCTAGAGGGCAACGCCCTCCAACACAATGGGTTTTGCGCGAAATAAAATTGATATCCTTGGAATCTGGCGTTTTTCTGTCCAAGTTCCTGATGAACTTGTATGTGTAAGTCACAGTCCAGATGGAGAGTAGGATACCCAGGACCATTTGCTCGATTGCGGAAGGGATATAAGCGCCATAACCAAGCAATGACCTCCATTTCGAATTGAAAAGCCTTATTACGACGAAAAGAATAACGAGAGTACCACAAAACACTTTGCAGTCCGTAATGCAGGTTTGAATGCATGGGCATCGTGTCCCGGCTGAAGTTCATGTAGATACCCGCTCCACTCATCAGTCCACATTCCGTGCGAGCCTCGTAGCTCTCTCTCTCTCAGCCAAAAGAACTAGCGGCAGAAGCTTTAGTCAAGAATAAACCAATGAAGACGGTGAACTATACACTCCCCGAAGCGCCCAGGGCTGTAGCGCCACTAACGACAATACGGGCAACTGTGATCAGGACGGTGTAAGCCCATAAGCCGTGCGGGTTGATCGGCTCGTACGTTATTTTAGAGCCTTGTGAGGGCGTCGAAGCCCGCAGCTTCAGGATGGAAGCTGAAACGAGATCCGGTTTGGTACAATCTCTAACAGGAGTGTTACGGGTAGTCGATGGATGTTGTCGATTGGCATCTTGCGCGTCAACTGCAGAAATTGCATGAGTAAGAAGAGCCGCAGCAGTAGTCAAGTCCATCGTTCATCGTCGGCTTCCGACTCTGACGCTGATTGTATCAACTGCTTTCACGACAACGCCTTTCTCGAGAAGTTCTGCAGGAGTTGAAGCGCTACCATGAACCCAGAACCAATGTGACACAGCATTCAGATCTTCTTCTCAGCTAACAAGAGTTAGAAAGCCAAATTTATGCCCTGTCATTCTGAACAGCACAGGTGGGGAATAGATTGTTCCCCCGTCTTATGTCTTACCTCTTCAACATTTGCTTCTGCCAAAACGGAAATGCTCCAAGTCACCAACGCTACAACTTGCTTGCTTGCATGTTCAAGACTGATCCTTTTGTCTGTGAACTACGTTCGGAGTTTGTCGGCTTGGTCGATTATATCAGCCGAAATCCCGTTATAGCAGTTGACGCAGCATTGCACAGGTTTGAGGGCATCACGATTCTACTTACTTACTGCCTGGAGACTTGGAATCAAAAAATACTGAGGAAGCATGCCATACAAGGTGGACGTGCTGTTCCTAAAAAATAACCAGCTAGTAGCAGGAACGGAACGGAAGCCTCTATTCCTGACGAGAGTACCATATCAAATTCGACGGCGTAAAATTTGACAATGGCCATTCACTCAGTCACTCATCTTGCCCCTCTAGAACGGAAAATCCTTACGTGTTGAGACTCCCCTCCACTCCGCCACAGGCAACCTCAGACAGAATCAAGGAGCCACTACGTTGGTGACAAATTTAAAATTGCTTCGTGTTTATTCCACATGTTAAGCTTGTCTGATCTTCATCCGCTCATTACGTTGATATATGCCACCTGAGGAGAACCTGAGCCCGGACCGAACACTCTCCCTTATCCTTCCGCAAGTCCCCTTTATTTAGCATAGTGAGATTGGACAAGTGGGGCGTCAAAAATGGAGAGAAAAAAATCAGCTTGAAGATCGTCCAAAAAATTAAATGTCACGACCACGCCAGGAGTCGAACCTGGAATCTTCAGAGAATCGAAGGAGACCGAAATCTGACGCCTTAGCCATTAGGCCACGCGGCCGATATGAGATGAGCTCCTAATCTACACCAGAAAGCCCACGCACATCGATCGCAGTGACAAAAAGGTAGGGTATGGCAAAACGAATGCGATTTATTGAGATCAGTGACATTGGTTGGGGTTTGAGCGATCTATGTACACAATTGCATGGATGCATGGGTCGACAACCGCAATCCCAGGCGCCATTGCGATAGACAAAGGCTCTCGAGGCTGAAGCCACTCGGGTGCGAAATCTTTATGTCCTGTATCAACAGTCCTTTGCTTTTAGGAAGAAGTCACGGTCTTTTTGGGTTAGTTTTGAGATGGAAGTGATCGATTGAAATTATATAGATTCTGGTGCTGTTGCCAAGGAGCAACATTTCATTTGCCGTCTCGTGTTTGATGGAGGTGCGAACAATTCAGAGTTGGGGGCACTGGGTGGTCGACTACAGGGTATGTAAGTCAACAGGTTTGAGCACAACCTTGTTTCAGGGCCTTTGACTTTTCCACCATCCCAAAGGTTCTGCTATCAATACTCAGGTTCACCATATTCCTGATTCATTGTACATTTCAAACACGGTTTAACTACCGTGCGTGTCTTTAATGGCTCATCATGATTTTATTGGTGTTTACATCAGAGATTGATCAAATTGGCCCTCGAGAAACGAACTGTTCTCAAGGATAAGTGCAGTTGGACAAGAACCTGTGCAGCATGTATTCATAATTTTTACCAAGACCGCACGAAACATCGACAGCCCAAATACACACATCCCAGAACTGAAAATCCAACAATGCTGACCCCAATATAAATGTTGGCTCCAGGGCTTCCAATCATGTTTGAAATAATGAAGAGAATACCAATCACATATACGACTGCTAGAAATATGGTTGAATTGACTGACGCCGTGAGCAAGCCGGTTCTGTGCTCCCGATCGTCGTGGTTTGTGCGGTTGTGCTCGGCAACAAGGCTGGGGTCAATGACATTGGCTGGCATTGGATTACATTCTGGAGAGGTACCAAGACATTTACGAGGGGTGGGAAGTCGAATAATCATGACACGCCCATCTATAGAGCCGATGGCTATTGTAGACCCCATTATGGCTGAGCGCCATGGTCGATATTGCGGGGGTAGCCAAAGAAGGTTGTCACCATCCTGTGTGATCCACGTTCTATCATCGCTCAAGGCGTAACCTCGAAAATTGGGTTGACTGGGGACATCGGCGATGGACGGTAGGGTTTCATCCCAGTGGATGGAACCAATTTCAGTTTGCAGCGGAGAACCTCCATCTTCAAACGAGATGCAATATAGGTTGGCATTGATATGCATTACTTTCTTAATATCACCAGTGAGCGTATCCCACGTGTTTAATGTACCATCACTGGATGATGAAATCAATTTTGTATTGTCGGGTGTGAAGGCGACCGAGTTGACAGAGCATCGACTGTGAAGCACCTGGCGGCATCCGGTGGACGTGGTATCCCATATTCTTATCGTGGAATCGCCCGATGCAGCTGCCATCGAGGTACCATCCCGAGATAATGCTAGCGATTGAATATCATTTCCGCCATGGAATGTCACGGATTTCCAAGATTGACAATCCCAGAGTAATATGACATCGTCGTCTGATGCGGGGGCAAGCATCCTGTTGTTATGGGAAAATGTCACCAAATTCACAGCATCTCTGTGGTCCTTGAGAACTTTAAAGCAACTGGGTATCCCAATTGCGTGCCATATTACAATCGTTTGGTCCTCAGATGCAGAGGCAAGATATTTTCCATTGGATGAAAATGCAAGCGAAGTGACGGGTTTCTTGTGTTTATTTAGCGACTCGAGGCATTTCCCATTCAGGGTATTCCAAATCTTGATGGTACAGTCGTCCGAAGCCGACACAAGTAGGGTCCTATTGGGTGAAAAGACAAGCGAGTTTACATAATCGTCGTGGTTGTCACATCTTTTTTCATGCATGCCCTCGGTGTATTGCCATATCTTGATCGCATGGTCCGCCGAGGATGAGGCGAGCCATGTGCCATCATTTGAGAATACGACTGAGTGTATCTCTGCATTGTGACCTTTGAGTATTCTGAGGCATCTTCCCGAATCTGCACACCACACCCTGATGGTCTGGTCCATGGATGCCGAGGCTATGACCTTTCCATCGGGTGAGAAGGAAACAGAGTTGACCCAGTTGCTATGACCCTTGATGGTGCGCAGGCAAGCCCCTGATCTGGTGTCCCAAAGCTTGATCGAGTTGTCGCCAGACGCCGAGGCGAGGTGGTGCCCATCCCTGGAGACGACGGCACAGTTGACATCGGAGCCATGGCCGTTATAACTCCGTAAGCATGATCCGGTGCTGGCATCCCAGGCGTCAATTCTTCCATTGAAGCTCGCAGAAACAACAAAGCTGTCGTCGGGGGCCCAGGCCACCGAGTGAACGGGGCCACCTCCCGTGTCAATAGTCGCAAGACACAGACCCGTTTCAACCTCCCAAATTTTGACACACCAATCCCCGGATCCCGATGCAACCAAGCCGTCGCTATGCGAGAATACCGCAGAGCTGGTGCGCTTTTCATGGCCACGAAGCACACGGGAGCGCTCAGCTGTGCCGACGTCCCAAATTACAACGGTTTTGTCGCTCGATGTGGATACGAGCATAGCATCGCTAGTTGAAAACGCGACAGAACTAACATAACTGGCGTGGCCCTCGAGCGTTTGTCTATGTATCCCGCTAACAGAATTCCAAAGCATGATTTTGTTATCAAAAGAGGCTGACGCGACAAGAGTGTTGTCATGAGAAACCGCCACGCAATTTACCAACTTTGTGTGGCCTTCGAGGGTCCGGAGACAAGGTCCCCACTCAAGTTCGCCTCGTACGAGGGTCACTTCTCGAGGAATGCGTGCCTCAAATGTCTTTCTTATGATGCTGTTTTTCGGAGCGAATAATATTGCAGACTTGTAAATCTGGGTCGGGCAGGCTTTGATCGCAGGGAGGTTGTTCAGGACGAATCGCTTTGCGTCATAGAGAAGATTTCCCATCTCGGAACTATTTCGGGGCTAGCGAGTTGTTAGCGCATCATGAAAACAGTATTATTGGGAATTATACATACAGGAGAGAGTTCCTGAAGCTCATTCATTAGATGGACACATTCCGATATCCTTCTGATGCAGCTAAGCAGCTCAAGCCAGTGTAGAAAGTGCTGCTGCAGAAACTTGTGAGTCATATCCCCGTCCTGTAGAGTACCTTCGCCTTCTTTCAAATGGAAAACCCAATATTGACAAGCATATTGAACTTCAGAGGGTATCGACTCGTCACCTCGTTGCTTTTCGGTTACCCTGTCTGCATTACGGGTCAACATCGTCGCATCAATAAAGCCTCTTGAACTTTCAGACAAGAGTCGAAGACATTGCTTTGCGAGGTTCATGTGAGCTTCCTTCTTTTCGATACAGAACGTGCGCCTATCAAGGCATTCGGCCGCCTTGGGGCACATCAAAAAATCTCGAAACGAGTCATGAAGAACCTGGACTACCGCTTCCTTGCCTGGACGAACGACTAGCACTGAACGAAGATTTTCCACTCTGGAGTCTATCTCTTTCTCGGAGATATTGAGAAGGCGGGAGAGGGAACGAGTAGAGAGGGGGTTAGCTAGACTAACGATTGATCCAACAATGATTCTGAATTTGCTGATGGCGAGCTTTTTTACCTCTAGACACGGGCCATTCATAAATCGGTCCAATATTGGTAGATAGGCTGCTTCTATTGCGTCCTGGCTTCTTGTTTGGTAATTGAGGACCATAGATAGCAGTGTCTCTGGGTG
The DNA here is from genome assembly GCA_013406985.1 of Calonectria crousiana. Classification (NCBI taxonomy): domain Eukaryota; kingdom Fungi; phylum Ascomycota; class Sordariomycetes; order Hypocreales; family Nectriaceae; genus Calonectria; species Calonectria crousiana. The sequence continues at coordinate 153,847 of VTGD01000005.1, read as the reverse complement.
GCCGAGGCGCCGGTCGGCTAGATGTCGACAGACGGTGGCGGCAAAAAGGAATAGTGAACCACTCATTGTAACCAGATGTTGAGTATCTTCATCTCGGGGCCAGCACTTTGGAAGGTGTTCATCCACAGTTACGGACGCATTGTATTTCTCACGCACAAGATCCAGTTCATGTCTGATGAATATGGAAATGTCTTGTTTGATAAGGTGTACTGGTCTCTCGTGAAGAAGAAGCCGGTCAATGTGATTGGCGATATCATGGAAAGCACGACAGGCTGCATGTTCTGGCCTGCTGCTCAAAAAGAACTTGAGCAGAGGAAACTTTAGGCGACTGGCTCTTGGGAGAAGGTTGATAATGTTCCTGATGTCCATGTCATCATCACATTCGTCTAGACCGTCAACAACAATCACTATGCTCCTGGGTGTGTCATCGTGGCTCAGCAGCTTCCCAACAGGCCCCAGGATCAGCTTTTCAAATTGCTCGCTGAGTGTCTTTTCGGCGATCGATCGGTCGTGCTCGACGGCTCTCCGTATGTGGGGTGCTAGGGAAGGAACTCGATCTATCAATTGAGCGGCAATGGTGGTGAACAGATAGGCTGCCCTGCTTCTATCCCCGCCACCCCTTTGGAAGAAGAAACTGGCACCCAAAGCTGACTCGACATGGAGATGATGGGCCAGGGACAGGGAGACTGTGGACTTCCCCGTGCCGGCCATGCCGTTGAGCCAGAGAATGGGCTTGCCATACACGTCTCGGGCCCAGTTGTAGGCGGCCGACAGAAGTTCGAGCTGAGTGTTTGGGCAACACCCGGTCTTGTATTCGTTGGAATGCGAGTCAAAGGAGGCGCCATTGGCCACCGGCAGCTTGCTGGCAATGAGAATCTCGAGACTTCTCACAGTCGTTTGACTACACACAGATAGACAGTGTTGGTTAGCCGCACGGTTACTAGCGCGCTAGTACCTACACCTGAATGGTTTGGAGGGCGAGGCAGATGCTGCTCCTGCAGTCGGAAAGGCTGTTGGCAGCAAACTCCATCTCGCGGTCCTTCAACGACCGTGTCAACACACGGACGGCTGCATGTCGTCTGGGCAGCCCTAGCTTGTGATCCAGGCTCTCTAATTGTGACTTGCACCGGCCGACAGTGTCATGGAGCCTGGCCAGGGGCTCGGGCAGCTTGTGCTCAAGGTTTCGGACCGTCTGCAACGCATCGTTGAGCGATGTCATCAACTGCGCGGCTTCTCCGTTTAGCCGCCTGATGCAGTCCTTCTCTCGCTTAAAATTGATCGTCTGACAGATTTGGCATACTTTGGCGCACAAGCTGAGGACCGAGACGAGGTTCTTGACAACAACAACAGCCTCGGCCATGCTGGGAGACGACCAGCTGAGAACTTCTTTTCTGTTTGCAATATCACAAGTGTCTTGCTTGGGAAATGCGGGGTTTCTGAGTTATCAGTCGGCACAAGATGAGCGAGGTGCCGAATCACGTACAGATACATGCGTCTGCGCCGAGATATATGGTTCCGACGCAGTGTAGCCGATGTTGTATATGTTACTCTACTTTGCTACGTAAGCAGAATGATGCAGCCTCGATTGCCGTTCTTGGCCAGCGTAATAGCAGAAGAAGGAATCAGGCTGCGCAAGAAACCGCTCCTTCTTCCATTATCATATCTACACCAAAAGCCAGCTGTATCACAAACAACTCCAGCTGTCGAAACATGACAGCGAGCAGTGGAGAATTCGCAGAGCGCCGGGATACCGGGCAGAAAGCGGATCCCATGGACAAGGCAGACTCGCATCTGCCGCCTCTTGCCCGCGACCCTCCGACTCATAGCTGGCGGGTCCTCACCGAATAAGGCCGTTCGCCATCACTGTTGTCTGAACCTCGGGCCATTTAATATGGCGGTATAAAAAAGAGAAGTACAGACCAAATGCAGTGTTATATCATTTCCATATCATCTTGGCTTTCTAATGTCCAAGTATGATGGCTGATAACCTTGGGCGGGATGCGTGTAAATCCACAGCATCGCCCCGCCCCACTTGCACTCACCGTGGCTCCTAAATCTTAGACCCCGCGATCGATACATGGCTCTCGCTTCCATCACAACTTTCAACAACTACTCTGCCAGCCACACCCACCGACTGCTTCATAGACAAAGCCTAGACATGTGCCATCTGTTCAGGAAACGGTCCCTTTTGCATACTTAGCCGCCGTCCGACCACAGAAACATCGGATCCCTGCATCCTTATACTCACGATCAGCCGCTTCTCTCGATTACGCACCATCGCCTACCTAAAGACGACATTTCAAAGAGCTTGCGTCAAGTTGTCAATACCTTCTTTGCAGTCATAAAGGCCTCTGTTTATTTTGCAGACATCACCATGGTAAGAAGTGCTTCGTGGCTCGACTGACCGACCCGTGGCTGACAAGTTCTCCCCTCTCAAGGCATTGATCCAGTGTTGGATATGTGTACGTCTCGTCTAGGTTGATTCGCAGCTAGGATTTCTATCTAACCTTCAGTAGTGTGTTTGTGGCGTCACGAACTACGGCACGGGCGGGTGTGAAGGAACCTGTGACCACATGAACTGTAATGGTTGCCGAACGACCTGGATCCGCAGGCGCAGGCCGCAGGTACCAGTTGCCCAGTCATCTCAATCTCAGCCCGGATCGACAAACGCAGGTTGATCCCTCGACTTCGAAACTCACACTCCACCCGTCTCGCCTCGATTTACGCTTCGATCGATTCCTCGAGCGAAAGCAGTCGCCTCTCGGACAAACCACCCCCACCCCCTACCAAACTCGTAATATTGGGTTTTTCAGGTTGTTACCCAGCAAGCAAGCGTCACTCTTGCCCCTCTGACGAGCCCGCCGCCGAAATGTGTCAATGCAAACTCCGAACAAAGTCCCCGCCCGTCCAAGCAAATAAACAAAGAAATGGAAGCGAGGGGAAACAATAGAACGCCGACCCAGCATCTGGGCCAGGGTACCAGTGCACGGTTGGGCAAGAAAGAGAAAAGTTGAGATGGACTGAACGAGAGGTTGTTGGACAATTTAAATGAAGGACCCATCAGCAGCGCTCCGCAAATCGTTCACCGCTACTTGCGAGCCATGTTTCAGCCACCAATGGTGTAACAGTATGCGGACTTGTGCTTTCACTGTTTGGTCAGGTTTTTGTGTTCTTGGATTGGATTGGCCTTCTTGGGAATTCGCTTGCTTTTGATACGATAATTGCGTCAAAAAAGAGGGGGAAATGCATCATATACTCTGAAGTTCCTTGCATCTGTCATTATCATTTGTATAAACTATTGTGGACGCTGTGCTGTCTTGCATCGTCGTGGAATTCAGCAACAGGCTGTACACTCCTTACATAGGAATCCGCGATTCCCCCAGCCTTCATCCAAAGACTCCAACAGTGGACTTCCCTACACCGATCATATTGCTGACTCGTCCGCCCTTTGCCATCTCCACCTTGATACCCTTGACAGGGTTTCATAGCTTTACATGTCGTGTAGAGATTTTTGGAGCCCGCCAATCATCCGGGTCCTTGTCACCACCTTTTCCAGAGCGACTCTCCTGCATTCTCTCACAATAGTCTCCCCACCACTCTTCAAACGCCTGACGATTGTACAAGTGTCTGGGCGCCCCGCGGCCTTCGCCAAAGATGTCCAATATGTGGTCGCAGTACAACCACACGCCCTCGAGGTGGATGGGCAGCAGCGGCTTCTTGTCCTTGCGAGCGACAATGACAGTCCCGACGTGGGATTGCCACTGCGGCGGCGCGAAGCCGCAATCGGCATCAATGTTGAGGTAGGTGGCGATCTGGTTGTCGAGATGGGCTCGGTCGGCCGACTCCGTCCCCACACGGTGCACGACCAGCGGAATCCCAATCAGCCCCGGGACAGGAGCCACCTGCTGCAAGAGGATGGAGTGGTCGGGAGGGATCGTGACGGAAGAAGAAGGCAGGTGTTTGACCCGCTCAACGTCGCACCGCACGATAACGGCTTCGATGTCACCTGGGGCGGGTGCAGATGGGGTCGACCAGTCAGAAGCAGATGCCGGGGCCGGTTCAGGTGCAGGAGCCGACCGATTTGGTTGCTCTGGCTCGGAATCGGTCTCTATATTGTCCCGTTTCGAGTAGTCGATGGGTGCCATCTTGAATTGCTCTTCGTGGTGTTGCAGTCGATTCGCAACTTGGGTTGAGGCATGAGGGCTGCAAACGGCATTCATCACGTGGAAGATGCTTGCTCAACCTTTTCCCCGCGGCAAGCTGTGTTTGTGGTCATCCTCAGCCTGCGATTCGATGTCTTGTGAGTGAATCACGTTGACTGGCTAAAAAAGCAGATGTAGGTACCTACTTACCTAGTCAAGCGTGATCGAGGACACATTTTTGCTACGCAAGTACATATTTCTGTTATCAACGTGATCATGCTGCTAATCAAATCCATACTGTCAACCGCCTTAAATTCACCGCTGCCAAAGTCACTATGGGTTGGTTTGAGGCTAAATTTGAATTACATATGCTGGGTGGAAGTTAGAAAGTTGCATTCTCCCAACAATCTGGTATGCTGGTTCAGCGAGACTACTTCAAAACATGTGCATGCAAGTCTAACACAGATACATCACGAATTACCAGAGGTGTGATTTACCTATATCTATCGATATAAGTCTAGTACCAATTTGAAATAGTAATAACAAGGTGGGGATAGCGGATTAGTGAGTTATTGGCTGGGCACAAGGCAATTATGATTGGGATGAGGAATTGGGCTATTTTCTACCAGCATGAGACAGATTTGCCAGATTTCTGCCTTTCAATGTTGTTTTAAAACATTGAGCATTTGGATTCGACCAAATCGACCTGAGTTTACAGTTGAATTCGGTTGTCAGCACAACCAAAGTCAAAATTGCCATGAGAATATCGCCGGAAAAAGTAACCAAAACTCAAAATGCATCTCAGCCAAATATATACTGCGGCATCTGTCATGTTAGTTTACGGTCGCCGAACCCTTGAATCCGTGTCCACTTTATTTCCTTTTCCTCTGTTATTAATCCTGCCAAATGCGTCCAGGTTAGTCTTGAGTGGCACTCCATCCGACAAACCACAACTCCCCTGTGGATCTGAATGATTAGCAACTAAACATACCCGATCGACTATCGATGCCTTAGCGAGCCACCATCGTGTTAGTGGGCGGTGCCAAGCCAATAGCCGCCGCCACGACGATTCTCGATGCAGAAGCCATTGAAATTCCCCCGTCACGACCTCTTCGCCGTGTCGCTGCCAACAAGAATTTTCCTCCATCATCTTTTCTCAAACATTTCCATCATATTCACAAGATGCAATTGAATTGGCTCGTCGTGGCTTTGGCCTTCGCAGCCGAGGTCGCCATTGCCGAGCCCAAGCACCCAATCGTATCCACTGGCACAACGTTGCGCACGACCGCGGAGACTCCGCCCACTAACAAAGCAACCCCTGAATCGACCTCTGGCCGATCAGCCAGAAGCTACAAAGAAAAGCTTGAGCGCCAAAGAACAATCAACAAGCTACTAAAGAAGACCGACCAGGTAATCACTCCTGGGTCTGGCAAAGCCTTCGTACCTCAGTACTACCGTCGCCGATGTCCAAGAGGAGTTGACTGCGCACAAAATGGTCCCGACACGAACAACCCAACTCGCGCCACTGATTCGATGGAATACATGACAACTTTGGAGCACAAGATCAAGCCGGTAATGGCCAGTAACTTTGAAACCACATATTCAACCGAGTCCCCGCCGATCCTGATACGGCCATCACCAAACGCGCCAAAACATCCGTCACTTGTACATGAATTATAGCCCCTGTAATAAACGCCATGACCGCTAATAAGTCGGCTACCTCCCCAACGCGAACGAAGTATAGCGTGGCTGGTTCGACCATATCCAGTCTACGCACAGAAGACGGAGAATAAATTACTTCCATGGTCCTTGCGAACTAGGGGGTTTGCGGTTAATGACTGAGAGGGTGCAAAATCGTCCCAGGAAATTTCTCAAGACCTTGCTAATATCGCCGCCGGCTGTCAACGTGGACAAAGCCCACGTTGAATGCGGGGCTTTTCATCCCATACTTCTCCGTTCTCAGTGAGCCCTTTAAATCCGCCGAGCTGAAAATATGGCTGATGTGTATGCGCTGACTGAAGATTGGACTGCGCTAAGGCCCTGTTGTCGGTCACGGCGGGGGCTGGTTCAGGGCTGAGGAACTTGAATGGATATTCGGGATGACCTTTTCTTTGTCAGGTTGAATAAAGCCGTCCTACTTTCAAGGCACGCATTTTGAGTATTTCAATGTGTTAATTGGTCATCATCATGGTCATATTTAGGGCGATGAAGCATGTCTTGCCTAAACGAGTAAAACCCTACATCGTGTTCTAGTATCTGGACATTTGATGCGAAACATAATCACACACCATTATTTTCTTGTTAAAAAGAAAGAAAAAAAATACATTCGTCAATTTTGAGAATATTCAGAACCATAACCACGACCGCGAGATTTTCAACGCACCAATCGGCAACCTCGAACAACCTCTGATCAAAAAAGTTTGCGCCTACCCTAGAATGACGAACAGAATCAACTGGCCCCAATTTAGTAGCGCTGCGACAAGAAAGATGAGCCAATCAGTGAATTTGAGGCTGGAATTATTAGTTTGAGAATTTGAACCCAAGCTAATTTATTGGGACGTTGCTGGCAATGCGTTTTGTCACTGTCGTATTCCGGGAAACGGGGAGCGCGGCACCCGACAGGCTGGTCTGGGGCGGCCGATGGACGCCGTTCCTTCAACAATTGATGAATTTACAGTGCACTAGAATGCGCTAATGAACAAGTCGCGAGATCGGATCGTTTCGCCCACCGTGCGGTGCCGCATTGTATTTGAGGAGAAGCACATGACATGAACGGTTTAACCAACCTCGCCTGTTTCATTAGTGAGAGCTCACAACAACTAGCGAGAGTGGTGCATTTTTGCAACATTCTGAGTAGCTCTCCGGCCGTGTGCACTCGTAGACCCTGCATTGGTTCCTTTGTGCCACCTGTGAAGTACATGCCAGTGCTTTGTGATGCGAGAGTCAGCATTAATCTCATGAAACGCACTGCGCTGCGTCAGATGAAGACGAGTCATGACATGACGTCCGGGCCCTGTTGGCAAGGCTAATCACGAGGGTTCGCGATACGAAGGTTTGGTCGATGCACTCATTCGCATGTCAGTTGTAAAATGAGACTTGATCAGTATATATATCCTGCCCTTTTTTTCTCCCGAAAAAAAGAAAATCATTCAACACATCATCCTAAAGATACATCGCATCAAGATATTACTCTAAATCAACCAAAACTCATTTAATCATCTTTTCTTTTTAGAATCCAAGGTTTGACACCCTGTCGTGCATTCAATTCGGGTTGCTTATTAATTATGTTGGACAGATCATCATGAAGTTCTTCACCACCTCCGTCGCTCTTGCTTTTGCCATGGCTTTTGCCAGCACGCAGGGTGCTGTACTCAGCTATTGTGTTCTTTGTCCCAACTCGTTCAACAAGGCTTCCTGTTTAGAATGTGTGGCGGCTCATGAATGCGGCAACAACGGGATGTGCGACAACGTCCCCAACTAAGATCGCACCGAGGATAGACAGAGCTGCCAGGGAGGATTGATAAATGCATTTTTAAGTCTGCATAAATATTACAAGAATTCATTGGGAATTTGTGGGGTTCTGAATGACAGGGAGCTTCCCTCCAGTTCTGTCACGTCTTCGAATAGTGTCTTGAGTTGCGCCTAGTTCACCACATAATACTAGCCTCCATTGAATTCTCACCTGATTTCCTGCCTGCCAATCTCATGTGGTACAACTGCTTCATTGTACACTTATTTTGTGTCACCTTCCAAGTCTCGGTCGCTGCCAGCGTTAATCATGACGCTAAAGGCTAAAGTAAAGTCCCTTGTTTCCAGGGAATGTTTTGGCATTCAACGGTGCAACCATGACTCAACAGCCAGATAAATGTACTTAATCGGTGCATCCTCAGAAATCGGTACGTGGAATATTAACAATATCGAAAACCTGAAGGATTTTTGGGTCAAGTTATCATGCGACTTGATTGGGTGCGGCATGAATCCAACAGCAAATGTAAAAGGATTGTTGAAAACCTTGGATCCAAAGTTTCATCCATCGCTAGGGATGGAGACTCAATTTAAGTGAACGAGCAAAGTCGACTGATTGATTCATTGTGTAACAATTTAGCCCCTTCGATGGCTGTAGAGTAATATATCCGTATCTACTCTAGAAGCCAAGCTAGAAGGACCATCCTCAGCCACAATGTTTCAGCCTCAACATGCCAGCACGGAGGAAACTTCTACAGGTTCACATTCGGTTCACCCTTCATATTAGTTTTTCTAGTTTAGATACCAGGCGAGATTTCCATAAAAAAACATGTCATACTTCGGAATTTCTAAACAATAGGATTATAAAACCTCATCACGTTATGTGGATCCCATTTTGCCTTGAGACGTTTGAGCTTTTCCAACCTCCAATCTTCCCAACCGTACACTGCCCCCAGGGCCTCGTCCCCGTGAGCATAATTGACATATGCACGCAAGCGTTGCGCATCACCGCTTGCCTCGAGCAAATAATTTCGCAAAGATTGTCCAAAAGCCTTGGCAATAGGGTCAATTGTTGCATTCGGAAGGTACATGACGTACGAGGTGACCAGGATCTTGTCGCTGCGGTGTGGAAACGCGGTGCTGTCCTCGGGGATGGCTTGAACGCCTTGTGTTGGATAGCCCTCGAGCAGGAAAAAAGAGCCCGAAATCTCTGGAACTTTGCGCATTGTGTCATCGATTTCGTCAAAGACTTTACGAACGGCAGACACATCGTATCTTTCGAGCCCGATGGGGAACCGCAGGCCTGTCAAACCCTTGGCGCAACCTGGACTGTCCATAGCCGTCATTGTTTTCGCAGCTATGCCGGGCAGAGACACTTCGCCTTCGTCAACGACGAGCGGTCCGATGGCGCGGATCGGTTTTGAGTATTCTTGCGCTTGGACGTGAGGAGTGTCGGACACAAGGATGTACCAAATGACGGGCTGTGCTCTGTTAGCAAGGAATTGTCAGGGATGGATGGATGCGCACATGATCTGGGTCTACTTCAGGAATCTTTAAAAGATACATCCAATGCGACACTTCGGGTGGCTGTGTCTCCATCATCTTGTTAGTCAACTCGAGAACCTCTTCGAGTTTGTCCCCTGAGAAGATGAAGATTTGGTATGACCAATTCGGGTTTTTGACGTCGTGAATTCGATACTTCCATTCCGTCACGATGCCAAAATTGTGACCGGCCCCTCTTAGCGCCCAGAAGAGGTCGGCGTTGTCACCATTCGACACCGTGACGGCTTCGCCATTTGGAAGCACGAGCCGGGCTGAGATGACTTGATCTGCGGCAAGGCCATGCTGACCCTGCAGCCACCCATGCCCACCGCCCAGAACTGGCGCAGAAAAACCAACGCATTCGCACATGCCCGTCACTGCACCTCGTCAGTACTTCAGGATACGCTGGCGAAGATATTTTTCATGCCTGTTTGCTTTTTTACTGCCCACAACTCATCAATGACATTTTTACTGCTTGCACCTCCGCCGATGCTTGCGCTTGCGCCATCCTCGTCAATCTGCACAGCATCCATACGGCGAAGGTCAATCACAATGGCGTTTTTGGCTTCCGCCAGCGCTTCGGTCGCGCCATGCCCTCCAGATCTGGCAACAAAAGGTCGACCGAGCTCGTTTGCATATCGGACCTATTTAACCGTCAGCTGGCGACCCGAGCGAATTCGTCGCGGTTCCATCAAATGCATACCGTTTCCTGCACATCTTGTTCGGTGAAAACATTGACAATTACGCTCGCGTCTGGCGCATGCCACTCCCTCCAGCGGCTGGCCAAGCTGGAAAATTGGGCGTGGTCGGGAAGCACGACGGAAGCTTCGGGGGACAGTCGGCCTGAAAATTCCGACCAAGGAATCGTCGTGTTTGCAACGAGCGAGACGAGACCCAGCTTGGCCAGAATTTGTTGAGGCGAGACCCGCTGCAGTGTCCAAGCCACGCCTGCCGCAAGAACTTCCATCTTGTAGACGACTCTTAGTCTATTGATCTCGATTAAAAGGGAACAAAGAATGGAAGTGCAAACATGTCAACCAAATTTACCCGTCGGGTGCCTGATAGAGCGTGGAGTAAGCAAGATCACCGTGATCGTCGGCGCCGTCTCACCCATGACGTATGTAGCCATTCGGCGATGACCTATCTTGGGCTCGGTCGTGGCACCGATACAACGCCACCCTAACCAGATTGGTTTTTGTGATGAAATTTCTTCGGTTAATAAGGCTATGTGGGTCGAGATGGAAATAGTCTGTTAAAGGCCCGCGAGATTGGATTTCTTTTGTTCCAAATTTGATGCAACAATGGTGTTCTAGGCTCAAACATCAAAATCCATCCATGTCTCCCCCTTGTGTCGGAACCCATTCAGCATCACTGTCAAGCTCCCATTCCCCTGCATTGGTTTCCATCACGAGCTCATCAATCCAATCGTCCATTTCAGCCTCTCCCAGTTCGGGATCCCACCAGCTCGTGGGCCCTAGAGACGCAGAAGTTCGGCTATTTTCTTGCTTTCTGGAACATTGCACCCTGTGAATTGACTGGTATCGGGGGCTGCGGAGCCAGAAGGCTCGACGTCCAAGCTTGGGTCGGTAAACGGTCCACAAATCACCAAAGAGCTCGATTCGCCTCATCGTATCCCGAGGAACGTGCCCAAGAGAATTAAAGAGGTGCATGTTGGTTGTTTCGCGTGTTTGGAGCCAGCGCTGCTTGTTGGCGTTTGATGGTGCAATATCCTGGTCCACACACTTTGTAAACCCAGCCAGATATTTCTTAGACTTCATGTCACCCCTGCTTGCCAGCTCCATAAGCTGGAGGTCGTACACGCCGTCAAGTGAAATCTTGCATTGGTGGAATAAAGCCCTGGAAAGATCGCGCAGATCAAACCCAACTTTCCAAATTGACTTGGATTCCAGAATCTGTTTGAGAGGTTGACTTCCATCCTTTGTGGCTTGGTTATGCTCCAAAATACTTTTTCCAATGAAATATAGTGTGTTGCTTGGCTTGAATAGCAGTTGCAAGGTGGTCAGTTGCCCAGACCCCATACCAGTACCGTCTAGATAGATGGAGGGAGGTTTGGGCGGAAGCCCCTCAAGGCGATTCAGAAGGACTCCAAGGGACTGTGTTGAACTAACATTGACAGTTGAATTTGCTTCATCTTCACCAGCATTGCGAGCACCAGAATGAGAATTGTTTCCGACCATCTTCGTGCTCGGCTGGTTGTTGTCAACTCCTTGTGCTCTGGGCCTGCGATTTGCTTTTTAAAAATCAAGGGAAAAATGCTCCCCACCCTCCAACCTGCTTCTCAGATCATTTATACCGCTCTAGCCGTGGACTGACCGGGGGTAGCTGCAGCAGTCACAGAATTCTGTCTCGGTCAGGCAACCAACGAAGTCATTTCCATTACCACCTTGGCTTTACGTGTACCAGTAAAATAGGACCAAGATGACACTGAAACCACCTACAATTGGATATGGCTTGAAATAGCCAATCATAGACACCAATGATACCAACCGATTGATGCGGGAGGCCTACTACATTACAGATTTAGTCTCTCATTGGAAGGATGCAACAATTAGTCATGGGGGAGGCCTGCTATACATACATCGTCGTGGCGCGTTGGCCGTTTTGATGAGTGATGAGCATTTTTGATACAATTACCAGAATTAATTATGCCATGTTGGACATTTGTGGTTTCGCTTTATGAATTTCTTTTTTCAAAAATTTTGTTGAGTGTCTAGTGCATGGCAGCAGGCCTAAGGAATAAAAGTCATGTTTTTTTGCGCTTCTGTGGCCACCCATAGAGAGACAAGCAGGAACATATTTGTGCGGGGGTGGGCGCAACCCTTGTTTTCCCTTACCACCAACGCCACAACAAAGGCAACGTCAGCCCAACCTGAGATATGTTGAAATCAAATATGCCCGAGCTCAGCATAGAGTTCGCTCTGAAGACACTGCGGGTGTGCCAGGCCGCACTGGTTGGAGCCAAGTCCAGCATTGCCTTGGGACAGCTCACTGCGCAGGTGCGGCAATTCGAACATTCATTTTCCCGCAGGAATCGAGACGCTGATCTTTGTCAAACCAGGGAATCCAGGACGTAACACCATGCAGTATCAAGTACATGGCTCGAGCAGCGCTGGTCATGGAGATGTCGACAGTCTCCAAAAGTCTCAGGATTATCCAAAGATTGCGAGGCAGGGGCATGATTTCCGTCGAGTTTGATGGTATTAACGCAGCCAAGAAACAAGGGAACATCCTGGAAGATTGCTACCACTTTTCTCCACAGTCCATCCACTGGGAGGAAATCATGGAAGCTGTAGACAAACAATATCCAAAGCTGGAGTCTGCCGTCAAAGACGCGATTGCAGAGCTTGAAACGGGAAAGCAGAAGGAGGTTTGATTGGAAGTTGGTGGACATTTTGGGATTCAAGCTGGTTGTTGAGCATAGGTTCCGATGGGGAGGAGAGATCTGCTTGTATGGCGTTGTTGATGGCATTTTGCTAGTTGCTAAACCTCCCAAAGCATTGTTTTTGGGTAGTAATGAAAGAACATCTCGGTTGCTTCTCTTGGCCAGTCTTTCTCGTTGGATTAGACGCAACTCTTTAACCACACAAATGCCTATCTATGTATAGATTTTCTTATTAGAAGTTGGCAAAGTCCAATCGGAATTTAGACCCAAGGTACTAGAACATATTTTTCTTTGACTCCTATCCCAAAACATCCTTGCTAACTCTTTAACTATAAACTTTCTCATTTTATTGCATGTTCATTCCCACGCGTGCTCTACCTCTTAATTCTTGTTGCTACTATTTATTTGCTTCTATCTATATTTTACCACCCTGCGGTGAATAACCATCCGTTAAAGGCCTGCTTCAGCTGGTGCTTACTCATGACTGCGGCGCTTTTCGGAGTGGTACTTGCACCCTGACTGGTTGACTGTCTTGTACCATATTGGATTTGACCAGCACCAAATATGTAATTAAATGCAAACACAATTAAAATAATAAGTGCTTTCGGCATTGATTGTCATGCTCCGTTGCGACAAACAAAAACGGCCGACACCCACCAACCCACCCAGCCGACGTGGCAGGCATTGCAAATCAAGTGAACTTCTACGTACGTGTTGGGCAGCTGCACAACTGCATGCCCAGTAGTAATTTCGCGCTCCGATTCTTATTCAGAGGCTATAACACCGAAGCAGGTATGGTGCTGCTTCGCGTCTTCGGAGTTAACGGAATCATTGCCAAGATGGCATTGCATGCACATGGCATCAAATCATGCGATGAATATAATGCCACCCGTACGATAAAACCGGTAAAATGAACGATCGGAGCTATCGCGACGTTACAGTGAAACATTCGGAATAAACAAGCTGACTTCTTAAGTCCGGCTGCGAGGTGCCTGACCCACCTAAAACGGCTCCCTCTTCCGATCGGGAAGCCTGGCAGTAGGCATGATGAGCTGAGACTCCTCAAGGCTTTGTTGCTACATACATTGTGCCCCCAACGCTAGCGCTCATTAGGATTGGCAAAATCACACACTTCTGGTTTTAAGTGCTGCTCGATGTTACTCTTAATCTTTTTTATTCGCTGAGTTTGTCGAGACCGTGACACTATTGGCAGCAGCGATGTGGTTCTTACCCACCTCTATCAATTTGTTGGTGGCTTGCCGCCTTATGCATGACGACATCATCGCTGATGCCCATTTAGTTCCATGTGGCGCATCGAGTCATGGATGCGCAACTAGTGAGAAGTGGGCTGAGCAACAATGGCCATGTATCACGCAAAGCCTATGGATTTTGATTTACTTTGGACACTTCGGCACTGGATGCCAGGTCCACGCCATGTGGATTGGACATCGGGCTGATGCCGCGCTTGCCGAAAAATGTCGCCAACTACTGCGATCCTTGGGAAATTCGGACACCGACAGCCAAATATTTCGGATGCCGAGTATAGTGGGTTATCAGCGACAGCGAGATATATAATGAGTATTTCATTTAGCCTTTTAGAGAGGAACTTATACACTGCTACATAGTTACAAACAACTTCTCAATCAATTCATCATGGCGGCAACTCAGAAAGCTCTCCTCATCACCGAGATTGGTAAACCTCTCGAGCTCACCACGAGCCATCCGATTCCCGAGCCTGGCGCCAACCAGGTTCAGTTCAAGGTTTCAGTAGCTGGGATCAACCCCCACGATCAAAAGGCACGAGGCTTTGGTCTTTTTGTAAAGGACAACCTCCCCGCCCTCATCACCAACGATGTTGTGGGCATCGTCGCCAAACTCGGAAGCGGCGTGACCGAATACGCCGTTGGTGACCGCATCGTGTCGCACAGCGACTTCAGTGGTAAATATCTAGAGAACGGTCTTCAGGAGTACGCCATCGCAGACGTCGGGGCTTCAACCAAGATCCCTGATGTTGTCTCTGACGACGAGGCTGCCACCCTCCCCACCAACACCATTGCGCCAGTGGTGGGTATATTCGACGCCCTCAAGATCCCTGCCCCGTGGTTGCCCGAGTCGAGGGATTTCGACTACTCCAGCGCCACTCTTCTGATTATGGGTGGTGGATCTAGCACAGGCAAGTTTGCCGTTCAACTGGCCAAATTGGCCAGCATTGGCAAGATTGTTGTTGTTGGCGGCCCAGTGGAGGAGCTCATCTCGTACGGCGCAACTCATGTCCTGGACCGGTTCGGCGGCGATGAAGCCGTGCTCGAGCGAATCCGAGCTGTTGTTGGAGACGACTTGATCTACGCATTCGACCCTATCAATCCCCCTCCCGGACAGGTCCTGACGCTGAACGCCCTGTCGAGCCACAAACGCGGTGCAGTGGCAAGACTGCTTCCCCTAGGACCAGTAGATACATCAAAGGTTATAGGAAAGGAAGCTGGATTTGATGTCTTTGATGTCTTTGGATCTTCACAGATGAAGCCCCAGTTGACAGCACCTTACTGGAAGAACCTTCCAA
This sequence comes from Calonectria crousiana, assembly GCA_013406985.1. Classification (NCBI taxonomy): domain Eukaryota; kingdom Fungi; phylum Ascomycota; class Sordariomycetes; order Hypocreales; family Nectriaceae; genus Calonectria; species Calonectria crousiana. Next base: position 138,735 of record VTGD01000005.1, on the reverse strand, counting down.
CCTATCTCCTCGAGGGTAAAATCAAACCCCTGCCGTTTGTTACCAAGAGTGGCCTGACTGCTGAGAACGTCAATGCAGTCTTAGATGATTACCGGGATGGAAAGAGTGTTGTGAAAACCCACATTCATATTTGAGGGGATTTACTTTATCTGCACGTGGAATTTGGAGTATGCTTTTTGGAAAGAAGCTTGTTCAAATAGGAAGAGATATTAAATGAGTAGCAATAAAAATGACGATTTGATTATACAAAAGCGTCTAAATGTATGAATAATATCCTTAATGATTGACAGATTGAAGCACAATCAATGTTCTTGACAATACGTGAATTTATTCAACTCACCCTACCCTGCACTATAAACCTAACATACACTCGGCAGTACAGGAATTTAGGGCTTATATGACGTAGCTGGTTATGATTTTTATTTGTTTTGTTTTTTGTATTTAGGAACCGCGGGTGGTCAACCCGGCTGGCGATAATTGTTGACCAGGCTTGATCCACTATCCAAGTTTAGCTTTACTTCATGGCTATTATCCGTTCCTGTAAATAGCCTCGTTTGAAAATATTAGCTAAATTAGGTTTCTCTCTGATGTACTTGAAACATGGATCCTTACATCGGTGCTGTTAAAGCTTTGATAGAATACTTCGTGCGATATCGGAGAGCCAAACTTATAGAGTTTCACGAATTTCCACGGGTAGCCCTAATTACGGATTCTGACATTCCCGAAATCTTCCAGCAGTACGTGGCTTGTAGATCGATTTGCGTACCCCAGTCCTGCATGGGGGCATAAACCATGTTTAGCTAAAAGATCCCATGCGCCGCAGACCAGGACCCAAACGTTTATGGCGCCCAGAACAAAACGGTCCAGCGACTATGGCAATGATTAGCAGGAGTTGTATAGATTACGGCACAATTATCAGCACACGGGTCAGTATCCTGAGCCCCTGACGCTCAATCCGGAATTTTGCAGGGTTTGGGCACAGAGTGGTAGCGAACCAACCCAACCACCACAAAAGCAAAATCAAATTAGTCAACTTGCCTGAGAGTAGAAAAGCTGTTGTAAGATGGATTGGCAGCGTCACTCATTTTTAATGATGTAGGGAACGAGTGAGTGAAATGTGAGATAGAATCACCCGTAGTAACAGTCTCCTCCATGAGGATCGGCATCAACCACTCACCTTGATGGCGACTTTGGGAGTGGGACCGGAAATACCACTATGGTGACATCGGCCATTCGGTCGACCGCGCCTTCTGACATCGGTGGACCGAGGTGACACACTACGGCCTTAACATCGAAACAGGAGTGGATTTACATGCGGCGCAAGGATAGACCAGGGACTGAGAGGGGTATTTTGAGTTGCCCCTGCATCGGCAGAAGCAGCAGAAAATTGTGGATTTTGCGTCCCGAGGGAAAGGGAAAAAGCAATCAAGTGGTCCAAAGATTCCACCAGAGGAGATCAAGACCAGCCAATGTGCACATGTCAGTTGAAAATGGCATTGAATGAATGTGTAATTAAGGTATTGGAAAGCAAATAACCATCTAAGCAGCCTACAAGAAAGTACATGCGCGCGCCTTGTGGGCGGGATAGTCTGTGTATCCAATCTTCGCGTCATCGAAAGGACCATAGAAGCGAGAGCGATCATACTGCGCAAGCGGGATGCCGTTCCGTAGCCTCTCAACCAGGTCGGGGTTGCTGGTAAAGTACCTCCCGTATATCAACGCATCATATTTGCCAGACTCCAGCATGCCCCAGGAGTTCTTATCATCGAAGCCACCTGCAGAAAAGAAGGGTGTCTCGCCAAAGATGGACCGAAACATGGACAAGTCCACATTGGGCAAGTTCCAAGAAGAAAGGAACTCGTCCTTCTCGGCCTCGGAGAAGATTTGCTCGTAACGAGGCTCAACAAAGCTGACATAGGAGAGGTTCGGATGCTGCTTCTTGAGCTCTCGGCACAAGTGGCCCCAAGTCTCGACCCGCTGCTCGCCGCGGGCTTGGTTGAAGAGGCCAAACGGGGAGAGTCGGATGGCCAGGTTCTCTTCGCCGACTGCACGGGCCAGCTCGCCCATCAGCTCGAGCACAAACGTGCAGCGCTTCTCGGGCGATCCACCGTAGGCGTCGGTTCGATGGTTGGCGTTGGAGCTGAGGAACTGCTCAGGCAAGTAGCCGTTGCCGCCGTGGACCTCGACACCATCAAACCCCGCTTCCATTGCAGCCTTGGCAGCGTCGCAGTAATCCTGGATGGTCTTTTTGATGTGATCGACGGTTAGTTCAATTGGGGGATGATCTGCAATCTTGACAGGCTCCTTTGTATGCGGCGCGGGGTACGAAAAGCACTCCTCTGAGCTGTCCCACGGCACAGCCGACGGGGCCACAATGGGGGTACCGGTCAGCTGTGGAATATTGGCGCGCCCCGAATGCCATAGCTGAGCGTAAATGAAACCCCCCTTTGCGTGGACGGCCTTGACAACCTTTTTCCAACCTTGAGCTTGCTCTTTGAGGAAGATACCGGGCACACCAGGCATGGCGTTTCCCTGTATGTCAAATCAGCTGCATTGCGTGAGCATGTCGGATAAGGGAAATCTACCTCTAGAGAAGGGGGGAGGCCTTCCGAAATAATAAGACCACCATCAGTGGCTCGTTGGGCATAGTATTTGGCAATTAAATCGTTAGGAACCCAGATGCGGTTGGGATCGTCCACAGTGGAAGTTTTGCTCAAAGGGGTTCCGCGGTTTCTCGTCAACGGAGCGTGAATGACTCGGTGCTTCAAAGTAATTTTACCATTGGCGATCTTTAATGGCTGGAATAGCTTTGAATCAGGTCCAGTCTGGATTGCGTCGCCCATTTTGACCACGTTTGTGTTATCGTCCTGAACTATTGTATTACCCGTTAACTCAAATTCTTTCACTCGGGTGCGACATATTTCACATCACCGGTCGGGCAATAGACACATGTAATTGGCGGGGGATTAATGAACTGACCTGTAGGGGTATTTCGGCCTGCGTGTAGCACAGCGGCTGAGGGTATGCAAGGAACGTTTGGAGAACCGCCGTTTGAAAAGCGATGGGATAAATTCCGAGGTGAAACGAGGAAAATGGATCGGCTTTAATGTCCCTCTGAGATTACAAACCGAGAAATCCGCTCTCCGTTTTGTGCTCGTCCCAGTGAACTACGGGGGGCTCTGGAGTATCCCCTGATAAGCGGACAGGGATTCAAGTGCGGTTGCTACCCGGCAGAAGGACCAACAAACAAGTCCCAATCTTTTACACGGGCAACTTACCGTTTCGAAATGCCACCCTGTGATTGACAGTCGCACTACCGTATACAGTTACCATGGCCAATGTCGTCGTATGACACCAGCCAGGGGCGTTCTCCACAAGAATGCAACGGCAGTGGATACCAACTCCCCGGTTTTTGGTAACAACCAACAACCTGATGGAGGCGTTTGCATCGGGATTTCCCTTTTGCGACCGGTTGCTGATTATGCACTTCATGAAACAAGAAAGAGCCCCTACGACCAGAGTCCTCTTTTCTGCCACCTGGTCGCTTTTAAGGATCTCGTCTCTTTCGTACTTGGTATTATCATTCCCATATTCAATGGTGAACAAATTTCATCTAATTTTATCGTGGAATCTTGGAGCTTCCAACGGTTGCCATGAGTTATCCTGGTGCCAGGGCGCCGCCCTCCGGTGTTGTCCCAGACCTCGATAATCCTACGGACGTCCTGAAGACCTGTCTTTGCGTAACTCAAGGCCTAACGCTTGCTTTTGTTACGATTTCTGTGTTCCTGCGCATATATGCCAAGTTGAGCGTGTTTAAAGGAGCATTCACGTGGGATGATTGTGAGTGGATCAAAATAATATTCTGGGCTCACACTAACATGTCACGAGGCACAACTTATGGCGCATACGTACTTGTCCCAGTGCTCAAAGACCAAGATTAGGCCACTAACGGCTACAGGTTTTGATGGTTGGATATTGTGTAACAGGCTTCTTTGGTACGTTATGCGGTATGGCCTATGGTCTTGACACTAATTCAAATGACACAGCGGCTCGCTATGGGGGTGGCCTGAACCAGTGGGAAGTTCCAAAGAATCAGATTCAGCAATTTCTCCAAGTATGTTTGTAAATGAATACGTGTTCAGTATTCGTACTGACTTCTGTATGGTAGGCGGGATACGCGGCAACATTATTCTATGCGCCAATGGCATTGCTGGTGAAGCTGTCCCTGGTGCTTATTATTGCCAGAGTGTTCGGGTCGGTGCACAAAAAAACTATTATTGGAGTTTATGTTTTTGTGACCATCATTTGTCTATACTATATCTCGGGATTCTTTATCAAGATGCTCATATGCAGGCCGATTTCCGCGTACTGGAAAGGACAATCGGAAAAGTGCCTGGATCAAAGCGCCATAATCACCGCTGATGCCATCATCAGCGTCATCAGCGATTTGATCATCTTGCTTCTGCCTGCACCATTGACATGGTCACTTCAGCTGCCTCTGAGGAAGAGATTGCGCGTGATCGGTATTCTCTGTGCAGGAGGGATCGCGACCGGATTTAGCATATACCGACTTGCCCTCATTATCCGTGACGGAAAGTCGACAAACCAGACTATAGTTTTCAGCAAGGTGATTTTATCAGGGTAAGCATCTTCTATCCTTCCCATAGCAAGCACTTGACGTTGACCAGAGGCATTTCTTTTTAAAGCAATGCCGAAGCAGGAATTGGGTTGATTTGCGCTTGCCTTCCGTCCATCAATGCGCTCGTGGTTCGATACCGAAAGGGAACAGCATACTACTCCAACACTCACTCGTCGCACAGTCCTTTTAGCCATAATCGTACCCACGGTGGAGGAATTATGTTGACACGTACCTACGTGGTTGACTCAACTCGAAACACAAAGGATGTGAGCGATCAGGATTTCGAGTTGGGCAACGATCAAGCAAAGTTGGTGATAAGTGTCCAAGACAACCCCACTTTCTATAATGAGAGTCGAGGGTCTGCTTCTACCCAATGATGACATTTGGGGAAATGAAAACAAATGCTTTAATTCGGATGGGTTGGATTATAGTGACGATTTAATGGAAGGAACACGGCAGCAAAATTAGCTTACGAGAGGTTGTGATGATATTAATAAATATATGCCGAGCGAATTGATGTTTCTATTCACTTCGCAAAATCCGTGCTCATGTTTGGTACCCATGCGTTCTTTAATACCCCTTGACTCCCTGTTATAGTGATGCGAATTCCTTTACAAATGGGCAAGTTCAGATCAATTCGCTGGCCTCAAGCGTCGCGACCTTAATGAAGGCTCAAACTCAAATCTTGGCAGCAGCGGTTGTAGTAATCCAGATATTGTGCCAGTACAATTTTTTGGGTTGTCAAAATTACAGACTTCTATTAGTCATGATGTCAAAACCAAGCCGTGGAAGATGACCCCTGACGGAGACTCAAATCATCGATAAAGGATATCTTAGGTATCATTCAGACACAAAACAGTTCAATTTTAAAGGTCTCGTAGCAATAGTCCACCTGCACCGATGCACAACTCGACTTGGGATAATGACAAGGAAAACCACTGATCAAAACTCTAAAATCACGATCTCTATTTTTGAACCAGCAACTACTTTTTCTACTTTTTCCCAAGGCCAAAGTCGTTGGCTAAACTCTTGAAACCATCAAACGTTTTTCGCAGGGCCGCAGAGGCAGGGTTATCTCCGGAAGCCTTTTCGAAGTGAACTGCGATGCATTTCTTAATGTATTCCTCAGAGACACCGAGGGCTGCAGCGTCTGTGAGGGCCTTGTCCATCTGCGTAGTGTATTCTTTTCCTAGTCTTCTCTGAACCCCATGTTCAGTACAGAGATACACCAGAGCTCTGACCATCACTGTGTTGTTTGGTGGTCTCCATTCATTCAGTGGATGCGTTGGGTTGTTGATCGCTTCGTGTAGGCTCGGAAGGAGGGCAGATTTCACACCATGGTAGAGTCCGTGCTCCTCAAACTCGACATCCAGTGTAAGCTTTTGACAGCAGCCTTTCGATATATCCTCAACATGATCCAAAGTCTTCTCATCATCCGGGTTGACGCTGTACACAAGGCCTTGTACGGAAGAGTCCTTTGCCTTGACGATATTAGCTGCTCCGTGCTGGCTCATCTGCCATCTATAATCCCAGAGAGTTGCTTTCCCTTGAAATGTGCTTTTGGGGCATTTATTGGCCATTTGCGTCACATCAAGGTCAGTGCCGTAGGCGAAGTAGAGTTTCCCTTCGCCCACACCAGATGATTGGAGAGTCCCCATATTTTCTATGTTGAGACAAAAAGAATGGACGAGGATCTAGAAATCTTGTTCGGTGAGACAGTGGAGTAAAGAATTTCAATCAGCTTTTTTCAGACTGTCTTGTAGAATAAACACGCTCAAAATGCGGCATACATTGTGCAATATATAGGTGCACTGTTGATTATGAAATCACGACTGTTTCAGGATCCGCCATCTTGTTCCAATGCTCGAGAGATCTGGCACGGGAATAACTCTCAAGGGGTTCCTTCTTCTACTTGGAAATCACTGATCTGCTAGAATGGTTTTATTGTTCTTGAAGACCGTTACACAAAAATGCCATCCAATGAAGCGAGTTGGACAGGGGCTATGTTGTAAATTTTATGAAGTTAAACAGCCATCTTCAATAACTATGAAATATGGCGCCGACTTCCATGGGCACGAGATTTCAAGGGCGATTTAGATGACTCCGTAAGCCGCCGCTCCAAAAGGTTGAAAAGCCAGGATGAATGCTAGATGATGAAAGGCTTTTCTTTTTTTTTTTTTTTTTTTTTTTTTTTTGAAAAGAACCAACCACAAATTCTAGACCATGAATATTTGATGTCTTGTTCAGCTATGTGGTTGAATCAGTTGAAGTTCTCTTTGTTCATTTGGGGGCTATAACGCCGTAGCTACAGGACAGTGACCAAGATGAGCTCAATTGAACAAGCCAAAAAGAAAGTCAATAAAATTCGGAAAATGCATGAGGTTAGGCTAAAAAAGTGTTAGAAAATCAAAATGAATCTTCTGGGTCGATTTTAGACCATCATACCTTTTCTGAATTGTTTTCTTGCCAAACCCGACAGCGGGTTTTGTGATGGCTTACACCACGGATATCTGACCTTTGTCAAATGTCCTCATTATGCGCAGCACCAATATACCGCGCGCTAACCTCAGCCGAAGCTAACATGGGATCAGCCTGGATCTTATCCCGAAAAGTGATTCGGTGATGCAGTTTCCATCATCACGTGGCATTAGACGACGGTGTAACTGCCAAGATGGGTGCCCAGGATGGTGAACTAGATTCCATCATATCCTGTCGCACTTTAAAACAGAGTTCATTCTTTGCGGGCAAGGGCCGATTGGATTTCAGCGCTGTGCTGGAGGCATAGATATGCCCCTCAAGGCGGTGCCGCTGAATCAATGCAGAGACCACTGTTTTACCTTCTTGAAGGGAGCTTTTGGACTTTCCACCCGATTTCTGTTAACCGAGGTACCTATACCAACACGTTAAGACAAGGGAACAAACGAACATACACCCGAACCCCTGTTGGCGATTAGGGCGGGGCGGAGAATGCTGTCTTGCGTGTATTGTTTACTTTTGAACTATGTCTCAAAAATCCAGTTGTGCTTTTGTGAACATATACGACCTTGAATAAAGTTTCACTGATTGTAGATTTTGGTAGCGCAGGATCCTTTTTGCAGTCGGGGGTGAGTGATATACATAGAGCTGACGGGAGGCTACACTTGTAAAATGCATGATTTGGCTCTGTTGCTTTTTGTGGGCCATTTCAGCTCTTGGAATCAACTTTCGGGCCTAAATTGTTCGTCCTTGACGGCGCTTGTAGAATATGACAGGTTGACTAGACTTGCACTCATTGTATCTGTCACCGTCGAATTTACCTACAGCTGGACATAATCTGCACCTCAAATCAACCTCGAAGCCTTGAATAAGTGTTCTCACATGGGTGGCAGGACGGTCCGGTGTAATTTTCTGTGTGATACATATACGGAAATTTGACTCAGTTGGTTAAACCGTCGGTCATGTCTATATGAACCATCCAGATTCTTCCTTGTCCCGCACCAAGCTAATACTGCCCTGTCTAGTTTGATTGCCATAAAATCTGATAGAATAACTGGCGCCGAAGCGCAAACATCGATGTCCTTGTCCCATTTCTGTACCTAAGAATACCAACCAATCATGGCCTGCTTCTGAAAGGCATCGCCGCAGCGCAGCTGCAGCTCACCACGTTATATCCTTGTTATTTCCCATGTGCTTCCCTTACAGTTACAGATTTCGCTATCTATGCCAGCTGTTGATCCACGTTGTCTGCTTAGTCAACCCAGCGGCCATTTTTTCCGATTTCTGCAGTCGGTGGGCCATCCTGATCCTTCTGGGCCTTCAGCACGCGTCATCCACTTGTCAAGAGCACACGTTTATTCGCGAAATAGAAAGCTACATCAGCGCTAGTCTGAAAATAGTTTACTGTGCGAATTTTATATCCCACTAGGAGGCAGTGAATTGCAGCGAAAGTGCACTATACTGCTGTCCCGGTGGCATGATTTCTCTGACCCCTGCCACATGTCATCTGTTTCTGCCTTGCTTTAGCCTCAGTCTTGGCACATTCAATGCAAAATTTCAGTATTTAAACATGCGAAATCAGCGATCCTTAGCAATCTCAGTCAAAATCGTGTATTTGTTAGCCCAAATCACCAAAGTTCAAGATTGGGCATATATCTCCCAGCCAGCACATATGGCGCGATTCAAATTTCCGCCCGTCTTTTCATACCGATTTTCATATCCCGTCTCAAAACCATATCCATATTCCTGGTTTACACCGGTTGTTATTTTTGGGGGCATCGTATTGGCGATTTTCTTTTCGCTTCTCAATCTGGGGACAAGTGGTTATTATTTGAAGAGCGAATATACAGATGATCCAAACAGTACATTGACAGCAGATCCTCCGTAGGCGAATACGTATCCATGCATTAGAGTAACAACTAAAAACTAGTGTAGGTGGTATATGAAAGTCCCGTTTGATTGGAAAAATGACATGAAGACAAACTGCGAGCGAAAAATGCTTAGCGTGGGCGACCGCTTCTTCACTGGTACTCTTGGCCTTCAGTACCAGCTCAGGAAAATTTCACGAGTATCCGGTGATGCGAAGGAACAAACATCCATGTCTTCTATCCCGTATTTAAACAATACTCTCGAGGACTGTCATCTAGATGCCGCAGAAATACGCCTCAGAAGGGCCGATGCGGCTATTGGTGCCACCTGGTGGCTGTCCTGGGTACCTACAGAAGAAACTTCAACTGTAACCTGCTACCTCATGTCTGAGCTGGGGCGTGTTGCTCTTAGCCTCAGTGCGGGATATGTGGGGGACGGTTCCCGCAACTATGGCTATGTCATCAACGACAACTACACGACGCATGCTGGCATTTGGTGGGGAACGAGGCTGCTAAATGTTTATTTTGCGGGCATATTGGCAGCCATGTCTCAGGAAAAAAGAACAACTTCAACATATTGGGCGGCAGGTGGAGCTATCTTCACAAGAAATACCACTCAAACAGAGTATGTGAGATGCGTATTCCCAAATCTCACAAAATTCATCATTCGCAATTGACACTTTCAAGTATCCGTGCCACAGACTTTTTCAGAATTAACGCCTGGTTCATTTCATCAAACGGTCTCATACCCAACGAAAGTAAGATTTCACAGCATCATGGTGCAACTCTAAACTAACTAGATCACATGCACTTCATCTTTATCCGAGATGTACGAAGATCCAGAGGTTTGTAATACATGCACTTACAATTTTACTCGACGAAAGTGTGAAGAGCGATCTGATCGTTTGTTAATACATGTGTTTGCCCAGCATTTTGCCTCCAACGTATTGGTGGAAGCAGCCCACCATCTCAAGGTTCTACACTCTCTTGTGGGGATAGATCTAGGAAATTGCCAGTCACCAAACCTGCTCCTTGACGAAGATGGTTTACAATACGCTATTATGGCTCCGGATGACAGAAACAGGCAGCCAGGGGGTATTCTTACAGATCCCGACATGGGTGATCCCGAACGTTATAATTATATTGCACACCCGGAGGATGGGAATGATCTCATTCTCCTCAATGAGAGCTACACCAAAGTGCGACCAGACACTGGCAAACTCAGATGCTCGAATGCTACTATTGTTGCTCAGTATCTGTGTTCAAAGCCTACACAGAAGAGCCCTGTTTCCATGTTTGTTGCCATCCTGCTGGCGGACTTGGTGTTTCTACAGGCTGCTTGGAGAGCCATGAATCTCGCCGCTGAAACCATGGTGGCCAACAGAGATCCTCGAGCGATGATCTGCGAGGGCTGCTTGGAAAAGGATCCCGATATCCGCATGGAAAATGTTGATTCAAACATGAGGGTGCCTGGAACATACGACCCAGTGCCTTCTCCTGATGGCAGCCAAGTACAACTAATTGAAAGATGAAGAAAGACCTTGTTGAACTAAAAAAGATGCAATTTCATGGAAGGAGTCGTGTTGAGCGTTAACAAGTAGTTCTTTTGTGTCAGATAGTGTTTCATCAAATCATCATTAAAAATATCAGAGCGTCTTCAATATTGATCGTAAACGGCATCCCATCGATGCGCAAACTTATCAATGTAAAGCTGGAGTTGGCTTTCAGCGTTTTCGTACCAAGGGGTATCCCCATCATGAAGCCGACCACGCATATGCTTTATCGCGGCACGAACGATATATATATGGTTGGGAGGCGTAGCATCAATCGAAAAAGGCTGCAGGCTGTTGTGATGACACTCCGCAACATCGATGACGATTTTTGTGGCAGTGTCGAGTGCCGCTGTTGAAGTCTGCTGCCATTCTTGAAGAGGTCGCAAAGTTGCTAACGTGACATGTTGAGGGTAGTCCAATATGTGCGAATGTAGCATAAATAAACCCCTGATTTGAGTCAGAACATCACATGTACAGAACAGATTGGGCCTAAGTTTGAAAATTTTACCTAATGGCCATGGCAATGGATGCGCAGTAAGCCCCAGCTTTCCCTTCGCAGTACGGCAAAACCAATGCAAGGAAGGCCTGGATAGCGTTATCCAGGCTCTGCAGCAGAAGCAACCTGCTGTCAAGGTCCTGTATGTTCAAGGCTTTTATGACCTGGTCCACCAAACAAGTTGCTTGAGCAGCGCGGCCGAAACCACCCAGCTGGGTTGATACAGGACAAGAAACGAGCACATTTGATCTGGAATCTGGACCAAGAAGATGTCCTCGATCGAGGATTTCAAATTCTATCGGCAGCCTGGTGTCCCCGGGGGGTGAAGTGGAACCCAATGGTTGTCCGACATCTAACTCGCAGAAAAAGGCTCTGCGTCGTGGTTTTTCAGTTGATCAAGCACTCAAAACAACATAGGAAATACTTACCTTTCATAAATCACAATGCCCCACCAGGTATTTCCGGCTTCTTCATTGTCCACTAACGAGTCCGAAACGATCTGACAACGATTGCTCTCGTGGATACGAGTTGCATAGGACATCCGAACGCACGTTGCGATGCTTATAAATGCAGCCTCAGCCCTCCCGTTTGCATACTCATAAATCGAGACCAGCAAACTGGCTTGGATCAAATGTAGGGATGGTGGCAGGGATGCTTGCACCTGCGCAAGCAGTGCCTTTGTTGCGAGGTACAGAGATGCTGAGTTAATAAGAGGGGCCGTTGTCTCTTGCTCAGATACTGAGCCTGGAGATGAAATATTTACAATCAAGCAAATCGCCAGCAGCAAAATGGAGGTGTCGGCGCCAGGTCCTACAGCTGATCTGATCAGGCTGTTCTGAAAGCGTGTGCGGGAGATGATCGGAAGGTGGTGGTGGAAAGTCTGAAAATAGCGTGCAGTGATATCGTCGACGAATTGGTCAGTGGAATTTATAATGCTTTGAACCTCAAAGTTGAGTCCACCCCTGCTCGGCCAGTTAGATATGGGAGGATTGGTGACAAAGAATTCTGGCTAGGCACTCACAGTGAGCCAAAAAGCGGGCGGTACAGATCAGCCCTTGGCTTCACGGGAGCGGGTGCAGTTGTGTCGGAAGGAGTCAAGCCGTAAGTTATTTCCGAAACCACCGCCTCGCGGCGTCTCAGTGGCTGGGGTGAAGCATCAGCGATGGGGAGGATACCATCACGCCTTCGAACGTAGCGACACTCGAGATGTTTCCTGGGTATCAAATCTCAGCGCCGTCCATTCTATGCGACCTCTAGACTTACTGTATACAGTAGCTACATGACGGTAACGCCTTGTTGCATTTCTTCTTGCGGGACTTGCAGCTGAGGCATGCTTGTCTCGCGCGTGACCGATTGCTGTCGGCCGCCATGACGCAGTACGCAAGCCGACAACCCGACAGTGGCGCTTGGATAGTATTACTAGGGATTGACTTTGATGATGAAGGGTATAATCCGCAAGTAGATTCATTTGTGAGAAGGATTTTAATTAGAAAACCCGACAGCAGAGGCTGGTTGTCGGAACCCTGTCGGATATTTTGTCGGGCTTTGTCGGGCCTTGTGGGGTGATGGCGGCTTTTGTCGGACAATAATACAAGGCTATAATTGGGCTAGTCATTCGAGACCGACACCAATGCGGATCTCTCCCCACCTCATCCAGATGGCGCTTACAGTGGATATCAGTCGTCTTAGGGGCGAACACTTCATAACTATCGATCGGTTGTGAGAGTGTTGCTAGTACATATTCTTCAAAATGGCCAAATGTCAAGCTCTATTTCCACTCCCATCTCTTTCATTTGAAAAGCCATCTGCGTACCCATTCCATCATGAGTGACAAGCCAGAACCAGATATCAACACCTTTCTGCAGTCTACAACTGCACCGGCGGAACTCCCACCAGAAGAAGGGCTCCAAGGCTGGCTCTGCGTTATTGGTTCCGGGCTCTGCATTTTTTGTTCTTTGGGCTTTTTGAACGCGCAAGTACCCCTTGACCAACTGCACCATTAAACACCTGCTAACGAGAACAGCATTGGTGTCTTCCAAACAACGTACGAACAAACGTACCTTCGAGATTACTCAGCCTCCGCCATTTCCTGGATATTCGCCGTTCAGTTGTCACTCATGTACGCGCCTGGGCCGCTTTATGGACGCATCATCGACACGTACGGCCCGGTACCTGTGCTCTACCCCTGCAGCTTCCTCTGCGTCTTTGGCCTTTGCATGACGAGCCTGGCAACCGAATACTACCAGATCTTTCTCGCCCAGGGACTCGCCTTTGGCGTTGGCTCTGGCGGCGTCTTCACTGCCGCAAGTGTTTGTGTAGGTCAGTGGTTCGTGCACCGTCGGGGTCTGGGCGTTGGCCTTGCAACGACAGGCAGTAGCCTTGGAGGAGTGATATTCCCTTTCTTTTTGGATCAAAGCATTAAGCATGTGGGATTCCCCGGTGCCGTACGGTGTACAGCCCTCCTCATTGGCATTCTTCTCCTTTTGTCATTCTTCTTGGTGCGGGCGCGTTTGCCTTGCAAGAAGTGGGACTCAAATGTTAAATGGTTTGACTTTTCTTTGTTCAAGCAAAAACCGTTTGCCTACTATACGCTAGGAGCATTCTTTGTTAAGTGAGTGATTACCATCTCAGCCTTGGAAGCTTTCTTTGACCCTGGCTAATTCTCGCACCTTCCATACTGAAGTTGGGGCGTGTTTGGGCCATTTAATTTTCTACCAAGCATGGGGCTGAACGCGGGATTCTCATCGACTCTAGCCTTGTACCTTATTTCAATCATGAAGTTTGTTGTCGCACATACCTCTCGCGGACATGGCGGCTAATAGTACTATTTTCAGTGCAAGTTCGATTCCGGGTCGCGTTCTACCTCCCCATCTTGGAGATAGGCTTGGGCACTTCAATGTCATAACTGTATCCGCTCTGCTTGTCGGAACATCGATGCTTACTCTTTGGCTACCTTTCAACTACCGTCCGTCGCACGCAGGTATCGTCGTTTTTGCCATAGTTTATGGCTTCGCCAGTGGGGCATTTGTGTCTTTGATGATGCCATGCGTGTTTAAGCTGGGTGACATCGCATCACTCGGCCAGCGGTTCGGAACTTTTCAGCTCGTTATGAGCATGAGGTTAGCCTTCACCCAAGCCCTCTCCTCCTTTCCGCAGCGTGACAGGACGAATCAGATCTTCGTGCTAACGTGTGATAGCTGCTTGACAGGGTTACCAATTATGGGCGCAATCCTTAACCGCCAGAACAACACCGACTTTTCGGGGTTGCAGCTCTTTTCTTCCACGAGCTGTCTTGTCGGTGCAAGTCTTATCGCAATCGCAACCCATTTCGTATCTCGGGTGCGAAAAACGCGACGGGTATAAAACTTGCTGAGCACAAGGATGCCTCTATTCAGGTAGCCGATAAAAGTCAACACTCTCATTGTATGCAAGATACTTTCAGAAACCTATTTTTTTTAACGCGCATTATAAACTTAGTATATTATTCATCAGGCGAGGCAGTGCAGGGCCGATCTTGCTATTATCCATGTCTTCCAATTTCTGCCTGTGGAATGTAGTTTTGGTTGGAATGGGGATGTCGCATGCAGTCCAGGCCATTCCAGATCGTCCGTCAATAATTATCTTGTCCAATTACTGGAACCTTTGAATAGGAATGCAGATGAAGAGGAATAATACCCCTGTTGGCAGTTTGCTAGTTGGTCATTCCGCCCAAAAGAGGCTCCCTTCTTTCAATCTGGGCTCTGGCAGTCTCACTCTGACAGCGCCATCGTGGCTTGCTTCTTCGCATAGATTCCAAGTTTTTAGCAGGCTCTTCAGCTCATGCCTATGGCAATAGGGCATCAAATTAATGCTCAAATTACTTGCCTTGGGCTTCCTCCCTAGAGTTAGGCCCACATGTCCCCGAGACAAATTTGCTATGACCACATAACAATACCAACCGGCATTAGTCACGGGATGCTGCATCTTTCTCCCTTCATCTGTCTCGCAGCGCGATATTCTAGTCTACTAAAAACCATCAGTTCCGTCATCAAAACCTCGCTCGTTGTTCCTCATCACAGCAACCCGGAAATATACGATGCTTCTTAGATCCCTTGTCCACGTGGCCTTGGCGCTTCTGTCAGGCGGGGCTCAGGCAAGAAATTGCAATCCTACATCAGGCCTCACGACATCGGATGTACCAACAATCTCTTTTACGAGCACAACTAGCACCAGCTCGACGTCAAGTGAAATCATCCCAACGTCTTCTTCTTCCTGCCTTGGATTTGATGGTATGCCATCCGCATCGTCCTTCGTCTAATATTTGGATTGCCTATTAACTTAAAATCACAATATAGAAGGATGCCAGTTTGATGCTCAGTGCTGTCCGGGCCTTTCCTGTTCAGAAGGCCAGTGTAGATAGATTTCAAACATGTCAATTAAGCGTACTGGATGGGAGACCCGGCTTTGAAATGTGGCTCCCTTGATTATATGTTTTTATTCTATGTTTAATTTTTAATCGATTGAGCCCGTCCGTTATTCACTCCTAGCTTGCAGCCAGCCTGATACATCAGATGTGCGGCCAGTGTGCCGTTCTGTGTGAAACTACGAGCCCAACCCAACTTCTCCTCTCACCAAATAGTACAGCTTCGTGCGGACTCAATCGCTTTTTTTTTTCCTACATTAGTGTGGGGGCTTTGAAAATAGCAACGGGAAATGTCAAAGACGTGCTTAACTTGCCACCTACTCATGATAGAGGAAGCGGATTTCTGCTCCATCTTTCAGCCATATCTTCATATTTAGGCCCAATTCAGTGGCAGGGCGCGCAAGACGATCCAAAAATCGCCTTTTAGTTCCACTTCTCCTTGTCTGTCTGGGGACTGCATGAAGACTACTTAAATCAGTTATCCACATGCCCGGACATCGAAATCCGACGCTACAGTGGTTGATCACAACCACACATCTTCCGTAGTATAGTGGTCAGTATGCAAGCTTGTCACGCTTGAGACCCGGGTTCAATTCCCGGCGGGAGAGATTCCAGCCCCAGGTGTTATGCCTGGTCTAATTTTTTGCCCTTTAATTTCAAACTCTTCACCGCCCATATTTTGGTCAAAGTGGACATCAAAATCGTCAACTGAATTTTTTTTTCGAGCCCCACTCATGAAAGCCTCATCCGCCACAACTCAAAACGCCCTCTCGTCCCCACTTTGCAATCAAGATTTTATGGTATCAACCGCTTTGATCGATTTTTATGTCGCTACGCTTCCAAACAGCTCTACGCCGCCATTCGAGGGCATTTATGGGCTTATCTTTTATGACCAAACAGTAGATTATTCCTGAGCCATAATTGAGAAAAACTAAACACAAGTGTCCAGGGTAGCAACCTGGCTATATAGATGCAAAGTCTTGATTCGAACACAAGACATGAAAGCACGATGCTTGCGCTTTGTTTTGGCCTCTATTGAACTCAAAAGTGTCTTTTTTTATTTCTTTGTTTTTTTTTCTTTTTGCACCGGTATGAAGTAGCACTCAGCCCCCTTACTCGCAGCTACTCTCTTTTCTCGGTCATCCCGGTGGACCCAACAATTCAGCAGAAACTACGCTCTTATCTCAGTTAATTCCATCCTGTGTCACAAATCCAATCCTAATTCCTAACCACGGCCCACCCTTCAACTAAGGCGGCCAATGTGTCCTCAGTTCCCACATTGCCAGGAAATACCACATACGGCACACCGCGATGACAACTCGTTTCCTCATCGCACCTCCAAAGAGGGACACCGGGGGCTGCCTGCCCGATAATTCTTGCGCGCTTCATTCTCAAGCCCTTGGTTGCCGTGTCCGACGAGGTGATGCCTCCCTTGGCGATGACGTAACGAGGTCGGACGTGGATCTCCTCCACTAATCGCACCAAAGCGTGTGCAACTTTGGACCCAATATTGAGAGAGCTTATGGCGTCGGGTCCTTTGATCAAGCCTCTCGAGGTCATGACGAGCATGTCGTGGCCGTCTTGAAGTTCCTTGGAGGCCTTGGATGCGGCATCCTTTATTGTCGCCTCCAGAGCCTCTGGGGAAGCAATGAGACTGGAGACGTCCAGCTCAAGAACGGTAAGCCGATCACCTCTTCTCTCGCGCAGCACTTTAAGCTGGGCAGTGGTTTTGGGAACATATGAACCAGCAACAATCAGGCCGCCTGGTTGCTGAGTGTCGTTCTTGGAAACACCCAAGTCCTCCAATCCAAGAGGCGGAATGCCCTTGATTCCCAGTCTGGACGAGACAAACGCGGCTCCGGTACGGAAGAGGTATCGTCGGCCTTCCTTCTCAGCTGCAAGAAGGCCAGAGACGAAAACGTGCATGTCCGATTCAGCTGCTGCGTTGACAATGATGACTGTGTTGGATCCGGTGGGCGCCTCAAGAAGCCTCTTTGTAACGCCGGCTGGACCTCCAACCCTAATGTCATCAAGTGTGACCGAAACAAAAGAGGATCCATCAAAACGCGAACCACACTTTTCTAGGATGTAGTCTCTCAGGTTGGAGTTCTTGTATCCGAAGTGAGCATCCTGTGCAAATGGGGTTTGGCTCGCTGGCACCAAGACATCTCCTTCCTTGACGTAGTGGACATCATCTATGGTGTATCGACCACCCTGGTAGAAGAAGGGAGCCAGGACCCATGCGTCAAACTTGCCAAAGGCTTCTTCCGCAGCCTCTGGTTCCTCCGGTAGGTGGCCACGTAATGTGGAATCGCCTCGGAGGACAATCTCGACGGCCTTACCGGCCTTTTCGGCCGCGCGCTTGACGTTGGTGCAGATTCCGAAGATCAACTGCTTGGCCTCTACTGATGGTAGAGCTCGAGAGTTTGTGAGAATAAAGAACCCGGATGGATCTAGACTGAATTGCTTGTCGAGTGCCTCGGCATCCCAGGTCATCAGGACGTCAATGTCGTGGCACGTTTGAGTTCCGGTCGGGTCGTCATCTAGGACAACCAAGGTAGGAACCTCTCTGCTGCTTACAACGCTCTTGATGGAACCAAGAACATCGGATCCGTATTCTGATGGCAGAGACTGGAGAGTTTTCTGGGCTGGGAGTGGCTGCGGCTCCTTGGTCTGGGAACCCTCACCCGTAGCTGATGGCTGAGCCTGCTCAGGCTTTCCTGCCTTTTCGGCCACGGTCACGCCAGTGAGAAGCTCATATATTCTCACGACTCCGGCGTCTGCTTCGTTGGTGAGGCCACGCGCAGCGCCCGAGACGTATAGAGTATGGGCGACGGCGGAAAGCGGGGCTGAGTATAAACATCGCTTGGCTTCATCCAAAACTATTCCGAGATCCTTGACAAAAATGGCAAGCGCTGAGTGAGCGGTCCAGTCAGCGTCGAGCATCTGGGGGACTCGGTTCTCAAACATCCAGCTCCAAGCAGCGGCGTCCTTGAGGATCTCAAAGAGGTTTCTGGTATCGAGACCGAGAGCGGCGGCAAAAGCCATGGCCTCAGCTGCGGCGGCGATGTGAACTCCGGCGAGAAGCTGGTTGATGAGTTTAACGGACGAGGCAGCGCCGACGCCTCCCTGGACGTGGCAGAGGTTGCTGGCAACACCGGTGACGGCAAGTAGTGGGCTCTTCACTTTCGATATCGCGGCACTGCTTCCAGAGCAGATGACCTAAGAATGTGTTAGCAATGCGGAATCATAACAATGATTAATACCAACCGTTAGTGTGCCATTTTCGGCTCGAACGACACCTCCGCTGACAGGGGCGTCGATTAAACTGATGCCCTTTTCCAAAGCAATCAATCTCTTTTCCAATCCCATTATATATGAAGGGGGGACTGTTGAGTTTAGGATGATAGTGGCGCCGTGCGCAAGGAAATCGGCAGCCTTTGCGCTACCGAACAAGATATCGTCGACCTGGGCCGCATTCTGGACCATCAGAATAACCAATTCGGCATCGCGTATCGTATCAGCAGGTGAGTCGGCCCTGGATGCTTTACCATCTTTGGCCAAGAACTTATCAACTGCCTTCCCGACCACATCATAGCCGTGCACGGCGTATCCCGCACGAAGGAGGGAGGATGCAATGCCCTGGCCCATGGCTCCCAAGCCGATCATTCCAATCTTGGAAATCTCCAGCGGGGTGCTGCCTGGCGTGAGGTCAGTCGTCGCAGCCGACTTATTGGCGCTCTCCTGAACGCCGTTGGGGTTCCCGGGCAGGAAGAGGCGGACGAGGCCAGAATCATCTTCCCTCCCGTATCCCTGGGACGATCCAGAAATGTAGAGCTGTTCTGCCGCCGAAGCCAGAGGGGCCGGGGACTGAAGAGTGCGAGCTGTCGACACTACAATGCCCTAATCAATGGATGTGAGTTGAGAATCAAGTTTTGTTTCACATCAAAACTTACCATGTCCTTGACGAAAATGTCGAGTGCTGAGTGAGGTGTCCAATCACCTGCCAGCATGTGTGGAACACGGTTCTCAAAGGCCCAGGAATTTCCCGCGGCATTGACAATAATATTGTAGACTTCCTGGGTATCAAGACCGGCCTTGGTGGCAAGTCCCATGGCCTCAGCTGCGGTGGCAATATGCGTGCCCACAAGGAGCTGGTTCACCATTTTCACTTTGCTGGCAGCGCCAAGTCCACCGGGAATAATGTACAAGCTTTGCGACATTTCACGCAGAATCTCGTCTGCCTTGGACAAGGCCGCGTCTGTTCCAGATGCGAAAATCGTGAGCTGTCCCTCGGCCGCACGTTTCGTGCCTCCAGACACCGGACAGTCGACGACAAACAGGTCTGGTCTCTCGACGCCAGCTAGCCGGGATGGCAAAGCACCATGAACTGTAGGGCTGACAGTTGAGCAAATCAAAATTGTGGCATTAGTCGGCAAGACTATTTTCCAGTTAGCAAATCACTCATGATTGCATCAAATACGGCCTTGGTACCTTTGACAGCGCCGTCCTGTTTGTCAAAGAGGACTTGCTCCAATTGCGCTGCGTTGGCCACCATGCAAACAAAAATGTCGCTGTTTTCGGCGGCCTGTCTAATAGATTTACTTGGGATGCCTCCTTTGTCGACAAACTTTTGGATGCTTGGCTCGTGAACATCGTAGCCTTTGACCGTATAACGAGAGCTAGCCACCAAGTGGCTGGCCATGCCGGAGCCCATGGCGCCAAGGCCAATGAAGCCAACATTCTTCGTGGTAGCCACGTCAGAAACCATGGTGAGAATAGTAGACTCGAAATTCGCCTGGCCAGGCCAAGATCTAACTGGGCTCGAGGGATAATTTGAATGAAAAGAAGACGCTCAACACCGGCAACGACTGACTTCCTGGCTTCGCACACACGGATCCATCCGGTCCATGTCCCACTAATACCCACCAACGCTACCCCGACCAAGCCTGTCAACACGGGCCAATTAGCATCATGTGGTGGAGGCTTACAGCGGGGGCCACGAGCCCATCTCGTCGAGTCGCTGGCTTCTCTCGGTCATCGTGCCGCTCTCCTCCACCATCTCTTCACCCACAGCGCGGTCTTCGCTCCGCTGCCCTTTGATACGCAACGCCAAGGATCCACGCACCAGAACATGAAGCGAAGCCGATTCGACGCAGGCATAGACGCCGCCGCTCCCGGCAGCTCGGGCCGGCATCAGCCCAAGATTTCCAGGAAGGTCAAAGCTTGTAAGTGGGCAATTTGGAGTGGAGTTTGGGGAAAACCATGCATTTATCTGTGTGGCTGACGCATCCTGTACAGGCCAAGAGTGCCAGAGCCGCAAGATCAAATGCGGCATTGAGCCGGGCCAGGATCGGTGCGCGAGATGCACTCGTCTAGGTCTGGATTGCGTCGTCAACAAGAGTCTCCAGACGCTGCTGCAAGGTGAAAACGAGTGGAGGGAGTGGATGGAACGCCATGTGCACAACCTCCAAACTGCCGTAGCCCAGGTGCAGCAACAGCTCAACCTGCCCCCGATTACGCCGCTGCAGTTCTCATCAGGTCGCGCACAGCCATTTGCAACGCAGACGAGTCCACCGGGGACTTCGCCTGTGCACCCGTCCGATGTCACGGCCATGACGAGGGAGAACTCGCCCGAGCCGGAGACGCACGAGTCGCCCGAGCAGGCTCTCGTCAACGCGCCGATGGCGAGCCTCTTCGAGGTGACCAAGCTGCGCAACATCCGGAGCGACCCGGGGGCCGCAGTCCAGAGGCCCGCCGAGAACCGGGAACCCGATTTCATCTCCCAGGGCAAGATTAGCTTGCGCGAGGCCGAACATCTCTTCTCCACATTTTGCGGAACCCTCAACGCATACCTCTGGGGTGGCATCGCGCTGGTTCACAGGACGCTGGCCACCACGCGAGCCTCGTCTGCGCTGCTGACGGCAGCCATATTGGCTGTCACGGCTTTGCATGCGCAGGATCAAGGAAAGTCCTTTGACAAGTGCTATCCCATATTTCTCGACCTGGCCAGCCAGTCCGTCTTCAAGCGCTACTACAACCTGGATGACGTGCGCGGGTTGTGCATTGGCGCCTTTTGGCTTTCCGATGTGAGCTGGAAGCTGTCCGGTCTGGCGGTGCGCATCGCCACCGAGCTCAAATTGCACCAGTCGTGCTACAGGGCGCTACAGGGCGGGGGAGCGTCGAGCGAGGACGTGGAAAATGCGAGGGTGTGGTACTTTCTCTACGTGTGCGATCACCACTTCAGCATTGCCTATGGAAGGCCGCCTGTCATGCATGAGGATGCCACCATCACGAACCACGAGAGCCTGCTGCGGCTACCGGGCATCACGCAGGCCGACCAGCGGTTGCATAGCCAAGTGGGCGTCTTCATCATCCTGAGTCGCGTGTTTCACACTTTTGGTCCGGATCGGTCGAGATTGGTGGCAAATGACGAGTTTGAAGCGCTTCGACGATATGATATTGATTTGGCTCGTTGGAGAGAACACTGGGAGAGCCGACTGGGTAAGCATCAATTGTGACGTACGAGAACTTGACCTTGCAGCTGACAGGCCCCAATTGCAGAACCTGACCATCACATATCCAACTATCCATCAAAAGGAGTCACACTTCATTACTACTTTGCTCGCCTGCAGCTATTCTCCGTCTGCCTTCGCGGCATGAACCCGTCATCCAAGTATCTCATATCGTCAGAGCGACGGGATTTCATCAACCTGGCTATTGAGAGCGCATCGTCGGCGCTGAGGCTCATTCTGGACGACGCCGAGCTGCGAAAGGCAGTGATTGGCGTGCCGCTGTACCTGCTCACCACGATCGCCTACGCATCCATGTTCCTCGTCAAGGTGCAGCTGCACTGGAAACAAGCCGGGTTTGCGCTGCGGGGCGAGGACGTCGTCGGCCTCATGGAGAAGACGGTAGGGCTGCTGGACGAGACGCGGCAGTGCGTCCGCCACCTCGCGCACTACATTGGGCGAGGGCTCAACAGCATGCTGCAGAAGCTCAAGGAGCGCGAGGCCGAGGCCGCCCGGCAGGTAGCCCCGGCAGATGGCCAGGCGGCGGAGACGACGACGACGACAGAGGTGCCCTGGGCCGACGACGAGGACCAAGGAGGCAACAACGCATGGCAGAGCACAGACTGGACGGCGTGGGCTTGCGGTGCTGACATGTACGGATACGGCCACCACGTCGAAGCGAGTGTGGACCAGGATCCACTGTACATGCTTGATATTCTCCAAGCACAGCTGCCAGAGTAGATTGCGCTTGCAGCCATGAATAAGGGACTGGTCATGAGACTCTCCAATACGCACCGCTGCACGACTCGCGAAAACTACAACCCCGATTGCCCACTCGCCCGCAAACTTGGCGGTATTATCGTGCCATGACCCTCTTCTCCGCGCTAACCACCCCGGCTCGCACCCGGTTCAGCGGGAACACGCCAATCGGCGCGATGACCGCTATGGAGCGCCAACCTCCCCTTCTCCAACTATCTCCACACGGTCCCCAACGGCTGCCGTTCCCCCGCAAACCCCGTGGGGAACTTGGGTCACTCAGTGCCGCAATGGATTTTTTCTCTTGACAATGGGTCGGGAATTGGTTGTTGCAGTCTTCCTTAAAAGGTGTGATCCCGTCGTCAGTTTTCGGAGTCGGCGTCATTCTCTCCCATCTCCGTCTTGATTTGAGGAAAAACGTCTTTGTTGGCGGCTTCACACAATCACCATGGAGCACGAAAAGA
This sequence comes from Calonectria crousiana, assembly GCA_013406985.1. Lineage (NCBI taxonomy): Eukaryota > Fungi > Ascomycota > Sordariomycetes > Hypocreales > Nectriaceae > Calonectria > Calonectria crousiana. Next base: position 115,570 of record VTGD01000005.1, on the reverse strand, counting down.
AGGAAGACGTGGAGCTCAAGGAGCACTGCAACCAAGATGGCGGGCTGGATCCGGAAACGCTGCAAGCTCTTCGAGAGTATGTGCCCAACACGGACGCGGAGAAGAAGCTTGTGAGGAAGATTGACTTCTTCCTCATGCCGATTCTGTGGATCATGTACATTCTGAACTATGTTGATCGAACCAACATTGTGAGTCCTGTCGAATCCATCAGAATTTCCGAGAAATTAATAGTCGGTGGTAGGGAAATGCCAAGATCGCCGGCATGCAAACCGAGCTTCATCTAACCGACGACGACTACGCCTGGGTTCTCTCCATCTTCTTTTTCGGATACCTCATCTGCGAGGTCCCATCCAACATGATCCTCTCCCGCAGCCGACCTTCCATCTTCCTGCCTACAATCATGCTTGTCTGGGGAGCACTGAGCGCTTTGATGGCCATCTCCAAGACCTATGGCGCGCTTTTGGGCTTCCGATTTATTCTTGGATGCATCGAGGCTGGCTTCTTCCCTGGAGTCTTGTATCTACTTAGCTGTTGGTACACGAAAGCCGAGTTGGGTAAGTGCCAAGCATTCTTTTTTTATTTCTTTTTAAATACTGCAGCAAAAGGTTCTAACATTGTCATTCTAGGAAAGCGTTTTGCCATTTTCTACACCGCCGCAGTTCTTTCCGGCGCCTTTGGTGGCATCCTAGCCGGCGCCATCACTTCCAACCTCCATGATGCCCACGGCATTACCGGGTGGAGATGGCTTTTCATTGTTGAAGGCGTTGCCACTGTTGGCGTTGCTGCTTGTGCCTACTTCATCCTCTTGGATTACCCAGCAACCTCTACCCGCCTGAGCGAATCGGAGCGACGCCTGGCCCACATTCGCATCATCCACGATGGAATCGCCACGAACAGCAACGGCCAGCAGCTCAGCCACTGGGATGCCTTTGTGGCTGCTGTTTCAGACCCGCGCACATATCTGTTCCTCGTCCTGTTCATGCTTGACATTGGTGCTGGAACCATTTCCTACTTTATCCCAACCATCACCATCTCCCTGGGCTACGACACAACCACGGCGCAGTACATGACTGTGCCCATTTACGCCGTCGCTGCGGTTTGCCTCAACATTGTCGCATGGTCTTCTGACCGCCTCGGCGAGCGGCGATGGCACGTTGTAGGAGCCCTGGCATTGGGATTTACCTGCAGCGTCGTGTGTGCGGCCGTGCAGACCCCCGTCGTCCGCTACGTCATGATTTGCTTTGTCGCAGCCGGAATCTGGACCGCCTGTCCCCTCATTCTCTCTTGGACTAGCGGCACCATTAGCCTTCCACCGGAGAAGCGCGCCATTGTCCTTGCTCTGGTAAATGCCTTTGGTAATTTTTCGAGTGTGTACGGTAGCCGAATTTGGAAGAGCAGCGACGCCCCTGGCTATCCTATCGGCTTTGGAGTGACGGCTGGATTCTTGGGTAGCGGCATGCTATTGGCAGCTATCATTCCGGTTGTGTGCCGCATGGTGGACTGGAAGGGTACCAAGGCTGAGAGGCAGCTGGCGCAGCAGCAGGAAGAAGAGGAGTGAAACTAAACACCTGTAGCTGGTTGGTGAATTACTCAGTAGATAATTGTCTCGGGGGTTTGGCTGGTGATGCAGAAAAGTTGTGTGCCGTAAATGCCGAACATGATACGTCGGAGTCGGACTCCGTAAGAAAAGTCCGGAATTATACCATAGTCTCGCGAAATTCGGCCGGGGAGTGGAGACGAAAATATCCCCATAAATATGCAGAGAACCAATAAAAGCCGTTACTAAAAGCCAAAACGTGGGGGAAAACAGCAAAAAGCTGCTTCACTCCATGGTCGGATTTTGCGAGATGATATGGTAGCTACATCAACCAAGCTTTAGGCGCTTTCGATTTATTCCGTCCCCTGCGTGGACTTGATTCCAAAATATGTTTTTTAAACTATTTCTCGCATTGCTGGTGCGTCCAGGTAATGGTCATGCTCATTTTGAGGATGCCAGTCCTTTTGCTTTCGATCCCGCTGCGGCCAATTACAATGACCAGTTCGTATCCTACAATGCGCCCGAATTCGTTTTGGATGGCGTTCGGGTCATCGATGGAACCGGAAGAGAGCCACAAGAAGACCAAGCAATCATCATCAAGGATGGAGTCATCACCGAGATTACTGCTTCAGGCTCGGTGAAGTCGGATGCGATCATCATCTCCATGAAGGGGAAAACTGTAATACCTGGCTATGTTATGCACCATGAGCATTTGTACCATCATTCTCCATCGCCTGTCACCGGAATGGCATATCTTGCGGCACCATCCATGATTACGATCCCACGTTTGTACCTTTCTGTGGGTGTGACTTCAGCCAGAACCATTGGGACATATCATCCGTTCGATGACCTCAAGCTCAAGGAGGGCATAGACAAGAGCGTACTCCTTGGACCTGATCTATTTCTTACAGCCCCTTTCATCCAGGGCGACCCAAAATACTTTCAGCTTATGCCAGAGGTGAATTCTGCCCAGGCTGCAGCCCGGGAGGTTGAATACTGGTCTGAGCGCGGGTTTCATAATTTCAAAACATATGTCGACATTTCACGATCACAAATGACAGCAGCAGCAACTGCCGCACACAATCTTGGAAAAAACATTAGCGCACACTTGTGCTCCATGTCGATCCTCGAGGCCCTAGATGCGGGGATTGACGAGTTTGAGCACGGGTTCCAGTCCATCGCGGTAGATGTCCTGAGGCTGCGAAAGGGCTACGATAAGGAGTTTCAATCAAACTGGACCGAGGCTGTGCTGCTACCAGGCGAGCAATCCTATCCAATCGCAGACATTGATTTCGACCTGGACCATCGAAATTGTCGCTTCGATGTGCTTTTTGGTCCAGCCATGGGCGAATTACAGGTCGATTCACCCGAAGTGCAGTACATCATGAACAAAATCATCAAGAAGGGTGCAATCGTAGACTCTACACTCGGGGGCCTGGCGCGACTAATGGCCAACAGCATTGTGCCTCCGCTCACCGACACCCAAAAGTCCTTTTATTCGCCCCAAAGACTGGCTCAGTGGGAAGAGGAGCTTTCGAGTGTTCATGGAAAATCTGGTGATCTGACGTGGTTTCTGAATAAGCTGATGGAATTGGATTACACATTCTGGAAAGCCGGCGGCAATCTCGTTCTTGGCGCCGATGCCGTGTCACTGGCCGGGGCCGTGCCAGGCTCTACCAACCTTGAGAGCTTGGAATTGCTTGTGGAGGCTGGAATCCCTCCCCTGGAAGTAATCAAGATTGCCACGCTCAACGGAGCAAGGGCTCTAGAATTGTTTGATCGAGGAACAGTTGCGGTGGGTCAGCGAGCGGATCTGATAGTTTTGGACGGAAATCCAGCAACGGACATCAAGGCGATTCGAAACGTCGAGACTGTCTTCAAGGCTGGTGTGGGATACTCGGTAGCCAAATTACAGGACAGTGTTCGTGGGACGATTGGCATGATTTATTAGCATACGAGAGATTCTACTATTAGGCGTTTAGATTTTGATGCAACCAAGATTGCTCATCTTTCATAAATTGCTGATGGTTTCCTGCTAAACATAATCTATCCGGCCATCTCATAATTTCATATTCGTCAATCCTAAAATATCGTGAATTCCCTTATGCAATATGTCGTGAGATGATTGAAGCCGCCTCCGCTTCTTGAAGCTTTTGTTCATACTTATGCCGCAAAAAGACTAGACCTTTCCCATGCTTCTGGTCGTAAATCATGATCTAACCCAAACATCTCTTTCTCGTCGGACCAGAATTGGCACAACAAGTATAGATCTATGCCAATTGTCATGAAAATCGAGCAGCTGACACTATTAGCTCCGCAATTACCAGGGGCTTTTTCTTTTGCTTAAACGGTCATACCCTGCAATAATTTCAGATCCGAACAGGATCGCCAACGATATGTGCTCGCCGATCTGCCGGGATACGCTCGCTGCAAGAGCGAAAGAAGCCAGCAACAGGATAAAGTTGATGCAAGACCCAGCGATGATGGCGGTTTTCTTGCTTGAGCGGCGGTTCTCGGCAGGGGCAAGGCCGCTGCGCGAATCAATCGAGAGGCGCAACAGGAGCAGCGCGGAGTTTGCGAACAAAGAAAAGGCTGCCTGGAGGATCGTGAGCCAGGGTCGGTCATTTGTGGGGAAAACGCACCACCGCTGTCGCCCGGTTGTCAAAGGTGAACAGCGTAGCGACCGTGAAGCCAAACTGGGCGCTGATGCACACAATGTGCGCAATTATCCAGGTCGTGTCATTCATGATGCGATGAGCGGTCAGAGGGGAAGGTGTTTGTTTTGGGCCAACTCAAAATGTCAAAACAAAGCAGAAGCACGGTGAAGTGGCAATGTATGACTGTCTCCCGTTTGCGGATATTAGAGGCTGAGCGTTTGTTATGCGTGCAGGGTTGACGCCAACAACGTCCTGCATGGGTGCCTGGCTCAACCTACCGTGTGAGCTCGTGCCACCTAGCTCAATTAATCCCGCGATTGGCCAGAGCACCAGAGTAGCCTGCACATTTTCCTCCGAGTCCCATATGAGCCCAAAATGGGTGGTGCCAGGTAATGTCAGCCAATAGAAAGCAATCCGAGACAAGCTAGAAATGATTACAACACCATCCAGGGCTAAATCAACATCAATGAGAAATCTTGAGGTCACATCGGCATTACGGAAACATGTTCATAATTCGAGGTTGAATCCCTTGGTACTAATCTCAAAATCTATCTATCCAACGCTATGTTCTTGAGAAATGTTGCCGACCACACTGTGAAATATTCCTTCCCATTCAAGTATGAATCATGGAGCAGTCAGAGGTAGAACAACCGTGCAGAGCAACGCATGAGTAGCATTGGTTCTTGTCTTGCATGTTCGCACATGCCATACACTGGGCGCTGATTCCAGCTACTTCAGAAGTGGCAAAAGCCAAGGTGAGGATTATGGAGACGGTGCTGAAGAACTTCATGGTGATAGGTGGTGTTGGATCTAAAGATGAATCAGCTGAGTTGTATCCGACTGCGAAAAAGGAACACTAACCCGAAGTTGTTTTGAAGTTGTTTTTATGAGAAGGAGGGAAGGCGGTGTGTTGATGTTGATGTCGAAGGTGTTTCTGTGGATGATGTCTCGGTCTTGGTCGTAGGCAACAGGATATTTATACCCAAACAGATGCCCTAAATTCATCCAATTCCTAACATCTAACACTAATAAAATCATTAGCGTTCCATCATCAATGCCTCTTTGCTTACCAGAATCTGCTCTAGCTGCTTACGCTATGTTTGCATGACGTATCGTATGAAACGACTTAAATTCGGTCCAATAGTGGCATAATTCTCGACCGGGCTTTCACGAACCAAACTCTTGCCCCAGCCTTCAGGCACGGCCGGCGCAATGCCGCAATGGTAGCAAGCCAGCGCTAAATGGTTCGTTGCAGAGACTGAAGGGAAACGCGCTTGGCTTTAAGTGGGCCCGCTATTAATCAACACGCTGCACTGACAGCTGACAGGTTCCAGCCTTCTTTAGCACTGCGCCGAACCAACGCAAAGTCTTGAGCGCGTGTATATTGTGCAACGGTCTAAATCTAAAAATACTAGCCCAAGGGCTACTAATCAATCCAAGTCAGGTCCAATCTATCCAGAGCGAAAGTGAATGCAGCTTCTTAGCGCCACCGCTGACATCATAAGCAAGTGAGGCGTTGATTACAGGGAGTACTTGAAAGCCTCATGGATTGACTTGCCCTCGAATGTTTCCTCGCCTCCAACGACGCCTCCCTCAACAACACCCAAACACCTATGGTACGTGTCCGAGGTCGTAATGTTGAGCTGGTTGGTAACATTTGCCCAGATCTTTCCGCCGTTGCCAAGATCAAATTGCAGGGTAAAGCCGGTTGGAATTCCGGTCTCGGGGGCATCGCATGTCAGGTACCAGGTGAGCAACTGATACCACTGACGCGAAAACTTCGCAAAGACTTCAAAGCGAAATGAGAGTCTTGGAGGTTGCATGAGCTCAGGTTAGAACGTGAATTGCGATGATGCCAAATTGACCGAAATCCTCTCGTTCATTGATCTGGTACCCGTATTCAGTTATCCAGATACTAACAAGCATTCTTTCCGAAACCTGTTGTGTTCAATTCACTGTTTCGAGGCAAATCGTTGTGACCCAAGGCAATTCTTCCAAAGACTTGGGTACAGATCGCACTGGATGCGCAATAATCTCTATCTCAGCGCCTAATTCCTTGTCTTCCATCCTTATTGCTTGCACAGATGGCCAAGGCGTTGACAAAAAATAGTAAAACCCTTGCCTCTGTGCAGTCAGGGGGTCCATTTCCTGGAACTCGTCGATGCGCTTGGCAAATTCCATGGCTTGCGTGCCATCGAGCAAATGTACAGAAATATCATTTGCGCCAGTGGATATCCATATGATGATGAATTCTCCTATTTTCTTCTCAAATTTGCCGTTCGGGGAGCTCTGGTCGATAATGGCAACCCTGAGCGAAAAGAATAGCCAGCCCAGCTCATGCGCCAAAATCGTCATCTCCATCCCGTCGAAGCCACGCAATGGCCAGGCTTCAACGCAACTTGGTACATACCGCTCATCATGAACCAGATTTATTTTTAGTCCGCGACGGAGAGCAGCAGAGTAGACACGATTCGCATGCCCGTCGAAATCTCGAGCGAGATAGATGGTGCGTGTCTTGGTGCTCCCCACCGAATTAAATAGTAATAGTCTCTGTGGGAAAACCCGGACGTATACATCGTTAATATTCTGTAGACAAATGTAGTAGTGGCTTCCTCCTGAAGTGTATCCAAGCGGCATGAGGAATATTCCAAAATGGGCGACCAGTCTGTCATGCTGGCTAAAATAGTACAAGGGGGCTTCAACCCGGAGGCCCTTATTCGTCATTGTAAATTCCCTAGGTGGAAAGAATGGTGATGGGATAATCGACAAATTTCCGAGGCGTGAGAACTCTCTCGGGTGAGGAGACATGATGCCTCGTTGTGTGAGATATCCAGGGCCCTCTTCATCACATGACCACGCAAATATTGACATGTCTGTGGAAAACTTGATTATCTCTTCTTGCAAGCGCAAGAATGCTCTCTCTCCTTCCCCATATATCAGCGGCATATTTACTTGAAAAATCCCCAGCAGGCAGTAGGCAATGTCCTCTGTCCGCGTCGTTTTTCGTCGAGATGCCCACGACATTCGCTGGCCAAGGGCAATTCCACGAAGGTTGCCCTCACTACCATCTTCGAGCACAGAGGAAGCAATCCCTGTAATGCGTGAAAGCTGCTCAATTATATGCCCTTCTGACTTTGAACCCTTTAAATTCCAGTCTTTGTTGTAAAATTCCATTGTCGTTGGGGCGATGAGCTCCTGGAGTGTCCAGCCCCGGGTGAACCATCTGCGGGGGGTTGTTTGGCGCACATTTAGTCCCATTTCCGACTTGTTACTCGACTCTGCTGAGTAAAGAGGCTCCAGGTCAATCCATTCAAACTCGGGCAGCCAATCATCTATGTATGCATAGCAGACTGTGGACTGGCGGTACCAATTATACATGGAATTGATGGACTCGGACAATTCAGCGCTCGAGGACTTGTCAATGCAACAGGTGTCTACCCAGCAGTAATTTATCCCTTGAGCCCGTGCCAGTTGGCAGGCCATGTGGATCTTGGCGAAGCCCCTTCTGTTTTGCATCTCCTCCAAGCGATTAAATTCCTGAAAAGTGACTTCCTCCTCGCCCCATGTGTGAGACAAGATGGCATACGCGGGGACCCCGGGCGGGGTAAAAAGCTCCAATCGGAGCGAAGTGGTGTTGATAAGCCACATGTCTGAACTTTTCGGGCCTGTTTCTTCAGGACAATTACAAGACAGCCATGGCGATATTAATTTAGGCGATATTCAGGGTGATAGGATCGCTAAGAAGGGTTACAATCCCAGACATTGAGTTGAAGATCTAGCTCACGGTCTTGGCAGCCCACTGCGGCTAAGTGTGGATGCACCTTCGGTCCTTTAAATTTCCGACACAATACACTATCAAATGGTTCCAGTCGAGACCTCAAGAAAGATCCTAGTTCGAAGAGAAACTGCTCCATAAAATCCGACACCTCCAGCTGACGTCAGTGATTTCGATTCGATACTCCTCAAGACCAATCTCTTTCGTCTCCCTAGCTGACCCACTAATTATCCTTTAGATCTAGGCACATGTGTGTGACTGGGGTAGCAGCCCTTATTCAGACACTTCAGGGCTTCACGCGGGTTCTTGATAGGCTCGTTATGGATGTTGAACGGGAGAAGCCGAGCTAGGGTCATGCACGGGCACTGGAAACAGTGAATCACGCGACAGCACGGCAGTCGATCAGTGGCCATGTGTATACCAACACACCGACTCGTCAGCATAAACAATAGAAGCACATCTTAGCTACTCTCGCATGCAAAAAGACAAAAAATCAAACCAGAAAATTCCCTAGAGCCGACGAATCTTGCGCTGCCTTTCAAAATCATCCTCTGAGTAGCTCTCCCACTTATCCAGCATAGCCTCAAGCGGGATCGGAGTAAGGTTGGCTGGGGAATCCCGCCTTTTGGCAGTAAATTTCACAATGGTCTTCTGGTCATAAATCTCGCCTTCCAGCTCACCATATTGGAGAAATTTGATCCATCCCGTGTTGTGATCAGCTGATACATTGCGGCCGTTGACTCCGCGACCGCGCCACATGCAGGGCATCGGCGGATCAGACACGCGCCTTGGCTTGACGGGGAAGTGCATGACGCCGTCCGCCTGGCCAAAGTTGAAGGTCGCCCAGACGCCACGGCCTTCAACAGCAAAGACCAAGTAGAGGTGCGAGCGGTAGTCGGGCCAATGCTCAGTTATGTAAGGGCACTCGACGTCGTAGCGGCCGTTCAGACCGATGGATGTGGGCCTGCCCCGGTTAGGCACCGCTAATCTTTTGTTGTTATCAGCCGAATATTGGTCATCGTTTTGGGGGCCAGCTTCGGCTTCAGCATCGGTATTGGGAGCTGACTCAGAGTTCGGGGCAGACTTCGTGTCAGCCGCCTCTTTGGTCAGGGTTGCACCATACTCGGAGCCGACACCGGAGCCGGCGTCGGGTTCGGGTTCGGACCGTTCGCTCCTCAATCGACTAGGACCAATAAATGGGAAAGTCAGGACACGTTCGTCTGCCTCTCCCTCCAGGCCGCCAATGGTCGGGACACTGGCGGGACGATAGCCGCGCGACTCTTGCATCCTCTCCTCCAAGTCCTCGATTTCGGCGGGCACAGTCAGGAGGCCGAGATTGAGGCCATCCTGAAGGGCCATGCGAGCCTTGGGCTTCCACACGGAGTGCTCGATGCCATAGTGGATGAGCTGTGCCTCGTACCAGCCGGCATCGTGGTCAAGGCTGGTGCCGTAGGCGAAGTGGTCTCTCAGCTCCTGGATTGTTGCGCGAGGATAGCGGTCGTGGTTCTGGGTGATGGCGCAGAGGCGGCCCTTTATAAAATCGAAGCCAAAGTTTCTGTACCCCTTTGGGGTGTCGGCTGTCGCCACAGCGGGCCGGTTTTGAGCCATCGGCATCCGGAGTGACAGCGGCGCGTGGGGACGTGACTTTCGGGAGAGGGGAAGTTTTTGCGGGCTGAAGCGGCCATCGTGGCCCCCACCCATGTCTCCCCCCACAGCCTCACCTGGTTGAACTACCCTAGAGCATGTGGGATTAACCTGCTCGATAGAGTCTATCGTTTTCAACTCTCAGGGGTCTCCTCTTGCTGCTCAATTTATAGTGTTCGATTCGGTTAGAAATAGCACAATCCCACCGGGGAAAAACAAAGAGAAAGAGAAAGAATATAAAGGAGAGCTGAACCGGTTTCCTTCGTACACCCACGCACCACACAAGAAACCAATATTTGCATCATGTGACTTCACATACATCAACCCAACATAAACATGCAAAAATGAAAAGGTGCAATTTCCACAGCCATTTCTGATTTTAAACACCAGGAAATAGACAATTCCGAGATTAGTATCGCGTGGATTGTTTTCACTTGCTCGTTGCCTAATACCCTTGTCGCGCCATTCCGCTAGCACTGGAGCTGGTCCGTAATTCATTACCTAGTTTTATGGGCCATGCAGGGGCTTCCTCGGTGTGTTGATAGGTCAGCTGACAACACCAAGCCATGCAGGTTGCAAAATATAAAGCACTTCTCTGTTCCTGAACCTCTCGTGGCAATAATTGGTGACTCCTTCTCTTGTAGGTCTCTCAATCACTATTTTTCGGCATGTCTTCGTTCGGTTCGTCTCCCGAGTTGGACTTTGAAGACCCGGCGACTGTTTCGCAAGATAAAGCTAAGCCATCAGTGCTCTACTATGGCTATGATTGGTCCAGTACCTTGTACACGCGCGAGTCTCTCCCGTCCATGGAGACGGAGATCTGGAATCACCTCAAAGAGGAGAAACCACTCAAAAACTATTGGTATAGGTTAAAAATGCCCCTGATGTTGAGCCCGGGCGAGAAGCCTCTGCCATGCCGTGAAACAGTGCAAGAGTTTGAACCCATCAACACTCATTTTTCAGCCCAAATTCACGCTCTCTTCAACGCCCTCAAAGCTTGCGAGGACTCGAACAGTAAATCTGACACACCGGGATTCGAAAAAGGCGGTATTGGCATCAGCATCAAGATTGGGCTGCAATCTTACGACATCTTCAGCGAGTGCTGGCACCGCACCGTCCACTCGCGTCGTCTCTCCATCCTCAACGTAGATGAGCTGCCTTCCCTGCCGCGCGTCACCAAGTTCGGCATACACCCAGAATACGGCTGCGATATCTGCTGCCCGCACCATAGGCCAGTATCGCCGCGGATGTTGTTGGATTGCTTGGTCAAGCTCCCGGCTTTGAAGGAGCTACACTGTCCCTGGTTGTGGGAACAGACACCAATGGCATTCGAATCGCCTCTGCTGCGCCGCTACACGCGCCAGTGGGAAGGCCCGTGGCGAGACTCGCGACATGATTTCGGCAAGGCCGCCGAGGACCTTCGACACCAAATCCCTGCTTCCTTGAAAAAGGCGACTTTGTGGTTTTGGAGACCCAGCCACAGCTGTGACGACGACCAAGGTGTTGCAATGCCCAACCTTGTATCTCCAGCTGATGAAGATCCCGTGTCCGCCGGGTTGGGCATTCTAGCCTCGCGCCTTGAAGAGCTTGATCTTCGCACTTTCTTAAGCCCTTCTATCTTCAAGGCTCCGATACACTGGCCACGCATGCAGCGTCTTCGCATCGAGTTTCATCCCTGCGGACCCGACGGAAGTTGGTACTTTGCCGGGCCTCGAGGCGAGGATCCTAACCCTGGGGGGTTCGGGGTGACCGAGGACCATTACCCTCCCAGCAGCCCAAACGAGGAGGACGAGGAATTGGATGATAAATACGCAGAGGAATGGGCAGAATCGGATTCGTTCCGACCGGATTTGTTCCGGACAGAGCCGGTTCGGGATCGAATTGAGCCGCTCTTGTCAGCTTTCGCCGCGGCCTTGAAAGGCATGCCAGCCCTGCAAGAGGCCGAGCTGTTCACGCATCTGGCTTGGAGGCCATCAGAAGAGAGACTGGAAGAATACGGTGAGGATATGCCCTACAAAGGCATGGAGCCCTATGCAGACGAGGTGAACCCAGAGGTTGATGGCGATGGTCACAAGTGGGGACTGAGGTACGTTCCATGCAAAGATGGTGGCGCAGGTTTGTTGGAGTGGCAAGTCGGGGACTGGAGACCGCGTGGAGAAGTCATAAATCTGTTCAGGGATCTAGGTGACATCAGGATGGTTTGGAAGCCATTTGACTTGATGCCGGATTGGGGCGTTAGATCCAGATCATTGTACTCATATTAGAAGAATCGTTGTGAATAGGCATCCCAAGCAAGTACTGCCGGCCTCATTCACGCACTGGCATGGATGGACCACAGAGAGCAGTATAGACTTGGGATTGTGAATAAAGACTGTCCAACACTTCGGCAACATGACGAATAGTTGAGAGCTATAAATATATCAAGACAGGAAAACTTTTATCGCTAATGCTTCTAGAGTTTTTTATGTAAAGCAAAAGGTTGCTTGATCATTGCCGGCCGGATTCCATACATGTGTGAGATAATCTAAGGGTAACTCCCCGAGCAGTGTGGGCATCAGCAATGGGGACCGTAACAATGGTGGCGTGGTGACAGTTGCTGGTAGTTGATTCTATGTTTTTGATACTTCCAGTGACGATGACGGACTTGATGTTGACGCTGGGGGCGTGCCAATAGACAACCGTGTACTTTGAGCCGATAATCTTGCACGTGTCTGTAAAGCCATTGTGGGGAGACTTCAGAGTGATGATGCGGTCATATTGGATGTGGTCCTCGACCTGATGAATTGTAGAGACCTCGGAGATGTCAGCATAGAACAAGGGCGAACAGAATAGACCATACCTGAGAGATGGAGACCTGCGTGTATTTGTCAGCCGCCATTGGGTCACTCTGACCTTCGATTGGACTGGACGGGGCGCTATCTCGGGAGATGCCATCATCGATGTACATCTCGTAGGTCTGCGGGGTTTGGTTAGCGCCATGAGATTTAATTCTGCAGCTTATGACGTGACTCACGTTATCTCTGCCAGGGTAGACGTGGAGTGTGATGGGGTTGGCGGGCAATGAAGATAAAGATGGATCTGGGATATAGTCGCGGACCCCGATTTTGGGGATAATGGCACCTGAAACGTGTGAGAAGAGATTACAGGAGGCCATGTTGTAATTGAGTCTTACCCTCACGAATAAACATGGGAGTGATGTACGGAAGCTGCTCTTCCTCATCGGTGATGTGGCAGTCATAGTGGATTCGGCTTCCACCATCTGTCGGAGCATTTAGGGCTCTCCCCAGCTCTTCGTCAGGGCGCAAGTTCATCGTGTACCATTTATTGGGGTACGGGAGATAGACCAAGCGGGTCCTGCGCTCTGATTCTGAGCGGAGGGCGGGCGCGACGAGGAGGTCGTTTCGGACCATGTACTGGCTTGAAGTGAAGTTTTTGTTCTAAACATGGGTTAGCATTGAGCTATGGTGAGCCGGAGAGATGAACTTGCATCTTTAGAGAATAGCGTTCGGTCGACATCGTCGGTGATTACCTGGAATCCATGTCAACTTGGTGGTTGTAATCTCAGGAATACCAACTCACCATGGCCCGGGCAATTGGCAGACCGGTGACCATGTTCTCAAACATAGCATCATACAAGAGCTGCATTAAGCTGTACCTAAGTCGAATGTAGTATTTGCAAATAGGCTCGACGGCGCGGTAGAGCATTGCTTCCCGGCCGTGAAGCCGTCCGCGATTTTCCTCGTAGTACTTCTTGTACGCGTAGGGTTCCTGGAACAGCTTGCCGTCTTTGCGCATTTTACCCTTGCGAGGGCCATCATTCCACATCCGTCTGCGTGTATAGTGGTTGCTATTTATTGTGAGCTCATGATTTTCGAAACAAAAAAAGAAGAGAAAAAAATCATCGATTGGCCGGGAACTCACCGGAACCATGGAAGCATCGAGTACGCGCAGTACCAGCGGATCAGTAGCTCAGGGTTAGCAAAACACTTTTCATCCTCCTTGAACTCAAACCCACCCACGTCTTGTCCTGAAATAGTAATGCCAGACATTCCAAGAGCCAAAACTTGGGATATCGATATGCTCAGAAATTCCCACGTCGAGGCGTTGTCACCCGTCCAGAGACCGGCGTAGCGGTGGCTGCCTACAAAGCTACCGCGACCGATGATAAAGTTGCGGCGGCTCTCACGCCACTTGAGCTTATCACTTAGTTCGTGAAGGTGATTTAGTCCATGGTAGGTTGCCTTGTGTAAGTTGTAGCTGTATAGCGCCCAGATCTCAATGGCCTTTTTCTGAGGCTGGTTGTGCTCGCCGGAATAGCCATCTGAGTCAAGCAGTAGGCGGAAAGGGAGACTTTCGTTTGTTAGTAGATTCAATCCACGAACTGATTTAATCAACTTACGACTTCATATCTCCGTACTGCTCAGCAATACAAGGAGTGGTCATATCCTGCCAAACAAAGTCCAACCCACACTCGAATAGATACTTATACTGCTTTCCCCACCAATCACGGACCTTTTTGATGTTCAGATTGGGGTAGTGCCCAGGGTGGCCGTTTCCCCAACCGTAAAAGACACCGCCATGAAAGGGCCTACCACTGTCATACACTTCCGCAAAGTCATAGGTATCCTCCTCGAAGTACGGAGGCTTCTCATGAATAGGAGCTTTGAAGATTTGCCGGCCAACTTCCCAACCCTGATAGCGGACCTGCGAGGCTGCGGGAGCCGCAGAGTCTTTGTCACGCTTGTCAAGAATAAAGTAGTTATTCTGCAGCCCTTCGTTGAGAGTGCTGTAGCTGCATTTTGGAATCGAGTTGATGTAAGGCGTAATGTTGGTGGAGCACTTGACACCGTTTTTTCGCAGTGTGTCAAACATGCCAGAAGGGTCTGGGAAGTGGCCCTCCCTGGTGTCAATTGTGAAGGTGCGGTAATCGTCTTGCATATCAACGTCGATGTGCATGCAGTCTAGAGGGATGCCGGCTTTGCGGTATTCACCGACTGCCTCGAGTACCATGTCCTTGGTATCGTAGCCGTAGCAACCCTGGTGGTGCCCAAGGACATATCGAGGCTTGAGTCGTGGCTTGCCCACGATGGATGTATATTGGCACACAAGGTCCGACATATTGTCGGCTGCGACTACCATGCAATTGAAGCTATTGAAGCGGGTAGCAACGCGGATAGCGTTTTGGTCCTTCATGCCAACATCGACACAAATGTGAGAGTAGTTGTCGATAAAGGTGGCGATTTGGGATCTGTAGCCGGGGTGAGAGTCAACTTCAATCCAGAAAGGCTCTGAATGATAAAGAGGTTCCCGGCTGTCCTTGGGTCCTTGGCCATAAACGTTTTGGTATCTCATGTTATCAAAGTCTAGCGTCATTAGCATCCACCCACGGGCCGGCCGCAGGAGCGCCACAACTCACTAAAATAATTCATGTAAGTATGGTTTTTAAACAACTCCTTACCGCCCTGCTCACCAAATCCCATGTAATCGGCCGTGACTGACTTCTCCACAGCGAGAATGGTGGCGTTTCCCTGGTACATAAGGCCCCTAGGCTTGGTCTTCCAAATGACAGCAGCCTGGGAGCCATTCTGAGTGTTGAGCTTGACGCTGTGTGCAGAAGTAGTATCTGGGCTCTGCATTTGGGGGATTTTCTCAGCAGGAGGCGAGGTCTGGATGACTCTTACGGCTTTGATTCTATTCCTTGTCAGGCCGACCCTCTGTCAACGAAGTGGGAATCCTTTCTTACTGGAAAGGATCACGCTTGATCCATAGTTGGACCTCGATACGTCGATCAACAGTATCCGGATCAACGACTGTCTGGAGGATGATGTGCTGAGGGTCTTTAACAACCTATAGAGTATGTTAGCTCCTGTTCCTTGATGCCAAAATGTTGTGAAGCAGAGTAACTAACCTCAATTTTCCACTTGGTGCCCTCGGACTTATCAAGGGTTTCAATGAGTTGATCGGTAGTGTTGCAAATGATAGCACGACTAGCATGTGTTAGATGAGAGTTTAACAAAGAGATACAAGATGTTATTTCGTTTCCCTCGTAGACTGCTTGGACTGGACCTTTGTAGACCCCCTTGCAACCATGATCAGCACGGCTAGAGTGGATGATAACTTACGTATTGTACTTTGTGAAATCGCTGCCATTTTTGTTTGCAGGATCAAAGCGTAGCCGCCAGACTTTAGGGCGGAGAAACTGGATCAAAAGAAGCGAGTCGTCGTTGAAGCGAAATATGCGACCATGACTGCAAGCTTCATTTGGCGTGCCGTCTTCCAGGAACTGGTCCTCTTTTAGATACTTGATCGAACATGGCTGCTTCACTTGACTGGGGCAGGAATCGATTCCCCGAAAAAATTCTTCAGCTCTGACGAAGATGTACGGGTCTTGGGCCTTGGCAGCCTCCGATTTATCCATGTTGGACGGCTTGTGGGCTGGGTAACTGGGTGCGTGTGGGACTGGCAGAGGACGAGCCGTTGGTTGTGGCCAGATGAGCTGCGAATTGGGCAAATCCCCAGTTGAGTGATATTAGACATGTGGCAATTTCCGCCCAATATTCTGCACCCGTCTCCAGGTCAACATAAATTCCGGAATATGGGGATTGTGGCTGGTGGAGCCGTAATGCACATATCTCTTGTTCATTCCAGGGCTGGCTTGGAGCATAACTATATCCTCCCGTTGAGGCTGGTGGGTGGCTGAAAGACTAGCGCAACGCCACCACGGAAGCGAGTTTCGTTGAACTTTAAAACCCCCTGGGTTGAACCTCGCACAAATTGCTTTGCATAACTTAGTGTGTGATAAACTAGTCCAAAAGGCCACACATGGCCAACACGGCCAGGTTGGAAGGTTGTTCTCCATTCACATCGCCAATGTAACCAAGTCTACCTCGACCCACTTTCGCAAATACCACGGCGGCCTCGTCGGATGTTTTGCTCTCGGTGTACCAAGCCGCTGACTTGTCGATGTTCTGGACGAAAACCGCCTTTGGGCTGTATTCGGAGGCAAGGCGGCTCGCCATTCGAGTATCGACTGCACCGCGACACAAGCTGACGGTTGTCCCTTGATAAGATCCTCTCTTCCAGGGAAGACCGACCTTGGCAAAGAGGCGCGCAAACTCACCCCGGCTGACCATGTTGGAGAAAGCACCAGCCAACACGACTGTGGCTCCTTCACGAAGGCGGTCTATGACGCACTCCTACAACTTTCTTTTGTGTGCAACGGCTACATCGCAGATGAGGATGACCGAAGGAGGCGGATGTTCCGTGAGCTTGGCGAGGGCAGCTTCTTGTGTGCTGACCCGTTCCATTTTGGTTTTGGAAGTGAGCTGTGAGACGAGGCTTCCGAAACAATTGTCAAACAAGGACTCGTACTCGAGACATAGCGCAAGAATGTGGCTGCACCGTTGGGTCCTGGATGCCGCAGGATGAGAAGGCCCAAACGAGATATCGCCGAAGTCAGCCTCAACCGGTCCGGCGTGAGCCGCCATCTTCGCCGCTCTATCCGCTTTACTATTTAGCTGCCTTGGTATTTTCCAAAGATCAACACGTAGTCTCCTTTCCTTCCATCTATCCACCTCACCAAGCAACAGTTCCCACAAATCTTTATTCTTCACATTGTCACCAGTGCGCGTCTTCCACCCATTGCAGACCCAGCCCTTCGCCCAGCCCGTGGCGCCGTCGACGACGTATGATGCATCAGTTGCGATGACAAGGCTACTATAGCCCTCGGCCTTCCAATCACAAAGACGCAGCGCGGCAATGACGGCCCGCAACTCGGCTCGGTTGCTAGTAGCCACGCTATGACCGCCGAATGGGCCTTTGTTCTCAAGTCGTCCAAACACGATATAGTTATCTTTCTTTTGCTGATTGTCAGATGTCCCAAACACGACTGCCCAGCCGGCACGGGGTCCCAGCTGAACGTTGTTGGCACAAGCACCATCCACTTATACGAGTATCCTTTGTTGATCATTGCGGTCAATAAACCGAACAGTCTGGTTGCGATCCGTAATAGTCGGTGGAAAGAGCTTGGCTGGGGAGGCTGTCGCCGGTGGAACATTGAACCTGGACGGAAAAGTGTTTCCAGTGCCCTGATTCCGCTCTCACACATCTATCTTTGCTTTGAAGCCCTCGGATGATATTTGATTAGGACCATTGGTGAATGGCAAGATCCACCTCCTCTTTTGAACCGTACGTGAATGAGGCTGGTGGACTAGTAGCTTCTTCTGTGACTAGAGCCTCCCAGAAGTAGGGGTTTGCATTGTGTACCGCCCAACAGAGCCTATGGAATTGGCCTTTGACAGCCTCGACCTCTTCCCAATAATCACGGGAGCCTATGATTTGCGTTGGTGTTTGCATAACCATTCCACCATGTCGATCGGGGTCTTCATCAGGATTGGAGCCCGGGATTCCGAAAAAAATCATTATTCTCGTATGCTGCCAGGTCAAGATGAAGGCGCAACTTGAGAGGCGTGAGAACTACCAGGTCTCTGGGGTTTGGAAATTTTGAGCAAAATATGTCGACGGGTTCAAAGATATCGGCCCGGTGAATGTCCAAATACAGTAATTTGAGATTACCAAAATCATAACGACCCTTTTGTTGAACAATGGCCCCCCACTTTAGAAAGTCTTAGCAATCCTGCTCTCGGTTGAGTCGCAGTAGGACGAAGGGGATAATTTCTCCCACGTCCAAGTCGTCGCTTCTATACAGCCGAAGCATGTCGGTGAAGTGGTCGAGTGCATTCTATATAGCACGCACCGAATTATTTTTAAGAAGTGCGTTGGCAGCGGCGAATCGCGCTGTCATGTAACCTCGCGTTTCCGGCAAGCCCCAGAAATGCCTCAAGCCACTGACAAAAGCGTCCCTTGAGCCAGGTCGAGATAGAAGCTTGGTCTCAGCACGCTGAAGGGCTTCTCGACTGCGGTTGATGGCGTCGCGGGCTGCCTTGGACCCATGGCCATTGCATGATGAGGCTGGATTTCCTTGGGAGCAATCAACTCCTTTGCCTTGCGGATGCGTTCTTCTGCCTCAATTCTCTATTGCCTCGCCTTGCGGGCATCTTCTTCTATCACGGCCAAATTGCGCCGCAATTTAATTTGCTGTTCAATTCGTTGCTGCTGAGCCTTCCGGTACGTTCCCCTGCCTCGGCTAAAACTTGCTGCGCTTCAAACACAACCTGTTTCTAAATTCATTGCTGTGTATCTAGTTCTACACCTTGTTTGTGATGCTACGAACTTGGATTCCTTTAGCTAGTTGAGTGTAGGGTGTGCTATACCTCTATACCTCTGGGGTCCTTAATGTAACCCATGAGCCGAACTGACCTAAGCAGCGTTCTAGCGAGTAACCCCAGTCCTCTGTCTACACATCGGCCCTCAACCATCCTCACCTGTAGCCGCATATGATGTTGGGAGATGCGTTCTTAGGTGACGCAAGTTGAGGCACTCCAGGGATGCAGGCTTCCATCCAAATCGAGTAAACCACCAGACCTAACTCACTGGCGATCTTCCTGCTTGTCCAAATATTCTCGCATCAAGGTCCGACAAGCGTGTTCGGAAATATTGTGGGGAACGGCGCCTAACCCGGCACCGATCAACGAAAATGCAACAACCCACGACGCCCATGCGATACCGTGCAATTGGCCCGGCCGACCGTGGTCCGACGCTAGCACCTCACGTGAAGCGAGGTTGCATCTCGCAGCGTCGCTTTGCGGTGGGCTCAGAAAGCTGCGTCTCCATTTCCAACAGCCCATCTCGGCTCCTTTGATGTAACTCGAGGGCCTCCACTCTCCCCACAGTTTCGTCCACAAACCCCATGGGCGAACAGTTCCGGGCATCCTTTTTTCGTGCGGGGTTATAATAAATACGGCCATGTTCTGGCTTGAGACGTCAAAGCCATGCCGAGCTACTTTCCCTCTCGCCGCTTGCTTGCTACGTGATACACCATGACCTCCGAGGGCCCTGTACTGGGCGGCGGCGCCCAAAAAGGCATCATGGGGCTTTTGCGAGAAAACCCATACCTTTTGGGTCTGTCCATGGTAAGTATTGGTGCGAAAACTAGGTGCGCTGGGCTGCTGCTGATAAAAATTCCAATGTGTAGTTCGCTAGTTTGGGTGGGTTTTTGTTTGGCTATGACCAGGGCGTGGTGTCTGGTGTCCTCACAATGGAGTCATTTGGCGCTCAATTCCCCCGCATTTATCTCGACACCAATTTCAAGGGCTGGTTTGTCTCAACGCTTCTACTGCTCGCATGGCTCGGCTCGTTGGTCAACGGCCCGATCGCCGACTCTATCGGCAGAAAGGGTTCCATGCTCGTAGCCGTCGTCATCTTTGTCCTTGGTGCGGCGTTGCAGACCGCAGCCAACTCAGTGGCCGTGATGTTTGCTGGTAAGATGCCGTCCGCATCACCTTTTCATATCGTAATTGTTAACAAATATTTTGCGTAGGCCGTGCCGTCGCTGGGCTGGCCGTGGGGATGCTCACCATGATCGTACCCATGTACATGTCTGAGGTGTCGATGGCGGGCATCCGCGGTACCCTTGTTGTTTTGCAACAACTGAGCATCACACTGGGAATTCTGGTTAGCTACTGGCTCGAGTACGGAACTCAGTACATCGGTGGCCACCGCTGCGCACCGGATATCCCGTACACTGGAGGTACCGCAGACGACCCAACATTTGATCCTCGCAATGACGTCGGACCAAATGGCTGTACCGGACAATCAAACGCATCATGGAGGCTTCCAATGGCTTTTCAGATTATCCCGGCTGTCATACTCGGAATCGGCATGTTCTTCTTCCCAGAGTCACCACGCTATTTTCTCATGGTGGGCAAGGAAAGTGAAGCCTTGGCTGCTCTAGCCAAAATTCGCCGGGTTCATCCAGACACTGAATCCCTGCGCGGAGAATATCTTGCAATCAAGGCCGAGGTGCTCTTTGACCAATCAGTCACGCTTGAGACGTTCCCTGAGAAAAAGGGCATTTCTCTCTTCATCGCCCAATACTGGTCTCTCCTCTCGCAGTGGTCGTCGTTCAAACGAGTGGCCATTGGCTGTTCAATCATGTTCTTTCAACAATTCATGGGCTGTAACGCCATCATTTACTATGCACCCACAATGTTCAAGCAATTGGGGTTGTCTGGAAACACCTCTGGCCTGCTGGCCACGGGCGTCTATGGCATTGTTAATACTCTGTCCACCCTGCCGGCACTTTTCCTTATTGATAGAATCGGCAGGCGCCCTCTCCTTATGGCTGGGGCGATCGGAACATGTATTTCTCTCACTATTGTTGGTGGTATTATTGGCGGGTTTGGTTCATCTTTGGTGTCCAACAAGTCTGCTGGGTGGGCCGGCATCGCCTTTGTCTACATCTATGACGTCAACTTTTCCTACTCCTTTGCGCCGATCGGCTGGGTGTTGCCGTCGGAAATCTTCAACCTCAGCAACCGATCAAAGGCAATGGCGCTTACAACAAGTGCCACATGGATGTGTAACTTTATCATCGGTTTGGTGACGCCAGATATGCTGACCAAGTTGACATGGGGTACTTACATCTTCTTTGCTGCATTCTGCTTGTTAGCATTGTTCTTTACCTATTTCTTTGTTCCTGAGACTCGAGGCAAGAGTCTGGAGGATATGGATCACGTGTTTGGAGACACGGCCGCGTATGAAGACAAGATAAGGCTTGCACAGATCGCTTCGTCCATGGGCCTGACGACCGCGCTCCCTGTTGAAAAGATAGGTGCATTGAAAGATCATACAGAGCAGGCTGAACAGGTGTGATGGACATGGATGACTCGGATAACACTGAATGGGTGTTTTTTTTTTAGTTAAGAAGGTTATCATCATTTTGGTGTGAGCAATTAGGCATGTTCACCCAATAATTGTTCTCAAATTGAACATCATTCACAAAAGCGAGATTTTTGTTCAGTGCAAAGTTCTCTTTGTGATTGCTCGCCACCAGCGCAGATGGCCAGATTGGCGGTCGAGTTACAGCCCGACTACTCTGTGAATTGCTTAGTTAACATGCATGGATGTGGTGGTGAAGTCGCGGAAACCTTTCTGTGGAATCATCAGCTTTGAGTCACCACGTAATTTCCATGTGCGCAATCCCCTCATTTGCAACAAAAATATTACTTAATTTAGAGGGTTGTTCGTTTGCACAATGCAGAGCTATAACAAAGGAATATGCCTATGGTATGCGGTGGCCCAAGTAAATTCAGAACTTTGGCAGAGAAAAGCTAGGGAATTTGCTCCTGTCCGAAAGAACAATTGAGTGCGAGAAATTCCCCAACTGTCATCATTGAATTAAACCAGGAGAAACGAAAAAGTTGTTTGATCGGGTGCAAGCCTTGGTGTTTATTTAATACGCTGTACTCCCTTTACTCAAACTGCTCCCGTGCTGGTTCAATGCGCAACAAAAACTCTGGTTTCGAGCGTTTTTGGTGCATCGGATTTTTCTCAGTAATTGAAATGCCTTCCACTCAATCAGGCGTCTTCCCTGATGGCAACAGCTTCGGCAGGGCTTTGCCGCCGCGGTGTTTTGTTGAAGATCGAAGAGGTTTTTCCGATGCCTGCATCGACCTACATGTGGCGATTTTGCACCTAGAGTGCGGAAACTACTGGCAATGGGCCCTTGTCGCCCACCACGTAGGAGACGATCGCTGGGAATGTTTCCGTGTTATACAAGACCCGGAAAACTCTGGGCAAGTTTTCCGAATCTCTGATACAGACCTTTCACAACCGCGTTGCAAAATGTCGTACTGCTTTGCTCATGTTGACAAACCTCAATGGGATGAGCTTTTCAGAAGTATGGACGCACTAATGCAAGGGTCCATGCACTGGCCGGAAGAGGTACAAGATTGGTGTAACTTGAATCCTTTGAAGTCAAACAGCGTCGCGTTTTTAAAATCCGTGGCAATTGTGTGGAATAGGGTCCACTCCTTCCCGACTGACATTGATGGGATTGTGGACTGGCTAACTGTCTATCAAGAGAAAGCAATGGCTAATATTGGCATACCCAGCGTAACTGAGGAACATGGTCCATCTCAAGACTAGATTCTTTTCATAGAATAATATCATCCATCACATATTTTGTGTCTTGTTGAACCTGATACCCATATCTTATTTCTCGTGCGGGAGCAGGAGAGATGCGGGGAACTGGCCGAGTACTGGTTTGCGTTGGGAGTGTCACCCTGTCGCTCGCATTGTTACCCGACAAGACCAATGACAATGATTGAGCTAATATAACCAAATTAAGCTTAAACGAGGTCGATCGCAAGTTTAGCCGATCGAACCATGTGTCACGTTAATCTATTTCGAAAAGGAAACGTCCGCTTCCGATGGTGTGATGGCTGCTTACGCTGCGCACTTGTTCTGCAATATGTGATATTGGGGAACGCCAAGCACGCACGGGGCCAGGGGGATGAACCAATTGCCGCTGCTGCGGCCCGGTTATCCCCTCGAAGCCGCATCGGCCGAATGCGCCGCCATGTCACCACTCGGCAGCATCCCGGATGCTTACGCCAAGACCTCGGACCTTGCATTCTGATATGTGGTGCATTTACGACACGTCGTGCCTGATCTGGTCAATATTTGCTTTATTGACCCGTCTGGCTGCATGTGCCCAGCCAGTATTGCATTTCAGCCGGCTCTTTTTAGAGCCAGCCAAGGAGCTTGGCCTTTCAATGCCAAGAAGCTTGCGAGGAGCTATACGAAATGTCTGCTGTGCTCTCCCTCACATATAGAATGGACCTGTTCCGGCCCTCGCCACACTTCGCATCCATCGTTGCATCGGGTGCAAAGGGTTACCAAGGACCTCCATTGCTCTGTATCAAGCTCTTTGGTCAAACATTGAGAACATAGCGCTAGAGAAAATGGTTCACTTCAAGGCACAGTGCCTATTGGCAGTGGCCTACAGCGCGCTGACTGCCGCTGCTGTGTGCACATCTGACCTTTTGGTGGATGACTTGTCCAACTCGTTCTCAACCAACCAAAACAACCTTGGTTCGTGGACATCAGGTAAGTGACCAATATGCCCCTACCCAAATCCTCTTTTTGAAATTCCATTGACTAATTTAAATAGATGATGGCAGCATGGCCAGTATCTCCGCGTCCAACGGGATTCTCAGCTTCACACCCAAGAGCGGGGCTTACTTCTACGAGACGTTCCCTTGCCAGGCGCTGGAGACTGACTCCTACACACACTTACAGCTTGAAATCAAGGCACCTGTGTCAGGTGCCGCTTTCACAATTCAACTCAATTCTGCCACAAGCTGTGCGGCAACGACGGGTACCAAAACGGCTTCCCGCGTCACCAGCTTGACTGGTAACTGGCAGACATTGCGCATTCCATTGAGTGGCTTTTCCGGGGCGAACCTGGATGCGGCCCTCTCCATTGTCCTCGAGTCCTTTTCTTCAACCGAGCAATGGCAACTGGACAAGGTTTCGTTTGTGTGTGGCCAGGGATCAACAGTTACCAGTAAGTCTGTATTGCCTGGTTATCACTTGCCTGGTATTAATCATATATCCTAGACTCTCTCACAACCACAGCCACCTCAAGGCCAACTACTTCGAGCCTGCCCGATGATCCGTCGTGCTCCCCGCTCTTAGTGGATGACTGGGCATCGCAGTCGCGCCTCAATTTTCTGGCATACAACGCGCTCAACCTGCCGACCGGTGATGACGGGACGATGCAATCCATGGTTGTAAATGACAACCACATCACATTTACACCAAAATCCACTTCATCGTACTTCTTCTCACAGGTCGGCTGTGTAGATGCCACAAAGTACGGGGGTGTATCCGTCCGGATCAAGGCTGCAGCCGGGACCACGTTCAGAATCCAGCTGTCTTCCAAGACAACGTGCGATGGTGAGGTGACGGCGACGTCAACCCAGACAACAGCTCAACTGGGCTGGACATTTGACGGGACCGAGAAGCTGTACAGTTTCCCATGGTCCAAGTTCAGTGGGCTCGACCTGACCAAGCTCAGATCAATTGTGCTCTCGTCACCCACCGGCCAGATCACATTGGGCCCACTGGCACTCTACTGCGGGAGCACCCCGAGTGGTTGGGAGCTGCCCACGACTACCAATCCAGGAGTGCCAACGGGAACCGTCGAGGCCCCTTCTGCTACTGTCTCGGGCTTTGTTATCGACACCTTTAGCAACGCAAACACAAATTCGCTTGGCTTCTGGCATGGTGGTGATGAGTTGAGCCTGAGCTGGGGCTCCGGCGTCAGCATCGTTGCTTCAGGTCCCGACTACGCCTTCACCACGCTCATCAGCAACGGTTGTCGAGATCTGCGCGGCTACAGCGGAGCGTACTTGCACATTGCCTACTCGGGCCACACTAAATTCTCCATCTCGTTGCAGCAGCACAATTCCCAGTGCGATGACAGCGTGGCACCATATCCCGAGACGAGGGACAGTCTCGAGGCTGCCAGGTACGCAAAGGGCAACGATATTTACATACCCATTTCGCATTTCAACATCAATCTCCAGCGTGTCACAAGCGTAGCCATCAGGGGCATATACAGCACCGAGCCTGTTGTCCTGACCAAGGTGGAGATTGTCCCGTCCATCCCCTCGGGTGTGACTATACCCCAAAAGTTGCCTTCTGGCACCCTCGTCTTTGCCTGCACGCGGCCCAACTCGTTTGCATTCGGCATAGACGACGGCAATCCGCAGTACGCCGCCAGGCTGGCCGAGATTATCCGCGAAGCAGACATCAAGGTGACCTTCTTCGCCGTCGGCGCAGTGCTCGAAAACAACTCGACGGGCATGGCAGACCTTTACCAAGAGCTGAAGAGCGAAGGTCATCAGATTGCGCTGCATTCGTACACGCACCCCAGAATGGAGGGGCTCCAAACCACGGATGAAATCGACTGGGAGTACAACGAGGATTACAGGGTCATGACGGACGTTTTTGGCGAGAAATCAGAGTACTTCCGTCCACCTTACGGGGTCGAAGGAGCTCGCATGCGTCAGCGCTGGGCCGTTGCTTCGGGGTCGGACAAGGCGTACATCATTAACTGGAGCGTCGATGTCCAGGATTGGCTGTGGGCCGAGACGGACACGCCGGAGAAGCAAGTTGACGCCTTCCAGTCCGATGTGGCAAAAGGAGGCAACTTGGTTGTGATGCACTTTTCGTACAACTCGACCGTCAACTACCTCCCCGAGTTCATCAGGCAGGCCAAGGCTACCGGTAAGCAGATCATGCGAATTGATCAGTGCATGGAAGACCCGAACGCACCGCCGCTGTGATTGCAGAAGTGCCTATCCAGTTTTGGAGAATACGGGAATGAGGAATATCCACGAGGACTATCTTCCTTCTATTGGTAAGCACCTGGTAGTGGAAAATGGTTTTACTATACACTATAAATAGTTGCCTCATCTCTTTTTAGCGACAGGTGCCAACAGATGTTAAATGAAAGCTTGAAACATAAAACCAAATTATACCCTGCACAGATTACTCCAAGGGCCTGCGAGAACTTGGTACAACAGTAGATCAACAATTGTGAAACTTCATTTTTATTGGATCCGACAGATATAATTGCATCTAACTTGAGTTGCTGTTATCAGCACAGGAAAAGGCAGAGCTAATCTCCCCACTTGCATACGCATCGATGACGTTCTGAATCACGCCATATGTACCACCAATGGTCAAAAATGCTGAAAGAGCGATGAGAAGCCAATGCAGCCAGTACATCGAAACTTTCCAAATAGAGCCTTTGCGGTAGTGCTGGTGGTCGTAAATCCACAGGTAACCTGGCAATCCGAGTGCAAGCGGAGAAAAGGTCAGGCTGCCAGCCAGCGCAAGTAGATAGTTGAAGATGGGAATCCCAGAAGCAAGCAAAAATGAAACAACGCTCAGAGAAGCAGTGCAACCCAGCCAGACGCCCCAGTGCACGAAGGAATTCTTCTGCAGGTGAGGGGAATTTCGCAGCAACCGCACAAACAAGTACTTGGCTGCGACATGGACGTACAAGCAGGCGCTGACGAGAAGTCCGATCAAGCCCACGCCGTATGCGACCTTCTTGATCGTACCGCCAGCGCTTCCCAGCGACGGTGAAGCCACCCACATTCCACACCATCGATAGACAACCAAGCTAAATGTGAGGTAGCTGACGCCCACAAATCCCATGCAGAGGTAGACGGCCTTCTTGTAGTCCTTGGGCTTGCGCATCTCGGAAATAACCGGCAGGAAAGCTGATGTTCCGGCGCTCGAGCAGAAGATGGAGGCCACTGAAGTGATACCCGCTACAAAGCTCGGGTGGCCAATGACGCGATATCCCAGCTCAAAATCTCCCGTCTGCGGTGCGGCGGCCGGACGGTCCAAGGTCGTCACCCCAATACTATTTCAAACCCAATTTGTTAGCTAAGAAGATCCCCCTTTAGGCTCCCCGAGGAAGGCGTCGTCTGTTGAATGCAACTTACACAACAATGAAAACGGCGACAAATACGGAAATGAAGCCAGCCCATGTCAACCACGCAATCTTTTCAAACTTGCGCACGCTAGCGAGGATGAAGACTGCTACAGTGCAAACCAGGGAAAAGTAATTGGTGCAAATGGCATGGTCCGAGAGCGCGTTGAGGGCCGTAGATGAGCCCGAGATGCCCGAAGCACCGACAATGGCAAAGGTTACCAGGAAGATGATGCCGACGACCTCGCGCAACCACTTTCCGCCAACGACCTCTGCCATGTCGGCTATAGAGTGGCATCCTTCGTGCGAGTTGCGAAAGTTGCCCTGCACAATTGCGCCGTACGTGTTGAGAAGCTGCCATCCAATCACATTTATAGCGCCGGGTAGGGCGCCCAGGACGTACATGGACGATGGAATTGTGAGAACACCGGTGGCAAAGATGACTGATCGGTGCACAAGTTAGTCTCCGTCATCATTAGAAAGTTTGGGAGCCATGTGCATGTGTTGGTGTGGCCATACGCTTCAGGAAAATGACGGATGTGTGAACCCAGCCAACAGTTCGGAAATCCACATTTCCTTCGCCCCTCTTGAATACCTCGAATCGTTCCTCGTTATTTTCAATCTTTCCTGCATCAATGCTGCTGCTGCTGCTATTACGGCCTCGAGCAGGCGTAATAGCATCCGCGCCCTTTTCTGAACCGGTGGTGGCCATGGTAGAAACTGGGTGAGGGGTATGTGGTATTGGCGGGCCAAAGAGAGGAAATAGACCCTGGGAGGTCTTATGCCAATTGAAAAAAATTAAACATGTGTAATTCAATTTCATGGAAACCTTAGGGGCATATAAATGAACAGATCCGAACTGAAAGCAGTGATTGACAATGATAAAGACCAGTGTACCGCAACGATACTGTGGTAAGCCGCCGTTTCACTACCCCAGACCCAACGAACAGGGGCTAAGATAAGTTATCTAGAGGCTTGGCGCGCTATGGGTTGACCCTCCAGCGTATCATTGTGTTCTGCTGTTGGACCAGTCCAGCAGCGGGGTAACAGCGGACCTTGGTTCGGGAATTAGATTCGGGGTAAGATAAGTCAAACACCTCCAACAGAGTGGGTCATTGGAGGGTTACGGATGAACGGAAATTTTACAAGCCCACCCTCCAATGAGTCCATACCTGAGTGGTGTGATATTGAAAACCGCTAGGCAATGGTACTAGTAGTCGATTGATAGCTGCCTAAAATAATCAATGGTCCAGAACACGACTGTATCAGTGGTCAATCGTTGAATTTATAGTAATTGTGGTTGCAAAGATGACCATTGTCGAGGAGAACGAATTGAACCCAGTTTACGGGTTCAGTTGAGCAGCGTTTTTATATTTTTACCATGCATATCTCTACAATTCACTTCAAGTCTTTGGCCGAATAATACATTCTCATTCACTGTCAAGGTCATCGTATGTAAGGGGTAAAGAGTGACTGGGAGGTATTTCATAGTTCGCTTTCATCCATCTGATAGGCAGATGGTCACTATTCGTTTGAACAAAAGAAACATCAAATTCATTGCAGATTTATTCATTTTTTGAGCATGGCACCCATTGGAGCCGGCATTAATGCTCCCTCGGCTGGTTTATTCCTACTCTTAAAGTCATCCGCCACCTCTGCCATTGTAACAAACTCGACTCCTTCGTGCTTCTTGAAATGCTCAATTAGTCTGTTTACAATCAGATGGTCAGCAGCAAGTTCACTTCATAAGCAATTTCTGGCTGTCATAGCCAAGGTCCATACCTTTCATGCATCAAGAGTGCATGCGGCCGCCCAGACACATCTGGGTGGATTGTCATGGGGAAAATAAATTCATCGTATTCGCGATAAAAGTAGTCAAAGTGGTCGCGCCAGATGTCTTCCACGTCACGAGCGTTGACAAAACCGTGGCTGTTTGGTGCCGCCTTGATGAACATCATGGGCGGAAGATCGTCAAGGTACCAATTGGTTGGAATTTCCACCAATCCGGTGTCAGAACCCTTCTGCAGCGGCTTCATCCATGCTTCGGCTTTCTTCTTGTAGTCGATCTTGGTCCATGACTCCCCGGTGTTGAGATAATACGCCTGGCAGTCGTGGTGGGCCATGCTGTGGTCATACTCGATTCCGTAGTCCAACAGAAGTTGAGCTCCTTCAGCACTTGTCTCCCACCTATCATCATCAAATTCTAATTAGATATAATTCCGCAGACGTGGTCGATAATTTGTGGGTACCAACCAGGGAGCAACACTTCCGCGCGGCGGCTTGCCTCCACAGAAGTTAGTGAGCATGCGGTATGTCTTGTCCAGGACATCACGCTGCTGCTCAATGCTCATGTCAGTGGGGTTTTCATGTGAGTAACCGTGCAACCCAATCTCATGACCGGCATCTCTGACGGCAGCCATGTCCTCGGGGAACGTATCCAAACTATGACCGGGAATAAACCATGTTGTTTTGATGTCGTACTTTGCAAACAACTTTAGCAGGCGCTGTGTACCAATTGTACCCGCAAAAATGCCTAGACGCGAGTTTTTTGTCAGTGACTTTGGCCCGAAAATACGCAATGTTGAGTAAGCTTACCTCTGCTTATATCATTTGGCGAATCTTCACCACCGTATGAGCCCAGCCAGCCAGCTACAGCATCGACGTCGACACCGTAAGTAATTAGAACGCGCTTCTTGACCATGGTAAATAATTTTATGAACGATCTTCTTCTGATTAAACCAGTATTCGGACTCAGTCAGAATCGCGGGGCAGGGAAATTTAATGTAGTGCGTTGGTGCGTAAGCTCAACAAATGGTAGTTCGCTATTATGGTCTGCCATCATTATGGTTTGTAAAATGACGTGATAACTTATCTAGTCGTGTCACGAAACATGGTCATGGTCTCCAGGGGGCGGGGCACAGAGTTGGGGCTTATGATGGGGCCAAACTATCAATTGGGGTAAGATTAAGTACGGATCCGCAATTGATTACAGTCAGTTAGAGGATACTGCGACTACCTGATTTAGCAACTTATTCGATCTCATACTCTTCCCCGCATTGGCATTTTCCAGCTAGTTACATTTAATCATAGAATACCTTGCACTAATAGTTGTCTGGCCAGAGCTATCTGGAGGTTGGGTCCGGGTTTGACTTGGTGAAGCCCAGAATGACGACCATCACCATCTCGAAACACATGCAAGCAGCGACAATCTGCCAGGTAAACCCATTATAGAGCATTTCATGTTGTGAATAATCGCAGGCTAACATTGTGGCAGTTCGGCAAACCTTATGAGTTGGTACGAACTGAGGTGCCCCAAATTAAACGCCATGAGCTCCTCGTCAAAATTCATGCGGCAGGCTTCTGCCACTCGGACTTGCAGGTTCTTAACGGAGAATTCGATTGCAAACTGCCTTTAATTCCAGGACACGAACCTGCTGGCGTAATCGTGCAGATAGGGCCTGAGGCGACAGGTTGCTGGAAGATCGGGGATCGAGTGGGTGCACTGAACTTCAAAAATTCGTGCTCGAAATGTACTGGATGTCGATCGGCCGCGCGCCGGTTTGGTGAGCTGGATCCGAGAATCTGCGAAAAGCGCGAAATGGCTGGCTTCAAGGACGATGGCTGCTTCGCCGAGTACATGGCTGTGGATCCTTCCACCACGGTTCTCTTACCAGATTCTCTGCCGTTCGACCAAGCCGCACCGCTCATGTGCGCTGGCGTAAGTGTACCTAGAAATTGAAGCTTGGAAGCTGCCTCTCGAAAGAAGATGCTGATTTGTGTCAGGCAACTGTATGGGGAGCATTGGAGAAGGCAACGGAAAAGCTGGAACCAAATGCGACTGTCGCAATCGTAGGAATTGGAGGTCTTGGGCATCTGGGAATCCAGTTTGCGAAAGCTATGGGGTTCCGTGTCATTGCGATCGACAGCCGCGAAGCAGCCAGGGCACTGGCAAATGACGTCCCTGTAGGCCTGGAACCAGATTTGGTTCTTGACTCCACACTGGGGGAAGATACCGTCAAGAAGATAATGGAGTTTACAGGTGGAGAAGGCGTCGCCGGCGCTGTGGTTTGCACGGACTCGCTTGACGTAAATTCGTGGACTTTGGAGCTTCTACGTTTTGGAGCTACCATGGTAGCCCTTGGTCTGCCCCCCGAAAGTTGGAGGTTCGACTCCAAGCTAATGGTGTTTCGGGAATTGAGAATAGCTGGGAGTTATGTAACCAGTGCAAGTTCCACGAAAAGGATGATGCAGGTAGTAGAAAAAAGCGGCATCAGATCGCACATCACATCTTTAAAATTAGAAGATGTCCCAACAATACTTGAAGCATACAAAGACGGAAAATTCCAGGGCCGACTAGTTGTCCAGATAGCTGAATAGAATATAACTATGACAGAGTACCCATTAATCTCAACAGCCAGGATGTCACCATGGATTATGTCTTCACTAGAAAGCTTTATATTCAAAATTTGGATAATGTTATACGAGACTTTGCAACTCGAAATATAGACCAACTAGTACCTCAAAGCAAGCAAAGAGTTGCGATCAAAGCATCAAGATCATAACATCCTTGGCTAACTATCGAAGTATGGCCAATATTAAACGAAGTAGCTATTCAATTGAAAAGCTCTGTAGAGCCGGGGCAGCCTATGAATATATTATCCACTGTGGAATCTGCCATAGCCAACCGGTAGTCATAGTTTTCTTCGGCAAAGCGAGCCAGCATTTCCAAATGACATTGAACATAATCCAATTCTGATGTTCTTTCTATCATTAGAAGTATGACAGTCCCGAAAACGCGAAAATCATCCTTAAAGTTACCAAAGATGTCGCAGATCTCTTCGGTCTGTCCCGGCACGAGTCTATTCTGGGGCGCGAGCTTCCCCGCCTGTAGCGTGTTTACACTCTGTATGGCTAATTCTATAAATTTTGAGTCTTTCCAAGATGAATGTACTTGGAAGGACCATGTACGGATTATAAGGAATCTCTATAAGATAGGTCCTGAATCACCACGATATGCTTATCATCATTGGGACAGTTTTCGTGGAGATGAAATCCACTATCGTGTCTACGTATTAATCATATTACTATTTCTTTCTTCTGCTTGACAATAGCCAACACGCAATCACCTGATAATTTTGATCAATTCGTGACCTGCCGGCAATTAAGAGTATTTACCCTAAACCTCTCTTGGCCCACTTATCTTTCTCTTATGTGGTGGGGATGCGGCAAGCTCCAACTAAGGACGCCAACGCCAAAGTCTCCAATTTCCCCACAATTAGTGGCATGTTCCTTTCATTTAGCATTGGAGCCCACCTGGATGGGTTTGGAAAGTGGTTATGTTGGAGAACCGATTTGTCACGAATTCAATTTGGCGGCAATACCCACCCCATTGAACCGTACCAAGTTAGATAAATGGAATCCCCAAGTATTATAACTCGTGGAAAAGTGAATTCCCAACAGTATGAATGTTCAGTAGCCCGAAAACTTACCTTTCACGAACGCAAGTCACTACTTCATTATGTCGGTCTTTTTCAAGGATCCTTTACCGTAACTGTGTACCCCAATCCTGCCCTGGCCAGCCCACTGACACTCAACTCAGCGACAACCCAGTGAGGAGCGGCGAGGCCACCAATGTGTTGAAACAAATCGGCGTTGGGATTGATGACCGGGATGCTGGCGAATTTGACCAGCTCCTGGCGGCCGTACACGATTGCGCGGAACAAATCTCCAAGCTGCCCGACTACCAGCCCATTCCTGACCTTGAAAAGTACCCGCGTGAAAACATCCGGAAACCAACACCTGATGAGCAAAAGTTCGGCAACGCTTGGGCACACAAATTCCTTATTCGAGGAAACCCGGATGGAAAAGCCTTAAAAGGAAAATCAATTTGTCTGAAGGATTGCATTGCTGTAGCCGGTGTGCCACAATTTTATGGCAGCGACGCTTTTCCAGCTTGGACCCCAAGCACAGATGCTACGATTGTGACTCGACTGCTTGACGCTGGTGCTGATGTTGTGGGAACTGCGACGTGTGAAAACTTTTGCAACTCGACCTCCTCGTTTACGAGCGCCCAGGGCATAGTTGACAACCCGTATCAACAGGGCTACTCTGCTGGAGGAAGCACTTCGGGTGGCGCGGCTCTGGTTGGATCCGGCCTCGTCGATTATGCTATTGGAGGAGACCAAGGAGGAAGTATTCGGGTCCCTGCTTCTTTGTGTGGATGTAAGAGACCATGTCCGTCAGAGTACTTGCTTGATTACTAACAGTAGAAAATGTAGGTGTTGGTTTGAAACCAACTTATGGGCTGGTTCCTTGGACCGGGATTACTAGTGGAGATGCCGTGGATGATCATGTTGGTCCTCTGACACAATCGGTCCGCGATGTCGCCTTATGTCTTGATGCTATTGCCGGATACGATGGTATTGATGACCGATCTCTTGCAGCGGGGAGCCCTGGATCTCATGGCTATGCTGATTTATTAACAAGCAAAGGTTCCGACTCTACAAGCTTGGCTGGAATCAAAATTGGAATTCTTATGGAGGGATTCAATCAAGAGGTTGTGCAACCTGAAGTGAGGGAGACGGTGCTGGCTGCCACGCAGCAGTTTGGCCAACTAGGAGCCATAGTCGAAGAAGTGTCTGTGCCATCACACCTGGAAGGTCCCGCGGTATGGACAATCCAGCAGCGAATTTCCGGAACTCTCACCATTCTTGGCAAAGCGCACGGAAGAAGGGGGCTCAATCTTACCGAATTCGAGCATGCAAGGCTTCCTTGGACAACAGAAAACTTTAAGAAGCTCTTCCCGTCCACCCAAAACACTGTCATAAACGGACTCTATTTGATGGAAAAGTTCCCCGGTCTTTACGGCAAGGCCGTGAATCTAGGACGCAAAATTAGCGACGACTACGAGCGTGTGCTTGGAGAATTCGATGTGCTTGTGATGCCAACCACGCCATATGTTGCTCCGAAGCACGGAAAACGTGGGACCCCGAAGGAGTGCTTCGAGCCTAGCATAGGACTAACCACAAACACTGCTGTTTTCAACGTGACTGGCCATCCGGCCATGTCGTTGCCAGTTGGGTTTGTTCCCTCCAAGGAAGATGATCAAGTTATGCTGCCGGTCGGGATGCAAATTGTCGGTGGCCTTTGGCAGGAAAAGAAGATTTTGAAAGTAGGCCATTCTTGGGAGTCGGCGTTTGATTGGAAATCTGATGCATATACGGAGAAAACAATATCACAGGCTGGACAGCCGTCAGTGAAGCTATAGAATGATAAGTCAAGTCAAGATCATAGATTCATTCATTCTCTTTTTATTTAATTAATTGTGTATCCTCCATCTACCACTAATGCATGCCCTTGGATGAAGGACGCCTGACTTGAGCATAGAAATAACACCGCATCAGCAACTTCATCTGGGGTGCCCATCCTCCGCATGGGGGCAATATCAACTGCAGGCTTAAGTCTTTCGATGACATCGGGTGACCCTGTTGTCAAAGGCGTCTCGATTACACCTGGACAGACGCAGTTGATACGAATTCTGTCGCTAGAATAATCTATTGCGTCGGATCGAGTCATGTTGATAATGGCAGCTTTTGAAGCGCAATACGGCGCTTCACAATGATGATATTAGTGCGTCTTGGCGATAATTTATCTAACAATAGGGGATTGATTTGGCTTACCTGCGCCTGGCCTTGCAACAATTCCAAGCTGACTGGCAATGTTCACGATAGCTCCTCTCTGTTTGGGATGGGCCTCGAGAGGTTCTTGCTTTAGCATTTGTGCCAAAGCAGCCCTTGAGATGAGCCATGTTCCGCGATAGTTTACCCGAGTAATGAGATCAAATGCTCCTATGGTAGTTTCGGTTGAGCGCAAATCCTGTCCAAGAATTCCAGCACAATTGACGGCATAATCGATCCGCAAAAACTTGTTGGCGACTTTGTCTGCGAAAGAAGAAACAAAATTTTCATCGGAAATGTCACCCTGTAGTGCTAAAACTTGCGCTTTTGGGTTGATTTCTAACACTGAGTTTTTTGTCTTTGCTAATGTTGACTGGTTGATGTCTGTGATGGCTAACTTGGGACATCCAGATTGAGCAAACGCCCTGGCGACTGCTGCACCAATTCCTGTGAACAACAGGGCGTAAGTTTTCGTTGCAAACAAATATCGGGAATTTTCATACCAGTTCCGCCAGCACCGG
The DNA here is from genome assembly GCA_013406985.1 of Calonectria crousiana. Taxonomy (NCBI): domain Eukaryota; kingdom Fungi; phylum Ascomycota; class Sordariomycetes; order Hypocreales; family Nectriaceae; genus Calonectria; species Calonectria crousiana. The sequence continues at coordinate 80,344 of VTGD01000005.1, read as the reverse complement.
TGATGACGGCAACACCTGGGAACTTGGCGAATATCGATGTCATGGCGAAATAAGTGCTACTTGGCTTGGCCAACGTGGTGATTAATGTTGATCAGACTCGACAACCACGGTTTACCTATGATTTCAATCTTTGATAGTCAAGCTGAATCAATGACCATTTGATGAACAGAACAAAGGACTCTATGACAAATGATAAGTCCGCTACCTATCAAATGCCATTAATCGGGTGGTATGTTATGTGGAGATCTCCAAGAGGCTAAGGAGCTAGTGTAGTGCTAGTCATGAACCTTACCCACCTCCACGACAGATAAGATGGCCTGAGTCATTTAGATACCCCGAGAGCCAAGACGACTCCAATTTTTGGAGTCTTTTCAACCCGGGACCCAGTTGCTCCAACGCCCAACGCCCCAACTTGCATCGCAGCCTCCAAGATGCTGCAAGCCGAGACGAACGACACGCAGCCCGAACCGTCAACCGTCCGCAGGCGCAGACGACGTCATGGAGGACCACATGTCTGCGAACATTGCGGACGAACATTCAAACGCTCCGAGCACCTGGAGCGACATGTGCGCACGCGTAAGATGATCCTGATCCTGGTGTGGGTAGTTCAGCCGGCGGTGCCGTGGCTTATATGTGTGTGCTGTTACCAGTTTCGGGTGCTGAAATTTTGTAGACACCAAGGAGAAGCCTTTTCTTTGTAGCTGCGGGGCAGCATTCACGCGGCGTGATCTCTTGACTCGGCATCAGCGACTCACTTTACATGGTGGCGAAACGGTGCGCGATGTAGTTGCCCAGTGTCAAAGGGGAATCGAGCCAGTATTGGGATCCACCAATTTGACAGAGTCACCTTCCGTCTCCGAATTGAATGCTGCTTGGTCTCGACAGTCGGCCCCTGCAATCTGCAATGCAAATCTTGACAGTCATCCCATGTTGCCCAGGTCAATGGCTGCCGAGCGATATGTCCAGTCCTTGATTCCTCCTCCACAAATTCTTGACCAAGGTCAGAGACATTCACCCCGTTCAAACGCCACCAGATCAATACTTACATTCAAACGCAGAAAACGATCCCAGCGGACTCGATCAATTTCGAGAATTTGCAGATTTTCTTGATGGCGTAGGTCTCACGGCTGAGTGGAGCCCATATTTTCAAGATGTTGAACGATACCTTGACCCTCCAGCCGAAGAGACAGAATCATCCACGGTACATGTAGCATCACAGCCTCTGACGAGACCGGGAACACCCTTCAGTTCGTGGTTGCCCACTGCCCCCGATCGCGACAGAGTCGTCGGTGCGAGATTGGTTGAAGGTTAGTTTGTGTATGAGTTGCGTTCGACTTAACCCTGACAATGTGTCTTCTCATTAGACCCTCGAGTCCACGGACTATCTCCTTCTTTGTTCAAGATTACAGACGAACAGCGTGCCCATCTCGAACATTTGCTGGAGCCATTTCGAAGCGTGCTTGACCCAGACTTTCGCCTACCTTCTCGGCACGCCCTTACCAGATACATTACGTCATATTTTGAAGGCTTCCATACACATATGGTCTTTATGCACGTTCCGACGTGGAGGTTTGCCAATTGCTCGCTAGAACTAATTTTTTCAATCGCCTGTTTGGGTGCACAGTACTGTTTTGAGCACCGAAACTCGGAGCGCCTGTTTCGAGCTGGGAAAACTGTTCTTCTAGAAAAGCTGAGACAAGATCCGAATGGATTCGGCCCAAGAACAGCAAACGTCCTGAACCTACAAAAAAATTCAAGCCCCAGTTTGAGCCGTTCCAACCATTTCAGGGCCAACGGGGAATATACAATTTTGGAGCCGATTGACACGGTCCGAGCTCTCATAAACCTCATGGGATTTGCAACATGGGAACCCAAAGAATCACTTTTACAAGAAGCATTTGTGCTTCAGAGTCTACTTGTCCAAGTTCTCAGAGACCTAGGATTGGAGGAGGAAGAGGAGGAGTTTGCGGAGACAGCCGATCCGGCCTCATTACAAGCCGCCTGGTTGGGCTGGGCTCACCAAGAATCGACCAGACGCGCCAAACTGATTGCTTTTTCATTTATCCACATTCACAGTGTGGCGTATGACGTTTATCCTGCACTGCGAAGCAATGAGATTCACCTGAGACTACCGTGCTCCACAAAGGAGTGGAACGCCCCAACCGCGATGCATTGGAAAGCAGCAAGCTCAGAGGTGCGCAAACAGCAACTTCACTTCCAAGATGCATTGGCAGTGTTGTTACGCAATACGAATTGCACGGTTGCACTCGAACCGGTTCCATCGCCGATTGGCAATTATGTTTTGCTGCATGGGTTACTGCAACGCATCTACATCGTCCGAGATCTGTCCTTGCCCATAATGGATAACTCATCCTCGCTCCCAGCAGAGGAGGTTGAAAAGTTGGAGTAAGTCGAGGCAATCACAACTTTGTGTCTTCGTCGAGCAATGTCTAATATTACGTGACTTTTTCATCCACTAATATTGTGCATCACAGACGAGGTCTTCGATCGTGGACAACAAATTGGCAACAGGCGCCTGAATCCAGTCTCGACCCAAACAATGAAAATGGACCTGTTCCTTTCACCTCAAGCTCCCTACTTGGACTTGCCTATGTCCGGATTTATTTGAACCTTGGTCCGTATCGGCAGCTTGATACACGCGACTCAGCTCGTATTGCCAAGGCCTTGGCCAAATGTCCGGAAGTGAAAAGAAGTGATGGTGTGATCTCAGCTCTGTTGTATGCTACCCATGCATTAAGCATTCCGGTGAGGCTGGGCGTAGACCGCGTTGCCAAGAGCCAGGCTTTTTTCTGGAGTGTTCGCCATTCCCTATCGGCTTTGGAATGCGCCGTTCTACTTAGCAAGTGGCTGGGATCTCTTCAATCAACACTCGCGACGGTCCCGTTGAGTGGTATGTCAGCGCTCATGAGTCTCAGCCCAAATTCTGTTTTCCAAAACCGTTTACTAACATTGGAGTAATCAGCAAGCGAGGATCGCATAGTGCATTGGGTTCGGTGTGTTGTTGAAGAGGCTTACGCCGTTGTTGATTTTGATGAGGATGAAGATGTGGCTGGATATAGGACAGATCCTGAAGGCCTCAGCTTCGCTGTTCTAAAGATATGGGTCCGATTCTTCAAGAGTAACACGCAATGGCGGTTTATTAATATGATTGGCGCTGCCCTAGAGATATATCGCACAACCTTAGTCAACAATAGCCGTTCAAGGATGCATAACGAATAAAGTTTGCTGGATGCAATAACCAAGATTTCGCAATATTCATGCCCTATAGCGTTGAAATAGTCGCCGTGTGAGTATTATCAAAATACATAAAAACTCGGCTTGTTGATTTTGTGTCCGAATAAGGAACAATAGGAGCTTGAGTATCCTGTTGCTGATTGATGTAAAGCAATATTGTATTTTGGGATCGAAAAATATCGACAAATTGAGTAGCCTCAGCGCCATCGTGGTGATCCACATGGCGATGAATGACAACAGATTCTTCATGAACAAAATTTCACACTAATCCAATTAGAATTTTGAAAGGGAAAAGTAATCAGGTCCATGACTGAAAAGCAAAACAAAAAGCGAAGACAATCAAGCTTTGGTAAGGCATGATTCATCTCTATATGCGTGATCTGGGAATCGAACCCAGGGCTCCCCGAGGCTGCACGAATGGCAACGGAGAATTTTACCACTAAACCAATCACGCTTCGATATTGTGAAGCGTTCGTTTCTAAGATCAAGAATCCTCAGCACTTGGCTCACGAACACATCTGAGAATTTTCTGTGGCACCTGTGTCGTGATTGTTATGAAATGAGCCAGAAAATACTGGAATACTATACTCATGCAAGAACTTCTTTACAACGGGCCATGTTTCAAAGGGGAGTGGCCATAGGTATTAGCAAACCACGCATGATGATTCAAGTAATAATAAGAGCATGTTTTTCTCTAAGCAGCATGAGTAAACAAATTCCCATCTATCAAGTATTATAAACTATCTATTCTATTTTTTCATCAGTCTCTGGAGCTTTTTCAATGAAACCCATAATCCGCTGCTCCCAAACTGTTGAGCCAGGCTTCCATGTCTTTAGCCACCTGGGCTGCAACACGGCCTCCGTGGATAGAATCCTGCCAGCAAATGTGAATTGATAGATTACCTCCTTTCACAGACACGACGCTTATTTGCAAAAATGGCCCAGCAACATCCGCACTGAGTGTAAACTTGGCGTCGTCAATCGACCAGCCCTCACCGTTTCCAGGCAACGAACCAGCTTGCTGCTTTGGCGCGCCATCAATCACGCCAATATTGGTAACTATCCAAGAAAGTGCTCGTGGCTTCTTCTCAGATTCCCGGTGGTATTCTTGCCAGTCCCGAATCAGCTTCATCATGCCAATGATGCTGTTGGTTGTACCGAGCTCCAGCCTCTGCTCAATCTCGTCGCGCGTCAACTTCGCCGCTGCCCAGATAAACTTTTCCAGCTCGTGGATCGGCTGCGGCTTCCAGTTGCTGACGCGCGCTTGGGCCCGAATGTCCTCCACAAGCCCGTATCCAAACGTGTGGTAAATGGACGACACGCAATTCTGTATGCTTTCGTGGGGCCTGTACCAGTCATATTTGGGATCCCTGCCCTTTCCAGTCATGAACCTCCGTTGGTCCATTGCCGTGCCGCCGCTAAAAGCAGGCGCCCGCTCTTTCGGGATGTAAGTGGCGAGAGATACAAGTGCAATGCCGTGCAATAACCCCGTCAGAGTGGTGTCATGCTTTCGGCAAGTGGCGAGGATCCTCTTGAGAGTATCGTTGGCGATAATAATCGGACGCGTTTTTGTGACAAACGGGTCCAGGTGGATAGGCGCCCAGCCCGCTTTAGTTTCTACACCGGTTGATAACGATGAAGGGCCAAAAGCGTGCCAGACTTCGGAGAGGGCAAATCCCATCGTGATGGGATGTTTTGCGACTTTTTCTTGGGGTGGAGGGAGTCTTTCTCGCGTCACAGCTGTGGCAAAAGTCGTCGAGTTTGGTTGGAACGAAACGGTATCGTCAGGGCAGTTGAGGCATTGCAACATGTTCTGGTGGAAGATTTTCCCACTCATTCCATCGCAGTTGGCGTGATTCCACACAAACATCATCTCAACAAAGTCGCTGGTCTTTGTCCTCATCATTAGTAATCGCCAACCGGGTCGTGTTTCCAAATTGTCAAATTTGGTATCAAGTTGGTACTGCAACCAGCCCGAGAACCTTTCGTCGTAATCCTCACCATCCTCGAGGACTTTCCACACGATATGGTGAGCCAAATTGACAGTAGGCAGAGACACCCAGGTGGGCTTTTTGGAGCTCTCGCCAACAAGTCCAACTTGCAACATGGGAAACCGAATAACCGTTTGCGCGACTGCAAGGTCAAATGTCCGTACAACTTCCTTGTGCATATCGAACCCTCGTAAAGAAGACGGAAGGACATAGCGACAGGTGACTATTGTGCCGCGGTAGTGTCGAATGTTGTGCAAACTGGACTGATACTTTTCACTACATACTGTTAGGACAAAGTGACGGCCAACGTATAGGGATCTTCGTACATGCTACCAAGTTGGCGGAGACGGGCACCCGACTTTGTCGAGTTTTGCGTTTTTGCGGTTTCTAGGCGAGACATTACTACGGTAATGATGGCGAATTGCAGGAACGGGTATGAAGAGGAAATCAAGTGAGGCTGAGGAATGATTGCATGAGTTTCTGCATGATCCCGTTGCCATCTTATATATCTTTGCATTCCTTTCTTCGGTCTTTTAGCTAAAATTCCGATTCCTTGACTACATCCCGACAACTCGCAGTGATACGCAACCCTCGGGTTGGATCCCCTCTGCGAGCAGCGTTTAGACATCGGTTGGCTCGATCATGTCGCATACTCGGATTTTTTGGAAAAGTGCCCAATCCTTGATCCAGGGATGCCGAACATCCGCATATTATCGAAGTGGACCCTCTGAAGTACGTGATAATTGGCCAACGCTCGTGGACAAAGCGTGAACCCTCAGGAGCGACACGGTCTGAGCCTCAAATTAGAACAACTCAATACGCGGTTTTTGGCGCTATCAGGGGTAAACCCTGCTGCATCGCCTGGAAGGGCAAGCAGATGTTCGCCTCTGGGCTCTGGCGATCGGTTTTGCCTTTCGGGTTGTTCCAGGTAGTGTCGTGTAGATGCGACGCCCACTTGTGAACCCGACATTCCCGCATTTCGCGAAGTTCGCCGAGCCGCCAAGTCCCTAAATACAAGAAGCCCACAATGCACCGAATCGTGGGCCCATTTCCGCAATTGACCATCTAGCCTGGGCCATATGACCGACTCACCAACCAAACACGCCCGATGACTTGATGGATACGCGCGATTGGACAAGCCTGGCGGCTCGCGCCGTGAGTGATGACCAGACTGTCGCTTACATCACGGCATTTTTCGAGCACAACATTCACCACTTGACGTCAACAGATATTTGCTGGAGCCAGGGCGGCGTCAAGGGTCTCATTTCCTTGTTGCGTGCAAATGTTTCTCAGTCTGCAATCAATATCAACATCTCACAACCCTTTAATGTGTCCAGCTCTGGAAACACCTACCTCATCGACATTGCCGCACGCAGCTTCCAAGTCAATGGCTTGACCGAGACAACATACACGGTTCTATCATGCGTTCACAGTTCGTCTCCAACAGCAACCCTAATGCACCAGCCACCATAGACGCTTACCTACTCGACAGTATTTACCATGGCTTTTGCATTCTTTTTGGTGTATCCCATTATTTTGATGCTGGAACCCATAACCGTTCTGTGCGATCTTATTGGTCACCCGGTTAAAAAACACAAGTTCAAAAAATGGGAATTGTTATTGGAGACTTTTTGCTTTGTTCCACTTATCATCGCCGGCATGGTAACTGGGGTATTGGCAATGGGATCATCTGATCATTTCAGAACAGAGCATGGGGTAAGCATTGCAGAATCATCAGCACCAAGCGCCATCTAATTTTTGCCCCGCAGATTATTGGCCTTGTCACGGTTGCGTTGGCCGTCATCGGTATCGCAATCTACTACCTTCAACCGTATTTAAATATGCGCCTCAGAAACACCTTGCGCGGAATGCAGTGGCTCCAAATAATCCGATACATAGACACGGTCACCTGCCAGCTGCTTCTCCTCGCGTCAAGTTTTGTCGTGGCTGATGGTTTCGACGACCTTGTCGTCATGGGCCTCTGCTCAATCAATTTCCCAATGTCATTAACTTTTTCTTTCGGCACGACTTTGGTTTTTATTTGGAATAGCGCCATGGTAGCAATGACAATGGAGTGGTTGCTTTCTCGTCGTGCGAATCCGGGTGTTGGATGGGTGACGCGGATGTGGAGAATTTTTAGTTCCTGGCGACGACCGCCCGCTCCGCCTGTTGTAGAGTTGAGATCTGTTGCTATGTTTTCTTCAATCTCTTCTCGGGTAGAATTTCCACATGGTGATTAGTCGGTTCGTCATATGTATTTGATATGTTGATGGAAGTGAGGTTAGAATAGATAGCACGAGAATACTCTTGCATGTCTCAGATACACCGATTTAGACCAGCATCGATAGAGGAATAACTATTTCGCTCATCTTCATCCCCTAGTGTCTCAACGAACCTTAAATTTTAATTTATTGTATCACCTGTAGCATGTGTCGACCCGTGGCAATATCTTGACATCGCCACCCTATAGCCCGTGTCTTTACAACCAATGCGATCGCTTTTGAAACGGCATTATTGTGAGCGAGCTGGAGAGACAGAATTTTGGACGTAACTTATTTTACCGCCACTAACTGAGTAGAAAAGGGTTCAAGAACCGTGGAATGTACGGATTCCCGTCCACCAGCAAAAGTTAGATTGAGCACACCTATTAGGACGTCTTCATTACTATTACGATCGATTATCGTAAATCTAGATTCGCATTTACTTTAACTCCTCACTGCTCCATATCTACCATAATCTTCTCACACAAATAAACATCTAAGTCGTGCTTTCAATCGTATCGTAGAGAAAATTGGCAACGAGCCGAATACGCACACACCTACTGCGGTGGTGACGATCTCCCCTTGCCTTCTCCACTATATTGCTTTGGGGATATATTCGCAGGAGACCTCTCTGGGAGCGTATAGCCTTGTCCGTACCGCCCTCTATATTCCAAGTCAATCTTATCATCGGTGGTCTTATCGGGTGGCGTCCCTGAGTTGTTATGAGAAGACCCAGGCCTTGGCACATCGTCTGACTGGCTAATCGGGGAAGCAATTGTAGATATAAAAGCTTTTAAGGCATCATCGCTGCAATGGCCTCCGAATTGTTGCGTTCTCCAGCCGTACCCTCGCTGCTTGCCACGAATAGTTTTCCCATCTGTCGAAACTAAAAGTTGGACAGCATCGCCTGTGGCATAGCTATCAATAGTAGTAATGTTGTGCATACGAGATTCTGCTTGAGAGCAAATATCAATGCATTTTCGGGTAGTAGTCCATTCGTCCCGCAGCCGCTTGGCATCATCAATATGCTCCTGTGAGGGGTTGGATGTTGTTGATTCTTTGATTAACCGATCTAACACATCCTGCAAATGACTCTCTAGCTTTGCCGCAGTCACTCTTAAGCTCTCGCGGCATTCTTGTAGGCCCTCATATGTAATTCTCTCAGATGTAGGCTCGGACGGTGGGTTGACGGAGGAGCTTCTGCTATGTTGCCGCAAGTTGGCCTGTATCTGGTTGATGTGCTCGCTCAATTGCGCACAGATTTGCAGGCATTGTTCTGTGCTGGCCCTTTCATCCTGAATAAGTTGCAATTCCACATTACTCCGCACGTCCGGTCCTGTTGCGGTGTGGTGGACTATTTGCTCAAGTTTATCATCGATGTGTTGAAGACGATCCTCAAGATCATTGGTGGCATTTCTAACTAGCGCCTTGTATTCTTCGAGAGAGGCAGCATTAGAGCCAGATTTTCGACTTGTCATTGGTTATCGGACAGTGTACATTGAAGTTGGGGAAGGAGCAGGTACTTACAGGTTCGCATCAGCAAGAGCAACAACGATGGTAGATTTGTACCCCGACAATAGATCCTTGAAAGTATTTATATTGTCGCCCAGGTATTTGATCTTGGCCCAATCCCGAAAACTGGTGCGATCACCGCCGGAGCGTGAGGAACATTGTGTAAGGGTCTCGTTTAGCTTCTCGCAGGCCTTGCTACACTGCTTCAAAGGCTGTTCTAGCGCCGTCAGATCAATGTCTGTGGTATCTTTGACCGTCTTCTCAAGCTGTCGCAAGACGTCGCCCAAGGAAAAAAGCTCTTGGGTCAGTTCTCGCACGTTCCTGGGGTGAGATTTGAAGCTCTGAAATGTATTGTAGAGTGTGACGCTAGACTCAATAGCGAAGCTCGTTAGCTTCACCAACTCAGATGTTGACACAGCCATGAAGTCAAACTCCGTTTCCCAGGGATTGTGACAAGGGGAGGGTGGTGAGGGTACCAGGGAAAAGAAGCGAGATGAATGCGGCGTCTGCGTGAGGGACTTGCTGCTTGGTAAATGCGGGCTCCAATCATATGTACGCAAAAGCGCCGGGAAAAGGAAGACAGGTCTTAAATGGCGCGTCGCGGCTCAGCCTCAAGATTGTCCACAAGTGGGTGTTTCTGAGCCCACCCTCAATATTGCAGACCCTGGGAACGTAAATTCCATCTTGGGTTCTGTGCGTGGCGCTGGCCAAACAACCGTCGCCACTTTCATCAATTGGAGGTCACTTGTCCGTGATCACGTGATAGAAACTTTCGTCAACTAAGACGCCATAATCACCTGAAAAGCTCTGGGTCCAAATATTATGTATGAACCTGAAATTTTGCTAGAATCTATACATTTTCCGTGCTTGTGCGGAGCTACTCCATTCTGGCACACTGGTCAAGCGTGTGACCTGATCGAGCTCCCAAATGAGATGAATGAGTATCCATGCATGCACCTGTGGTCAGGACCGCACTAAGCCGCATTCGGAATTACTGCCTGTGGGATTAATGCAAACTGTACACACGCAATGCTGGGCGATAAATGTTTGTTGTAGCGAGTTGAAGAGATAGAAAGGTTGAAGCTGAATCATTCTATCATTAGTCTAGTCAATAGACATCTTGACCACACACACTGGAACAAACGCGTTTTATTCTTCCGGTTCTATGCTCACTTTACCTGCCCTAGTCAGTTGGCAGGTTTGACCAACCAGGGCATATCCTCGTCGTTGTAATGCATTACATCTTCATCCAGATGAAAGATGAAATCCTCTTCTTTGGCATCTGGAAAGGGCAGCTCCAAAATGGTCCAAGTGGGCTCGGGGGTTGAGTCGTGCCTCCTCTCTCCCCAGCTCTGGCGTATGATGCATGGACCCCTCAATGCCTGCGAAGCAAATTTTCCGATGGCCTCTTTCGGTATCGAGCATCAATTGAGCAGAATCTTGCGTATATTAGAACGCGGAAGGTATGTAGGCCACTCAAACCCTTCCTCTTGATTTTGTGGAGTTTCGAGCCAGCGAACTGTGGGAATGGCGATGAAATCTTGGATAGTCTCGAGGTCAAGTCCATAGTTGCCATTGAAAATGTCTCCTTTGATATGTTCGAGATGAGAGAAAGGCTGTCCGCCAAGGAGAGGGCCCTCGGGCCGGCGGTGGACGCGCTCGGCCAAGAGTTGAAGCTATGGAGCGTCTTCGAGTCCGCCTCAACAATGTGCCGTGAGAGTGAGCACCCGGAGGTTGGGGAGGAAGCACAGCAACATCAGGTGGGCAATGATAGCGTCCCACAGTTCCATTGGCAATTCAACCATCTGGGTGGCCATTCTCAAGAGAAATGTGCCGGTTTTTTTCTCCCTGGGATTTTTAATCAAAACCAAATTGACGTTGGCCGCCGACGTCTATCGTAGAGTAGGCAGGAGCAAGGTGATGGTTTTGCTTACTCGACGTATTGATGCACATGAGAATGTGAGACGTCCGATTGCTTACGTAACAAATCATAATCTCAAGCCGGATGGTGCCATCTCTCAGGCCATGCGATATGAATATCTGCCCAAGAAGAGCTGATATGAATTACACCTCCATTGAATACTCGGGATTTATCGTGCCAATGGATGTGTGCTGTTAGACACCCATGTCAGGACCGTGTCTTGTGGCATCTATGTCTATGTGATTCAACCACCCGCCCAATGACAGCACTTCGCTCAGTCATGCACTAGTTGGGTTCATTCTCAAACACAACTGGTTCTCCTGCGACCAATCATGGCAAGACTTACGGTTACCATTGGTCTTTTGGATGCTTTGAGAATTATGATTGACCTTGGCCAGCTGAACGACTACTTCGACTGCCACCCATATAACTTTCCACTTGTTTACTTTATCATTTTGATCATTGCCTTTATGTTGAACACGCTCTTACTATCCGGTTTGCCCGATTTAGGGAATCCAGTAGATGTGGTGACACCGTGGTGCCCGACACTATCCCAACAAACCATTATGCCGTTTTGAGTTTGGCATTCACAGTGGCCACCCGAGATATATATCATGACGGAACCAGGTATTTCTTCTTGGCTGAGATAGCCACTATTTGGGATGATCTGCCACGTACCAATACGTGGCACAGTAGCGAGAATGTGACCATCCCTCAGTCCTTCACCGGCACAACATGCGCTTTGGGTCTGAGAATTGGTTGCGACGTGGCTGAACGCCACTTTGCCTGCGTGCTCACTGCCCAACCAATCCAGCATTTTTACGTCTGCGGCCGCTTTGTTCCGCCCCGCTTTGAAGATTCAGCTGCTGCTAGTTCGGCGCAAGGGGGCCATGGTCTAGACCTCCAGGATCCGAGCAATACACTGCTTGCAGATATTTAAACCTCGTCCTGAATCGTACTCTCAGGAACAGTAATAATCGTTATTTTTAATTCTCCAACAAGCACAAAATGAAGGTCCTAACCTGGTTGTTGACGGCGACTGCCGCCACAGGAGTCCTTGCGACGCCCGCAAAGCCGCCGTGCAGCTCCTCGACTGCTGTCGCCATCAAGGCAACCAAAACCGCCAAGCCACCAACCACGAAGCCAACCAAGGCCGTGAGCCCAACTCTGGTCAATGGAGGCTTTGAGCAGTCGTCCACCTCCTATGCTCCCTGGACAATCACCGGCGACTGGGCCCTCAACGTCGCGAGCCTGAATCCGCACGGAGGGAAAAATGTCGTTGTGGTCACGGCCCCCCAGTTTGCCGTCGAGCACTCGCCATTCACCATTACCCAGAAATTGGACGGCTCGAAGCTTGTCGCTGGAGTCGAGTATGCTCTGACCGGCTGGGGGCTTCAGGATGCTGCACGCGACGCTACGCACGGGTGCGTTGACATCTACATTGGCTGCAATGGCGCCGGCAAGAAGGTGACGCATCTTCCAGGCACGGGAGCTGTGAACACCTGGAAGCCGCTCAAGACGACTTGCACCTGGACCGCAGCCCAGATCGCCAAGGGCGCGACCTTCTATATTCGTGGAACAGATTGCATCACGGGTCACTATGTGTTTGATGATATGGCCATTGCGCGTGCATAGGCTGTGCAATGGGATCCTGACGTGGAATGTTTGATGGCTAGCGAACATGTTTAATAAAATTTGTTAGGAATGATGGGCATTGATTCACGTGACCTTTGGATCAAGATGGCAGCACCTTTTTAGAGATGGCATGCCCGTTCATGACAATGTTGGCTGTTAAGGAATAGGCGCATAGTTGGATCAATAGAAATCAATCGAGCTAGCTCACTATTAAAACATGGCTGCTCCCGACTGAAACCAGGACAAGGACTCGAAAACGGTTGAAATTAGACATAATTCCTTAATTAATCAAGGAGAAAAATACGACAGGTACGGCAAATCACAGCATCTGTGCCGAATCAGCCGAGATACTCCAGCTAGCCTAGGTTAGTGAGTTGGGCTGAAACCTACGATGTCTAAGCCCAGTCGCATGGGGCTAGCCGTAATTTTCCAACATTGCTGCATTTCAGCCCTACCTGACTATTGTCTTTAGTTTTGGCGCTACGAATTAAATTAAACCCCTTAAGGAAGGCTCTATTCACAACCGAAGCTTGGTATGCAACGGAATTCATTTTTAGTAATGGCTTTTGAGATGTGTTGGCAAATCATAATTTTGGTCAAGGTTTAAGCTTTACTATGTGGTCGCATAGCAAGTTAAAGTCGTGGAATTAGGTCTAGTCTAGATAGAATTACCAGCGGGTGTTTTATGCATACGCCGGTAATCCAAATGGTCGGATTGATTTGATATCAATACAAACTGAGTATCTAGTCTAATTCTAGATATTCAGGGTTCCAATTGACTAGTGGCTTTCACTTCGCTGAATAAACAATGCGAGAAACATCTTCCCTCGTCAAACTTAGCCCAAATGCTACCAACACATCTGTCATGGTCTTGTCGATTATACTTTCAATCTGGTCCTCCGACGTGACGCCGACATCACCCAGCGTGCCCGGTAGACCCAAAAAGCGCACCAACTGGGCCACACAGTCTGCTGCCTCGGTTTCCTGCCACTCCAAACTTTCATTGAATGCCCTGACAACTCGCGCCTGCAACTCCAAAGTTTTTGGTTTGGTGAAGCGCAGCACTGCAGGCAGCATGATGCAGCTGGTGATGCCGTGCATGACGCCTGCCACGCTCCCGAGCTGATGCCCGATGGCATGGCTGGCGCCCATTGGGATTCGGTAAACAAGGAAGCCCATGAACGCCATGCGGCTGCCAGCCTGGCATTTGCTGACTCCATCGAGCAGCTCGTCTTGATCTCTTCCAAGTCCTTCCTTGTACTCAACCAATCCTTTGGACAAACCCCGCAGAGCCTCCTCGCACCACTGCTGCGCGTCTGGATGCTCCATCGACTTGGGGTTGCAGAGTGTCTCAATCGAATGGTCCACTGCGCGCATGCCAGATGAGAGCCAGAGCTGCTCCGGAGACATCTTGGCCAGCCAAGGATCCATCAGGATCAGGTTTGCTGCGCCTCCATCGCGAAGCGCAAAGTGCTGCTTCTTCCCGGCGCTGTTCGTGCAGCTCGCCGCCGAGTTCCATTCGCCGGCGGACAAGCTCGTGGGGACGAGGATTAGCTTCACCTTGGGTTTCTTCATGGCACTTTCGGGTGCGATTCCGACTCTTTGATCAATCAGCTGCTCCATCTCTTTCTCTCCGAAACCGGGCGGCAGAGTGGCTGACAGCAACCGCGCCGATTTGCAGGCGTCAGAGTACGAGCCGCTGCCGATACAGACGAGACAGTCGACATCGTGAGAGGTAATCAAATGCGCAATGTCGATGACATCGGGGTACGGCGAATGGGAACCAACACCAGCTTTTGATGCAACGAGACGGGCGCCAAGAGACACCTTCAAATCATCAACATGTCGAGTTAAAGCCGCGAGGCCACGACTGTAGACCAGAAGTACACGTTTGGATCCCCATGATTCTAGCGCGGCAAGAATATCTACTCGGCTGTCCGAGTTGAAAAATCCCTCGGACCCAGGCAGATCGTTTGCCTCGAGCCGAGGAGTCTGGTAACGTTTCAAGGTAGGGGCGGAGGCCATTATTACTTTTCTTGAGCCAGGTGTGATATATTTGTGAGCGGAAGCAGAATTAGTTGAGCAACGAGCATAAATATCATTAGAAATTGAGAATCGTGGGATTTACAGACCACTGCATTTAACTACTTGTACAAACTTAATTGACTAGGACAAACTTGGCCCGATAAGTTGCTCACCAGTGTCTTATTTTTACCCCATCCTTGCGGATGTCTCGGAGCGCACAATCTGACACCGTAGAAGCATTGCAACCAACTATTTGCTCGCAAGACAGATTTTCTGGTAACCTAAGGTGCTTACTAGTTACTCTCATGGCAACAAGCACAAGATTTGACAGGGCCATGCGTCATTAGATCAGCACTACTGCACAATCAGCCGATATACCCGATTTCGGTCCTTCTCTATTTGGAAGTCGCCTTGATTATCACATCTACTTGGTGAATAGGAGAATTGTCTAGATGGAGTAGTGAGGTGCAGAGCCATAAAGGCGCATTGGCAAGTAGATTCACAATAGCATTGAAGACAATTGCAGAAGAATCACCTTTGTATCAACTATAGGAACTACTATTAGATGGTTTTTTATTCATGGTACTGCCGCAAGGAAACCACCATGTCTCCATGGCGTAATGAATGCTGCCTGGTTAGTAGACGATGCCGATGCATGAACGACTAAAATACATCGTTCACAGCCACTTGGGCATCGTGATTCCGCGGTTTTTGGCTGTTTCAACAATGATGGATTACATCGCAGAGCCATTTCAGCGCTACCCCCGTAAGGTTCAATTCCTTTCCAGCTTGTAATTTATATGGATATGTTGGGAGCCATGTACCCATGTTTCGATACGATTTTGAACATCAAATGTGCAGCCGCATTGGAACTACAAGACTTGTATGTTGACCTACTTAGTTTTAGTCTAAATACAGGCAAGGCTAAATATCTGAATTAATTCCTCGGTAGGACCGGGGTCACCAAGGTGAATGTTGGGTTTCTCGCATCGTTTGCTTTGGTCCGCACAGCACTTGACTTTCCTTCTCTAGATGTCGAGGAATCGGCTATCCCTACGTACATTGAGTAATAATTCATAATAGTGCATTGGTCGATTGATTGGCAAACCTTTTCAACAATGCCGCTTGCTGCTGCGAAGACCAAAGGCAAGGTCGTAGCGTTTGAAGACGGCACTGTATTACTACAATGAAATCCGATCCCAATCAGCTTCAACTGTAATGATACAAGGCTGGCTCGATTTGGATGAAGCTAATTACATCGAGATCCCCTCTAGATTGTGATATTATCGTCATGCGATAAAGTCAGCGGGTTGAAACAATTCTGAGCATGTTGAAGAAGATCAACTATAGCCCAGTGCCGATTCGTTTTGGCAAAGTCGATAGCATTGTTGAATCCACCCGGAAGAGGAAAATCAGCTTTGGTCAACAATAGCCGCACCATTTCGAAACGACCATGCTCTGCCGCCCCTTCTATAGCCGTGCGGCCGTCTTCTGGAGCTGCATCTGCATTGACATTGGCATGGTGCTCCAAGAGCAAGAGCACCACTTGGATCTGCCCTGAAATTGCAGCGGCTTGAATAGCAGTGACACCCCCCTTTGCGGCGGGTTTGGCGTTGACGTCTGCTCCACTGTCGATGAGACGTTGTACCAGAGGAAGGTCTGGAGGGTTGAAGGATGCAGCCGCCTGCAGAGCTGTTCGCCCAAAATCGGGACTGGGGAGTGCGTTGACGTCGGCATTCTGGGCCAGGAGAAAATCTACAACCTCGTAACGTATTGATTGGTCATTTTCTGGGTATGAAAGAATTGCGGCTTGAAGGGCCGTCGCACCTTGGTGGCCAGAAGCAGGCGCATTGATTTCAGCTCCATGTTTGATTAGTAGTTGTATTGCATGTTCTTGAAAACGACATACAGCCATCTGCAATGGTGTTAAAAGGGCGTAGGGCAGGAACGGTACTACCGAGGGATGGCAGCGGTCTTCGGTGCTGGCACCTGCTCGCAGTGCCACTTCAAGCATCTTCTTCAGACCATTGGCAATCAAGGGATGCAAAAGCCGATTGCCATCAGGGCGATTTACCGGAGCTCCCTTGTTCAGCAGCTTCTTGAACAACCTGATGTCTGGAAACTGAGATAATGCACATGCCTCCAGCACAGTCACACCTTCTTCCTTCGCAGGCGGTGCGGTGATGTCTGCGCCCGCGTCCAGCAGCAGGTCAACTATGGCTTCATGGCCATTTTCAGCTGCTGCCTGAAGAGCTGTGCGACCACCCATTTCAGCTGCTGGTTGGTTGACTTTTGCTCCTCGATCCAGCAGATACTGCACCGCACAGAGGTCACCCTGACTTGCCATGATCTGTAAAATGCTCCATTTACTGTCTGTGCACGCGTCAACAGACATTCCTGCCCTCAGGAAAAACTCAAGTCGGAGTAAATTCTCACAACCAATCTTAGGAGGTTGTGCCAACACACCTGGCCCACATGCGGCCACATTGTACCCTGCGCGGTGCAGAATAACCGTTGTATCCATGTCGATTCTACCGTATCCGCCGATCTCTTTCCGCATTTTTCCTTCATCCAAAAGTGCTCCAGCTTGCACAAGAAGCCATACTAATGCCACCGCGCCCAGTTGGATAGCACGCATCAGTGTACTTTTTTGGTTGCCTTCAGGATGTAAGCCGCCCTCAACTTCCCTTTTTGCGCATTTAGCCTGATGCTTTCGTTTTAGGTACTTGTTCGCATTTGCATCAACTCCACGGCGCAATAAGATTCTTGTTGCTGTCACATTCCTTCGCTCGATACAAACACAGAGGGCCTCTTCTAGCACTTCGTCCTTCAGCAAGTTATTGTCACGAAGGAGGAATTTCGAAAGGCTTTCTAGACCCCCCTCTGCTGCCTCAATAATGTCGAATACAGTCCTCCTTTTTGCGTTCGTACTTTTTCGCATCGTTTGGCACAGCTCTGAAGACATGCCACGCGCCTTGTCCAAGAGAGTTGAATTTTCGCCCACTATCACGCCCGCCTCCATCAGAGCTCTGCACGTCTTGATGTCTTCTTTCTCCATCACAATATTGAGCGCCGTTTGGATTTCTTTTCCCGACACTCTTGCCTCGTTGATATTTTTGTGACATTTGATGAGCATCCTAATCATCTTTTTCGAGGCATGCGTGATGGCAAATCCTAACGGCGTAAACTGTGATGCTTCGCGACTTAGCTCGTAACCATCATAGGTTCCATTTATTTGAACTCCTTGCTCCAATAGAAACTTGACTGCATTGATGTGATTTGCTTTTATTGCTTTAAAGAGAACTGCCCGACCTAAAAGCCCTGACAAAGTACGCTTATCCCCTAATTTGAGCAGCTTTAGATGCTCTCTGGGGTGGTCCGTAAGGAATTCCGCCTTTTGGTCCAATGGATGATATCTCACCGACCGGCAATATGATTCTAGAATTTTGCAAATCAACGTTTGTGTATCGAATACGGCTGATGAAGTGCCCCAAAATACAGAGGAGTCAACCTGAGAAACCCCAGAAATTAACTTGTCGATGAACCTACAGACTTGATCGTCATCCACAAGGCCGTTCATAATAAGATATGCCATGATAAAGCACATCTGATGCATATGCTCTTGGCTTTGAGTGCCTTGCGGAGAGAAAGCAAGTCCACAATGTTGCAGGCAAGTGTTTTGTGACATGACTCGATCCAGTGCGTCTGCCGGGACCTTTAACATAGCGAGTGCTGGATCAATAGACATTAAGATAGACAAGGTCCTCTTCTTAAAATTGGATTGGACTTCCAAATGCGCCATGGGACTTGTAAAAATAGTATCGATAGTCTGGAGTTGTGGAAAGATGCGGGACGCCGCTGTTTTTCCGTTAGCCAAGCAAATGTTTCAAAGAATTGCAATGGTAAATACCTTTAGATCGCCAGCAAGGGACAAATTTAATGCCTTCAGACCTTACAGGAGAATATCTTGGTGAGAACCAGGGAATTGGAGACAATGGGAAAGAAGAGTTGTCAAAAACAGCCACATCAGGCAACCAATCCATTGCCGTGGTGCCGTGTCGGGGGCTTGGGTACAGAGCTTGAGATGATCCAAGACTTGCAACATTTTCACTCCCATTGACGTTTTGCCAAATGTCGCCCGTATTGTTAAACAGCCCTCCGCTTGGAAGAGGTGGATATACAGTAGCATTTAACTCACGATATACTTCTTCCCCTGTCCATGTCTCATTTCCAAAGGCTATCGATGGAGATAAACAGCACTCCTGGAAAATTGGAACTTCTTCTATCATATCAGTTGCCTCTGAATCATTGGCCAGTGGATTTGAGCTGGAAATATGGTCAGTGGGCTGGTCCTCAGGTGCAAACTCGTTTTGCAGCGTCGAGGCACCCCCAGAATTGATTACGCTGGGTTCTTCGGCATTTTCATATGATCGGACTTCAATGCAGCTGTTTGCACCTAGACCATGTGCTGATCCAACTAGTTAGGGATATCGGAAGGGATCATCGGGACAAGGCAACACACCTGTCGCACCAGCAACAGACCCACTATCGACTGCGTATCGCTTTATGGATCTTCTGACTCGAATTTTCGACACATGTTGGCCATGCAAGTACACATCCCACCCTTTCCTTTCTGCTTCCAAGGCAGCAATTCTGTGACCAATGGCCTGCCACTCGCCTTTTTGGATCTTCTTCATCCCCCCAAACTTGGATTTGAACTGCCGAACGCTTCTCGAATGTGAGACATGAAATACTTGAGTCTTGGAAAAAAACGTACGTGACCTTTGTTCCAGGCTTTGCATTGAGCATTTCCACTGTTTCTTCGGCTGTTTTGCCGCCCTGGATGTACAGCCTGCGGACATCGTCCATGTGATCGTTCCACTTGATGCCCATGGTGGAGTGCAGTTGGAATCTGAATATTGAGCTTCGCGCGAGAGGGAAAAATAGTTGTGGAATAAAATATTGTATGACTCTAATCTGAGAGAAGACAAGTTATTTGACATGATTGTTGATGGGAAGGCTGGGGATCTTTATAAACCACAGGCTGCGGTTCAAGAAGGGGTGGGCTTGAGTGTCTTTTGGTACGAGCCAATGAAAAAGCGGTCCTTTTGTCAACACGCTTTGTTCTTTTGGTCAACCCAAGGCTGCTCGCGATTGGTTTCATGTTGTGCTGACAGAGAGTGGCGTTATGCGAAGGCCTTTTGGCCAATGATGTCACCAAGCGGAATGCACATTGACAAAAACTCAGCCAATGGCTTGAAATATGCAAGCGCTTGACTCAGGCCGCTATGAAACACTGGTATTGGGCAGCAAGGCAAACGGTTGCCTCGTACACTCAGCCTCGGATTGCCCGCGACGCCGTCCGCCAAAGCCCAGCATAAGCCACATACTACCCTCCGTAAATTTCCACAAGCTGCGCACCTCTGGCTAGACTGCCATTTCCTTGGAATCCAAGTCATAAGCTAGTGATTTGGAGGGCGACCAAAGTTGTCGAGAAGGGATACGGGTCTAGAGCGAGAGACAGCCTGTTAAATGACAAGAAGTTCAATATGGAACTTTTATCTGTTCACTTTTTACCTTTTGTAAAAGGTTCCAAAACGCTTTCTGTCCGCCCTCCACGATGGGCTAACCTAGACAACCATGTGTCGCAGAGCCGAGGGAAGGTAGCGTGACACCTCGTCTGGCTGCCTACGTCCCTTGCTATCACGACATTATGAGCAGGGAAGAGGGGTTACGTTAGAGGCTTGCCCTTCGCCTTTTGAAATTTCGGGAAAGTGACAAGTCTACGATTGAGGACATAAAATGTTATCAGTTTTGGCAATGGGCCACGAACGAAGACCTTGATGCTACGGTAGTGTGTGAATGATGAGATTCTTCCGCCAAGGCGCAGTTTTTCCCAATGGTATGCTGCATAGATAATCTCCAAACACTGGCTTCAACCAAGATACCCAGCGAACGGAACATGCGTAAGCGTCGGGGAGCTAACTTGACCCACTCGGTAAGACGCCTCCACGCTCACGTATGATCGTATAATCGTACATAGATGATGATGATTGGACCAGCTGTTTCAGATTTGTGGACCCTTTCTGTCAAAGGCACACTACGAAGACCGCAACAACACGGCTCGGTTCAAGCACATGGGTTCTGGCATGCTGCGCTCAAGTATTTAAGAATCGTGCTGCTCGACTGAAATTTCCCAAACAGCATTCAAATCTTCAACAAAAACTTCATCTCCTCACCCTCGCAAGCATGTTAGTTCTCGCTCAGACTATCCACAACACGACCAAGGGGTTCCTTCAGGACTACGTCGACGCATGCCAGGCAAAAAATCCTCAACTCTTGTCCACCCATGTGGCCGAGAACTGCGTGCGCTATCTCGGTCCGTTCACCTTCCTTCGGGTGATGGGCATACCATCCGATTTTTCCATGTCCAATGCTGAGTACGAGGCCGATTTCGGCACAATGGAGTTCTATACCTTTGAACGCCATGAGATGTACGATTTGGCAATCGATACGCAGAATCTCAAGGCGGCAGCCAGGTCTGAGATTACTGGTACATTTTTCGATGGCAAAAGCCTCTCTCGCACATTCGTGTGGTTCTTGGAATTTACCGAGGACGGGGCCAAAATTGTCAAGATCTATCAGCACAATGACACGGAGGAGGCAAAGAACTTTCGCCTCACGATCAAAGCATACCGTGAAGCAAAGAACCAGGCTGGAAATAAGGCTTAGTGGCATGAAAAGTTGGTGGAATACGCAGACTGGGATAAGTCCGATGGGGTGGAGAGCAGGAGACAATGGCTAGTCTACAATACGTCGCTGTAGTCACCTTTGAATATCAGCGCTTACAAATGTGCTGGAATTTTAACTACATGTTCCCGATGCCATCCAATCACTATTCAAACCATAGTATCTGTACACTCTTCCCAGTTTTGGATGTGACCCATTCTCACACGATTTGGCCATTCCAGCCACTCTTCCCAGCTCGGCCCCAAGTGATTGCCGACGAGGCATATCAGACGCATACCAAGATCACCAACAAACCAATGTTCAGCAACATAATGCAATAGAATTCCAAAGTGCGCGAGAAGTACAAGTGCTAGCGGTTCTTTTTGGTTAAGTAGTTCAATGTATTGACCCGGAACAGCAACCAGCCAATCTTGAACTGCAGCCCACATGGCATGTGAGTCGCGCATGCGTATGGCGTCAAAACGGTCTTGCAGGACCTCGACAGTGCGGCACAGCGTTTCAATCGACGATTCCTGCACGGCAGCGGTACGGAGCCTATCCAGAAGAGCATCGAATTCTCCCCGCGAGTCGGGAGCGCTCGGGATTGGCATGCAGTCGCGCCTGCAGCTGCGGATCAATCGTAGCTGGGTCTCCTCGGAAAACATGGGCCATGATGTCTTGGCAATGGCAATGAGCCCGCGATGGATAACGATGGAGCGGATCAGATAGTCAATGAGGTCGTCGAGGCCGTTCCGCGCGCTTGAGCCCATGCAGAATACGATGTGGTGGCTCAGCAGCGAGGAGAAGATGAACATGGGCAGGCAGGTCGACTCGGAAATTTCTGTACTTGCAACGACGTTGTAGCAGGCAAGGGCGCGAGTCTGTAGTTTGGTGGCTTCCAGAGAGTATACTTGGCTATTCCTTTGGTTGAGCGTGCTCTTGTGCGCCGCCGAGTAAGCCAGCAGCTCATCCATGAGATACGGTGCCGCAAATCCTGCTTGGATAAAGAGGCCCTGCACCTCTTTTAGTCCTGGGTGCAGGGCCTTTGTGTGATGATACATGTCATTCTGAAAGTGGTAAAGCAGACGGAGATGGATTGAACCATAGCTCTCGTCAAGCGGTAGGTCTGGCAGAGGCAGAGTGTGGGATGGCAGTTTCGGTGCCTCGGTGAGAAAGGAGCATTGGTGGTTTGCTTGCGAGCATCTGCCGCAACATGGTCGCGCCTCGTCGCATTTGCTGCGGCGCAACTTGCACTGTTTGCAACCCAACCTTGACTTCTTATGGAACCGACGCATGGTCGCACCATCGAATTTGAGTAGAAGAGGAAGCCGTGGATGCGTTTCTGGCTCAACCGCCATCAGACAAGTTTCTCGAGTCTCGACTTGTCTGACTCAGCTGACTAAGACCTAAATTAGCCCGTCCCTTGATCATCGTCGCGATCTTCCCGGCAGCAAACGCGGAGGAAAGCAGGCAAAAAATTGTATGAAACCTCAATCAAAACCTCTAGCCCAGCCTGTGCCGCGCATTTGCGGGTCTTTACCTCATTTTTTGCTGTGGGCTGCAATGCGACAACACATCTTCGTAGGGCTCCCACTTTTCTATTTAGAACCACTCAACTCCCTCTTTCGCACATAGCTTCCCCTACACCCAATATGTCCAGCGCCAAATCTAGTTTGAATGACTTCAATGGTCATTTTAGTTTCGTTTGGGGCCTGAAGCTAATAGAGTTCTAAGCCCTGTCTTCCGAACACAATCACACGCTCGCCAATATAGTATTCCATTTAAAATGGACGGCTTCCTCTTCCTCGTCTCCTTCGGCTTCTTCCTCCTCGTCTGCGTCATAATACCACCTAGCCCAATACGTTACACCCGGATCTTTATCGAAAAAGCACCACGTTCCAAACCTAGCTTCGCACTTGATGTTACGGCTCTTCAGCTGCAGCATGAAACGGCCACCCGGAACATGCGCTGAAGGCTCGCTCGCGCCCGTGTCGCCGACAACCATGCCGTACAAGTAGACACGGTTCAAGACCGGAAATCTGTCTTCGTTGATCATGGTCTTGAGGCTACCAAACAGATGCTTGCTGGCACCGGGGTAAACGTTGTCGGCGATGAACTCTTCTTCCGTCAGCCCGTCGTTCTCCAGGTAGTCGGCAGCTACCCTCTGCTCCAGGACGAGCGTTTCCAGCGTCTTTCCTGCCGACTTGAGTATTTTGCTCCAGTCCTCCAGGGTTCCCTCAGCAGCGCGGGATGACCAGTTGTACTCTTGCACGCTGTCGGTGTATTGCCCGTCGCAAGGCTGGCACAGGTACAAATGTCGCAGCTGCGGCAACGAAATCTCGGCGTGGTTGTACCCGGTCAGGAATCGGCCGAGAGGCCTTGGGATCACAATCTCGCCGCACAAGCTGCCGTAGTCCGACTCGTCGCCCCCGGAACCACCGCCAAGCTTCTCACTAGGCAGGGGCGCGAAGTTTGGCTCGTTTTCAAGCTCAGAGGAGATTGGGCGATCCAGCATGCCGAGCTCCAGGCGCTCCAGCTTGGACCCAGATAGGATTGCCCAAGATGCGACTGTGCGGGGGATGTATGCAAACAGTTTGACAAACCGAAGGTTACAAACCGGATCGAGCGTGTATGTCTCTTCATCCTCGAATCGTGAGGAATATACGGAGTCCCCGTGAAGTTCCAGCACTTCGAGGTTCACAAAGTACTGCAGCAGAGTCCAGACCTGTGGACATTGCTCTGCTTGCGCTTTTTCAAAGTACTTGCCCGGTCGCCATCTGGGACACACAACGGTGCAGAGGCTTCGCACTCGGGAAGCAAGCTGTCTCAGCCGGTTTCCATCCTTGACTTGGTAATACTGCAACAAGTTGAAAAAATTCTCCGCCTTCATCTCACACTCCCGTCCCCTCCCTCTGCGTTCATTTGACTCGGTGGAGCGCCGCTGGGAAGGCGAAACAAAGGGTGGAGGGTTTGTCAGCTCGGCCTTTGAACCGTGGTAGCCGGCCTCGTGAAACTCAATGTCGGTCCAGAGCAGGGGCTCAACAAGGTCGCGAAAGCGTTTGCATGTCCCGGCCAACTGCACGAGGTTATGCGTAGAAACAAGGCGAAGCACGCCGGTCAAGAGTTCAATTGGCAGAGAATGGAGCGACATGGTAATGAAGACATGGACTGAGACGTGTCCACGATACAAGTCTTGTTGGTTTAAATAGGCGCTCGACCACTTTAGGGCGGGGCAAAGGGCCCCCAATTTCGGTAGCGACCGAAAACCAACGGCCCATTTACCCGCTGCTGCCTGCTGTTGGCTTGGCGAAACGGAGTTACCCTACTGCCAACATTGACAAGAGTGCACCAACAACATCTTGATGAAATATCGCTCTCCGCTCTGCCTAGCGGTCCATATTCAGAGGTAAAGCCTGAAGCCTCAGATTCCTGCCCGGAGAGCAGCACAAATTTCACGAAATTTAGCACCAGGCAAGAGAAGTCCAATACACGACATGTAAACCCCATAACAAACACAAATTCTCTTGAGCAACCAACAGTTTCAAGCTACTAGAGTATAACTCAGTCGAATAATTTTGCGCAACTTTCGCGAGCATTTAGGTCAGACGGGAAAAAAGCCCGAGGAGAGACACGGTCTGAACTACCCAAACGCAGTACACACCACCAGCATGTCCCTGTCCAACGTGTACCAAATCGACCAATGCAGCCGCAGCTAGATGCCAAAGCCTATTTCTCATTCCTGTAGTTCCAAAACCTTTAGTCTTCCGGCACCACAATCGCAACCACAAGTTACTGGCCTTTCAGAATTTGAAATGAGTGATGAACTGAAGGATCAGGTTAGGAAAGTTTATTCAGATGGTATAATATGCTAAAGAAAAAATAGAAGACATAGAGCTCAAGTGCAATCAGTGGGGATGCACATATCAGTGCTGGGCACAATGTCGCAATGTTATCTCGTTCCGAAGATCCCAGAAATCTGAAGAAAGGCTTAGAGGAGCCCATTGCAATTCTCAAGATTGTGAAGAACCTTGTGAAATTATACTTGATGAACTGCAGCAAATATACCATCTTGCGCTCGTGAGGGGTTGTAGTTCGACAGTCAGATCGCACCATTTGCAAAGCCAGAGAACCGATGCATCTATCGTTCTATATGATAACCTCGCACACAGAACTTGAGAAGTGAATGCAAGAAACAAGCACAAAACGTAAAGATTCTCTTTATTGCAAATAAACTCGACCAAATTTCCCTCCAGGAAATAGGCAAGAGCGTAATCAAGAACTTGCAACCGGTGCACTCAAATATGGCGGCACCTTTGCATTCACAGCCTGAGTGCCGAAGGACGTTTGCGAGCAAGCTTAATCCCTCCATAATCTGCAGGTCATTTTAGTTTTCGCTTTGATCATAGGACAAAAAAAACCTATCGGGCAGCTTCATTGTATGGGGTGGATGACAATAAATTCCAGCTAATTGTGGGATATCTCGTGCTACCTCACGTCATAACAAAACTGTAAAAATCGTCCCGAGCCTTCATCCGGAAATGCAATGTGGGTGAAGTGGAATTCAGTAAGGATTTTCAAGCTGTGCGAATGGTGCGATTTCCGAGAGAAAGCCGTGCATAGAGGTCCAGCTTTTTAAAATCCACATTCTCGACAATGTTCATATGATAATAAAACCAGCCACTGAGCCCCACGAGTGAATATCAATAAATAGAATCGTGGTTGTCAATGTGAGTATTTCAACCCGTTCATTATTTTATTGTGTGTTGAAGAAATAATAACTTGTTGTACACATTATAAATACTGACTACTATCCTATCTCTTACACCTATTACCAAACTATTGTCGCTCTAATCAGTGGAGGGAATATACATAAAAGTCGAGTCAAATGGGATAACTGTCTGGTTGCTGCACTTGCCACTAGTCTTGGCTCCGTTGAAGCGATCGTCGACCCACTGGAGAGAAAATGGTGCCGAGGCAGGGATGACGGCGTCATGGGTCAGGCCAGGGTAAAGTTGGAGGTGAATCTCGTCACCGGAAGCACAGCCTGCTTTTGCGGAAACCTCGGTTATCTCAGGAAGCACCGAAACATCATCAAGACCCTGCACGACCAGGACAGGTCCCTTGCTCTTGCCGTTGCCTCGGGCCGTCAGGGCCTCAAGGGCATCAAGCGACTTCATCAGTGTTGGATCGGTAAGATCAAACACATCAGCAAAGGTGAGGTCGGCTACCAGCGCTCCCATGGATTCGTAGCATCCTTGTGCCAGGGTAGCGAGCTCCAAACGCTTTCGGAAAACAGGCTTCACCCAGGTGAGCTTGTCGTTAGGCAGAGTGCTTTGAAAACCAAGCACCACCCACCCGACCTCGGAAAGAATGCCGTGGGCTGAGGTAGCGCCAGTTGACGAGGATGCTGCATCGATGGCAAGCAGTGCCATTTCCTTCAGTCGGGTCGCAGGTGCTTCCGCAACGGTCCCCAGATAGCTTCCGAGGTACAGCGGGTTCGACTGCAACAAGGGGCTCTCGGCGAGTGCCCACACGGCGCCGCCTCCTTGAGAATGGCCGACGCTCATCCATTCCGAAGTAAGATAATTGCCAAACAACTTCTGGGCAGCAGCAACCGAGTAATAGAGATCGTTCGCCTGCGCGGCAGAGGCCATGTACTGGTGGAAGATGTAGTCGTTTCCGAGGCCGGCGTAATCGGTGGCAACAACAGCGTATCCCCGGTTCACCAGATAGGCCCAGCTGCCATACTCGTACAGGTTCGGCATCACAGAGGGGGCACATCCCTTGAAGACGCCTGAGGTTCCGTGGGCCAAGGCGATGGTGCGAAACTTGTTGCCATTGGTACGACTGGCGTAGGGGAACGCGATAAAGCCTGTGACGGGCACCTTCTTTCCGTGGATATCCTTCGAAACATACTGGAACCTGAAAGCGCTCGTTCCCGCTGGAATGCCGCTCAACGAGGCGGGATCGATGGGCTTGAACTTGAGAACGTCGCCTGGCTTGGAGGCAGAAAAGTTGGCGGCGGTTTTGTAGAAGTCTTTGTCGTACAAGGAGCCGTAGTAGGCCGCATCAGAGGCCAATCCGGCTTGGAATGCTTTGTAGCATTTCGCGTCACAGCTGTACTTTGCGGCGACGCTCTGGGAAACCTGCAAATTGGCAACCTGCACACCTTGGGTGAAGGGCGAGAAGCCCACCAAAAAAAGAGAGACGACCCAAGCAGACCTCATGATGGAGGGTAAATGTTACCAGGTGCCCGCGGGAGTAGAGAGAAACAAAGGATGGAAACGAGTTTGTGCCATCTGGGCAATTGGCGTTTCCAGGTCCTTCTTATACCAAGACCGACTATCGTCTGCAGCTGCCTTAGTGTTGAGACGGCGCGGTCCAGTGCTGCAACATGGGCGGGGGCTGTGCAGCCAAACTAAATTGAGTCGAGAGAATGGCCCAATTCGCATCGTGGTGCCCCAAACGGACTAGGCACACGAGTGTTGGCCGAGGTGCCGAGTGGCGCGCTGCTTCTTATTCTAGCCCTGTGCCCAATCTGTTCTAGAATCGCCATGTTCCTGAGCGTCGCCTCCAGACGTGTCTTGCTGTTGGCCAATCAAAAATAAAAAGCGGGACCAGGGGGCCCAACGGGCTTGAGCCAGCGTTTCTTTGCCATGGCTTTCTCTCCTGGCTTTTGCAAACCCGTCAGGCCTGGGGTGACATCAAGCCACAAGTGACATAATGGGGTGCCGTCTTTACCGAAAGCCACGGAGATCTAGACGGCACTTCACCACACAGCCTCCCTATAAGCGAAACCTAGGAAACTCTGACGGAATTTCCCTTGAGTCAAGTGTTGGCGTCAGTGCCCAGACATTGAGACTTGTTGCGAAGCGACCAAACCACACTCGGCAGCTATTGAGCCCTTGGCAAACTGTCCGCCATACAAGAAACAGTCTTATGCTTTTGATACAATTGGGCCATCCACAATTCGTAAAATTCGACCTCATTCACCCCCTCAATTGCATGCCTCAGAATCCAAAATCCCTCTATTCCTTACAACCTGACTTACCGCCGCGCCAAGGTGCTATGGGCTGGAGCTGAGTCTGCGTGGCGGGCCTGGGTCAGCACTAAGCCAGTATGTATTTCAATGTGCAGAAATCTGCGCCTACCCCACACCGCCACATTATTGGGGACAAATCCAATCAGAACAAATGCAAGATAGCGGTTGTGCCCAAAAATCATTATTCAGACATAAAGCCTAGTGAGTGGTGATATCCCCAAGATTGATTCATATAATCGAGTGCGAGAGTTCTGATTATGGATCAACTGGTTCTGCATATTTAAAGGGATGCGCGAAACTTGATTGTTGACTCTTCGGACGCACGGCTCGCCAAATCGCGCGGCTATTTTTGGAGTTCACCAAGGGCATCAACTCCGAACTATCGGCACTAGTCACATAGACAATGCTAAATACAGCTGATCAAATACAAATATACACCATCTCTTTCATTAATTCCCCTTTAATCCATTCATTTCTCTGCCGGGACAGCATTTGTTAAGACTTGACCCCGAATCACGGCGAATAAATTATTGCACCTTTTTTTACCATGCGCAGCGCGATGAAACGATAATGAATTTAAATTGAAAAGAAAAGAGGGGAGAAAAGTCCTATAATTTCAGTCACTCCATTTCATCAAATTGACGGAGCGTCTCATTGTGGTTTCACCGAATCTTTTGACCTCACACTGTCCAGATACCCAGGCTTCGGGATGTGCCATGACGTTCATTCTGAGTTACCAGAGTGGCCAATCTCAGCCCGAGATTCACATTAGTGTGGAAGGTCCCGTGCCAGACAACCCAACAAATTAAGCACACGGATCCGTTGTAAATTAAAACCTTCGCTGCCATGACTTGTTGGTGTAAGCTTGTCTATCGCGACAATATCCCTGCCAAAGCTGTCCAGCGAGGCAGTCTCAGAAAGGTTACACAAGAGCGGTTGTAAAAGTGTGCAAGTTCTCAAATGACTTTGAGTCACTGTGAGTGTGGTTTTTAGTTCTCTCGGATTCACGAAATCGCCGTGTGAGGGAGCCATGCAACCTCCCATCCAGTGTGTTCCAACCGGGCCATTGACTAAACTCGCACTAAATGTGGCCGTAATTTCCAGAAAGCTCTCACCATATTTTCATCCATATAGCCGTTTGCTCGCATAATCTTTCCAATCGGACATTACGGGAAAACCACAAACGTGGTCAGTCAGATCAAGGAGCAGAGGAATGATGCAATGTTGGCAAGCCTAGTTTTCTATCCAAAAACATGATGGCATCAACTCCTGACTGTGCGTGTCAAAAAAGACGTTGCAAATTACTCTACAATATCTATACGAGGCAGGACTTGGGGATTACAGCAGGCCTTCTCTCAAATTAGTCCTCCGTAGTAAAGTGAGCTTTGGACTAGCGCAATGCTTTTTTTTTCCTTTTGCATGGAGGCTGGATATATGTCATACAAATTGATGACTTTGAGCTGATAGTGGATGAACAATTATTTCATATTTAGACCAAACGTGTCCATTACTTTGGCTATGAAGCGCAATAGTTTACATCTAAAAACTACCCTGCCAGTTTCCTCTGATGCTGCCGATGAGACTATTCCATGGGTGGTGACAGAACACTGTCGTATATGAGGTGATGAATAGAGAAGCCGTAAGACAGTGTAAGGATTCGTATGTCTTATTACGTCTATGCACGTGACAAAGATATGAGATTGCCAAAATGACGAGATCCATATGACTCCAAAATAGTTGCAGTCAATCGCGTCGTTTACACGTAATCTCGTCTTTGGAAGCCACAATTCTGAATCTCCGGGTCGGGTATCATTGGTGTGATAATGACGCACAACTCCCCCCTTGGCGATTGACTGAGAGAATCGTGATATAAATTGACCATTTTATGTCTTTCCTATTTTTTTTTTTTTGGATCATTGTTATAATTAATGGAAACACCTTTTGCAGCTGAAGTAGGCATGAGTAAATTGCCGCCCTGCTATAGGGTAGCCCATGATGAGAGTACGTACTAGCGCCTCACACGAAGCCAGCTTCATAGCTCCTAACATTATGAGACCCCATGCTTATTTAGAAGACATTCCAGATATTCCAGTGAAGCCCAAGGTGATGATTTATTATTTCAAATGTTTGAAGAACAATTGCAACACTTTTATAGCTTGATCTCCGTCCTAAGGGGTCAAGGCGCCTCGCCCGTACTACATCCAATAATATTGCGCAGAAGCAGTGGGTCTTGTAACGGGATGTGTTGATTGGGCATTCAGTCTTAGCCAAGGACGGCAACACGTGCTTGGACCGACTAAAACCGGAAATATCGGCACTAAACATGAGAGATGATGGTGTCGAACTTGGAATGGATGGATCACTCGCTTTACCAAGTCTGGCATTCCAAGATTGCTCGATCTAGACTCGACCCGGACTGGTCTCGAGCCGCCAGGCCCACCTTGTACATTGAGCTTCGCGCCATGATCGTACAAGGTTCCGGACTTGGCCTCTTGCATGAAGATCTTGATTGACTCTCCCAACGCGCAGGTTATGACAGGCTCATGGAAGATTTGTCTCAGTTGATTCTGCAGGGTCTTTTCCCAGCCGTTTACGGTCAGTCGCGTTGCTGATCAGGTGCCAAGTCAGCTGATGCCCCTGCAGTGCGGCTGACCCAGCTAGCGAATCCTTCACGGATAAAAGGGGTTGCCCTGGCCACCCGCTGTTGATTTTGGCCGTGTATTTAGAGACCATGCATCTGGCCGAGCTGAGCTTGTTTTTTAGTTTGGCTAGGCTGGACGGGCTCTCCAACCAGCCAACCTGACATCGAACTCTCTCCGATCCCTCGTGCTTCGATGACTTCTTCCAAGCGCTCACCCTCCAAGGCGGCCGTCGCCGTGTCTCTACCAGCCGTCATAGGGTGTGACCGGAATCTCTCTGATTGAGGGATTTGGAGAGACCATGGCTTCGACCGAGCCACTCCCCGACTCTTCTCAGACCCGAGCACCAGTACTGATCGGGGTCGTCGTCGTGCTGCTATTGATATCCACATTAATGGTGGGGCTGCGTCTTGCTAGCCGGAGGCTCGTGCGGCAGTTTACACTGGACGATATTTTCGCAATCACATCATGGGTATGTTCAATTGTTGGATGAAAATGTGTTGGCTTGGACACCTCCTAAACCTCGTGTCAAGGCGTGCATCATGGCCTGTGGTGGTACAATCATTTCAAGTGTGTGCCCATCTCATTATTCCAATATTTGCATGATTTTGACTGAACTAATCTTTCGCAGTGACTCGGTATGGTCTTGGAAAGCACCAAGCAGCAGTATCAAACGAAGATCTGGTTCTTTATCTCAGGGCAAGCTGGTCCCTTGTATTCATAAAAGCACGATATCTGACTTCTCATGCAGGCTTTTTGGGTATCAATCCTGACATACAGCATTGCACTCGTTTTTATAAAATTGACATTTCTTCTGCATTATCTTCGCTTGCTGTGCGTTTCTGGAATGAGAAATACTTGCATTGGAGCTATCGTTATCATCGTCCTCTGGGGTGTGTCTCAACTCATTGGCATGCTATTGGAATGCATTCCTTTGGAAGCCGCTTGGGATGAGAGAGTAGAGGGCAAGTGCATGCCAAATGTCTTGGCCTGGTGGTACTTTAATGGGATTTTCAACCTGGTTAGCGACGTTGCTGTGATAATACTCCCGCTGCCGGATTTATGGCGCCTTAGGCTTCCGCGTGGCCAGAAAATCTATCTCATGGGTGTTTTTGGCCTGGGTTTCTTGTGAGTCAAAGTCGAGTAAACACAGGCCGAGGAAATTTGCTAACACAAGGATCCAATAGCACAGTTGTCGTATCCATCATCAGATTACAGTGGCTGAAACCACGTCTTGACATGACATGGTGGAACGTAACTCCGGCTCTGTGGTCTGTGGCCGAAATCACATCAGCGATTTCATGTGCTTGCCTTCCATTCCTGAAACCTCTAGCGAAGCGGCTTGAGGCATTTTTCACTGATGATTCTACATTGGACAGTAACGATCACACGGAGGGCGAATCCAGTGGGCTAGATGCAGAGTCTGATCCGGCCATGAGTGGACATGAGCAGCACTTAGTCCGAGTAAAAACGTCGGACAGCGGTCATGCAGAATAGAATCCCGAGCTTGCTCGATTAATATACAATTTTTTGGGTTTAATACACTTTTTCATGAGATTTGGATTTGCGTAAGACAATGAATGAGCTGCAGAGATGCTAATGGTATTTTTTGCTTGATTGGTTTGTTGGGACAATGACTGGGACGAAGCGAATAAAAGTAACGGGTGGATTTGTTTGTACCATGAATCAATTAGTGAAGCACAAACGGCCCGACGAGACGATGACAAACAAAACGCAAGCTTTTCCCAGGGAATGGAGGGTTTTCGACATTGACCCTCTTGAAATTCGCAAGGTTGGCGAAATGCAATTATATTCTTAGCCCCATTTGGTTTCATGGTGTTTCAAAGGCCTGTTTCCCCTCCTTCGGGGTCCTGATGTCCCCGAGTCCTCGGGATCATCCACTTTCATCGCACAGATATCTGAACAGGATGGATTGCCATTACATTTGATTGGGCCAGGTCGCAAGTGCACGGATAATATCCATGCTGGCTACGAAACCGAGAGCGATGAGCGAATACTGTTTTTTTCGGCATTACGCGCGGATGCACCCGTTGCCCGCTGATTGGTTCATGAAAGGGTCGAAATCCTTGGCATTCGTACATGACGATTCGTACAACACCAAGCCTCACGAAGCAGCCAACCATCGTCACTCGATTAGGAGATGAGTGAAAAAGATCGCCTGCCTAATCTCTATCCCGCAAATTATTCCGAGTCATGAATCTGGTCTGCCCAATCAATTGCCGTGCTGTTGGCGGCGCCTGCTATCCGAGCCACCGTCACATACTCGGTGAGTGGGTTTTCGCTCTGCAGAGCACCCACAAACGACCCTTGAACACAACGCACGCCTTGATTTCTAAGGCCAAGGAATGCAGTGTCCAACGTTAGATGTTACATGATCTGCAACTTACACTGCGTACTATGAATTAACGGTCTACGGGTTCTATGGAGAGTCCGAAACGACGGGAAAAAATCATGTCGCAAGCCCGAAGATAAGATATAAATGGCTATGTGTTGTTGATGTGTTCTATAATCAGCTCAACTTGAACCATACATAGATTCCATTTTTGCTATTTCTTCATCTACTGCTCGTTAGCCATGGCCTCGATGTTTGAACCATCGCCAGGGTCCACGTTCTTCGGGGACGGGTTGGTGAGACTGGGCTTGGATGAGCAAATGGCCATTCGCATTCTTTTTACTTTGATACTCGGAGGAATTATTTGCATCCGACTCTTCACAGGCGAGAAGACGGCTGACTTCCCGCTCATAAACCCCGCCAAGGGCATCGAACTCATCGATAAAGCGAGGAGGGACCATTTTGCTCAACACTCGAGCGAGCTTCTCAAAAAAGGAAGAGCCTTGGGAGCTGAAAAGCCATTCAACCTGATGACGGATTCTGGAGTGGTAACTGTGCTGCCACCCAGCATGGTCAATGAAGTCCGCAACGAAAAGGGCATGGACTTCATGGTTTCTGTCGCCGAGGATTTTCACGCCCATGTTCCCGGCTTTGAAGCCTTTGCCGCCGGCACTCGATCCGATAACCTGACCCAATCGGTTGTCCGAAAGTATCTGACCAAATTTCTGAGTGCGTTGGCCAATTTTCGCAACCGAACATTTCACTGACAAGTCTTTTTTTGCAGACAAGGTGACCAAGCCCTTGTCGGAAGAGGCAGACTTTGCAACCAAGCTTGCGTTTGGAATGGAAAAAGGTATGTCAAATCATCTACCCCCAGTTGCATCTTTCTGACCAGTCAGAATGGAAGGAGATCGGCCCCTACGGCCCGGTCCTGGACGTGGTCGCTCGCCTGTCATCGAGGGTTTTTCTCGGGGCCGAGGTTTGCCGAGACGAAGAGTGGCTCACCATCACCAAGTCATACACCGGAACTGCCTTTGCCGCTGCCGAGCAATTGCGACTGTATCCCAACTGGCTGCGTAACATTGTCCACTGGTTTCTTCCCAAGTGCAAGCAAACCCGGGCAGGGGTGACCCGGGCTCGTGAGATTCTCCAGCCTGTCATCGACAAGAGGAGAGCCATTTACCAAAAGGCCAGGGACAATGGCCAACCCATGCCTGTGTTCGACGATGCGATTGAGTGGTTTGAGAAGGAATGTCAGGGCCGACCCTATGACGCGGCCAATACGCAGCTCAACCTGTCCATGGCAGCCATCCACACCACCGCGGATCTTACTACGGAAACGCTCATAAGGCTCTCGCAGAACCCTGACTTGGTGACAGAATTAAGAAATGAAATCAAGTCCGTTCTCCGATCTGATGGATGGAAAAAGACATCGCTGTACAACATGAAGCTGCTCGACAGCGTTGTCAAGGAGACGCAGAGACTGAAGCCCATCGCGGCGGGCAAGTTCCCAGTTCTGGATCTCACATGGCGTCAGCTAACACGTGCTCAACAGTCTCCATGCAACGAAAGGCTACATCTGACGTGAAGCTCGCCACCGGCCAAATCATCCCGAAGGGCGCGCGGACGGTCTGCTCCATAGATCTCATGTTCAGCGCCGACGAGTACCTCGACCCGCTCGCCTTCAACGGACACCGCTTCGCCGACTGGCGCGGCACCAACAAGGAAACAGGCGCGCATCTCGTCTCCACGGGGCCCGCCCATCTCGGCTTCGGCCACGGCGAGCATGCGTGCCCCGGGCGCTTCTTTGCCGCCAACGAGATCAAGGTCCTCCTGTGCCATTTGATCATGAAGTATGACTTCAAGCCCAGCCCAGGCGCGCCAACCGCGCCGCAAGTGTATGCCTTTGCTCTGAACACGAACCCGGCCGCGAAGATCATGGTGAGGAGACGGCCGGAAGTAGAGATTGATATAGATAACATCGAGTAACGAGTAGATGTGAGCAAGGTCATTGGCCTGAGCAGCCTGTTTTAGATTACGGAAAAAATACATAAAACACGGTTTTGTTCAATGTTTGGATACTGAACAGTATGGTCCCCCGCAATACCCAAATGGAGGCTAGCTTGATCGACGAGGGAGCTGACGTTTGTGCTTCATGCCCCCCAAAATTGTCACATATAGTTTCCCACTTTGTCTCACGTTAGCATGTCGACCACCACGCCATAGGCCACAGAGAAATGGTGTAGTGTCGAGAAATGTTGGAGATGTTCAGTAGAAGAAGATGCCCCATCATCGTGACCATTTGTCGAATAGTCGGGATTTAAAGGGAGAATCGAGTTAGATTTACGTGGTTGATATTCCCAGTTCACAATTATATACCCTACATCATGGCACATGACCACATTTGACGCAGCGTAGCATTCGGAGTTTATCAAATTCAGAGTGGAGAGAACATGGACAAACCTTAAAACAGTCCAAAGTCATATCAGCGTGGCCAGTGACATGCCTTGTCAGACACCCCGCAATCTCCACTTGGCCAGCGATGTTTCTATGGCCAGCAATTAGAATTTGGGTCGTGATTGCGGTGTAAGGTGTAGTGGTTTTAAAATGGGTTGGAAGGATTTACCTGGCTTAGGAAACTCACCTGGACGCAAAGCGAAATAATCTATACAATTAATGCGCGATTTAATAAATATCTTGAGAACCCTTGCCATGTGCATTTTCTCGTGGGTCAAGTAAAATGAATAGAACGGGTCGGTCATCAATGTGGATATTCCTGGCCCAGCCGTATTGTGAGCTAAGGCATCCGTGTATGTTGTCGTTGCACAAACAATCCGTAGTAACCAACCAAAAGGCTCAGATCGCAAAGTCCTTCAAAATGTGTTGGCTTGTGCAAGTCTTACATCAGCACCATCAAAGCTTGGCTTGGGTGCTAAGCGCTAAGTGTCATGTCATTGGGGTCTTTTGTACACGATTTTGCAGTGGCCTTACGAACCTTGCTTTGGCGAGTAAATGACGTCTTCCCAAACTCGGAAGGCTCGGCGGACAGGCCGATTAACCGAATACAATGACTATTCCGAAACTAAGAAAATTTATAACATGTCCGTTTCTCGAAAAAAAGAAAAGAGGCCATCATCTGACCTAAGCGGCGTGTTGTGAAACTTGTCAGCACATAGGTACTATTCTGCTGTCATACTTTGCCCCTCGACTTGCTTTCTAAGCACCATATACTTTTTTTCTCAAACAATTCTACAAAATCCGGTGACAGCGGAACTTGTATCTTTAGGCTCAACCTTTTCTAAAGTCCCCAACGGAGGCAGAATAAAAAAGGAGTATTCACATCAGCCAAGCTTAGCCAACTAGCCATTGTGATCAAATCTGGATTCTTCTTTCGATCCGAAGGATTCATTGTCAGACATGACTATCAACGATAAGGGAAAATTCGATGGATTCGGAGCCAAGAAAGCAAGCTTCGAACCAACTAAACAGTCTCCTACTCCGACTTCGAAGGATGGCCCCTTGGCCACTTCGGCCACGGCCGTCTCTGACGTGCAAAGCGCTTCTGATATTCCGATAGTTGGGACTTCTATAGATTCCAAACCTTATACACCGACTGCAGAGTTGGAATGCGCCTCGTTCCCATTGTTGCCTTTGTCTGTGGAGCACCCAGTGGCAGAGAGCACGTTGGAACACGAGCTGACCACCTTCCAACCAAGGTCTTCTCAGAAGCTGTCTACACTGGCTCATGCTGCATGGGCGTTGGTTGTGAGCCGGATGATTAATTCTGAAGGTGTTGTCTTTGATATCGCTGGATTTGGCGACTCAGCCACACCATCTACACTGCGCGTGAGATTGGTGGGCAGCCAGAAGATATCGGACTATCTGCTAGAAGTGCAGCAGCAAGTGTCAATAGCAATTGACCCCCAGAAGCAGAACGAGCCCGATGAGCCGGGGCAAGTTAATACAGTCTTGGCGATCAGATCGCAGCAAGATGGAATGGCACAACCTGGGCCCTTGCCAGAGAATGAAACCTACCAAGGATATGCCCTGGTTATCGGGATAGATGACTCGATGGACCGGCCCAAACTTACAGCCAGATTTGACTCTAGAGTTGTTCAAACGTGGGTTGTGGATAGGCTACTGCTGCGCCTCGAGTTCGCCATGCACCAAATCGATCATGCGAACCCAGAGGCAACGGTTGCAGATGTTGATATGGTCACGACCAAGGATCTGGAACAACTCTGGGAATGGAATGACACGGTCCCAGAAAAGATTGAGCGATGCGCCCACGATATCATCGGTGATCAGGTAAAACTGCAGCCTGATGCTCCAGCCATATGTGCTTGGGATGGCGATTTGACCTATGCTCAGTTGGACCAACTTGCATCCCAATTGGCTCCGCACCTTGTCAAACTCGGCGTTGGCCCAGAACAATTTGTAGCCTTGTGCTTTGAGAAGTCAATGTGGACCTCAGTCGCGATCCTGGGCGTCCTCAAGGCAGGCGGTGCCTTTTTCCTCCTCGATGCCGCCCTGCCGCAGCAGCGGTTGGAGTTGATTGTTGAGCAGACCAACGCTAGTCTGATCTTGACATCGGCCACTCTCCAAACGCTAGCGTCTAAGCTGGTGAAGAGAGTTTCTGTTGTCGATTCGAGCCTCTTTGCAGGTTTGAATCGGGGAGACCAAGATGCCGTTAGTCTCCCTCGAGTATCGCCATCTTCTGCTGTATACATCGTTTTCACATCAGGCAGCACGGGAGTTCCAAAAGGTGCGACTGCAACACACTCAAATCTGGCATCCGCTCTCACTTGGCAAAGGTCTGGCCTCGGACTTTCCCCCACTGCCCGCTTGTATGATTTCGCCTCGTATAGCTTTACCTTGGCGGTCCAGAATTTCTTCTCGACTCTGGCAGCGGGAGCCTGCTTTTGCGTGCCCAGCGACCAAGATCGGAAAAGCAACTTTGTGGGAAGCTTTGCAGCATTGAACGCCAACATAGTCGTTCTGACCCCATCGACTGCCGAGGTTCTCTCTCCGGAGCAGATGCCAAGTCTGACGAGGATTGGCCTCGGAGGGGAAAAGGTTCGACTCAAAGATATCTTGCCCTGGTGGGGGAAGGTTGAAGTGTTTTCGGGTTATGGGTCTAGCGAGTGCACTTCACTTAATGTTCTCAACGCGAAAGCATCGACTCCGGAACAGGCAACCCGATTGGGAAAAGGAATAGGAGTACGAACGTGGGTTGTGGACCCGGAAAATCACAACTACCTCTTGCCACCTGGCTGTATAGGAGAATTGATTTTGGAAGGTCCGCTTGTGAGTCGCGGATATTTGAATAACCCAGAAAAGACCGCCGCAGTCTTTGTCGAAGATCCTTCGTGGCTGTTGAAGGGTGCCCCAGGCCATGCAGGACGCCATGCCAGACTCTACAAGACTGGTGATCTGGTCAAGCAGCATGAGGATGGGACCTTGGAAATCATCGGCCGAAAAGATGTTCAGGTTAAGATTCGCGGTCAACGAGTCGAACTCGGAGATGTTGAGCACTGGGTTCAAAAGTGCGTACCAGGCATATCTCGGGTGGTGGTCGAGGTTATCATTCCGAACGACGCAAAAGCCAACCCAATGTTGGCGGCATTCCTTCACTTTGACAATGAAAAGGCCCCCGCAAGCGACGAACGTGGAGCTAGTCCCGAAATCATCCCAGTCACGGACGAAATCCGGGCTGATCTCGCCAAACGTCTACCAAGCTACATGATACCTACCGTCTTCTTTTCCATGCACGAGATTCCCATGACTGCAACGGGCAAGGCGAATAGAAGACAGCTGCGTGATCTCGGCTCTTCGTTTTCTATCCAGGAGCTCCTCGGTCTGCAGTCAACCGGGCGAATCAATTCCCAGCCAGAATCAGAGACTGAGCGCCAATTACAGAGTATCTGGTCCCAAATCCTCAAGCTTGACCCTGCTATTATTGGCAGGAATAGCAGCTTCCTGAGCGTCGGGGGTGACTCGATAGCCGCCATGAAGGTTGTGGGCGAAGCTCGAAAGATCGGGCTGGCCTTGACAGTATCTGACTTACTCCGCTACCCTACCCTTCATTTGATCGCGGAACACTCGCACAATATTGGTGACATATCTGATGAGGTTTTGCCTTTTTCGTTGCTAGGAAACGACGTGGATGCCGCGTCGGCTATCCAGCAGGTTTCAGACTTATATCAGTTACAAGCTTCAGCCATCAAAGACATTTATCCTTGCACGCCGCTTCAGGAGGGTATTGTATCGCTGAGCTCAAAAACCCCTGGAGACTACATTATGCAAGCTGTCATAGAAATTCCTCATGATGTGGTCGCTGATGAGCTTCAGGCAGCGTGGGAGACTGCCTCTTCGATTTTACCTACTCTTCGCACCCGAATCATTCAGCATAATACTCTCGGCCTGGTACAAGTCGTCTTGGACGAAATGATACAATGGAATGTGGCGACTGGACTCGACGAATATATCCAGGCAGATAGGCAGAAGCCTATGGATTTGGGCCAGCCACTTGTCCGCTATGCAATTGTCCAAGACGATCAGGGGACGGCTCGGTGGATGGTATGGACCATTAACCATGCTATATATGATGGGTGGGCGATGTTCCTGATTTTGCATACCGTGAATCGACTTTATAAAGGCGAGCCGGTCGACAAGGGGCCTGACTTTCAGAAATTCATCGCCTATGTAAACGGGCAAGACATGAAGAAAGCAGCCGATTACTGGGGACGGGCTCTTGAAAGATGTCATTGCGAGCCATTCCCAGCCCTACCACGCGGAATTGATAAGCCCGTGGCAGATAAAGTATTGGAGCTGTCCATACCACACCCTCAAAGGGAACACTTGGATGTCACAGAGTCCACATTGATTCGAGCCGCTTGGGCGCTGATTCAAGGACGGATGACCAACACAGATGATGTTGTTTTTGGAATCACCGTCTCTGGCAGAAATGCACCAATTCCCAACATGGACAAGATGGTGGGACCAACTATCGCCACAGTTCCGTTGCGCATCAAATTGGACGGTGGGCAGACTGTCTCTAGCTACGCCAATGCAATCCAGGAGCAAGCAGTGGAGATGATTCCTTACGAGCAAATTGGACTGCAACAAATCGCGAAATTAAGCGCTGGTGCTCAGCAAGCTACAAATTTCCAGACATTGTTGATTGTCCAGCCACTGGAAACTGGCGATGCTCCTGGAGTTGTGGGCAAGTTGCGATATGAAAACCAGGAGCAGTGGTTCAATACCTATGCCGTCATGCTTGAAGCTTGGCTTGGGCCCGAGAAAATCGTCATGAGAGCTACTTTTGACTCGCGAGTGATTGATTCCTGGACAGTGCAACAGATACTGCAACGGTTCGAGTATGTTATGGAGAAGCTGGACCAGAGCAGTCCTGATCAGCTCCTAGTGGACATCGACGCCTTCACCCCAAAGGATTTGAATCAGATCTGGGAATGGAACAAGGAAGCGTCAGTGGCTTTTGAAAAATGCGCTCACGAGCTCATCGATGAGAGAGCTCGGCTTCAACCAAACGCACTCGCCGTGTCAGCTTGGGACGGTGAAATTACCTATAAAGACTTTTCACAGCTTTCCGATAGACTTTCAAGTCATTTGACCTCGCTTGGGATTGGACCTGGAAAGTTTGTGCCACTTTGCTTTGAGAAATCAATGTGGACACCGGTTGCTATGATCAGTGTCCTCAAAGCCGGGGCAGCCTTTGCGCTGCTCGAACCATCTCTTCCCGAGCACCGACTGAAAACCATAACCGAGCAATTACGGGCCAACTTTATCCTTTCCTCGACGGCAAACATGGGCCTTAGCTCTCGGCTGTGCGAGAAGGTTGTGCAAGTCAGTGCTGATTCTATCCGCGATTTGGCATCTTCCACAAATCAAGCAAGGAGGAAGCAGCTTCCCAACTCTCCAATGTTTGTCGTCTTCACTTCTGGTAGCACCGGCGTCCCTAAGGCCATTGTTCTTACGCACACAAATCTCGTCACCGGACTGAAATACCAAGCGGACCTTCTGGGGTTCAAGCCGGATTCTAGAGTTTTCGACTTCGCTTCTTATGCGTTTGATATAGCAGTACATAACGTCTTTGCTGCACTTACCATCGGAGGATGCTTGTGCATTCCATCTGACCAGGATCGGCTGGGCAACATTGAAGAGACCATGGTAGCCATGAGAGTCACAATTGCCGATCTGACACCTGCAGTGTCGAGGTTAATAAACCCTGAAAATCTGCCAGATCTTGAAACCTTGATTTTGGCTGGAGAGGCGGTCTCAGTTGATGATGCACAGCGCTGGTGGGGCAAGGCGCGTGTTGTGAATGCTTATGGCCCTGCTGAGTGCAACATCAGCACCATCAACGCGGATTCCACCAGCCCTGAAGCCTGCGTCCACATTGGAAAAGGTGCTGGGTTGTCAACTTGGGTTGTCGACCCGGAAAATCACAACCGTTTGCTTCTGCCTGGATCCATTGGCGAGCTTCTTCTCGAGGGACCACTTGTCGGCCAAGGTTACCTGAACAACCCCGATAAAACAGCTAGCTCCTTCATTGATAGCCCGGAATGGTTACTGTCGGGAAGCTCCTGTCAGCCGGGGCGGCGCGGCCGA
The DNA here is from genome assembly GCA_013406985.1 of Calonectria crousiana. Classification (NCBI taxonomy): domain Eukaryota; kingdom Fungi; phylum Ascomycota; class Sordariomycetes; order Hypocreales; family Nectriaceae; genus Calonectria; species Calonectria crousiana. The sequence continues at coordinate 38,350 of VTGD01000005.1, read as the reverse complement.
ATGTATAAGACAGGCGACTTGGTGCAGTATTTGAGCGATGGATCCTTGCGCTTTCACGGGAGGAAGGATGCTCAAGTTAAAATCCGCGGCCAGCGGGTTGAGCTTGGAGAGGTCGAACATTACATCCAGCGATTCATTCCAGAGGCCACCAAGGTCGCTGCTGAAGTAATTGTTCCCGATGGGGAAAAGTCAAGCCCCATGCTGGTAGCGTTCCTTCAAATGGAATCTGATTTCCCCGAAGGCGACAAACTCACCTTGTTCGCGGTTCCTTCGCATGTTCAAGATGATTTGTCAGCCAACCTCCCCAGATACATGGTACCGGCTGTCTTCTTCGCTCTCAGAAAGTTGCCAATTGGACCAACCGGAAAGATGGACCGGAAGCTTCTGCGCCAGATGGGCTCCAGTCTTTCAATGCAAGAGCTCACCAGGGTCGGAACCGAGGGACGAAAAACAAAACGTCAACCGGTATCAGATTTACAACTGAAAATGCAGCAGATATGGGCTCAGGTACTTGGCATCGAATCGAAGTCAATTGGCCTGGATGACAGCTTCTTACAGCTCGGTGGTAACTCCATTGGCACCATTAAGCTTGTTGGGGAGGCTCGTGCAGCTGGGTTACAACTCAACGTGGCTGATGTCTTCAGACATCCCAAACTTCATCAAGTAGCTGCCAACGCCCATCCTTTGCTGAAGACCACAACCAAGCCAATTTCACCTTTTTCGTTGCTTGGCGATGACATTGATGCAGCCACCTTGTGTCAACAAATCTCGATCCAGTATAAAATTCTGGACTCGATACAAGACATTTATCCCTGTACTCCACTCCAAGAAGGCCTTATATCGCTATCAACAACACACCAAGGCGGCTATATGCTCCAGGTGCCCTTTGAGTTGCCCCCTCATGTCAAAATCGCGAATTTTAAGAAGGCGTGGGAGAGGGTAGCTCGCGAAACACCAATTCTACGTACCAGAATCGTGCAACATGATAGCCTTAGCCTGTTGCAAGTAGTTTTGGATGAGGAAATTCAGTGGAGCGAAGCAACTAGCGTTGATGAATGCATGAATGACAACGCTAAACAGCCGATGGGTCTGGGCCAAAGTCTTTCGCGATATGCGCTTGTCAGGGACGAAACAGGCGCAGCCAGATGGTTTGTACTCACATTGCATCATGCGCTGTACGATGGTTGGGCTCTACCAGTCATTGTAGACATGGTGGACCAGGCATACAAGGATAAACCAATCCGCAGAGGTTCTCAGTTTCAAGCCATGATCCAGTACATCAAATCTCTAGATGAGAAAGAGGTGGCTGCGTACTGGGAACAGACCTTTGCTGATTACGACGGCATCCCATTTCCAACTGTTCCGGGGACTATTGTCCAGCCTGAAGCAGACAGCTTTCTCAAGCATATATTCGAATATCCACGGGACCCCGTCAAGGATCTCACCACGCCTGCATTGCTCCGAGCGGCATGGGCATTGGTCGTTGGGAAATTGACCAATTCCAATGACGTGGTATATGGGGCAACGGTCTCTGGAAGGAATGCCCCGATTTCCAACATTGAATCCATAGTTGGGCCTGTATTTGCCACTGTGCCGATCCGTACTAAATTGGACGGAGGCTGCAATTTGGGCGATTATCTCAAGTCAGTTCAACAGCAGGCTACTGATATGATCCCATTTGAGCAAATAGGACTACAGAATATCGCCAAGATATCCCTCCAAAGTCAACAAGCATGCAAGATACAGACTCTTTTGGTCATCCAACCCCAAGAGACTGCCGGCATGATCAATGGAATACTTGGCAAAGCGATTGTAGCCGAGAACTATCTACAATCCTTCAACCCATACGGCCTCATGCTCGAGATTCAACTTGGTCCAGAGCTTTTGACTGCGCAAGCCAGTTTCGACTCTCGCATCATTGAATTCTCAGTTGTGGAAAATCTGCTGCAACAGCTCGACCACGTTCTTCAGCAGTTTACCCAAGCAAATTCCGCGAATACTTTGGCTGAAATTGAGATCACGACCGCACATGACTTTGGGCAGACATGGTCCCAAAATTCTCATGTTCCTGTACATGAAGAGAGCCTAAGTTCCAGGTTGAATGGTACACTCAATGAAGATCCTATTTTGGAAACCGAGCAGCCAGCCTATTCGCTAGCTCAGAAGATACACTCACTCCGTCCTACTTGGAGTTTAAATGGTACAGATCAGCCCAGAAGCGGCACGAATGGCATCAAGACTGGACATAGTGACGTCATGTTGCACTCATGTGGCCTCGACTCTATCAACATGATGTCTCTTATGCATTTCATCACCCAACAATTCCAAGTCAGAGTCAGCTTGCAGCTATTGATGGATAGGACAACCACCATTCGGAAGCTGGCAAGCGTAATCGCATCACAACAGGCTGCAGGATCCACTGAACATGCAGTCGATTATGAACCTAATGCGATCGATCTCAGGTCCAAGATCGGGTTTTATGATTCTGAGATCGTCGCTGCAGAACAAGGTGCAAGGGCAATGTCGGAACTAGCCCTCGGCAAATCAAATGGCCGTCCGGAAAATGGTATGAAAATTCTTCTTACCGGTGCCAACGGTTTTATTGGAACCCAGATACTGCGGCACTTGCTTGCGCACAGCAAGGTAAAGCAAGTGGTTGCCATTGTGCGTGGTGAAACCGCCGGAGCAGCCAAGGCCCGGACGATTGACGCAGCAAAGAAGGCGCTCTGGTGGTCGGACTCTTGCGAGGGTAAATTGCAGGTTTGGAAGGGCGACCTATCTTTGCCCCAGCTGGGTCTCGACAAGACGCACTGGAACGATCTTACAGGTCGCGCCGTCTCTTTTGGCGCCATCATTCACAATGGAGCAGCCGTGCATTGGGTTAAAAGCTACGACGCCCTGGAAGCTGTCAACGTGAAGTCAACGCTGGACCTGTTGCGCGTCGCGGTGACGCGCCCATCTACGAGATTTGTTTATGTCACCGGCGGGCTTCAAGGGCTCTCTCCTAACGAACGAGAGGAAGACATTATCCCGAAACTGGCTTCGCCTGACGCGCTCGGGTACAGCCAAACCAAGTTTGTCGCCGAAGCTGTGGTCAAGCGCGCATCAGATCGCCGGCCGAACGGCATGGGTGACATTTCCATTGTCCGTCCCGGACTTGTTGTCGGGACACCGACAGAGGGCGTTGCCAATGCAGACGATTACCTGTGGCGGCTGGTTGCGGCAAGCATCCGAGTCGGCTTGTACGACACTAGCTCCGCGAATGAGTGGATCAGCGTCTCGGATGTGGGCACCGTGGCTTCCATCACAGCTGAGACGGCGCTCGGCTCACGGACAGGATCCATGGCTGTGCAGCAAATCCAGGACGGCATAACGAGAGAGGAGCTATGGACAACTGTCAATGAAATGGGATACCATTTAGATGGCGCGAGCAAGGCCCAGTGGCTGGGTGCCATCAATCAAGACATGGAGGCAAGAAAAGAAAATCATCCACTGTGGCCCGTGGCCCACGTCTTCCGGGGTGAAAGTGCGGACCATCCGCAGCAAGCTGCTGGCAATAAGGGCCGCCTCGGAGATTTTCCCCATTTGAAGAAGGCCATCGTCAAAAGTGCTCAATTCTTGATCAGCGTGGGATTCCTACCTTCGCCGATAACCACAATCCGAGATGAAGCCCCGACCAGCACTGTGGAAGCCTTCACGCGATCCGGAATATGAATACCTCCGGAACCCTAACCGACATTGATCTTTGACGTCTTCCTTTCTTAATAGAAGATCTAGACCCTTTTTGCATTTCCCAACTTTAAAATGAGGCAAGTTTAGCGAAATTGATTTACTTCTACCAGCTGAAGAGGGGCCCCGTTTGTTCAGCACGTAGCAAAGTTACCCTATAGCTATATTTACGTGCGACAATTTGGCATGTGCTAGTGTCAAAAGATCTATGAGAATGTAGACACATATTATTTATTTATTTGTTTATTTATTTATTTTCCAAAAAGCGTGCTCTTGCTTAATAAAACTGTATAAATTTGAATTTCAAAACGTGAGGGAGCACTTTATGGAACTATTTGTTCATAACGAAAGCGATACGCAACGCGTTGTCGACACCTCCAAGCATAACGTGTGCCCAAATGTGAACCATCCCTCGGACACATATCGCTGACCATGGAAATATCCATGATCCCATCCTGCGGTAGTATTTGCATGAAAGTAGAAAAAAAAAATGAAATGGTCAGCTTGAGGAGCACAGCAAAGATTATTTACGTGCCTTGGCATTTTTGTATGCCAGCTCCTCGTTCACACCTCACTACAATTGCCCAAGCTTCTGAGTTATCAATATTTAGAAATAATTAGAAGTGGTGCATTACACGGTTTTTGTGTAAGTTGGCTATCTATTGCTGCTCCTTACCTACCAAGTGATTTTTGGACAGCATAAAACCTGCAATTGCTGTTTGTTGCGCGACCTTGACAAGGTTGCCAAATATTGCGGATAGATGATGCTGATTATGGGCACTATCCAAATTGGACGTGAACCTGTGCCTACATCACAAGGTGAATTCATAAAGCGCATGAAGATTCCACCATCGAACTTGGATTTAGCTTGGAGGAAAGAGAAGATAAGATAACCAAGATCGCTAGACTGTCATTTGCAAAGAGATCTGATATTCGGACGAACATCAATTGATATCTGAACGAACAGCTCCACTTCCGGACCGTAATAATATTATTCCATATCATGTGACACAATTCTACCCCCAAAATATTGAAAATTGTCCCCAACTTGAACTTCTCATCAACACAACCCCACCCTTTTCAATGTGCCCAAATGAATACAACCTTATTCCTTGACAAAGTTACATTGCTATTTTTAATTGTGATCCTTATTATTAGCTTTGTTAATGTCAATTGACTGTTTAGCTATGCCTACAAATACAAGGGGAAAGGGAACAAGAGGCCGACGGGCTCGCGGGGGCCGCAATAAGAGCTTAATAGCAAGAAACATAACTACCTTAATACAAAGGTTAAGGAGTTTAATTATTGTTAATCCGGATGAGGAACTTGCTATTACACATGAGAATAAAACTTTAATTTGAGCAAAAATTGCATTTTTAATGTGTGATTTATGATTTTGGGCCTGCTTTTTGATACATATGAATTTGGGTGTGAAGGAGGGAGAAAAAAGAAGAAAGTCATGACTTCAGAGAAATTTCGTCAACACGTGACTTGTTCGTCTGGATATCAATTGATGTTCGTCCGAATATCAGATCTCTTTGCAAATTATCAACCATACTGTGTCAACCTCGGTTGCAAAACGCAAATAGCTATTCTACCAAGAAACAGACTCATCAAAAAGCTAGTATAGGGTCTGGAGAAATATGCCACCAGCCCTAATAGACAATTTTCACTGCCACGCCTAGCCAATTCTACCAAATTTGTCTCTTCCCAATCTCCGCAGTTCACTGCAGTGCTGAAGCTTTCAGCATCGAATGCACCTGGCTGGTCGTGGTCAATAAAAGTGAGCTGCTTGGGATGCACGGGGCCGGTTACTTTATGAGCCGGATTTACTTAAACTATTCGACCTTTTCGCGTTTGAGGTATGCAACTAGCTGCTCAGGGCTCGACCCAGGCAGCACAGTCACCAACTCCCAGCCGTCCGCACCCCATGTGTCCAGGATCTGCTTGGTCGCATGGATCAGCAGAGGGACAGTAGCGTACTCCCACTTTGCCATGGTCGGATTTGGAATATTTGAAGCTTCTTTCTGTGGCAAGGGATGATTGATTGAGAGAAGAGTGGATGAATAACGTTGGAAAGACGAAGGGCTCGGTTGTCGATTCGCTCGAGGCATAAGACCCTATTTATATTTGTCGCGATCGCTTTTTTACAGTATGATCTACAAAGGTGGGCTTGGATGTGAACTGGATATGCTACAGGCCGCAAGGGTACTATGCATTAAATCGTGACTTGTGGCGTTTGTACAGTACTTCTAGTCTCTGCTCATTTTTTTTTTAGCCAATCTTGTACTGAGTACAAGTGTATCTTAGTGCATCTGCTCAATGCCAGTGGCAGTTTGCCACGTCGAGCTGACACTATCATCTGCGTCCAACCGAGTTCGCCACAAATGCATCACCATTTAACGTTCATTACCCTTGTGGCCTGTACATGTCACATGGCGCCTATCACCTCGTTATAGCCCAAGGTTGAGACAATACTCGGACGAATGAATTTAGGGTGGGTGGAGTAGACGGAAGCCGTGCCGCTGCTTTATCCAACACGTTCAGTCGAATTGATTCGGTCAAAACAGCCCAGCTTAACTAATTCGGCTCTTCCTGGATAAAACGGCGGACTCAATCCTTGGATTAGAACGACCGGACTATGCCTTGGATTCGCGCATGTTTGTCTTTTGTCTCTAATTGTATGACGTGTTTCCTTGAACTATAGCATCATATAACTCTCTGCCGTGTTCCATTTTAGTAGTATCCTGACTGCGCTTGGTTGTGCCGTGTTCCACTTCAGTGGTGTCTTAACCCCGCTTGTACCGTGTTCCACTTTAGTAGCATCTTAGGTCCGCTTGCTTGTGCCGTGTTCCACTTCAGCGGCTTCAACCCCGCTTGCCTGTGCCGTGTTCCACTTGAATGGTGTCTCAACTACGCTTGTTTGTGCCGTGTTCCACATCTCGGCCGCTTGGGAATCCAGGCTTGCTACGTACGTCCTAGTTTCAAATTGACTAAGCGATCCTGAGGCAGTTACCGGATGCTATGGCGATCGAGAGATGACGCCATTTTCAGTTTGGCAAAAGAATCTTTGAGTCCACTCACTCCATTGAATTTATGAGCTGTGCGATATTGAGAAGTTGCTTGGTGTTCTGATTTCAGTGGGGTGCATGTTGATTGGTCATTGCGATAGAACTGAACACATTAAAGAAAACAAGAAGAAAACAACAAAAGCCACGACTTGAAGTCCCCTGACCCAACCCCACTCTAAGCTGAGATGGGAATTCCGGACATAGACAATCGGAATACCTCTTGATAATACTCGGAGCTTTGTAGTTATTGATGACTTGTGGAACTTGGATCATCTCCATCACTTGGGGTGCCTGCTTGTTGCGTCCCTGAATGTGGCCCCTCTGAGTAGCTCTTTGTGGGCTGAAGCGTCTGCCTTGGCCAAGTGGGGAACCAAGGAAACGACTTGATCTAGCAAATTTAGAGGAATTCGCACGATCCCTTCAATCGGATCACAAAACATAATATCGCCCTAGTGAATCAGCGCAAGTCTTTTGTTCAAGGTTCAGCTGACATACCGGCTCAACCCTAACTCCCTGTGGTGAAATGGGCACGTTGACATCCATCACCTTTGTTTCTGCGGTATAGGATACAGGAGAGTTCCCCTTGGCCCAAATCTGAAAACATCGTCAATAATTTCGACTTGAATGGCCACGGTCGACTTACAGGCAATCTCAAGTGTTTCATGTCAGCTATGTCTCTCACATTTCCGGCAACGACAACGGCCTTGGCGCCTTTCAGTTTCATCCTGGTCACCATAAGCGCCCCAACAAGGGCAGCGCTGAGTTTTTCCTCTTGGTCTATCACAACGACACTTCCTGGCTTGACCATATCTACGTACTCTCCGCTAGGAGCAGCGGCGGTATAATCAGGCGGCGCAGCGTCGGCAGACTTTGTGTAACTGGGCGGTGATGTGTCGGCGGATGCGAGGGAAACATATTTGACGGTCATGGCTTGCCCTACGATATTGCCTAGACTATCAGAAGAACCAACCTTTAAAGCTGTCAAGATCAGTTAGCGGGTTTCTTCCAGAATTGTGCAACTTATGGGGTGCTTACATAGTCCTGCAAGATGTCCTCCGAAGGGGGGACCCTGACCTGTCTGCAGTCGTATAAGTGCATCACAGACCTGCGCAGCTGTCAGTGTTTCTATCGTGTGCCGACAAATAAGCGGTTGACCTACATCGCATGCTGAAAACTGCGACAGAAATTTTATCTTGTCGTGGATCGACATGCTGAGAATCCTGATGGTGGGCCTTAAAGTGGATTCTGGGACTTCGAACCAGGCAGGGGTCTGATTTGTGACAATCTTGGCCAACTCAAACAGACAATAGATTCTTATACGGAGGCTGGTGGGCAAAGTAGTGCTGTGGAAAGCACCATGAAGGATCAAAGGAGCAACTTACGACAACCCCGCATACTCATCGACTGACACCTGCTTACGTCATTCAAAATCCTCCGACGAATGCATGATCGTCTGGTTTAGTTTTCCATCAACCTTCCTGAACAATGAAAGGTTAAGCAAGGTCTTCCAGTACTAGGATTGACCCCTATTTCAGAGGTGTTGTCACTTTGCTCCTAGTAGTGAACATCTTGAAGTATGCGACCGACTGAGGATGGTGAGGACGACTGACTCTGTTTCCTTTGTCACACGGGACCTGGATTGAGAATCGGTATTCTTCATAGGAATCCGCAAAAAAACATTAATTAGATTTGATAAATTATACTCCCATCGAATTATGTCGTCCATTAGTCCATTAGGTTGAATATTGTCCACCTTGACCAAAGGTCAAATTGATTCCAATAAATGACTGCGTTGCCTGATCCGGATGCGCTCAATCAGAGCCGGAAATCCATCGGTATCAAATTCAAATGCTACTTCTGATTCAAAGTGAATTTCTTGAGTGCGGCGGCGTCTCCATTAAACGTATCCTGGTTTCCCAGATTCGGGCCACTGTCGCTGTATTGCCAAAATGTGTAAGACGGCCAGCCCGCTGGGATAGAGCTATCCTTCCACGCCTTGATCCATAGCGGGTTCTCGAGGCCAAAGACGTGAGTGTTTCCAGTGCACTTGGTCCACCAAGGAGTTGACGTGTAGATGACGGGGAGTCGTTTCGTTCTTTTGTAGTAGGCGTCGCTGAATTGTTTGATCCAGAGGATCATTCCTGGCTTCGGTAGACCGCTGCAGCCACCGTCAAACTTGACTACACCTGGCAGTGTTTTGCCATCGGCTTTCCAAGCGCCGCCATGTTGGAGGAAGAAGGCGGCCTGGGCGGCGCCACTCGATGCTCCTGGCTTTGCGGCATGGTACGCACCGCGGATCAGGCCCGCCTTTGCCGCAGCCGCATAGGACGACTTGAACGCTGAATCAACGATTTTGATCCCTTCGGTCGCTTTGATATACGCAAACTGGTATCCGGTGGTTTTGTATGAGTTCCAGTTGATGTTGCCTTGGTAACGGCTCACATCCACGCCTCGGGGACTACTATCGATGGCGGCCGCAATTGCAAGTGGGATGAATAGTAGTATCAAGATGAATAGCTTCATGATGGCGGTAAGACTTGGACTCATTGAGATAACGATACGAAGGCAGATGGGGATGAGGAAGATGCAACGCTGAATATATATTCGAGGAGCCCAGGCTACTCATTTATACGCCACGGATAGAATTAAGGTCAAACTCATTGTCTCGGGAATTTTCGTTTTTTGTTTTTGACTAGCCTTATGCAGGCTTACCCGGACCAAAGGTTCAGCCTTATTTTTCAGCTTCGGGGCATGTCTAGTTGTCTGAGAATTGACGGATGCGGGTTGCTGGGGGAAACAAAAACCAACATGGTTTAGTGGCTGGGGGTAGACAGGGCGTTGGTGCTTGGCGCATCTGGAGTCAGTATCTCGTTACAGACCTTCGCACTCCTCTAGCGCGATATGCGAGAGTAATAATCTTCCTATTTTCCATCAAGACTAGTTACCGCGCTGTAGATTGCAAAAGCATGCACACGAATGGAAGTGAGCTGTGCGATGGCTCAAGACCATGTTGATTATTAGAGATTGCATTTAGGAGACCGGGGAGGATTTTTGGGAAAGCAAGGATGTATAAGAAATTTGAGGCCTGGTGGTTGATTGTTCAAAAGCTTCATTCTCAAAGTAGAGGATAGTTGTCAGCCTTGATCATGAAATTGGATTCCACATCAATGTTTTCTCGTAACTGCACCGACTCGATTGCACCCACTACGCCATAATACTTGACATGGCCACCATGCCTTTTGCTAACTGTCGTGATTCAATTGACCAAATACTGGGCTAGCCAGATGGCAGCGTATATATTATCCTATCCAGCCCGCTCGCTGACATTGACATGGCCTGCTGAATCCTGCAACGGCTCTTCGGAACAGTACCGAAAATGGCTGTGTTGGATTTCTTGCCGGGTAGCTTAGAATCCCGTCACTGCTCAATTACAGGGATAGATGGCCCTACGTGATCTCGCCATTTCTTGCCACTGGCGGAAATAGTATCCATTGACAACACCAAACGAATTCATCGGCAATGCATGTGGGGCCGGAGAATAAAGTATGGAGGGTGTGGCGGGTATCCTAGGGCCCATGTGGAGATGTGTGGGAAAGGTCCACGGCTAGAGGAAATATGTTGCATGGAGATATCAGCGCGGTCGGAAACGGCCTGATCTATTGCTTGTTAATCAATTCGTCATCTTTAACCTTTACCTGGCAGCGTTCCGTATCGCCGACTGTGCCACCCAGACCCAGAGAGCATGCCCGAGTCAGGCAAAATTCCCTCGACTGCTCGTAACGAAACTGAATGAATCATGCGGGAATACTCGTCGGTTACGGGTGTAGAAAAGCGGCAGGTGATATTGCAGAGTACCAATCTCCACTTATCGGAGAATGAGACCCTGTGTTGTGGGGGGTAACCTGCCCATCTTCTCCGAATCGATCTTACCTCGGTCGTATTTGCGTCGACATTCTCAATGCGGTTTTTGTTGGTTGCACGTCGTTGGTCAATGACATCAAACACCCACATGGCCCCACATGATATAGGATTCCATCCATACCACAGACATGTTTCAGTTGAGGACCCTCGAGGTGCCATCTGCATAGTGCCTATCCCCGCATCTTGGGGGAGATTCAATCCTTTTATGTACCCCACTTCCCGAGAGGTTAACAAGCAGGTTTATTCTCCTTATTTCAAACTTCGCTCGTGTCTACCAACAAACTTCTTGGACAACTCAATTTTGATAGAATAAGGATTAAACAGATAGAATGCAGGTAGGTCGCTTCAGCCAGTTCTGGAAATCATCTGACCTCGGACCAATTGAACCTGAACCAAAATCACCACGCACATCCCTCACTGATCAAATTGGTAAATCAAGGACTAATTTCCTCATTTTTTTTTTCAGGTTCTCATTGTTGGCGCAGGCCCATGCGGCCTGCTTCTCGCCCTCTTTCTTCAAAAGCAGGGAATCCAGACTCGCATCCTCGAAGCCTCGGACAAGCTCGATGACCAACCCCGTGCCTGCCACTACGGCAGCGCTGGCAAGTACGAGTTTGCGCGGGCGGGGATTCTTGACACCATTGCGGCCCTCGGCTTTCACCCAGACTCCCACTGCTGGCGAAAGATGGACGGCTCGCTCATTGTCAAGCACGACCACAGCAAGGTGCCCGAATCGAGCGTGCACCGGATCGTGTGCCTCGAGTTGGATCGCGTACTTCGCATCATGTACGACGAGGCCGTCGCGCATGGGTGCGAGGTTTTGATGAAGCACAAAGTGACGCCCACAATTGGACAGACTGCCGACAAGGCGTGGGCCGACGTCGAGGTGCCCTCTGGTGAAATCAAGAGATTCGAGGCAGATTACATCGTCGGTTGCGATGGAGCCAATAGCCGGATTCGAAAGTCTCTGTTTGGAGATACGGAATATCCTGGCTTTACGTGGGATGAACAGATCATTGCCACCAATGTAAGCAGTCGCATTGGGTCTGCAAAAAAGAGAACTTGAAAGATGTTTGCTGACACTTTTCAGGTCTACTATCCTTTCGAAAAGTTCGGCTTCGATGACGCAAACTTTATAGTGCACCCCACAGACTGGTACATGGCGGCTAAGATCTCCAATGAAGGGCTCTGGCGTGTCACATATGGAGATGTGCCCGGGCTCACCAAGGAGCAATACGCTGAGCGTCTCCCCATGCGCTACAAGCAAATACTTCCCGGTCAACCGGAGCCGTCTAACTACAAGGTTACAAACGTCGGCCCCTACCGCATGCACCAGAGGTTGGCTAAGAGTCTACGGTCTGGAAGATTCCTCCTCGCTGGAGATTCTGGACACCTCTGCAACCCATTGTAAGTACTCGCCGGGTGTAATTGTTTCTGGAAGAGTGTTAACGTATGAAAATTAGCGGGGGTCTTGGACTAACCGGAGGACTTGCCGATGTTGGCAGTCTCCAAGATGCTCTGGTTGGCATTCACAAGGGTCTTGCCGACGATACCATCCTGGACAAGTACGCCGAGGCCCGAGCTGAGAAGTGGCGCGACATCATCAACCCCGTCTCAACCGAAAATTTCAAGCGGCTATGGTTAAAGGATCCTGAAACAACGATTCGCGAGGATAAATTTTTTGAAATTCTCAGACAGGCAGCCAAGGACGAAAAGCTGTCGCAGGACCTCCGTGATGTATGTTATTACTTCGATAATAAATTTGGCATTGCTAACAAGATCAATAGCAAGCATTGGGTGTCAGATATGACATGACGGTACACTACAACAAAAAATCACACCTCTAGATGGAAATGCTATCTGCATCTGTCATTGTGATGGCCTGACGAAATCATTCTGGTTGTGATTTCAGAGCGTGAAGAATAGAAACTACCAAGACTAAATTATAAATAAGACAAATAGATGAGTAACCACTCAAAGTAGAAGAATTTTAGTTGTCCTTGCCAGTTCGTGACATGGCGTTCAAAGTTTATTTTTCCTGAATCAATGTTTTTAAAGGTTGGTCAACTGACAGTATGTCTAGGTTAACCAGGCTCACCACAAATATCTTTATTACCTAGAAGTATGAACCATGCGTATAACCTTAATAATTCAAATTGTGAAACCCTTCCATCATGCCTTTGGTTTCATAATAACTTTCCAGGGACTTTATTAACCTCAGCCTCTAACTGCAAGAGTATTCGTCAGGCACTTAGCTTTATGACCCGCCAACAATTACATGGGCTTAGGTTTACTAAAACGCTCATGCTTAGGGCTCATGCTTAGGTTTGGGCTTGGGCTCAAAGTTATGATTAGGGTCGCGGTTGGCTTTATGATCGCAGAGTCAAATTAGCATAATAACTTTTACTAGATTATTATTATTTCGGTTTATATATTGATTGGGATGGCATGAGTCACGTCATACAGCTCAGGTCTCTCTGCCAACATTAGCTCTGGAGCAGCTACCCTGTGTATTTGACACGATGCAGCAATGCCAGCACTAATTGGCCGGGTGCATATGTCAACAGCCCCAATTTGTTTGGTGCCGGTGGTGCAATTGCAATCACTGGAGGTAGCTGTGGCGCCTGCACCATTCCAGGTGATTTTGTTGATCCCGGACAGCTGATGGACAACTGCCGTGAGTTTACGGGTTGCAAATTACCAAACATTGTCATTTCACACTGCCCCAACCCATGATTAGGGACCCCGGTTACTCGTTGAAGCGCATCATATCCTGGAATTTGCCAGAAAATGTCGAATCCGAATAAAGCAACCCTCGTGGAGGCGGCAATCGTCATTCTTAACACCGTGAAGAAAATTGCGGGCACTGCGGCCGACCGGACTCGAGTGGCTGTGGTTGGGAGTTGCGCTATTACGCACGTCACTCAACATCGCCTGACCAAGGTAAGTACATGCGAGGAGCGGAAGGGAATTTTGAGTCCTGTTAAATCACAAATTCAGCATGTGAACTTGTTTTTGGGGGCTGCATGCTGCCTCGTCAACTGAATACCTTCTTTGGGGATCGCATCTCATGTCGACATATACAATACCCGCCGTTCTCCAGGTAAAGCATCCTTCACCGGCTCTGAATCTCATGACCTAACGCCTATTGACTCTAGGAGCTCTGTTTTGCAGTACCCGGTTTCCACCTTCAGAGAGGGGTTTCTTCTCTGTAAGAGCATGGACTCGAGGTGTGCCAAGACAAGACCTACCCCAAGTTTATCGAGGCAGAGACGAGGTGGGAGGCATCGTTCAACAATCCACCGGTGCACTTTCATCTGAACGAAAACACCCCAGAAGAATACACAGCCTGGAGCACCCCAGAACAATACAAGCGCTGGAACACCCTGCAACTTTATACCACCGAGGACGTCTGGTGGGGGCTTCCCGTCGGCAGAGGACTTGATTTCACAGATGGCCCGTCCCACAACATCATCTTTGCCAACGATCCCAGCCTGCGCGCTGGAGCTCACTCCCCTCGAAGGATGGGGCCGTTTTCCTGCCTGCAAGACACCGGTACGGATTCCGACCCGGCAATGCTATGTTGAGGCGCTCATCCTAAACGAATTTACGCCGGGGAATTTGTCTCCTAAGTCAAGCGGTTGGAAAAAAGAGCTATTATACATGCTTGAGATCAGAGAACACCGGGTGTGCGAACCAGTTTTCTCGGAGTTTCTCGGCAACTGGCTCTACCACAAGATGCATTATACTGAGGCAGAAGCGATTGCTAGAAGGATTCTGGGCTCAAGGACTCACACAACGCGACCGCGTCTATTGATCCGCATCTGACCTAGATACTGACGTCTGGCTTATGCCGACTCGCTAAGATGGACATAGCACCATTATCATGACCGAGGGGTGGAGAGAGATGGCCGAGCTGAGTTAGGTTGCGTGGATTCCGTGATACTGGGGGCAATTTGATAGATAGGAGGTTAAAGAAACCAAGAAAAGTGAATGAGACAATACTCTTTTGACATCTTGTTACCACCAGAAGTCCCATTTTTCCGCTATGACCTCAGGAATGTAGGCAGGGCACACTTTTGTCAAATAAAGAATTAATCCGTTGATTGCGACGCTTCCTGATCAAGCTTGAATTGTAGAACGTGATAAGCAATGCAAGCCTGGATACCTTTGCTCAGGGCCGTGTACTGGGTCAAAGGCACTGTGCAGGACGCCAACGACCCAGCCAACAACTAAAAGAAACAACAGCTTAAGTAATAGTATCAATAACCATACGGCTGAATTTCCTGGGTGCCACCACCCCTGTGGTCAAAACCTGCTGCTCTGTCGGCAAAGCGTCACTTAACCCCAGCTTCAGCAGCTCCTGCATAAGTGCATAGCACTACATCGGCACCACCACAGCCAAATGTAGTTTACTACCCTAGTCATGAAGCAGCACTCACAGACAGGATACATTTTAGACCTAAAAGGCTATCGTCATGTCACAAATGCAATCTACGTTCAAGGACAACGTTGTCGCGTGCTCAGCCTCTTTCTACACTTCCTTCGTCCTCCCCAAGTCGAAGAAGCTTCAAGACCAAGGTCAAAGACTCAGGAGCAGGAAAGCCTGAGCAAAGAGCAGAGATCACCTCGCCGCAGCACAGGAACAACCTGGGCGAGGGAGAGTTCGAGAGCTCGAGACCGCCATCAAACGACCAGCTAGCATCGGGCAATGTAACGAACCTCCACAGGACAATCGCTCCTCCCTCCACCGACACCATATAGTTATTCGGTTTCGTCCCAAGGATAGGGCCGGCGGCGGACCTTCATCTTTGCCGCGGTGGCACATCTACGCAACAGCGGTAGGAAATCGTTCCAGCAGCATATGGTTCGGACGCCTGGGACAATAAGGGAAGGTCAGCCAAAAGTAACTAGGAAACGCCATGCTTCCAACAAGCAACGGCACCAGGAAAAGGGATGAGGACATAGGTACTCAAACATGAGTTGCACAACCACGAGTTGACGACAGGTGACTCACCGAGGAAAAAACGGCGCGACAAACAAGAGGTTATGAAGACGGCCGCCAGCTGTCAGAGCTGCCAACCCGGCAGCATTACAATAACATTACGCGCGCCCCCCAACACGTTTTTGGAGCGTTACCAACACATGGTCTCGACCTTCGCAACACTCATCCTTGTCCTTGCCTGCTGCCATCACGCACAATATGCCCCGAGATTGGCCAAGCGCGGATCTACATCGGTTTGACCAGGGACCTTTCCTCGTCGAGCCCAGCGACAGAAAATTCAAAACCAGGGACACCGTCTACAGGCACTACTTCTCTGGGAGGACAAGACGTGGCGCCGTTGACTACGACGGGTACAAGCGAGCTCTGGAACTGCACGGTTGCGAGTTCCACATCTCCTCAACCTCCAAGTCCCCCACTTCGAGGAGTGGCTGAAAAACGTCCCATTCCAGGTCGAAACTCTCCGCGAACGAGCCCTCGCCGAAGGTTTCAACCCCGTCAACGGGTACGTGGACGAAAAGAAAGGAGTTTACTACTTCTACCCCCTAGATGACCCGCGAAGCAACCTACGCCTCCTCCATCTAGGCATAACCTCCGAGGAATCTGCCCGACAGCTCGCTGCCCACACTCTCGGCATCGCTCCCACCGTTGCCCGTGTCCAAGGACTATCGCTGCCCAACATAAACGCGCGATACGACGACTCAGACCCAGAAGAACCCACAGAAACTATCCCCTTTGCCGATCCGGAGGCTCTCCCAAACGATCAACGACAACAACAAACCATGGAAAACCGAGACAAGGATGCCTTCGGGCGTTACATCACTCGGGCCAACGTTCCCAACATTCCACAGTGCACCACTCAGACCGGAACTCGTACTTGGACAGATGACACAACCACGGCGATCGCTTTCCTCGCGCGAGCAGAGAACCATGCTTCCGGTTATCGCTTCCCTGACTCCAGCAACATAGGCAAAACCGTGCAAGGCGTGGCCGAAAACAACTTCATGTACGCCAAGGTCATCGAGATGGTTCTCGCTGGAGGCAAAGAACAGCTGGACGAGCACTAGGAGGTTCTGCAGGCTGTTCACTCACGTCTAGGCGGATCTCTTAACGCCCGCGCCTTTCTGCAGGTACTTGGAAACAAGTTCAACGCCACCGCCAATGATGACAAGGAAGAACTTGCCCAGCTAGTTCGCACTCCAAATCAACCGCACAATACGGACGATGGCATCCATTTCGCATTGGCCAGCACACCTACTCGCAACAGACCAGTGATTGATCTCACGGTCGATACCATGTCGGCAGCACACAAACGAGAACTTAGAGACAAGTACACTCCCAAGGCAGAAAAGAAAGCCAGATACCTTATTCCCGATCTTGCTTAAACACCCTCTCACTCTAGCCGACAGCAGCCAAACCAAGATTTAGACTCCCCAAGCTGCTGGCGAGTTTATCATATTTGACAGCAAGGAATATGCTGAGTTCCTCCTGCAATACTTCAACGACTGCTGCCGGGAGGCCAACAAGAATTTGTCGCTCACCCAAGCACTGCAATTGGCACGCATTAGTCCCAACTTCGTTCCAAAGTTGGACCAAAACTTGTGCATTCCCACTACTACATACGAAAACTTCATTTCGCTTTACAATAGCATTGTGCACGCACACTCCCATCGGAGAATAGTCGCGTCTCTGTGGAACTGTGGTTGGTTTAGTGTCGATCAGGCGAGCAGAACGCGGGAAAATATGGAGTTGGATCAAAATGTCGAAATTCATAGCCGCTAGCAAACGGTAAAGTAGGACTCTTCCTAGGGGTATCAGACAAAATACACATGTACTATTTCCGTACGCTTAACTGTGTAAAATCGATGTAAATAGTCGATGATGACATGAATTTGCCACAGAAAGTGCACCAGTTTCCCTTGGCACACCATCAGCATCCGACAAGCTCCGGCTTGAAATAACCAACCCGAACCAAGTAGGGCGTGAAGTACCAACCTTTGCGTAGGTCTTAATGTATATAGATATCACTATTCATACAATTCGTAGTGTGCAGTGACATATGCGGGTAGTTAGTGACCTTCATCAACACTTGTGGGGGCCGGAAAAAGGAATATTCTACGCCCCAAACATGACGAGGAGCCTTTCAAGCTCATCCATAAGGTCGATCCTGTTAGCCCACTCATTCTTTACCAAAACGTGGCGTGTGAACCAACCAACTTCTGGGCCCGCCATCGTGTCGTACGTTGCCCTGCCTCGGAAGGTGAACGCTAGAACGTGTCCTCAGTTGAAACATGACAGAATCACGGCAGACTTTGGGGATCGGGCCTCTGTTTCTTGGCGGTCCAGGCTACGCAAATCCCCACGCGCTTCTATCATATCAGCATTGAGCGGGACGTATCAACCGCACCCCATCCAAACTCGTGCTGTATGGACTTGGGGTGAGGGGCCGAGTCCTATCAGAAAAACCTTGAAAGTTACAGACATTTCTGACACATATTTTATGGTTGGAATGTTAGATTCCTTCGTCCGCGGCAAACATGGGGATTACTGGCTGGGAGCTCCAGCCTTTAACAATGCTGAATCGTCTTACAGGATGTATCAGCTGTATCAGAGCATGTCAACATATTTCAGAGATGATGAAGATACTTGCAGAGTCTTTATCTGACATAACCCATTCAAGAACTCAATGGCTAGCACCGCTCTCAAACCTTCATTCATATTTAGCTACGACGATGAAGATATCGCGCACCCGTCCAGCTTCGACCACCTCCTCTTCCTAGCACATGAGTGCTTTCATATCTGGGTGCATCTATCCAACAGCAACTCAGACAACAGGTACTCTCAAGGCATGGGCGAGTAATACTCCATCATCTTATCATATCGTGCTAGCCTCTTGTCTCGCGACAAGTCGCGCACTGAGTTGAATAAGAAAGTGGCAATGCATGACACAAACCCGTTCGTCAAATATTCCAATGACGATGTAGCCAAGCTCACACGGAAGCCGACAGATGCACAAAGAATTCCTCACGGACGCGGCCATTCCGCTGGTTGATAGCTTAACCAAATTTGAAATAGAACTTATCCATATAGATGCTCCTACATTGGAGCTTGGATTTGGTTCTTGAGCGCAACAAGACCTAGACCCTGCTATACCAGGAACATAGGCAAAAACATGTAATCAATGAATTTAGAATATACAATTCTCAATATTCCTCGTGTTGTGAAAGTGAGGAAAAATAGTTGGGACTAAGAGTGCTTACCCTATATTCCAAGGCTTGTAACTTATCAAGGGAGCAGAAGCGTCAGGGGAATGATACGCCGCGCAGCTATTGCATCCTGAATACAAGCAAAAGGATCGCCAGTATCGCCAGGCTGGTTCGGGTTTCTGAACGATGAAATCCGCCACTTGATTCAAACCAACGACGTTTTCAATGTAAAGTTCATCAATCTAATGGCTAATGCTCATGTCCCAAGAATGCATCCACTCAACCAATTGCCAAAGTTCCACTCCTTTTCTGCTACTCTTCACCGCCCTCTCTACCCAGGCTTTAGTCATACGAGAAGTACGACCCTATGGCATATCACACTGCATCAAAAGCATATCAATGCAAACGATACACAGAATTTGGACACCGCAGCTCAAGACGCGGTCATCATATCCGGCATCATGGTGGCCATCACTCACCTTGCTCCGGAAGTTTTCAATATGATCATTATGCAACTGGCTGATCGAGATCTTCTGCACCTCCGCCAGACGTGCAAACAGGTGTGTGAGCAGACATCACCGTTATCGAATAAAATCTACTTCTCAAAACGTACCGTCATGTTTGAGAAACGAAGCTTGGAAGTGCTCGTCAGTATCTCAGAGCACCCTACTTTGGGCCAGCATGTCAAATATCTAGACATCTGCACAAAGCATCTGCTCCCGCTGGGTGAATTGCTTTTCGTGGAGCCAGACAAGAACGTGCATGATGACCACAATTATAATTTCATGGAAGCTCAACGTCGCATTTATGACACAGGATTTGGCCAGGCCTTTGCCTCCCAGAAGGAGCTCATTGAGACCGGATACGGAATTGATTGTCTGACCAAGGCTTTGAAGCAACTTGTAAACTGCAAGGAGATTTTTGTTAGCGACGACGATTGGACTCGCAGCTTAGGAGGGATATTCGGAGAAATTGACGCGAGCCCCCCAATGGTTATCAAATTCGGGTCTCCGACAAGTCTTGACTTTATCCGGCACCTTGTGCATGCTGTTTCAACGGTGATTATTGCTAGCGAGGTGCAGATCAAAGTGCTCCGGATTGTCGTTAGCAGGTCGTACAACGGCAGCCGGATCAGCCCAGACATTCTCACAAGACCATCGTCGCCATTGCTTTATCAAGCCACAGTTCCGAGTCTGGAATCGCTCGAGCTTTTGCTAAGTCCGGATTGCCCCGAATCTGAAGTGTATTCAGCGACGTGGGCGACCGACCTGGTTCAATTCACCCAACGTTTCCCACGTCTTTCTGAGTTGACAATCAAGATGTCACCAAGGGATGACTACGATGAAAGTGGAGACTTCTCCTGGAAAACGCCTTTTGTGCACCACGAGCCGCGGAGCAGGTTTGCCGAACTGTCATCCATTCTGAGCATTCCGAACCTACAAACCGTGTCCCTTGACAGTATTGACTGCACTGCCGAAGAGATGCTCAATTTTCTCACTGCCCACGACCGAACTCTCCGGAAGGTCCAACTTCGGAACATCAACCTGGTACAGCAGGGGCAGGATTGGACTTGGCTTATTCAGCACATACGGGATAGCTTGGACCTGACGTATTTTTCCATGCGTTCGTTTTTCAGAGATCACGAACGCATTTCTCGTAAACTTCCGGGGGAATTGGAGGCCATGAATAAGCAGGGGTTAGATTCTATTATTGCTCAATTGCTGGATCAACCTTGATAAAATATAATGGTACAAGACAAACTGAAAATACTATTTTCAACGCGTATCACTCAGTCTTTTGTGTATAAAAGACGTCCTGGACTGTAATTGTGATGCTTCTGGACCATTACCATCGTATTGAGATCATGGCATGTAGCTAGAGGGGGGGTTCAAACCGAGTGTAAGTGATTTTGAACTCGCCTTTTCAATTTATAGCATGCTACTCATTCTCGATAAAGCTATTGAACGCGCAATAATGCTCCTCCATGGTAATTTGCATGTTGATGAAGACGGTGCAGGTTTCATGGCTCCGTAAATAGCTCTGTGTTCGTCTCCACCCACTCTTGCAACCCAGTGGCTGGTCTCCCCGTGTATAATTGTACATTAGCCACGCCCGTTTCGTAATTGGTTCGTGGAACAGCCCCCTTCGAGCTGTAAATTTTGACCAGATATTCTCTCAGAGGTTTGGGCAATCCTGCCTTGGTGAACCGATCCAATGCTTCTTCCTGGCTCATTTCTGCCGTCTCAATCTGTTTACCCAGGACCTTCGCAATCACGTCAATCGCATACCTCTGCGATATCTCTTGTGGTCCGTACAGGTACACCTTTTGCTGGCCGTCCCTCGGCCCTTCCACCAAGATTGTGCCGCTGACCTCGCCCATGTCGTTTGGCGTGATGCAGTCCATCTGGAAATCGCCCCCGTGTATCTTGACGTTGCCTGCAATGATCTCGGGCTTGTAGTAGCGCGGCAGGTTCATGGCAAACCCGCCCGGTCGCACCGCGACGCAGTTTTCTGGACCAAATACTTCTTCCAGGTGGATTTCGACTTGGGCGTGCAGATACGGAATGACTTCGCTCGGGAGCACCTCCCGTGGGTCTCCCGGGATGGTGTAGCTGCTCAGGAAAACAACAAACTTGATTCCGGCAGATTTGATGGCCTCGACAGTCGACTTCATGTGGTCGGGGGTACCTCGAGCGAGGTAGATGAAAGCGCGCGTAGCACCAGACTCTTTGACGGCTGCGGCAACTGTGTCGGGTTGTGTCAGGTCGGCTTGAACCCTTTGATAGCCGCCTTCTTTCTCTTGTTCCGGGCTGAGTCCAGTAATAGGCTTTTGGGTGTCCCGCAGGGCAAGCCAGACCTTGGCTCCTTTTTTGTGGGCAGTCAGTGCTGTGACAGACCCAACAGCGCCAGTTGCCCCGAACACGATCACTGTAGCCATTTTGAAGATGGATTTGCAATTCCGGGAAAAAGGGAATCTGTGGTATCGCTTGAGTTGTTGAGGTGATGTTTCGAAGCAGTTTCTTGCCTTTTTATCATTCCAAGCGCAGGTATGTGAATTTAGCGCCGGCGTTAAGTCTATCTCCGTCTAGTGGCAATATGTACTGAGACTTGCAGAAGCCACAAAGGCTCTCGGCGTATTGGTTAGAAGGAAGGTACATGAACTATAGTTCACCATATTTCTCATGCCTTCATTATAGAAATTCATTGGCACGTTTTGATATCACCTGGTGGTAGGTAAATACCCCATAACAAAGAATACCGCAATACCCAGTATTCCACTACTTTTCGCACAATACAACCACATCATTTTTGTTGTCCTTTTTCCACAAGGAATAGAAAATCTTGACCAAATTCAGGTTTCTATCGCTTCAAAGCGAGAATCGGATTTATTGACCAACACTAGGGCCTATCTCCGCCCGCACACGGATGTCTTATAGAAAATCCGCTAGTGGCACTAGAGATACAGCGGACTTTTGTTTTGGCGAACGAACACAAATGATGTGTGATGCAGGATTAATGCCTTTGTATTTAATGCAATCTAACATTTATGTCATGAAATGTTCTAAAACTGCAGTGGTTGGATTTATTTACCTCTGAATAAAAAAAATAAAAAACAAGCTGCAGGCTCAACCGGGTGATCCAGGAACCAAGCCACAACGGTGGCATACAATTAGAGTTGTACAAATGGGTTGGTTGTGAAAAGTTATTGCCCTAACCAACAAAACAAATACCTTAATGTCCTCTTCCAAAGAAAAATTTGCTTTTATGAATCGGAGATATGGTTAGCCTCAATAGGGAGTCGGCTAAGATAATCAACGAATCAAAAAGGCGTTTAATACAAATGTGTGTGTTACAATTGGGATGTTACAATTCGAGGGACAGTGTTTGGATGTTGATTGATATTAGTCATGTACTCAAGGCTTCTTGAGTTCTGGCATGGCCGCGAATTTGTCGACCTCTACACCAACCCTACGGTCCCGACCCCAAGTTGAGTTGATTGTATCTGTTTGGATTCAGTTCAAAATCTCATATCGACGCATTTCCAAATATCTCAAGTAATTAATACCCGGTTGACAAAGAACGCAGGCAGCGATCCGGCTCTGCACTTGTAAACATAGGCGAATATACTGCTTCCAGTATGGTACGTTGCAGCATGAGCATCAACCAAGGTGCTGTAATAAGTGTCCGAGTAATGACACCTGTCGATTGACTTTAAAAAAAAATCATTCGATAAACTTGTGATCCAGAATATTATTTTGAAAGGACCATGGTTGTGTTGAGTTGGACATCACTATCTTTCCGGTAGTAAAAGTGTCACTGTGCGTCACATTTGCATCATCGTGTTTTCTTCAGTACCCTGGGTTAGCTCTCTACTTTGCAGGCCCACAGGGCTGAGCCAACTTAAATCATCATTCACCGAGATGCCAGATCCATGTGTTGCATTCATATGAGCAAGTAGCATGATTTTACCAACTTAGGTGGCCCGCACATTCAGTACCGCTTAATTGTCGGTAAATCCTGGCACTGATGACTTTTGGTCTGCGTAGTCAGCATGCTCGACTATGCTTGTTGTATTTTCTGTCACACTGCTTGGATTGGTCACATCTAGCTGTTGAATTGAGAATTGAAAGAGCCTAGATTTTCTATGAAAAAGAGAGCTATCGATGCGTGTTTTATAGCTCAGTGGAGCTCATCCTGGAGATGTGGCTGCGCCAGTTGTTCAGCCACCCACCAGCCTCAACATTTTCCCATTGGCCATTTATTTCCGTTAGATGCGCTAACCCTGGCCCCGCCCTTTGGCCCACAGTGCGCGTCCCAATTTGGCAAAGCGGGGATGAATCATATCGATTCATGATGAATTCGTGGAGGCGAAGCAGGAATTTTGACACGGACAGAATGACGGTGCCTGAATCGTGGAGCAAGGTTAGATGCACCTATTGACTGATAGGCACGGAGAGTCATTTCTTCGTCCAGCGAAAGACTTAGGCTGTCTCGTAGAGGAACCCCCGCATCCTGGTGGGGTCTACGTATCTGACGCCCAAATGGGCTTCAGTTGAGCCGAACCCCACTCGCCAAATCGCCATTATTTAAATCAAGGTCCGCCCATTTCCAGCTTCATCAAACAGCCAAGAAAGCAATCAGTAGCTCATCGCTAAGTTACGTACCGCTCACTCAGCCTGAGCAAAACCGCGAAAATTACTACCACAACCACCCAACAGACCCCCACTTCTACCACCAACATGGACGGCCCTCGACCCCCTCCCAAGGCTCAGGTCGAGTACGTCAAGTTGGATCCCAACTGTAAACCCGGTCCCAAAAATGGTCATCTCTCAGAGCCGAAGCCAGAGTGGATCGCGCTTCGCCCTGTCATTGACGGGGCGATCCAAGCCACCTGGAACTGTACCGATTGGGAAACCTATCTATGCGCTCGTGGCTTTCCTGATGCTCCCCTTCCACCAGGAAGCCCCGAAAGAGGCCGTGATGTGGTAACCGATAAGGTGCAATTCCCCGCAAGGGATGGCCATTTGCTTGAGCTGCTGGTGTACAAGTCGCCCAATGTGCAACCGAATGCGCCCTTGATGTACCGCATGCACGGTGGAGGTATGCACGGATTGATGTGGTAATCAAGAAGCGAGCGTGGCTGACAATACGCAACTGCTTAGGCTGGACTGTTGGAAACCACGAAACTGATGGCGCTGAGAATGTCCACGCTGCCGCTCTTCACAACGTCGTTGTCGTCAGCGTAGCCTATCGCATGTGAGCTCCTTCAGGTTCCATTTGTATCAAGGACAGTGCTGACAAGAAGATAAGGAACCCAGAGCACAGATTTCCAGTGCCACTCCAGGATTGTTATGATGGCTTGTTGTGGGTGAGTGCTTGTCAGCTACCGAGTCAACGTGCACCAGATTTAACCTTGTTGTAGTGCAAGAAGAACGCACAATCCCTTGGCACCGACTCCGAGAAGATTATTCTAGCCGGAAGCAGTGCAGGCGCCAACCTGGTACACCCAACTCTATGCCATATATTTCTATTATGCTGATCCCCATCACAGGCCGCCTGTTTGGCCCTCGAGGCACGGAACACGGGAGTGACTGGCATCATCGCCCAAGTCCTCCACTTCCCCATCACCTGCCACCCCAAGTTATTCCCGCACGACAAGTACGAACTCGCGAGCTATGTCCAGAACAATGATGGTGGCGTTCTCAGCGCTTTGAGTATGGAAGATACGTGGGACAACTATCTCCCCGAAATTACGTCCGATTATCGACATTCGCCGCTGTTGGCTGAGTCGCATGCCGGTCTTCCTCCAACTCGTGAGTTTTTCACCATGGCTCTGTTATCGGCTCTAGACGAAGCTAATTTTAAAAAGTCCTCCAGTGCGGAGGTGTAGATGTCCTGCGCGACGAGGGTCTCGCCTATGGAGAAGCGTTGGCGAATGCTGGTGTGGATGTGGATGTAGCTGTGTATAAGGGTGTTCCGCATTGCTTCCCAAGCATGCTATTGGAGTCTGAAGAGTGCAAAGACTTTTATAGGCGATACAATCGCTTCTTGGATAGATTTACGACACCCATAACGGTTTCGGGACTAGCGGTGGATTGGCGGTAGTTGTAAATGGCCATGGACGTTACTTATGTGGACTCCACGGTGTATCAATGTGAAATACGATCAAGGGTATAGTGGACCTCGCGGAATTATGGCTTGTTATCGTCCGCATGAAATATTACACAGCCTATCACTGGCAGCATTGAAAATGGATCTATTGTCATATATGGCTCTTCACGCTTCCTTTTAACCATTATCTTTCTTAAGCTGTCATCGTGCTTGTATGGACTGTTTTGAAAAAAGAATTGAAAAACGATGCGACCACCCTGGTTAATAGCCCCGACAATTTTCAAAATCGGACCTGAGATTTACTTTGTGCCCCAATGGTCTTCTTGGTCTTGAGTCTCGTCAGTGGCAGGCCCGATATTGACGAGTACGTGACGGGCCCGACGGTGAAGTCATAGACAAAGTTCAAAACAATCAGCATAGGAATGAAGGCTCAGAGCAAATCACTGTCTTTTGAAGATGACAACGATCCCACGATGGCAAGCAAAATCGGTTGCGTGCGCAGCCCGATGATTTGAATCTTGCGTCGGCCCACCTCGCCCATTAAACACGAGGGCCCACCAATCCCCACCATGCTGATGGCGTGCCGAGCCCATGCAGAGCGGGAAGGAATTACCAGGATCCATCCCAGCCTGTTTCATGAATGCAAAAAGTAGCCAATGTGGTTTTGACTGTTGAGAGTCTGCAAAAGTTGGATAGATACCCCCGATAATCTCGGGGTTGCGGGAACCGGTGCCCTTGAAATAGTTCTTGTAAGTTGAGCCAACCTTGATTTGTTTTTCAATTTCCTTGCTATACAAGATCATGGTATGGCCTTGTTATCGTTGAACCCAGTGGTATTTTGAGAGGATAGTTCTGGGATAGATTTTTTAGCTGCTGCCCTGTCCTTCCGTATGTACCGCCACGGAGACCTCGCGGTCAGCGATTGTCACACCAAGGCATGATACATGTGCGGGGCCAATTGCCAATGGAACTTGTGTAGTCAGCACCACGTGTAATAATGCCTTGGCAAGCTGCGCAATAAAGGGGTCCGCACTCAGCCTTCTCCATCTCCTCGCCCCTGATTGGATCTTGGGATTCGCCACCGGTTTCAAGCTAATGCAATTCAACATAGGAAGTCGTAAATACTCGGCATTTGTTGGATTGGCCCTGGTCGGAGGATTGCGGTGAATTGTCCCGCCTCCCCTGATTGGCATGATAAGAAGGGTATAAATGTCTTGTCCAAAGGAGTGGTTTATTGGGGCCTCAATTGATGGGATCAAGAGCATCGTTACAAATTCATCTTTGTTCAAACGGAAAGCGCAGTGCGCGCTGCCCTTGACTTGATTGGATTTACGCTCCAGATGGACTCATTTACGAGCGAACTATTTGCCCCGCCAGTTTCCCCTCAGACAGCAATTTCGTTTCACCTCCAATTGGAATCGCTCTTCCTGGATCGGATCACAAAAATATTCCATTTTTCAAATCATTGTCAAGTATTCCCATCAGCCAACCATGGAAGATCCAGTGCTGGCCAAGCCGAGAACGGTTATCGGAAGCAAGCGGATGCACTGGTGGGCCGTTGTACTATATCTGATACCCGTTACTTTCACAGCAGTCATTCTATACATCAATTTTACTCGGCTATTCTGGTTTCCTCTCAGCGGGATAGGAAGCCACAAAGATCATGGCTTCAAAGCTTCAGCAAATAGCATGCTCAACAGTCTGCAATTAGTGGCAAAACTATACGAAATCTTCGTGGTGTCATCTCTTGGCACCATCATTCTCGCGGTCTTCAGGCAACGACTTGTCGATGAAGGAATTCCATTTGGCCTTCTTACCGGTAGTTATCGAATGTTCGATATTACCTATTTACTGAGCCCAATGTACTTGACAGCTGCACCAAGGGCTATTTGGCTGGCCATCTTCCTGTTTGTCAACATTATTCTCTGCGCTCTTGTTGGTCCAGCATCGGCTATTCTTATTATACCGAAACTGGGATGGTTTGCTCTTCCCAGAGCATTCTCACAGATCTATATGCCGCTTTTCCTGATGCCATCTGATAAGCTATGGCCAACGACCCTGAACTCCACCCCATGGGAGGCATGGAGTGATTGTCGCGAGCAGTTTGGTAGCTTTGTGGACTATTGCCCAGCTGGAGGATTTGGCAGCATCCGCACTTGGGCTCTTGGGTATACCTTTACAGGATTGCCTAATAACATCACCTTCCAGGACACTTCAACAGTCACCCGTCAGCTAGCTATGTGGCCAAATGGGTTAAAAGGTACATTTCTGTCTACACCAACTGTGGCAACGGTGCAAGCCACTAGCATGTTCATGAGCTATATCAATGCGGAAAATGTGGGTGACATTTCCACAACCGAAAATTATCAATTATACCTTATACCATCACCAGCCAACTATCAGCCTCTGGTGAATGCAAAGTGTAATGTCTGGAATTTGCAAAACTATGACAGCTTCTCGGACATACCAGAAATGCACTATCCTTACGAAGAACTCAGCTGCTTCTCTCAGAGTCCCAATCATGACTGCCACCAGATACGGGACCAAATCAGCAATTGGACTGTCCCGGGAAATATTACGGAAGGGAATAATGCACTGTATAGATTTTGGGTGATAAGTGGTGAAGAAAAGAACCAAACGTCCGCTCCCTCATCGTTAGTGTTTTATGCTCGGCTACCATATCGTTACCTCAACCAAAGAGGGATACGCATTGCTGCATGCAGCTACATGGCTCATTGGGTTCCCTCAGTCATCAGGGCTGAACCTGCTACTAGTCCATTAGTTGAGAGTAATGTGACAGACTTGTCCCTTTTTGCTCAAGAACAGAGCTCAAGTAAAAAGAGGCAGGTTGCTGTAGGACCTGCCATCACTATCGATGAATCTTGGTTGCCGTACTGGGACCTCGGACTGGTTGGTCAAAACCCTTCTAATACCAACGGGACACTTTTGGGACTCAATACAACCAACGCAACCAAGTTTGAAAACATGGTGTACCTCTTTGACGGTCTGATGGAACAAGCAACCGATGGAAATGAAACCTGGGATTTTTTCGGCCCAGGCAGCTTCGACAACGTAACATCAATGCAAGATGGCGACGACAGAGTACAGGTGGTCTTAGAAAAGTTTACCGGGTCTATCGTGCTGGATGCCATTGCGAGGACCGGGGCGTTCTACGGGCCAGAGCTCATCCGCAACGGTGATTCCGATGAGAGTATCGTTTTCATACCAATCGGAAATCAGTTCACTCCAGAGATTGAGGTTCTAGCTAACGGCACCGCCATTCAAAACAAGGTACAAATTTCTCCGAATGGCACGATTACGAGCAGCAAGAATGTTCAGTATGATTCAAAACATTCACCAAAGGAGTGGATAGAGCAGTACACAAAGGACAGTTACTTGATGAATTTTGAAGCTCGGCAATTTGGGTACGGCTATGGAAATCCCGGTGCTGCTATGACATTTTCTTTAGTAGTCATATTCACATACGCTTTTGTTTCATCGATAGGCCTCATTGCCATCATGGGCTGGGGTGGAGATCGAGTTACGGTTTTGGGCGACATACAAGATTTAGTTGCCTTGGCATGGAAATCCCCAACACCCGATGCACTGGAGAGTCAATCAGTAACTGTTGTAAACAAGTCTTTGTGGCGACGAAGTGTTGCAGTGGGGGCGACAATCTCAAAAGCCGTGACAATGGTATTAGACAGGGAGATTACAAAAGACGGCTTAGCTAAGCTAGAAAAGGGAGAAAAGTATTGGTAGAAAGTATATATTTCATTACGACACGTTAGTGAGGGCATAAAACTGAAAAGATTATGCTCAAGATTGGACTATACAATCAACAAAGAGTTTGTTGCGCTCTTTTTAGATAGGGAAGGCAATGCGAATCAACATCTGATCAACGATGAAATATCCTCTCACTGTCATAAATATCACCAAGCCTATGCGATATGCTGGTTAATTCGGTATCCTATACATTACCACGACCACAAATATTTACCAGAAGACTACATAACCATGCAACACTATACATATCAGCCAAGACTGCAAGATGTTGGCCCTAACCCCAACGGTGAGTACCCCACCTACAAGGTAGCTGATTACTCTTTACTACACACTCTGCTCCAATCATTTTTTATTACGACACAGCTGCTGCCTGACTGCTACCCAACCAAAGGTGTTGACTGCCAATCCCGACTCCGCGCTGCGTCGGCCAGAGTCAGCTTACAATTCTCAAAATGGCAGAGATATGGCAAGAAGAGTGCGGAGAGCGTTATGTTCCCTGCATCGCCCGATCATCCTTTTGTACTCTCACTTTCCTCCATGTGACATGTTCAATTCTCTTCGCGATGTCTGAGAGCTGGCCTGCCCTGGATCCACCGGCTCTCATGCCATCAAGGCTATGCAGTACTTGTAATGGGATGTTCAAGGGAGCTTTCGACGCATGTCTCGATAAACCTCACCACCAAAGCAGGGGCGCCTTGGAACGTGCGGCAGAAGTCGGTTGTTACATCTGCCGCACCATTCAGAAATCCAGGAGGTGGATGAAAAATGGCAATCACAAGAATGAGAACCATTTCATTTACAATCTATCAATCTTTGCTAATAAATATGAGCTCGAAATTCATGATGCGAACTCATCATCATTCTATAATGAAAGCTGGACCTTTAGAACGTTACCTCAGGATTGTACGTTATGCTAGACACACCCGGTATCAATTACCATACTATATCTGACGGTTCAAGTTTGTGATCAATTAGCCAAATTCTATTGTCCGCCTTCCAATCCCAAAGATGCTTCTGTGAGCGAGCTAGCAATTAAATGGTCTACCAGCTGTATGGAAAATCACAAAGGCTGCAACGTCATCTCAAATTTGACCTTCTTTCCGAAAAGGCTGATCCAGATCATTGATTCCAAGCAAGCAAAGCTCGTGGTTTTTGATGAAACTGGCCTTAAAAGACCAGGCTCTTATGTTGCATTCTCTCACCGATGGGGGAAATCAGAGATGCCAAAGCTGCTACACGCGAATCAGGATGAATTCAGACGTCTTATTGAAGTGGAGAAACTCCCTGAAAATTATCAAGAGGCTATTTTTATGTGCCTGAAATTGGAAGTGGCCTTCCTATGGATCGATTCGCTGTGCATAATACAGGATTCAGACAAGGACTGGCAAGAACAAGCTCCTCAGATGCATCACATATACGGAAATGCATTCCTGAACCTGTGTACAACAACAGAAACCGATAACTCACTAAAAAGCTTCGCATGGAGAGATGCCAACTTAATAAGCCCTTTGAAGGTGAATCCTGATTGGAATGGCCAAAGCACGAAGGGTTTTGGCTTGGTATTCGATCGGCTTGAGGATGAGATAATATCCTCCCCGTTGAGAAGCCGTGGCTGGGTCTTCCAGGAGTGGTATTTGTCGAAACGCTCCCTGATTCTAGGCCGCAGCCAGCTTTGGTGGCATTGCCACGAACAGCTTGTTTGTGAGGGGATTCCTATTCCATGGTCATCAGAGGAAAACTGGGTCATGTCTCAAAGCTGGCGCCGCCACGCGAGGGCGATGAAACTTGAGGACGAGACCGCCTCCCGGGATCGTGAGAGCTCTTCGGACTCTCATCAACGTGCTGCTCAAAATATCCGCATCCAATCTACCAATTGGAAATCACACCTCCAAAGTTACGCCCGCACTCAACTTACAAAGGAGTCGGACCGACTGATGGCCTTCTCCGGAATCGCACAAGCGTTTGGTGACGCCAACGACATCGATATCAAGTCGCAATATCTCGCCGGCTTATGGAAGTACCATTTACCAGGCGCACTCTGCTGGGCAGTGTCACACTCGAACTTCGACAAACTCGGCCCAACTTGCAGGTCATCAGAATACAAGGCTCCTTCGTGGACCTGGGCCTCAGTTGATGGTCCGTTCGAATTGCATTACATTTATTCTGGAAGTGCCATAGCATGCGCCACTGTTACAGATGTAAGACTGCATCGTGTCAATGAAAACAACCTTACCGGCCTCGTAAAAGGCGGCGTCATGAGAATTTGCGGCCACCTCATTGGGCCTGGGTACATAATGTTTGGGAGGCACTTCTCCACCAGCCGAAGCACAGAAGTGGATGTACCGTCTTCTGACACCCGTGGCATTTGTTGGGATGAGAGAAATGCTGACAAAGATCCCGTCATCTCCTTCCTTGGTAATCTCACGCAAGAAGAATGCAACAGAGGGGTCGTTGAAGGAGCGACCAGAGAGAATACGGATGATTGGGACGCTGATATATCCTTCTTCTTTTTACCACTCCTTTTTCAAAATGGGTATGATATTCAGGGTATAATACTATGTCAGGTCCGCTACCAGCCCAGTGTTTTCCATCGTGTTGGCTACTTGCACTCAGGAATGCTACCTGGTATAACGACGATGGAAGATCTTAGTATGAAATATGTCAAGAAAGAGATTTTGATAATCTAGGGCATTTGTAAGGATAACCCGAATTTCTTGTTCATTTGATACAACTTGTTAAATATAAAGGTAAAAACTAATTACTTGAATTGAAACAAGGCAGGGTAGCGTGCATACATTCTGGATGGGATTATGGCTTACCAGGGTGTTGCCGAAAGCCTAAGAGAGTCACAGCTTCTGAGGCGTTACCCATAGATTTACATCTTCCAGTGCCTGGGGGTCAACATCTTGGTGGCCGTAGCCAACCAAAAGTCAGTTGATGAAGATAGATGCTGTTGGATCGTATCGTTCAATACTGTGGCGGAGAAGATTTTGGCATCAAGGGATCGGAGAAGCCTACATTTTTCCCTAAATCGCAACGCCGGCCAGGAAGGCGATAGAATATACTGGCGTCAGCAATCCGTGGGGTGTTCTGGATCTCCACGAAAACTTCACGGGTCGGCTTTGTTTCACTGAAAACGCGAATATCAATGTAAACTCCCTTGACGAGCCACTGGGGTATTTTGATTAGTTTCGTGTCTCTTCAGGCTGATATCTGAGCGCAAGCCACACTAATGGTGGCTGAAGGTGCGACACCTTGTTTGGCCGAGCAAGTCTAAAATTCAATGGCTCCATAGAAGACGGGTCGAGCGCGACACGCCACCTTATTTCCCCTGGGCAAGGTATGCTAACGAGTGCCGACACCAAACTGAATCCATTATCCAGAACAGGATTGCCTATCTGGAAACGAAACTCTGTACAAATCACTGTCGCTACGACAGGGTGAGAGGATTATATCATGAGGTAGGTTGAACGAAGTCTGTGTCTTCTTACATGTGCCATCTCATCTTCCGGAGATTCAATGTGCTGCTCGGGGTGTCTTTCGTGTGACGACGTGAGCTGGACTCGTACAAATTCCATTCTTATTCCAAAAAAAGTCGATGTGACATGGGAGGGCCACTGTTCACGCCAGACCTAGCTCTGGTGAGATTTGCGGACAAGGTGACGCCCTAACCATTCAGCACAAACAGTAACAACTCGTATTGGTCTGCCAAATCACCCTTCTAAATATGTGGCGCAAAGCCATGGCTCGGCTCAGGTTAAGCCTGATCAGCCCGGCACGGATACCACGGCACCATCTAAACTTCATGACCCCCTTCACCAGAAAGAAACACCAACTGTTTCCATACTCCTCGAGGTTGTCATTCAAGATCAAAAGATGAAGGTGTCCGCCGTTATAGCCGTCGCGCTTCCCTATCTGGCAATCGCATCACTGGATGCACGCGAAGTTTGCAAACAAAACAAATGTCTGGACGCAGTAAGATTTAACCAGACAATTCTGCACATCCAATGAACCGGTTTCACTAACAAGTGCATTTTGAACCGAGCAGTTCAAGCCCAAATCGGTGCAACAGAGTTGCAGCGGCTTCTTAAGGAAGACTGTCTCGCTGTGTCCAACGTACGTACCTCGGCACCATTCTATGCATTTCAAGGTCTGACGGTTTGGCTGTAGAACCGTCGTCAAACCGAAATCAGTTACAATCACTAAACCCCAAACCAAAACAATCTCTCAAAATGTGGTTGTTGCACACACTCAAACCATAACCACAGACGAAACATCCACCACCACAACTGTTCACGTGCCGAACAAAAATGTGCCTCCTCTTCCGGCCAAGCGCGATGCCAAAGCCTCAAAATGTCAGGCCAAGACAAGCTCTGCGACATCGTTGCTAAAGGGTGGTGCAGCATGCTCCAGTAAGGGCCAGGTCTCTTCAGTCTGTTCATGTCTCAGCTACATTGCTAGGACGGCGACCCCGGGCCAAACCACCGTCACCTCGACTACCACAAAAACGAAAATCCTCAGCCCCACAATCACCATCACGAAAGCCATCACAAGCACTTCCACATTGACGGTGACGAAGACAGATGTGATTCCGGTTACATTTGAAACCACTATTTCTCCATCAGCTGAGACCGCAGTCCCAACGTCGGCCTGTATCGATTCGCACCAGAATGTATGGTCTAAACTCAGCATGCGAACCACGGATGGCACCAACATCCCGCTCCTTGTCCAAAACTTTGGTTCAGATGTCTATGCGCTCACAGGAAAGAGTACTCTCGCTGCCACCCATCTGCCAGATGCCGCCGGTCACTTCATGGCCGCTGTCAATGACGGTACCAGCGTATTGCGGTTGACTGCCAAAATCGGCAACGACGGGGCCTTTTATCTGTCTACATCCGCCCCAATGACAGGTGAGCGATACGTGCGTTATCTGAGATGCACGGATGGCCGCCTGAGATGAACTCCAGATAGTAGTCCAAAGACGCTGGTGTTCTTTACCACGCTCCAAGACGAGGCCTTGTATGCCATGGAGGATGGTACCTTTGATGACTCGGGAGACCAAAGCCAATCTCCCGTGCGTCGGGTTACAGTGTTTGCTATATCTTGAATATCACCACTAGGGCTCCAAACTAGTTTCTATCTCCGCGTGTCAAATTGTTGAAATAAAAAAGAGTTCAATGTGTTCTATTGCAGTTGTAGTAGTTCTTGGAGTTGATTCTCCCTTACAGAAATGATCAATCTATCGGTTGAGCGAAGAAAGGCGCATTGATTAAAGCCACATCAATTAAATGATAAATTTTCATGTTTGGTAAATGGAAACCTTATATCTATTCTCGTCTTATTCTTCCCAACTAAAACTTTAAGGCTAAGAAATTGCCAGGCTTTAGCTACATATTCATACTATTTATATGCCTATTCTCCCTGTGGCTTTGAGTTCGGGCATTCAGATACGGGAATGCATTGACCTTGCTATATTCTGATCGTTAGTAATTCCTATCGGTATGAAAAGACTTTTTTATTGCAACTACTGACATTGTTCAAGATGTAGTTTGCCTTACATCGGCATCCTTGACGGCAGACTGCTATGCAGCCCCAAGGCTGATTCAGGCTCTCGCATGTAAGTGGGCAAGCTGACCCGCAGAAGGTATACTCGGCATTTTCCTATATGGAAGAAAAAGACGGGTTATTTTATGTAGTCTTTCCTAGAAGAGAATAGGGTATCAATATAAATACAGGGCAAGTTTGCTCCCCTTCTTGAGGGACTGGGCTGGCAATTGACACGGCGACGAATAGACAAACGATGGAAGCGAGCACCTTCATTGTGAGAGAGGCTTAACGTTGATCTTGTGTGTAAAGGTATGATTGTACAAACAACGATGGATAATCAGGGTCAATCGGCTCATTCTGCCAGGGCCGTCCACCGTTTAAATAGATGGCGGCTTTTTCTAATGACCGATGAAGCCAAGCAGATGACTGATGCACGGGACATGCTTACATCCGCCTACATTCCTTGGGTCTCGAAAATGAGGAGGAGCTGACATGGACGATTAGCGGGCT
Source organism: Calonectria crousiana (assembly GCA_013406985.1). Classification (NCBI taxonomy): domain Eukaryota; kingdom Fungi; phylum Ascomycota; class Sordariomycetes; order Hypocreales; family Nectriaceae; genus Calonectria; species Calonectria crousiana. The sequence goes on along the minus strand of VTGD01000005.1, from coordinate 2,966 downwards.
ACCAAGAGACACGCGAAGCGAAGACGAGGTTGAGGAATGTGGGAGTGGGGACCGTTGCGAGTCAGAAGCCCGTATCCGGTTCTGCAATTGGTAGGCCGGATTGAACACTGTTGCCAAGACTGCAACTACATAGTTCCCTGGGACCTTTGTATCTCAGGTCACCACAATTTACTCAAATTAAGCTTAGAGAATAAAAGAAAATATTAAGGTTAAAGTAGTTTATCAGATGACCAGCTCAAATGTCATGGAAAATAAAAACAAGACGAACTTTAGTGAGATCTTGGCACGGCCCGATGTGGAGTCGCAGCTGGAATAAGCTTGCAGCTGAGTCACACGAGAACTGCAGCTGGCATGTCCCTATGGTGAACATGGTGAACAAGTGTCTTAGCATTTTGAACTCGGAGAATGAAACCCCACAATAACGCTACTATTAATAAAACTGCTGACATATTTTTCACGATCATGCTAGTGTCGTTTACAGTTTTAAGTCTGCAAAGCATTCAATTCGGGAGATTGGAAAACTCCCGTAAGGCGAAGCCAGTAATGCTGATTGAAGCGTCGTGCAACCGAACCTCGGCACCAGGATTCTGCCAAAAATAACGATTCTTTCAAATATTTGCAAGGAGGATCTCGTATGCAAACAAGCGTGCAATCAACCAGCTTGCACATTTCCAATTGGTCTTTGTTGCCCAAACACGACCATGTTCATCTCTATCCAAGCATGAATCATTCTCAACATCTTCGTCGCTGGTTTTGGCCTCCATTCTTGGAGGGCCATCGAAGTCCAATCGCAACTGTAGTATCCGTTTCTCAACGATAGCCTCCCATAATTGACAGTCGTCGGGAACGACGAGGATCCGACTCCAACCAGGGTTACCTCGCTCTCTCCAAAACTCCTCTAATGTGCACCATGCTCGTACAATATGTGATAACTGTTCTGTTCAACGCATATCACTCAGAAGCATTTTGAGGTCATCTTCTACTAAAAATGCTACCACAGCGGTCTGCCTCATGTCTTGGACGGCGGTGCTCCATACATCCATCAATGTTAGCAAGCCAGCATAAGTATCCACGCCAAGAAAATTCTTAGCATCTCTAAATACTCAAAAAATTACCAAGGTTGTCGCCAATCTCTTCCGGTAGGTCGATTAGTGTCCCCAAACAGCAAACCTAAATTCTGAGCTCTTGTATTTTTAAGTCAGGTATCTTCCGATTACTTTACACTGCCGAGCATATGCTGCCAGCGTGATGTTAGAATGCAAGCGAAGGTTGGGGTGGGGTTGGGCTTGGTCTTGCGCGAGAGCTATTCCCAGGTTTTACCCTCCTATTTTTATGTGAGGCGTGAGCTTTGTGCTCGCCATTTTTACTATGGATAGAAGAGAAAGGCGATATTGGATCAGGATGGTGAGTTGTGACAGAGGTTTTGTTGGACAGCTACAAGCTCCCACACTATGGTTGTGTAGGTCTCCATCAACTAACCTATCCCTTCGACTGTGGTAAGCCTCCACTTAGGTCACGGTCAAGGGGCATAGCCAATCATAGTGCCTCAAATAAAAGGTACATCATTTCCCTACTAAATTAGGTGATGCCACAAGTCCCAACAACAGCCAGATCTACATAGAGCTACATCACACTGTTGACAGCGATGCCGTGACTGCGGCGGCCGCCTATTTCCACTGACTGTTGATAATGGCCTCCTTTTTTTTGGAGGCCGCGGCTGACCTAGACGGCCCCCTTGACAAGCCACGCACTCAGATTTTCCTTTGCGGACCCAATTATGCTGGTCAATAGGTGTAAATTCGTCTCCAGCTCGAAGCCGTTTTTTGGATTGGGCGTTAGTGCTGTATTTTTGAATGAGGCTATTCCAAATATGCCGGCGCCAATCTACTTGGTCTGTAAAAGGCTTCCAATTGGGCTGCCCTCGAAGCTGTAAAATAAAGCTATTAATGAGGGCTATTTCTAATAGGAAGTCCCAAGCAAGAACCTTCCAACCGCCCCTTTGAATACAGTGACTAGGGCTCCAATACGCCCGCATTTGGTCACCCCGGTCAACAGCATTCATTTCGATATTATAGTTGCTAGCCACTGACGGGATAGAAATTAGCTTGACATGTTCAGCACCAAAAAAACGCTGGATTGGGCGTGTGGAGGTTTTTATTGCTGTTGGTCTTCTTCTCCAATGGTCAACCCTTTCATCGCCTGTGAACACAGTTGATAGTAATAACACAAGGGCGTTGTCTTTCCAAGCTATTTGATTGACCTTATTGTCAACTGTTGGAATAGCCCTAACCTTATTAAAAGGAAGGCTGCCGGCAGCAGTCTCATCTGACCTTTTGAGGTCAACTAGGTCCTTGTAAATGCCGCAGTTGCGGCGGGCTGTGCCTGTGGCCCCGTGGCCCAATTGACGGAGCCGACGAAAGAGGTCACAGGAGGAGAAAAGGTTATCTAGAAAGACATGATATGTGGATTTTGGTAGTAGGTTTACTAAGGAAACAACCATGCTTTGAGTCGGGTTTAGATAGATTCCACTCTTTGGGTTCCGCTGCCGCTGCCGCTGCCGCCGCAGCTGCGGTGACCGTTGCCGGTAAGCTGGCCTGACCCGGCCCCGGGCTATTCCAACTGACCCGAACTTACGGCCCGGCTGGTGCCAAAGCCACCGAAGGAAATAGCCTTTTTGGGCTACAACCCACGATTTAAAGCCGGTTGGAATAGGTTTATTTTTGACGGTTGTTGTCTCTTTGGATCTTCCTAAGAAGCGGGCCATAGCCTCATCTACAGCAATATTCGTGCCTGGCTTATAGAATTTAGTAGACACTTGCTGTAGAAGGTCAGACCAGTCATCAACCCGGCCAAAGGTCCGGCTGTATGCCTTATCCGGTGAGGCTACCCGTATTGTTGTGTGGTCAAATATGCGTATATACCGTGATAAGAGATGAAACCGGTCATAAGACATCCACTTAGTAATT